>CM073572.1:19174391-20374391 GCA_037074715.1 Magnolia kwangsiensis
GTTGGAGCTGAACTTAAGGTGGCAATGAGAATCTGGGAGCCTTTTTTTTTTTCCCCCTTCTCTTAGGGGAAGTTTTGTAGCAGATAAGGAAAGAAGTGGAAAAGATAAGTGCCTTGAAGTTCCTATATTTCATTCAGTTATTGGTTTTTTTTTTTTTTTTTTGTGTCAGAGACAACAGAACCTCACGATTCCAAAGCCGCTATTTGGAGGGTTCTTCTTCTTCTTCCTTTTCTTTTTCTTCTTCTTCTTCTTCTTCCTGAATGGTCCTTCCAAAAAAAATAAAAATAAAAAATGGGTGCTATTTGGAGAGCTTGGGACTGCTTTTATGTGGTAAGCAGGTAAAGCCAAGCATATTATGGTACAACTGACAAACAATTACAGGCTCATCTTTTGGTGCTAAAGGACTTCCCTAAAGGGGAAAACAAATCTAAAGGTGCTAGATGTATTTTTTCTGGACTATAGTGTTTACTTTGGCGCTATACCTGTTCTTTTGTGGTCCCTGATTCTAATTCATGACCACCACCCGATACATATTTTTTTCTATCCGTTTAGCATATTTAAGGTTGGGATTCTGGGTTTACGCAAGCAGATGGATGTTTGGTAGTTCCACCCATATGCCATCATCCATGCCTAACTGTTGACATGTTCTGCGGCAATACATAGTAATTATGTACCTGAATGAATCAACATGGGACCTCTTGACAAGGCACTGCAAGTAGCATGCCTTCATGGGGAAGCAGGTTATTGCCCACCATGATACCCCATTTAGTTATGATTTTGACTCAAGGGCGTGTTTGATAAGTGGGAAAAGAAAGGAAAATTAAGCACTTCCCATGATGGGACATTTTACTGTGTTTTGTTAGCAAAGAAAATAATGGATTAGACATAGCAATTGTCACCCTCATCAATAGTCAAATTTTCGAGCTCAAGATACAAGGTGATCGTTATCTCACCAATATGAGATTTCCAGTTGCTATTCAAACAAGACCCATAAAAGTAGAATCCTTGAGAGAATCCATGTTTCAATGGTGCTTAGGGAAATTATCATTGGATAATTATTACCTTTTCTTTTCTTTTCCCACTCATCAAACAGGCCAGAAAGCATCAATATTGTGATCAAAATGCTGCAGAATGGTTAGTATTCAGGGTTTAACACCTAGACTACTATTTCTGATAGTCACATGGGCCATGGGCCATGGGCCATGGGCTTTGATTGGAAAGTTCTGAGCCCCCTTCATCTCTTAAATGACTCTAATGAAAGCAACATTCCCCCTAGTTGAGAAGGGCGATAGTTTGACATATTTCCAAGAATATATAGCTAGATGGCCAAATAGTGAAAATGAACTGTTAATGAAGGGCTAAGAGGTGATACAAGTCGCTTCTCTTTGGTCATGAATCACCTTTATGTTAATAACATTGTGCTTAATAAAATTCTGTTACCTCATCCTGAAAAAAAAAAAAAAAAAAAATAATTCCGTTACCAAATAAAATGAACATTTTTTGGAAGGTGACTAATATTATATAAACAAGAAAGCCAAGAAAAACAAAGACTACCAGGTCTAATGGCCCTCTCATCATCACTCTACCTCAATCAAAGGACGAGGACTCAACAAAATTACTAAGGTCGAGAATGGTAAAATAAAAATAAAAATAAATAAAGACCAAAAAGCAACTCCCCATGGCCCCCATGGAGACTAAGTACAATATATCCTAATTCCCCAATATATCTTCCATGGTCAGCCCTCTAAATTCCAGGCAAGCTAATGACAAGGTATTCCATAGTCGTAACGGTGGCTAGGGCTGTACATGAACTGAGTTAGCTTGGTTAGCTCGCTCGACTCGACTCGAAAAAGCCCGATTCGACTCGGTTTGAAATTGAGTTCGAGCCGAATCAAGCTGATTTTTTGAGCTCGAAAAAATTTTGAACCGAGTTCGAGCTTGCTCGAGCTCGACTCAACTCGGATCAAACCAGTTCGGTGACTTGGTTACTTTGATATTGATGTTGCTCACCAAGTGTTTGATGAAATGACTCAACGAAGTGTTGGTTGGTGGTAAGGAAGGTATGTATATGAAACAAATACCATTTTTTTCTTGATTTTGATGTTGCCTACAAGGTGTTTGATGAAATACCTGTAAATAACTGCTGCTGTTTTACATACAGTAAGAAATTGAAAGTGCACACCATGTGTTTGTGAAAATGCCGCACAGGCTCGATCTTGGCTCGAACTGGCCTGAGCTGTTGACCGAATTGAGCCAAGTTGGCTAGACAGGCTCGAGGACCGAGCCGAGCCAGGTTTGAGTTGGGGTCAGCTAGTGATCATGTCGAGTCGAGTGCCAAGCTTGACTCAGTTCGACTCGTGTACACCTCTGACGGTGGCCATAACGGCCACCACTATTGCCTTTATGATATGGGTTGCAATGGCCATTATAGCACCCATAACGGCCTTTATGCTCTCTCTCTCTCTCTCTCTCTCTCTCTCTCTCTCTCTCTAATTAAAAGAAAAACCTAAAAAACTTGTATTTGACCATAATGTTGAAAAAAATCCAAAAAACCTGTATTTACCTCATAACAAACCATTATGGGGCTATTACATCCTTTATAGGGGTGTAATGGGCTATTAACGGTGGTTACAGGTCATTTTTTCCATAACAACCGTTACAACCCCGTAACGTGTAATGGTTGCCACCGTTACCTTTATGTAGTGACCTTTACGGCACACCATGAGCTAATGACCAATGGATCGCCATGGGAGATATTCTTCTCTTTATGCAGTTAGCAGAAGATTTTGCTTTGGAGATTATATTGTTCCTCTCTTTTCAAAAACCCCAAAAAATTCGGAAAAACACCAATTATGGAAGGGTTCTTTTTTTTTTTTTTTTAAAAAAAAATTATTATATTTTTTGGGGGGAAGTTAAAACTTTTAAAGAAAAAGATTTGTGAATGGAAAAAAGAGATGTTGCAAAGTTGGGAGGAGGAAACGTCTTTGTGGCTTCAAGAATTGTAGAGGTTGGATATAAAAGAAGAATTGAGGCAATTGACGGAGGAGGAGAGAGCTTGGTGGGAGGTCTATTTTGCTAAATACAGTGCCAAACTTTGGGAGGAAGAAATTAGATGACTTCAAAGATTGAGGGCTTTATGGCTTAAGGAAGGCGATAAGAACACAAAGTTCTTTCATGCGATTGCCAGTTTTAGAGGTCGCTCTAATAAGATCAAAGTTCTTTAGGAAGATGGGGTGAGGTTAACGGGGAAGGAAAATAATTTGTGGTGCAATTGTGAAGTTCTATAAGGATCTTTTGTGCAAAGGCTCTTGGCATCGGCCCCCATTAGATGATTTATGTTTTGATGGTCTTTGGTCTAAGGCAACAGATTCTTTGGAGAGTCATTTCCTAGGGGAAGAAGTTAGGAAAGCAGTGGCAGGCTTGGGTGGTGATAAAGCTCCGGGCCCCAATGGTTTTAGAATAGCTTTCTATCAGAAATTCTGGGAGGTGTTAAGAGAAGAGGTGTTTATTTTTATGAACGAATTCTTTGATAAAGGTTTCATAGCGGCGAAATTAGGGGCCACATTTATAGCCTTGGTTCCCAAAAAGGAAGGTGCTAAGAGTCCAAAAGAATTTCGTCCCATTAGCTTGATTGGCAGTCCATACAAGATTTTGGCTAAGGTGTTGGGAGATATCATTTCGGCATTGCAAGGAGCCTTTGTGGAGGGTAGATAGATATTTGATGGGTCCTTGTTGGCGAACGAATGTATTGATTCCTATAAGAGAAGAGGGGAGTGAGTAGTGTGCCAATTTTCTATATTGGTTAATGGCGAGCAATGTTGTCGAATTGCTTATGCAATCGCATATGTGACTGCAATTTTTTTGTTTTGAAAAAGAAAATCGACAAATATGAAAAAATTTAAAAAACATTATAAAAAAAGAAAAAAGAAATTAAGGGTAACTTTTCTAAGTCAATAGATAACTTATTTTACATATTTAAAATATATTTGAGAGAAATAAAATCAATTAAACACTGAATTAAACATCAAGTGCTTGAATCTTGATCTTCCAACTTCCATGAGAGAGAGAGAGAGAGAGAGAGAGAGAGAGAGAGAGAGAGAGAGAGACTACTTGGAAGTAGGAAATGTAAGAGAGAGAGATTAAGACCACTTGGAATTAAGAAATGTAAGAGAAGAAGAGAGTAAGAGAGTTTTGGAGTGAGAATATTGCAAATTGGGGAGGTTTGGAAGCCATTTTTATAGACAAATTTTTTTTTTATAAATTTTTTAAAAATTTTAATAAAAAAATAAAATATGCCAACCGTTGGCCAATATTCGATCGCATACATCATATATGTGATCGGATATTTTTGCATATGCCACATGCAATTGCATGTGCTAGATCGCATATGCGATCTGCACATGGATATGTGCATATGCAATTACATATGCGCATATGTGGTCGCACATGACAACAATGATGGCGAGGATGGATTCAATCATGTGTCAGATCGGCTGAATTCTCTATATTGGTTAATGGCTCGCCAAATGGCTTCTTCCCTACTTCTAGAGGGCTTCGTCAAGGCGACCTGTTGTCTCCTTATATTTTTGTCTCAGTGATGGAAGCCCCTAACAAAATGTTGGAGAGATGATAAGAGATAGGCTTGGTGGAAGGCTTTGGACTGGACATGTCAAAATTTCAAGATTTTCACTTGCAGTATGCGGATGATACACTTTTGTTCTGTAACGCAGATGGGCTTAAAGTGCAAAATCTTTAGTCCATTATAGTATCGTTCGATGCAGTTTCCAGGCCAAGGGTGAACATTTGTGGAAGTGAGATTCTCGAAGTGGGGCTCAAAATTTGAGTCTATATTTGGTTGCTAAGAGGGGTCTTTTCTGTCTACATATCTTGGCCTCCCGTTATGCACATGAAACCTACCAGACACTGGGACTTAGTGATCGAGCGATGTGAGAGGAAGATGTCTAAATGGAAATTGAGATATTTATCTAGGGGCGAAAGACTGACTTGGATCTAAGCATCATTGTCAAACCTTCCAGTTTACTTCATGTCTCTGTTTAATTGTCCTAAGGCAATCTTAAAGATACTAGAAAAGCAAAGGGAGAATTTCTTCTGGAAAGGTTCAGAAGAGTCTCATAAGTTTCATCTTTTGAGGTGGGAAGATGGGTGCAAACCGTGGGACCAAGGAGTTAGAAGAGATGAATTTGAGGTTGCTAGGGAAATGGGTGTGGAGGATCTTAATAGAAAAGAAATATGGGAGTGATGATTCCAGGTGGTGGACCAATCATCCTCACTTATATCATGCTTCTTACTTATGGAAGTCACTGGCGTTTTTTAAGCAAAAAGTTTGGGAAGGGATAGGTTTTGTCCTGGGGAATGGGCAAAATATTCATTTTTGGGAAGACAATTGGTTAGGAGACAACATTTTGAGAGATTCCTTGTCAGATTAGTGGGGTTAGCCAAGGAAGCAAACATGAATGTCAATAGTTGTTTCTCGTGGAGGGGCGATGAAGCAATTTGGGCTCCCCAGTGTTGAAGGAATTTGGGCGAAGAAGAAATTCAAGCATTTTTTTCTCTTATTCTTTGTTTGGAGAAGGCATCTCCGGTAGCTTTGAGCATGGACTCTCTAAGATGGTTAAAGGATAAGTTTGGAAATTTTTTGGTTAAATCTCTGTAATCGGTTTATAACTGAAACAGAGGATAATGAAGATCTAGCATCGACGAAATGTTGTTTGGCAGTACAGTGCCCCATTGAAGGTAGCGGTTTTTGGGTGGTTAGTCGGAACAAGCTAGGTGCTTACCATTGATAATCTTGTAAAGAGGAATATGGTGCTTCCGAATGTTTGCTCGCTTTGTTTGCAAGATGTGGAATTAGTGAATCATATGTTTCTTCTTTGTCCTTTTGCAAGAGAGGTGTGGGATTCCTTATTTCAACTCTTCAGGGTTACATGGGTGATTTCGGGCTCAATCGAGGTTTTTCTTATAGCTTGGCCAGGAGAGGGAGTTGGGAAATCAGAGAAAAAGTTTTGGAGGCTTAGCGGGCTAGCAGTTTTGTTGGTGCTGTGGTTAGAAAGAAATAGTCGAGTGTTCAAGAACAAGAGCAAAACAGTAAAAAATGTCTTCAGGAGGGCTAAATCTCTGATGTTAGAGTGGGCTTCAGCTTCAACTAGCCCTTTTTCTTTTCCGTTGGGCTGGTAGTTGTTTGCCTTCTGGTTTTATTGTTTTGTATATATTGGCTTTGGCCTTTTAATGAAATTACCATCTTTCATAAAAAGAAGGAAGGGTTCTTTCTCTACCAGCAAAAGGTCCACTCTTTCAGTCAGTTAATGTATTACCAATGTTGTGATTGCCATTCCATGCCACTCCAAAACAAGACAAAAACAAGGGCCAGATTGCTGATGCCACTGAACAATGCAGGAATAGATGATTAACAATTTCTCTGTCTTTCCCACGCATGAAACACATGTTAGGAAAAGCCATCTTCTGCTTCCTCAAATTGTCTAAAGGATCTTCTTCATTGTTGCTAACCAAAGGCCTTAACTCTTGGGGGAATGAGCACCTTCCATACTTTAGCACAAGGAGGATTCTCCTCACTCACCGATAGTCTCTTGAAGAAAGGTAAAACGGAAACCTTTATATTCTTTGTCAAATAGGATGCTTGTTTATCCCCAACTAGAGGGAAGTAACAAATAAGGGAGAATTCCTGAAAAGAGAGTTCATGTCACTTTTTTATTTTGTGGAATGTTTATTCCTTCCCCCAGTTAGTTTGATAAGGCTTAGATGATGATGATGATGATCGACTCTTTTGATATGTAATTCTGTTTGAAGACTTTCCGTGACATTCTTTTTCTTCTGTAGTTGATGTTAAGACTTTAACCTCTCAACCTGTTGCAGATTCACAAAACCTTTTCACTAGATTTCAGATATCATAACTTTTTTCACAGTATAGTGCAACTTCATGATTTCATCAGTTAGTATTAACTAATGCATGTACTCTGAAGCCATTCTATGAAGTAAAAAGCATGTCCCTCTCACAGAAGCTTGATTCTGTCTCCGTGTTTATTATTATTATTATTATTGAAGGATTTATTATTGTTGTTGTTGTTGTTGTTGTTGTTTTCTTTGATGCACTGAATATGCATTTCCTTGCTTTAGAACTTACAGGATTTGCATGAATTTTACAAGGATGAATCAAACTGAATAGGCACTGAGAATTGCTCACTTGTTCCAAGTTTTCTTTTTGGTTTCTCATTCTCCTAAAACTGAATGAAGTGATTCATTAATTCAAGGCTTGCTCATAACTTTCATGGTTTCTAGCTAAAAGCTGCAGATCGTACAAAGGGATTTGATGGAGTTCCGGTTTTTCAGGTACATCCTATTGTGCCACTTCCTACTCGGACACTAGTCCATCTCTAAGCACATGTTCTACTAGTCAGTGATGTTTAATTGTTCGATTTTAGATAATAAGAAAACTGAGAAGTGAGGAAACATCTATTTACAGTGGTGTCTTATGTAACTTTAATTGGGTCGTTGCCTCTATTCAAGCTCTGTGGCAATCCCAATCAATCTATTTGTTTGCTTTCTCTATGCAGTCAGACCTTTTAGTTGTAAAGAAGAAGAACAAGCGCTATTGCCCCATATACTTCCAAAAGGTTTGTTCAGCCTGGTTTGTCCTCTACTTGCCATCAGTTGCAGTGTTAAGAGAACAAAATTTTGTAGGTTGCGGTGAATGTTCTGACTGATTGTGGTTCTTGCGCGTACAGGAAGATATAGAGAGAGAACTTTCAAGGGTCTCAAAGGCATCAAGAGGAGGCCTCTCTCAGCACATAATGGTATTGCTATTGCCTTCATGATCGCTTGCTGCTTTCAAGCTGCAGTTTTAGTGATGTTTATGCACATCTATTCTTTCTACAGGTTGGGTGCTTGGAAGATGTTCTGAAAAAGATGGAGGTAAGAGATCAGATTACCCAGTTGATCCTAAATTCCAATTCAAATTCAAATTCAAATCTGCAGCAAGATAATTTGCATACCTGTTCATGGCAGATGAACAATAAGAACTCTGGTTGGGAAGATCTAATCTTCATCCCACCCGGTAAAAGCTACTCCCAACATATTAAGGAGGTGGCAGCGTGAAACGGAGGACATGGGGCATTCCCCCTTCTGGAAGGATCAGAGATGCTTGGCCATATGTGCTTTACGAAAGCCAGGTCAGAGAATAATCATCTTGATTTCATTTCTCATTTGCATAGAATATTTCAGTTCAAATGGGTCTAAGTTCACCCTTTTGAGGTGAATGAAATGAATTCGTTGACAATCAGATTGTTCAGCGGAGTAGCTCAAAGATATACTGAGGAGAGAGACTTTTTTAAAGTTACTGCACAGCTAACATCAGGGTTCACAGAAAGATGTCTGAAAAAATGCTGACGCCAACCACTATTAGCGGGTCGATAGTACTATATCTGTACATTAATGGCCTTACTGCTGTTTCATCCATAAAGATAGTCAAGTAATTCAATTGTTATGTGGCATTTTATTTAATGTCAGGCTTTGTTTTGGTCCTAATCTCTACTTACATTTGATCAACAAATTCTCTTTTCTTTTTTCTTGTGTTCTGCTTGAAATTTCACATTTCTACTGCTCAGTGCTGCTTATTTGCATTCATTTTTTTATTTTTATTTTTTTTTATATTAAAAGATAAAGAGCTTGATGATTTTCTTGTGAGGATACTCACAATGGCAAGATTTGTGCAAAAATTTCTCAGTGCTCATTTGGCACCATCTGCAGGCATTTTCACATGCATCTGCTTGAAGGTCTGGCTGTTATTATGCATTTAACTAGAGCATGAATGTGCCACCAAAGCCAAGGGATATTTATGAACATAATGCATGGATATGCAGTCCAGACGCTCAAGATGCCTTTGCAATGCCATCATGAACGCATGTAGAAGGTGTCTGTTTATTAGGAGCATGCATTTGTCAGCTGCAACTTTTTCTTGGACTGGCTTCTGATTTAACCTACTACTGTATATGGGGATTGTTTGGTACCCGTGTGAAACACTTCTACTTGGCTCCCTGCATTCACTCACCTCTGTTCTTCTTGTAACTTCATTGGTCAATTTCCTTTTATGTTTTCACTTCACCGTGCCATTTATTGAGCAGATGTGTCATGTGGAGCTGGTGGCTTCTCATTGCCAATTCAAATGGACTTTACCCTACGGAACAGCTGCCGTGGTCTTGTAGAAAATCTGAACAACATTTAACAGTTCTATGAAATTGTGCAAAATTCAGCCACAGTTCTGCTTTCATTTGTTCTAATCCCTAACAATGCTAACAAATGTTGCTGCTCCTATGAGGCCAATAAACATAAGTTTGAACTGTCCCATTTTCCCTGAATGCTCCACAGATCCTGTTGCTCCCCTCATCCTTCTCATCACTTGGCATCCATGCCTTCTCAAACACTAAAACACAACAAATGAAGAATCAGTAGCCATGTAAAGGAATGTCTGAAAGAAGATGGAAGAGGCTTAAACTTACTGAATTTTCAGTCAATTTCTCAATTTTAAACTATCACGAAACCCTTACTTGTTTTGGAAGAACCTGTGAAACAAATAAGGGAAAGGTCCATACAGTGTGTAAGAGTTTGATTGAGAAAGCTACTTCTCATAGAAGTGCTGAGGCGCATGTTCATAGTCTGTAGAGAATAAAAGGACTTACAGCTTATGAAGTTTGTTGCGATGCCCCAGCATCTGAGAGATCTTACCACTGAACTGATTGTTCTCCAAATATCTTCTGCTTATTAACCTGAAAAAACTGTAATAATGAAAGATTTCAATAAGAAAACAATGACTTGACAGTTAAGTTGAGCAAAGGGAGAACGGAAGAAGCCATGGGAATAGCTTACAGAGCCATTAACTCAAATCTGGAACTGATAATGAGAGTTTGTTATTGCCCAGGAAACTTTAGTCATCAAGGTGACCAGATCCAAGATGTGATTATTCCATCAACACCATTAACTGACTCAACTCCTCTAACTCAGTCCACTGCACCAGCTAAGAAGTTTTATGAACTACAACACACTTTCATCATTTAAGAGGTCTGTTTATTCAGCAAAAGTTTGCTTACAGTGTTAGCGAGCGCAGTCAAAATCCGCTATGCTTGGGGACAATGATCTGGAAAGGTTGAAGTTTGTTAGGTTCCTGCAGCAAAGTCCAGTGAGTAGATGCATGAGCAAAAAAGGGTATTAGGAGAATATGCTACTCGGATTTGAAGTTATAATGTTTGTTAGTGATGAAAAGGAAAAGGGAGTACAGGGTAAGTGCAATTTCTTGTCGTGCTTATGATGTGTGGTTGGTGATGAGTTGTGAAATTCTACCCACAGAGACGACTTGGGCTGTCTTGAGAAAATGTAACTAACCCGTCCATGAATTCTGATGCAGCAGACATGGATATTCGTCCAGTCGGCAGGTGGGTTATTCAAGCTTCTTGCTACTGCTGACATTGCAATCACTGTAGGAAATGAATGCCAATTTAAGTTGATCTAGAGTTGCCATCTTCTTGCTACTGCTGACATTGCAATCACTGTATGCAATCACTGTAGGAAATGAATGCCAATTTAAGTTGATCTAGAGTTGCCATCTTCTTGCTACTGCTGACATTGCAATCACTGTAGGAAATGTGAAATTCAGTACAAGCTGGGGTGCAGATTGGCCATTTACATTTTGTACCATTTGGGTTTAAACATGCTTGTCCTCAGGCGAAGAGCATTTTGGTGAATTTCATATCAAGTGCAAGATACTATAATCATTTAGAAAATCTTATAAAGATACATTAGTCAATTGTCTTGATCAAAGAAGGTGAACTTTAAATGGGATTTTACTTTGCACTAAATTAAAAAAGTGTAGTGTTTATCTGATCTTGTTTTACCGAATCATTTCCAGGAAATTTATAGCAATTAAGCCCATTTTTAATGAGCATGGTCACTCTTATGTTGTGTTATTTAATGGAAAACACCTGTTAGATTATACCCCATATTTTCAACATGATGGCCCTTATGTAACAATACAATGCTCATTGTTAGGTTAAAAAACCCAAAGACAAGACTCAATGCTCCTCTAGGTCGGATTGACTCGAAGACTCAACCCGGCCTTACCCGAATCTGCACAATAGTTATTAGGAATTGTAAAATAGTATGGTATTAGTATAAAACATGAAAACAAGCTGCAGCAGCAGTTTCCAAAAACAAGAGGGGGGGGGGGGGGGGGTTTATAGAAGAGCATTGTGTGATGTAGCCGGCTGGTAGAGGGAGAGCTTCTCCTCATGACATGGAGGTTGCTTCCTGTGGTTGGTTAGAGAAGAGCATTGTGTGATGTAGCCGGCTGGTAGAGGGAGAGCTTCTCCTCATGACATGGAGGTTGCTTCCTGTGGTTGGTTAGAGAAGAGCATTGTGTGATGTAGCCGGCTGGTAGAGGGAGAGCTTCTCCTCATGACATGGAGGTTGCTTCCTGTGGTTCGACAAGGTGAGTGACTCAGCCCGTGTCTTGTTGAGTCAACTGAGTTAACAAGTCGACTGGATGATGCTTCCTGAATCAGTTTCGAGTCACTATCAAAATTGAGTCTCGTAATGACTCGCCTGGAATTTCATAGACTCGATTTGACTCGGGCAAGTTCTGAGTCAAGTCACCGAGTAATCTTTTCCCATTTTCCATGTCTTCGTTTTATGATGGCTCCTAATTCCTATCCTGATGCAACATTCCGCCATTCATCCGCATACGCACTTCAGCATATCCATAATGCCAACTTGCTACTCCAATCCACCCATTTGGTGAGCCCCACCATATGGGTTGCCTGGTCAAAGGATCACTCTATTCGATTCGTCAGGTAGTCCAGTGTATGAAACAAAATGAACCACCTTACGGAGTTTTTCTAGCCTTCCATTTTCTCTCGTACAAGGTGGCTAACCAGATAACTGGACCTGCTTGTTTTTTTGACATGGTGGGGCCCACTGACTTTATGGGCATATTGCCACCAGTGCCAATTTGGCACATTACAGGCCAATTCCACACGCGTGGCATTAGCAAATTCTCTAAGCCATATATCTGGTCTTGAAGTTTTCTTGCCGAGTTTTTGTTGTAGCCTGCTGCCTTTATATGTGATGGGCAATGATCACACATATTCCATGAGTTAAGAGCTGTGGGCTCCACCGTATGTGCGGATGCCATCCAACCCATCCCTTATATGCTCGCTCCAGGTTAAATCTGTCAGTACACTCATTTTTTGTTTGTTAATCATATGAGTCGTTGTGTTGTAAAGCCGGTTGAGCCTTTAGAAAGCAAAGATTGAAGACAGCGGAGCAGAAACATCAAGACAACAAGTGCAGGTAAACAGGTGGTTTTGATGACCCTAACCCTTGACTTAAAACAACCCAATAGTCTCTAGATAATCTTAACCTAAATAGGAAACCTTATTTAGATCATCCCTTAAAACTACTTAATGTTCATATTTTCCATCTTTCTGAATTTAGCTTTAGAAAGTTCACAGTTATTGAAAGACAAAAACTGAAATAGGAAAATCCGTTACGCCTTGGATGGCAGAATGTGCTATCGAAGCTATCACCGAAAGTGACAATTTTCACCCAACAACTTCATGATTTAATTTGGTGCCACAGACTGTTATCGAAAACTAGCTGTTTTATATCTATTGGGACATTTTCTCTATAAATATAGGACACAGAACTTTGTGGAATGCATGGATTAAGACATTTTAAAGACTCTAGTGCATCCTAAGCCTAATCTATAGCTTAGAACTCTTTTCCATTAAGATTTATGTTCTTTCTTGTGATTCATTACTCAATAAGTATTTTATGGTTCTATTAAGGAAGAACATGATCTCATACATTCTCTAGAGTATTGAGACCAACCTTATAGGTATATCTTTAGTATCTATGATACTTTAAAGTGTCCATCGGTTGAATCCCCTAGGATAAGTAACTACCCATTAGTTGTAAGAGATTCAACCTACTCCCACCACTTTGGTCATCTTGAAATAAGCATCAAATGCAAGGAGATTAATCGTGGAGCTGAAGCCTTAGTAAAACAACAGCAATATGATCGGGGGAGCATCGGGGAGCTAATTAAAGCACGGGAGAGAGGAAATCAAGCAACCCAAGAGGAGCTATAAAAAGGGACTCAATTCGATAAGTCTCATTGTTAGGAGTCCGTAAGTTAGCCTCATTTCTAGTTTAAAATTAAGGCTAAGAATTTGCTATCCTCAAACTCGATCGGGTTCAAGAATAGGACCTTTGCTCTTATGTAGAGCATAAATTTTAGGTTCGAGATTAGAACCTTGGCCTGTGTGGCCTAAATTTTTGGGTTCGGGATTAGGACCATTGCTCTTATGATGAACATAAATCTTAGGTTTGGGATTAGGACCTTGTCCTGTGTGGCCTAAACTGTCAAGTTCGGGATTAGGACCTTTGCTCTTGTATAGGGCATCAATTGTAAAGTCCTTGTGTAGGGTTGTAAAGGTTTGAGGTGAACCTGATTTAAAACCTCTGATAGTGAAATCCAGTATACTTATGTGTTGAATGCATCCGCTAGGAGTGAAGTAGGCACGTAGTCGAACCACTATATATTATCGTGTTTGCGATTGCTATTTATGCATTTATTTAATTATGCTTATGTGTCCTGAATGTTTAAATATGATGCATGGTTAGATGAATGTCTAGAATTGACAAGAAACACATTCCACACACTCATATATACTATCTTATATCAGCTAGTTGCTTAACTTGCATATCTAGTGTAGCTTATGTGATTAGACCCTCTATTGGCTTGGAAGCCTTTAGAGTTATATTGCCTTACTTAGTTTAATTGTAAATTAATTTAAGTTAGACAATTAAAATTTTAAATTGTCATAATTTTTAATTAGTCCTAATCATCCCCTCTAGGACTTAGTATACATCCTCTTGCTCTGTCATATTCCGCACTTAGATGCATCGTGGCCTATAACCATAATTTCAAAATCCATATCCTAAAATCTAGCCGATCTGTAGCTCCGGTAGGCCCACAAAAGGGGAACAATGAGGGGACATTAGGGAGGCAGACGCACACCATAGAAAACTCCGGATGGAGTTTGGGGGTCAAGGGTATAACCTTAGCCATAAGTGTGGCCAAGGGTCGGGTCAAGACCAGCCAGCGCATGATCCATTTATCGAATGCTCAGAATTCAGGCCCGAACGTGGCCAATGACCTGGGATGAGAAGCCCAGGCCCACAAACGAGCAGATTCCTAGCCCCACGTTCGATCTGACCTAAACCCCGTACAAAATTATATTAGGAAGGCTCCGATCAGAAACCCAATAAAACGTAATGCAACACCATCTATTAAGCGGGCGGGATTACTTGGACCGTTGTTCAAGCCGATCCACTGCTAGCCCTACTTAGAAGATCTCTATCTGGAGCTGCTGGTTGTCCCTGGTCAGAAACTATGCCGGTCTCCTCATCTCGGATACTGAATGTAGACGTCTACTCAACTTTTATAACTGTCCACTTTTTTGTGGTTTTTTTTTTTCCCACGTGGACCACCTGATGGGGAATTGGCCTCAATTTTCAATCACGACATTCATGGTGTGGGCTTTTCCTGATGAAAAGGCTTGGATCTCACACATGTACGATGCTTGCACGCCTGGCCTACACATCAACTGGGCCGCATTTGTACATTTGAGTGTTGACTATGAACCCTTGCAATTTATGGAAACATGTGGTCCACGCACAGACCTGAATTTTGAGCCTGCAAACGGGTGACTGAAAAGAACATGATCAGAGTTCACACTCAATGAGCAAGTGAAAGTGGTGTATGTTTGATAATGACCCATTTATTGTGGGGCCCCACAAACTGAGCAGTCCAGATCACTTTCAGGTGTATCATATAATAATAACTATTTCCTTCTCTGGGTGCACGTGTGCATGGTGCATGAGTTACCATCTCTGGTGATAGTCTGTCTACCAACGGTAACGAGCCCAAGGACCTCAGCAGCATTTATG
The DNA here is from genome assembly GCA_037074715.1 of Magnolia kwangsiensis. Taxonomy (NCBI): domain Eukaryota; kingdom Viridiplantae; phylum Streptophyta; class Magnoliopsida; order Magnoliales; family Magnoliaceae; genus Magnolia; species Magnolia kwangsiensis. The sequence continues at coordinate 19,189,428 of CM073572.1, forward strand.
ACAGACCCAACTAGTGGGCCCCAAATGCAGGCCACTGCGGAACGTGATTAGTATTTCTCATCTGCCCTCTTTTTTTCCCTTGCAAGCGGAACCCATTCGTTGATACAAACCCTCCTCATTTCTGGACAAGAGCACATGCAAATCAGGGCCCACCTGATGAATGGCTCGGATTATGCACACATTGGGGCATCTAACATGAGTAGCCTTTGCGTTTCCTAGATTACTTTATCATCCTAGCAATACAGATGCATTAAAGGAAAAAGAAAAAAGAAAAATCTCAGGTATTCGATTGAGCCGAGTGTTCCAGTCAGAGATGAACCTAGTCTGGGCCATCTCTTTTACAGTGCTACGTGCCGCAATCAGATCCCACCTCATTGGTTTACTATAAATGTCCATGCTGGCAAGGACACCAAGCAATCCTATCCCAGTTCCACCATGGAAGTGGATTGTCAGGTGACTTGATATGGTGGGATTTGATTGGGCCATGTGTGAGCAGGGATAGGGCCACACAATCTGATGATGAAATAGATATTGCACTTGCCTGAAGGAGCTGATGATGAAATGGATATTGCAATTGCCTGGAGTGAGCTCCTTCACCCGAATAAGGTGGAATTTGATTGGACGGCGGCCCATTGCAACTTTGTCAAGAAGCAACTATTAAACATACTCTGTGTAGCCCCATTTTTTGCCACGCGCCTGCTGTCTAATCAAATCTTACCCTATCAGGTCTTAGCGCGTTTGAATGATAAGTTACTTATGTTTCAAGTAGCTTATCTTGATTTCTACTTGATCAATTAATAAACATGTTTAGCATATTTTTTAAAACACCTTGTCCAGAAAGCACATTTAGTTAGGAAATATGCAATGGGGCAATGTTACAGTGGGCCCACCTTAATATATGGGTTATATATCTGTTCCATCCATCCATTTTGCCAGTTCTTTTGAAGGCATTGGCCTGAAAATGGGTCAGATCCAAATCTCAGGTGGACCACACCATAGGAAACAATGGTCATTGAATAGCCATAATTAAAAACTTCCTAGGGCCCACCGTAATGATTATTTACCATCCAACCTGTTGATAAGGTTAAATTGACTGGGGTGAAGGGAAAACACAAATATCAACTTGATCCAAAACTTTTGTGGCCCCAAGAAGTTATAAATGGTAGGTGTTCAATCATCATGTTTCCTATGGTGTGTTCCACCTGGGATTTGGATCTGCTTCATTTTGACACAATAACTTAAAATGAGCTGGCAAAATGGATGGACGGCATGGATATATAACACATACATCAAAGTGAGTCCACCGTCACCACTTGACTGAAAATGTTATTACCTAACTTTACTGGACATAATTGCTGGATGAACCGAACTCTGCATGCCTAGAGCCTACCATGATGTTTCTTAGAAATCCATCTAGTCCATCTACTTTACATATCATGTTAGGAGGTGGGCCCAAAAATGAGGAAGATCCAAAGCTTAAAGTGATTCATATCGAAGGAAACAATGGAGATTGAAGGGCCACCATTAAAATTTTTGTGAGGTATGCTATCCAAATCAATCTTAAGGCCATTCCTACCCATGAGATCATACAAAGAAACAGGTGGACAAGCGGATATTTCAAAAAAGTAAATGGGGGCATGTAGATATGGTTGTACACAGGTCAAATTGAGTCAAGCTTAACGCAGCCTGGCTCAGTTTGGCAACAGCCAACCCTAGCTTGAACTTATCGGCTTAGTCCACGAGCCTGATTGGGTACCTTGGCTTAGTTCAGTCAGCAACTCAGCCAGCTCGAGTCAAGTTTGAACTCGTGAAATATTTTCTCAAACACATAGATTGTATTTTCAATCTTCCCATATTTCAAATGTAAATCAACAAGAGCGTTTTGGACAAATAAATCCTCACAAAATCGGCTCTTTTCAATACACCATGGAATCTATTTCCCTCTTTTAATACACAATAAATTCGTACATGCCCACAAAACACTCCCTTAACAAGATTGATTAGCCTTAAAACCTAAACGATGCATCACCAAGAAAAGTTTAAAAGCTTCAATCGAATACCCATTTTCAAAATACCCTAATATGAGGGCAGTTCAAGAAACAACATTTTGTTGAGGCATTTCATCAAACACTCAGTGAGCAGCATCAAGATCACCGAATTTAGCATAGAAAATGATGAGTTTGGCATTTGGATGCAAATCGAAGACAATGAATTTGCAGAAGATGGTGATTGAGGATTGCCTTCTTTTTCTGTGTTGAAATCGATGTAGAGCTACAAAAGATTTTTGTTAAAAAAAAATAGAGAGAAGGGGAGAGAGGGTGGACATAAGAGAGGGTTTGGAAGTGTAAGTCACCGAGTCAATTCGATTTGAGTCGATTCAAGTTTACTCAAGTTGGGCAAACTTGGACTCGGCTCAATTTTTTTTTCGAGGTCCAAAAATCAGTTTGGCTTGACGCGAACTTAGTATTAAGCCGAGTCGAGTCAAGCAAATTGACCAAGTTAACTCAGTTCGTGTCCAACTTTACCTGTAAACACTCCACCTCAAGCCAACAAGCTAATTACGTTGGATCGAGTCAACTCCATCAAACCTCAACCAAACCAAACCCAATCCAAAAACCTAACCCAAACTTGTCAACCCAATGCCCCTAATTAAACATTAACATAGCCCTAAAACACTAATCCCTAAAGCCTAAAATCCTAGTCAAATTCACCGACTCGACTTTCCAAGCCAATAGGGTTGTCAATGGGCTGGGGCCAGATAGGTCTCGACTTGGATTTTGAACTGTTTCGGACCAATCATATTCAAAAATTTGATTTTCAGGCCCAAACCCGACCCATTGACACCCCTACGAGCCGACCCGCTGAGTCAACCCACCCGATCAGCTCACCTAATCAACCTACCAAGGCAGCTCACCTAGTTGAATCAAGCCCTAAGCCATCCCTTATCCAGGTCTATATACCCAAAGCCCACTCAAAATCCAAAGCACCAGCAATACCACACTGACAAAGTCAAAGCCACCACACATGTATGGGAGCCCACCTACCAAGGCAGGGGACTCCATGTGGTTCTAGCGGCACCCAAAGTGCCACCAGCTACGTAGCCCCTCCCTTAGCAAAATTTACAGCCCATGCCATCCAATCCAACCATTGAGATCCTTTCCAAATCTACGCCATCCCAACCCCCACAATTTCAACAATTTGGAAGACAGCCATCAGTCCTCAACGTACCAATCTAAAGCCTTCTCCATCCTTAGCAATTTCACCCATTCACCAATGAGAAGGGAGAGTAACAAGAGAGGGTCCAACCCATGTAAGCCCAATCTAGCTGAAAGCCTCAATCCAAGCCACTCAATTTAATCCTTACGACATTACCATTCATCCTATTGTCCAACTTTCAATAAGCTCCATTTATCTTTATACAAGCATCGTGCAACACCTATCCCCTTATTCACCCTTTGTTCATCCAACACATAACATTACATCACGAAGCATTGTACACTTAATTGATTATGGGCATATGCTCTGCGACTTGCCGATATAATCGGATCTTACCCATTAAAAACTTTGGTCAATTAGTTCACGCTTTGGCAAGTGAAACAGTCAAGGTGGATCTATCCAGTCGAAATAGCAACTTATCATAGGCATTACAATCAACACCACATTACACACATATAAATACATGATTCTGCATATATAAGTATTGCATACATAACACTCAACACATGATCAGTTCAAACGTATGCTTCATGGCTCGCCGAGTTAATTAGATTTTGCCTATCAAAAATTTGAACTCGTTGATTATCACTTAGCAATTGAGAGAGTCAAGACGGATCTATCCAACCTATGCTACAACTTTCCATAGGCATTACATTTAACACGACATTACACACACTTTATATCATTAGTGCACAAGAACTAATATTAATCCTCAATAGTTTGTGAGATATTGTGAAATAGAGACCATATGTTTGTACGAGCAGAGTGGGCGCCTAACCCTTTCATTTTGTATAACTATGATCCCTTACTCAGAATCTTAAGTTGTAAATCAAAGAGTCATTTTAAGATAGCAAATCATTGGTTTCTCTATTCTTAGGATTTAGCCGATAATGGAATTAGATTAATTCGCTAGTAGTGACTCCAATCAAAGATAACCATTTTTATTTCAATAGTGAAGGTTCAATACCACCATTTTAACTAGTGTGGCCCATTTGAGCATTAGATCTACCTCATATTTAGGCCCACAACTTAAAATCGGGCAAGGAAAGTGGTGGATATGGTGGATTTCTTTAAAAAAAAAAACGAAAAAAAAAAAACCAAATATGGTGGGACATTTCAACCTTTTGGGCTCCTCTATTGTAATTTGGATTTAATAATACTTTTTCAAGTTGTGTAACCCACTTAAGTTTTAGATTTTCATTATATTTGGATATTCCAATTAAAATGAGTAGGAAAAATTGATACTAGTAGTGAATTTTTCAGAAACATCATGGTGGGCCACATGACAATGGATACAATTTTAACAATGTGTATTCAATACCATTGTTGCAAGTTGCGCACCTCACTTGAGTGTTAAATCTACCTCATATATAGGCCCACCTCCTAAAATGATATGAATAAAATATTGACAAGGTAGATTTCTTAAAAACATCATGGGAAATATATCCCAACATGGCACATCCATTCATCAATCTCTAAGCCAGCATGCTGCTTACAATGACCTGATACAGGTTTCTTTTGGTTTGTCGGAAAACAAAATAAAAGGCTTATCAAATAAGCTATTTGTTATTATAAGTTATTTAAGTTGATTAATCGGACTAAATTAAGAAAAGTAGCTTATTGGCTACTTATTTGGTCGTATCCAAACAGGGCCTAAGAGATATCCAATCATTATGTGGTACCCAGTCTACATCCATATGAAAGTTGTTCCCCATGCAAAATATACCTGAAAGTTGTTCCATCACGTTGATGTGGATTGCATACTAACACTACTAGAAATGAGTTGCATTGGATGGTGCCATGTGATGACACGACCATAGTGAATTGCTATTGGATGGTGCCATGTGATGACACGACCATAGTGAATTGCTATTGGATGGTACGCTATGTCAGCCCGGCCATGGTATATGTGTTTTCCAACACTTAGGGCTGTACACAAACCGAGTTAACTCGGTTAACTCGCTTGACTTGACTCGAAAAAACTCGATTTGACTCGGTTCGAAACTGATTTTGAGCCGAGTGGAGCTTATTTTTTGATATCAAAAAAATTTGAAACCGAGTTCGAACTTGCCCAAGCTCAACCTGGCTCGGATCGAACCCAACTCGAATTGAACTTTGGTGACTTAGTTACTTTGATATTAATGTTGCTCACCAAGTGTTTAATGAAACGACTCTACAAAGTGTCAACTGGTGGCAAGGAATATATGTATATGAAACAAATATATTTTTTATTTTTTTTTATGTTGCCTATATTGCGTTTGATGAAATACCTATAAAACTGTTACCACTGTTTTAGATACAGTGAGAATTTGAAAGTGCAATTCATATGCTTTTGAAAATGTTGCACAGGTGAATTCCACTCGATCTTGGCTTGAACTCTGTTCGAATTGGTCTGAGTTGCTAACCAAATCAAGTCAAGCCGAGTTCTAGCTGGGGTTAGCTAGTGGCCAAGCTGAGTCAAGTGTGTCAAGCTCAACTCAGTTCGACTCATGTACACCTCTAACAACACCATTTATCCATTGCTTATTTGAGGACGTGATCTCAAAAATAAGGTAAACCAAACTCAAGGATCGTACTGCAAGAAACAAATATGATTTAAGAATCACTGTTAAGAACTTCCTAAGGCCCACTGAATAAGTACCATCCAACCGGTTGATTAGGTCGTACGGACTTAAATGAAGCTAAAAATACAAAAATATCAACTTGATTCAAAACTTTTGGGCCGCAAGTAGTTTTTAGCCGCAAACATTTACTCTTTTATGCAGTATAGTACACCTAAGATTTGGATCTACTCACGTTAAAATGAGCTGACAAATTGGATGGGCCAGACGATGAGCTGACAAATAGTAATGTAGTACATTCCTAGCCATGGCCGAAGTCAACATATCCATCAAATATATAATTCAATGGGACACATGATCTCTGACAACATTACATAGTCCAATTAAATTATACAACGCAGGGTTATTAGGATATCCAACAGTGGTTAGGCAATCTCTATCCGATCTGTGGACGCCCGCCAAAGTCTTTCACATGAATTTCTTATGATGGGAAGATAGGTGGGGCCCACTATAATGTTTGTGGGAAATCCACTCCATCCATCCATTTTGCCCGATCATGTTAGGACGTGGATCCAAAAATAATGCAAATCCAAAACTCAGGGGCGCTGCACGACAGAAAAACGTGGGTAGGTAAATGCCTACCAGTGAAAACTCCTTCGGGTCCACCGTGAAGTTTTTATACCATCCACCCATACACTGGCACAATGACATATGGCTTACGATATTAAAGAAGAGAGAATGAACAACCCGATCCATCATTTTTACTATAGTTAACCCATTGCATGTTAGACCGTTAACTCGTTTCGTTTTACACCATTGCTCTAATAGTCATAGATCTGATGGAAGGATTTTTTTCTAAAAGGTATAGTTTTAGACAGATGAACCATCTATGCTAGGCCTCTGCATGTGACCGGACCTGATTTGCAGATCAGCCTGCCACATGTAGTGTAGAGAGATAGCTGCACCGTATTCCTTTTTTTTTTTTTTTTTTCTGGTACCATTGGAGCGGCTTGATCGGACGAGCAGGATCATCCAACCATAACGATTTTTAGACCATGCACAACATACGGTGGCCCACCAAGTGGATTTCCCACGTGTACAATAGAATGGTTGAGTCTAATCCCCACCATTGATCTTATTGACAATACATGCACATCATTAGGAAGGAGAACGTTCATCTGATTAGGGTTTGTCAATGGAAAATCATCGCTCTCGGAGTAATTCTTAATCTTAATCGCCCAACTTAAGTCTGTTAGAGTTGTTAATGAAATTGTTTACCGTAAACATCCAACAGACACCTTTGATCAGAAATTCGTTGCCAAATACTTGTCATGTGCCAGGTGGCCGATGGATGCAGACCATCCGTTTGTGCGTTCTATCCGTAGATGGACCTCGAACCGACCATTTAAGCATGAGCAAATTCGCATGAAGTTCCTGCACTGGGAAGTTAGGTGGGTTCCACCGTGATGTTCGTGAGAAATCCACCCGTACATCCGTTTTGAGGGACGTGGATTGTGTCCTACTCGGCTCGTTTCTAGCCACGAACGGACACATCTGTGTGGGGCCACCATGGTGTATCTGTTTACCTACACGTTATAATTTTAAAGTATGAGCTTAAAAAGAGGTATATCCAACGCCCAAGTAACTATATCAATTAAGTAAGCTTGGGTTGCATTAGATGCACAGAGAATCAAATGCAAAAGTGTTGAATCTGCCTCAATCTTGGGCTCATATCTTAAAATAATCTGAGAAAAGGAATGGACGACCAAAGATATATCATGGCGGGCCCTACAAAGATGTGGCCGTTCGTGGTGCGGGGATAAGATGCAATCCATACTGCCAGCTCATTTTAGGACATGCTACGAAAAATGAGCTGGACCTCAAGTAAGCCACGAACGGACACATCTGTGTGGGGTCACATCTGTGTGGGTCCCACCCTTGATACGTATGGCTAAAAGAAAGTCTACCACGCTATGTTTTTTTTTTTCAGTGCATCTCGTGTGGTCCACTCGAGTGTCAGATCCGGCTAATTTTTCGTTGCATATTTTAAAAAGAGCTTGCAAAACGGATGGACAGGGTGGATTTCTTACAAACACTAAGGCGGGCCTACCTATCTTCTTCCCACCGCAGGAAATTCCCGTAGAAGGCTTTCCCCATAAATCCGCGTCCTCAGCAGTTAAAGTGAAAGTGGTTACGGGTAAAACTAACGGCTGAGATCATATATCTGGTATGTTCTCATACCAAGCACATCCATGGAGGGCGTCTGATTCATTGACCACCCTGATGACGCCAAAAGGATGATCTTAACCATTGATTTTGCTGAATATACCGTGAACCGTTAAAAATTTTCTTTTCAATGCATCTGCCTATAATTGAATGTGGGCCCCATTGAACAATAGCTGGATGAGCCTGTGTCATGGGCGACGTATCCTCCACACCTTATGCATGCATGACAAGCGCGGATTAAGAAAATAAAATACATAACCTAAATTAATCAGTTTTCTCAGCTCAGTTTCCAACAAACCATTTCTAGCAATTTCTTTTTATTCCAACGGCATTCAGCGAGTGCGGTTTGGGTTTATCCAGGACCCACCAAGGTTGGTGTATCCCTAATTGTGGGTCCCACTTTGATGTATTTAACTTAAATCCACACCGTCCATCCATTTTGACAGATCATTTTAGTACATAATCAAAAAAATGAAAGAGATCCAAATCTTAGGTGGGCCATATCACAGGAAACATTCGTGATTGAATCTCTACCATTAAAAACTTCATGGGACCACCGGAATGTTTATTTGCCATCCAACCTGTTGATAAGGTCACAAAGACCTGGATGAAGAGACCACACAAATATCAGCTTGATAGAATATTTCTACGGTTCACAAGAAGCTTTTAAAGGTAGATTACCACTGTTTCTTGTATTATGGTCCACCTGAGATTTGGATCTACTTCGTTTTTGGAATCATGCCCTAAAATGAGTTTTCAAAACGGATGGACAGCGTGGATATAAGGAATATACATCAATGTGGGCCCACGTTCAGGGATCCCACCCACCTCTGTGGATCCTGGGATCCACCGAAGCCTCGCTCGATCTACGTAATGAAATTAGACTTTCTTCGTTGGTTCATATTAGATGTAAAAACAAGATTAATCAATATGTTTAAGAAATATTTGGGTTATGATTCCATGAGGGCGAGCACACGTGTCATAGATCCGGGCCTATAATCAAGTAGGGCACACCGTGGACACTACATGGACCAAAAATAATATTGGTCGGCTGATCAAGCTGGTCAAATTTGTATAATAAAAATGGACGGTTAGAGAAAAACGCTCAACAGTCCAAATTCAAAGTACACTTATGGCAAACATGAGCAGTGTACTACCCTGGATTTTGGTATAAGCCATAGTTAGAGTACGCAATACATGATGAATGGTCCGGATCTTTGACACGTGTTCCCCCATCTCACTTGAAGGCCCTACTTGGATCACCACCCATACGTTCATGTTTGCTGTCATCCACTGACGTTTGGTAAAACAACCCCGACTCAAATGTCATAATCTTGAATGTCTTGGCCCTTGGTTTAAGCATTTATTACTTGGAATCCATCCCAAGATTTTAATTGGGGTTGTTATTTGGTAGTCCGGAAGAGTGTGGTAGTTCATATACTTGCGCTGGGCAGTTGTACACGTGGTATCATGTAACTTGATCCACGTCATGAACCCACCGTAGACAGTTCCTAAACTTGATTACGGATCCTCTATTTGCGTCAAGCAGATAAGTCATGGTTGCTGTAATCTAATTGGACGGTATCAATTCACATTGGAATTGCGTACTGGCATGGACCAATGAGGATGCAGGAAAGCAGAAAAGTCATGCTTTTAGCAAACAGAGGGTCTTTATTGGGCATTCACTTGTTAAATACCCACCGTTGGCTATTTCTCGTTTTAGCCATTCAGTAGTTATCCACCATTCAGCCACTTAGTGGAGTGAATTTCTGATTAATGACCCATCTAAATGGGTTGCAAAGATATGGACGGCTAAGATTGAGTGCTTGAGTTATCCATATCCAACATGCCAACATGTACAATTTCTGACTGCATGCATATAAACCTTTATTCTCCGTCAGAATATCAAAGGATACGGTGTTTTTTATTCGGACGCGGATAGCCTACTGAAACTGCTGGTAGCGCCTCGCCAAGTAGTCGGTGCTTTGTGGGCTCGAGATGATGTATGCGTTTTATCCACGTAGTCCATACGTATTTGGATCTCATTTTAAGGCATCAAATCAAACTTTAGTTGTATCAAACTTTCAGGTGGACCACACGTTAAGAAACAATGCTGATTGAACGCTCACCGTTAAAAACTTTGTTGAGGTCACTAAAAGCTTTAGATCAAGGTATTTGTAGTTTACCTTTATTTAAGTCTTCTTGACCTAATCAAAGGCAAATAAATTACAATGGCTGTTTGCCTTTCATTAAGGTCTTCTCAACCTAATCAAATGGTAAATAAACATTAATCTTATAAGATTTTTAATAATAGCTGACTTGCAATTTAGAACTGCTTTAATTTATGGGCACATGCCCAATGATAATGATAAAAAATGTATGGACGGCATAATAATACATTATTGTAGAGCGCACAGAGCACGGTTCAGTAGTGATGTTCGCAGCCGGCAGTCTCAGTATTAACGCTGCTAGACAGTCCTCCATGTGCTCTGCAAGTATGTGTGCATTTTATCCACAATGTCCATCCATTTTGGATCATTATTTATGCACTATACGGGAAATAAGGTAGATTCAAATCTCAAGTGCACCACACTACAAGAAAATGAGAATTGACTGCGCGGTATTAAAAACCTTCTAAGGCTCATTGTAATATTTATTTGCAATCTAACTTGTTAGTAAAGTTAAAAAGACTTGGATGAAGGGAATTCACAAATATTAATGGATCCAAAGCTTTCATTGCCATGAAGTTTTTAATTGCGGGCATTCGATCACCATGGTTTCATTTGATGTAGTCCACTTGAGATCTTGATCCACCTCAATTTTAGGCTCATGCCCTAAAATAAGCTGGAAATATGGATGGATGGAATGGATAAAATACACATATCATGGGCCTACAGAGGTCCATGTGACTACTGGTAGTGTCAGGAGGCAATCCTCATCCTTTCATTGGCCCACAGAGTAGCATCCATAGCTATTCGCTACTTACAGTTTTAGTAGGCAATCCGTGCCCTTTTCATTCTGCCTCAGTCTTCTGGCCTTCTTTCTCCTGTATACATATGGCGTACAATGAGATCCAAGCAATCCATGCGTTGGTCCCTACCATTGATGGGGCATAGATCAAAGAATCACAAGACTCTGCGGATCAAAGCCAACGATTACAAGCCTTTTTGAGGATTATAAATTGGAATTAGCAAACTGACATTCAACAAGCAAAAGTAAAGATAGGAGGCTCAGATAATTTCGGTGGGTGTTTTTTCTGGACTATGCCCTATCCATGATATATAAGGGCCAATAGATCAACGGTCAAGATTGGGTATGTAGAGCGTGTGTGTGGAGATTGTTTGCTTGATAGCTTAGCGGACTTTGAACTTGACTAGATCAATTTAACTCCACAGGATTTCGAGCGGAGTCGGTGGGAAACTGGCCTGTGAACATGCCATGATTCAATTAAATAAGATCCAATGAGCCGGCTCTTGACTTGGTCGACTCAGTGCAGTAACTCCAACTGTTGCCTGTTTAAACCTTTTCTGGCTGATGCCTAAAATGGTGTTTAATGTTGTTTTGATGGCAAAGGTCCGCTTTAGGCATGTTTGAATACCGTGCTTTTAGAAAGCTAGATTTTGAAAGCACTGCCTAGAAATCTAATTTGAAAATGAGAATTGAGTTTTTACACTTAATTTTCCACTGGGCCAGGTCCACTGTACTAAAAAAGTTTAAGGTCGTTTGGATGATTGTAAATAGTTTAAGTGGTTAATAATTTTCAGGTGTAACTCATTTACAGCCGCTATTTCATTTGGCTGTAAGTTATAAATGGTTTACACATAAATAATTATATGTTTGGATAACCAGTAAATTATTTAAGTAGCATACATAGAGAGTTAATCTTTTAATATATAACTGTTAGTGTATATAAATGAAGAGCCTGTAAATGATATCACAACTTTTTACCTGGGCTTAAAATAGTAATTGATTTATAGCGCCTTATAAATCATTTACAGTTAACCTCATTTATAGGCATTAAAATGACCCTTATATTTGTGCTTTTTTAGCCCACGTGTGTCCTCTCCTAGCGCAGCCAGGCACGTGTAAGACATTTTGACAAGTGCATAAGGTAGACTCCTATAAACTATATTTACTTTTCATAAAATAATTTTTCAAACATTGACATCAAAGTAGTATGTTGGCCGTTTTATCTCATAAATATAAGATTACTACTTTGTATTTTTTTTAGAAAAAAAAAATGGACATCCAAATAGTATTAAAAGAAGAAAAATATGCATTGTCTTTCAAACATTGTTTTCAAATAAGATGAATTTGCAGAAGCAAGGTTCTCATGTAATCAAGTTATCAGTTGTCATTCAACAAATGTACTAAGGCGGAGAGCTGACGTGATTGGGGGAGGGGGTGTTATAAAAAAGTTTGTATCTAGTTATGTTTTTTATGTTTTCAATATTCATCCCAGTGGGAATGAACTTATGAACAGTTTAGATGGTATGTAAACATCAAGGTGGACCTTATGAAGGTTTCAATGGTAGTGGGTCAATTCCCTCTCCTACTGTCCACTTGAGTCTTGGATACCCATCAATTATGGTTTAGGGTTTAGGGGTTTTAATAAATAGTATGGTAGGCCCCACCTAGCTTCCTAGCACATGATAGGAACTTGCATATTGATTTAAAAATATAGTAGTATTGAATGCTTATACCTTTCTTTTTGTGGAAGTTTAGATTGTCTTGATTAAACCCCGTGTCGATGTTTCGGCTTGAAGTTAATATTCAACCAACAACTTAAATTTAACAAAACATTTAAACACATCAGATTTGAGATATAATGGAATAATTAAAAAAATATATATCTATTAAGGAATGGGAGACATGCATCTCCACAAAAGATAAAATAAAGGGTAAAAATTTGCTTTCGCTCATTTGATAGAACTTACAAAAGCCAACATGCTTAGTAAATTCCGTGACAGAATTTATTAAAATGTCGTTAACTATTGTAGAACTGAAAGTGTTGGATGGCTTGGGTGAAAATACCAAACGGAAGAAGAAACACGTTCACCTGGAAAAGCTACGAGATGGCTTGGTTTATTGAGAGGACTATTGAATACGGATGAAATAGAGACCATTCTCATTGGCCCTGGTAAAAGCTTCATGATAAAATAATGATGTGTAAATATAAAATGATAGTTATTATTAGAAGTAAACTTATGAACAAAAAGTAATTAAATTAACAAAGGTAGTGGGACAATAGAGAATATTGATAAGTTTGGGGTGACATAAGGGTGTGGTAAGAGTAGTTAAACTCGTATTAGCTATAGGCAAACATGTATTGTAATGCTTATTTTTTAAAAAATAAAATTATTTTAAAAAAAATTTTGAGTGAGAGAGATATTTACTGATCTGATCTCATCTCTCCTCTTATTTCTCATTATCTCAACTCTTCCTCGTATCTTGCAGTCTCCTAACAAACCCTCTCTCTTAAAGAGAGAGTGTGTGAAAGCGAGAGTCTTATTAAGACTTAAAGAACCAAAGAAATAAAATTGTAAAAAAGAAACGAGAGAGAAAATGGGAAAGAGGCTTGTGGAATTCGCTTATTCGGGTTAGTACAATGATATTCTCTTTGTTTCCTTTTTGTAGTAGTTTAATTCAGTATTGATATACACATTGGACGGATTGGATCAATAAGACATCCATTGTGTACACCTAATTTATTCATGTGGAATAGTACACTAATGTGCATGGCTTTAGGGCTGATGTGCAGAAAGTATGATTTTTCTATCATGGACAACAATCGATATGATTTGTATAGTTCATGAGTTTTCTAAGACTCAATCATGTAATGATTTCAAGAATCAAACATATTTGACACCACAATGGATTATATTGATCATAGATTTACCAAGACTTTTCCTTAATATAAGGAAGTTAAATTAATACCCGAATAATAATTTTCTTTACAAGCTATAACTTGGCACAGAGAATTATATGATCTAATATGATACGTGTGATTAAATCATCACCGTTCATCAGATTCTTAAGAATAATAATTAATTAAAATCATAAATTCCAGATCGATCAGACCATTGAATGGGCTCCATCGATCTGAGGATATGGTAGGCAATAAATCATATATATGTTGACTTATTATGTGGAACCATTGGATAGTTAAGATCTAACTCGATGTAGACCAACTATCAAAATTCGAACATTAGATGATGACGACATCAAGATTTGATGATCGATCTAACCATTTAGTGGGCCTCATCAACCAATCATTGTGATCACTAAGAATTATAATAAATTAATGTATGGATGATCTGATCAAGATGATCATCAGTTGTTCTTTGAAATTGATCAAATGACGATCAATGTTTGGTTTTAATCTATTTATTAAAAGTGATTTGAACATTAAATTATCAAAGTAGATAAATTTTTAAAATTTCATGTAAATCATCACAAACTACGAAAAAATTCAGAATTTTAAGGTTAAAATAGAATTTTTCACGAAGTCAGAAAAATAAACTTTCAAAATTGTTACTAAAAACAAATAGAATTTACAAAAATTCTAGGGGCCTAATTCTAACAATACCTTATTTTTTGTAATATTGTTTTCTAATTTACGAATTCATTTAAATAAGATATTTTATTATTTAAATAGATTTAGATTGATCAATGGTGGCCCTACCATGTGAACTATTAAGATTAGAAAATAATTTTCATTTATGTAATTTTTGATAATTTTAATTCAAATCAAACCATTGGTTTACGGAATCATTTTTACCACATCAAAATGAGTGATTCCGATGTGTTTTCCCTCCATTAAGTTAAAGTGGATTTATTGATGATATGTTGTATGTATGTTTTAATATTATTATTACGATCTCTTATTTGATTTAATTGAATGTAAATTTTGATTGTTGTATTATTAATAATGTGATTTGTTTAATATACTAGTATGACCAATTATCCAATTTATTGTGTTGGTGAACTTATGATCTGATTTTCTATATAGTTGAACTACTCATCCGATTCGTTGAATGTATATAACTATAAATTAATAGTTGTGATGATGTTATCAATTAGCATGAAAACTACAAATATTTATAAGATATATCATTCACGACTACTTAATATGCTTGTGCATCTATCATTTATATGCACAACACGTGTTGAATTTCTGAAAAACCTCCCTAAATGGTATACCTGGTAGAATTGTTACGAGAAGCCTATTATACTAGTGGAAGCCTACTTAAGAAGTAGATGTGGGTCTTGCCTATGCCTACCAAATGGTAGAAGCCTGTCAAATGACAAATGTAGGTTGATAGATTCTCAACTCATACAAGTAGATGAATTTTCATTTGATGTATTCATGCATTGCATAACATTTGTATTTTATTTCTGAACTTATATTGTATATGGTTGGTATTATTCTATTCTAATTTGATGTAGAGAACTATATCGGGACTTCTCACTATGCCTGGCCAGCTTACCCTGTATTGATGTAAAACCGTAAAGATATGATTGATGGTGAGCTGGTGGCTCAAGAACAGGAGTACGTGATCGAGCCAAAAAAATGACCCAAGAGACACGTGGCCTTACTTGACGAAGGAAGAAATTATTGCCCTATATCAGTTATGATTATATCATTTTAATTTCATTTAATGTTCTTTAATTATTATTCATTTCTTTTAAGTTTGTTAGATAAGATTTATTCTATTGCATATGACTCGAAATAGGATGGTCTTTAGTTATGCTAATAACTGATTATTGAAATTGATGGTTGATTTCTTATTCACGAGATGTGACTGAATATGAATGAAACTTAAATATATAGTAATACTACTAGCGAGGTGAATTTTGTTTAAGCATATCAAATAATTAAAGTACATTTGGTGTAAAGTCATGATTTGGTTCTATGATATGAAGTACACGCTAAGTACCTAAAATATAAGACTCATATCCTAAACCGTACCGTTCCGTAAGCTTCTGCAGTCCTCCCGGTCAAATTCAGACAACTCTCAACTCGTATCCGACATTTGCGCACGATCCTAAGCCGAGACCTGTATACTTAAGTCGACTCGAACCGAAACTTATAACCCAGCGACCGCGCTGTCATCGCGACTCGCGCACCGATCCAATACTTAGGCTAGAAGATGTGAGTCCGCGTTCATTCTAAAAAAATACCGTGCATTGTGAATTTTGAGGAAATCTTTACAATATGTCTCATCAATTAATCAATCAAGTACACCCCATACCACAAGTAACAACACCCATCCCTCCTTTTTTCCTAAGTCAACTCTCTCTCTCTCCCCTACTCATCTCTCTTTTTCAAAAATTTCAAACACACCCATATCTCTCCTTTCCTTACAACAACCAATCCATCCATCCCTTTAATCCATTATTTCTCTTTCTCTCATTTCTCAAAAACTCATTTTCCAAGTAACAAAATTCCAACATCCAAGCTCTCTCCCAAATACTAAGTGTGGCCCTGTAGACACTGAAAAATCGGCATCCACGCTAGATTTGCGATTTGTATGGTTGATTGGGGGTGATAGGTTGATTATGGATGTTGGAGTCGCTACTAGTCGAAAAATCTCAAAATTCCGCGATCGGCTAGAACCACGAAATACGCAAGGTGAGGAAAATCTGGAGACTTCCCTACTTTAGATTGACTTCTGGTCTGTGATCCGGGATTCCGAACAAGGGACCTCGGTTACAAAGAGGGAAGGTGTTAGGCACTCTCTTTGCCTGTACAAATGTACGGTCTTTACTCAGTGTGGTAAAATAATCTTAAGAGATGATGGATGTTGTGGCTGTGATGGGACTAAGCACACAAGTGGATTTCTGATGTAGTAAGATTTGAGATTTTGGCAAGCCACAGAGCATACGTCCAACGACGTGTCTAGAAGGCGGATGTGATGATGCCTATGCAAAGTGGTAAGAAAAATGAACTAGACCACTAGGAATTTCTGATGTGACAGGATCCGATATACGACAAGCCACAGAACATACGTTCACTAGAGATCTAGAGAAGCAGGGGAGTTGAGAAGGGAGTAAATGTCATGATGGATGCTTGTAAAATAAATGGATCTTCTGCTTGCTCTCTTGTTAAGACATAGGCTAAATCATGATCAACAAGGTTAGGCTGGGAGGTCAGGATGGCCAGGAAAGCAAGGAGTGGGCTAAGGAGATAGCTGAAAAATCTGGACTTAAGGGCTTTGGAGCTCCTCCTCACCCTCACTCTCTTCTTCCCTCTCTCCTTCTTTCTCACTTGAACTTAAAAGTGAAGAGTGGCTCTTGGTGTGAGTTGGTGTCCTTGAAATGAGAAGAGGAGAGGGATATTTATAGCCTTCTCCAATGACATTTTGATATTTTCTGGGTTTGAGCGGGGTAAAGGATGACATGACAAGTTATGGTTGGTTGGAGAGAGAGAGAAATGCCACATAGCATACTCTCATTTGATATGGGGGACGGTAAAATGGTAAATAGTAAAATTTGAGAGGGTAATTTTGAAGAAAAGTTGACTTTTGGACGCTGGGACAGCTGTCCGCACGTGGCCCGCGAGCGGTGGTATCTGAAGTATTGCAAGCGGTAGTTAGACTACCGCCCGGGCTCAGTTCGGGCCGGTTTCGTGCGTGTGAGCCTTGTACACTGTGCGGGTTCGCTCGGATGTCTCATTTTAGATTTTTTGGCCCAGAAAAATGAGTTTTGGCTTGGGTAAAGAGGATTTGGGCCATGGTATAGGGTATAAGCGGGGTTGCATGTGTGTTGAATGGTTTGGATCGTGGTTTTAGGTTGCGGATTTGGGTTTTAGGGACTTTGATTCGGTTTAAGTAGGGATTAGGTATGATCATAGTTCCTGAACGGTCTTAATCTTCTTAAGATGTAGCCTGGGTGGAGTGTCTACAGATGCCCCTCTTTGACAGAGGTTGCGAGCAACCGAAGGTCAAAGCGAGTGGACACCCCACCCTTCTGGTCAGAAAAAGGGATAGTGACTCGAATCTGTTGTCTACCATTGTATCATGTCAGTTGACTGTCTGGAAAAGGGATGACTTGCACATATCACGAGAGTTGAGAAAAATATTGTGATTGCCTCCTGCACGTTCATCGCTGTTTTATGGATCACCAATCACAACCCTTTCACGTCAGATTGTTGATAGCATTGGAGGGTAATTCTGAAAAGTAAGGGCCTCTGCGCATTCGTCGCGACTTTACGAGGATTCCCGTACTGTTTGGTCTGTCGTTCCTTTGCTACGTAATCACTCTAGGAGTATTCGTTCTGTTTAATTGTCAAAGTGGTTAGATGCCCTGCGCATCGGTGCGGCCTTACAGGGAACTCACTACGCCAACTTGGACTCAATCAAAATTTTTGAACATCCCAGACTAGGTATGTGCGAGTAATCTTTTGTCATGCAATCTGCTGATTCTAATACTTTGGTTACAATGGATTGTAGCCACTTTGAGTTTGATTATTCTTTTCAGAAATAGATTCACTCATTTTACTAGCATTCGTACGATTGTCCAGATATAGAGATCAGGCCAATCGTACATGTATCATGTACGGATTCGATCATCCACTAGAAAAATCAGAAGAGATCGAATCTTATTTAGCTATGTACACTGGCCGCAACTGGATAATATGAAAGATTCCTCAGTGTACTGTGTGCCACGTGCGGTAGTGAAAACTCTGTTTGAAAGCTATTCCCTTTGGAGCTAGACTACTTGAAAATTTTATTTGAAAATATTTTTTTTTTTGAATTTTTTGGAAAATATCCGTACGATTTCGCGAATGGGCATTGTCGTTTGGTTTTTATTGTACGAATTAAGTAAATAGTCGCGTTGCCTCCACTTGTTGAGTTAGCGAGGCTAACGATTTTATTTGAGGTAATTTTTTTTTGAGATTTTTTTTTTGAAACATCCGTCCGACCTCGCGGGAGGGCGTTGTCGTTTGGCTATATTACAGAAAAGTCAGACGGCCTCCACTAATAACTTAATGGGGCTAATGGTTTAGAATATTTTTGGATTTTTTGAAAGATCCGTCCGATCCCACGAGAGGGCATCATCGTCTATTTTTTATTGCACAGTCTGGATCGAACAACCAGATGGCCTCCACTAATGAATTAATGCGGCTAATAGCTTGGAAGAAGCGGACCCTTTTAAGGCTTATACTTATTAGGGTTTTATTTCGTGCTTATTTTGGTAATATTTAGGATTTTTTAGATTATTTGGGATTTTTTTTTTTGGAGATTTTTTTGAAAAGGAGGCTATTTTGGGGACTTAGGGTCTGTTTTGGTGACTTTTGAAGATTTGGAGGCTATTTCTGTAACTTTTGAAAAGGCGAAACTTTTTTTGAAAACCTTTCAGAGTTTAGGTTTATTTTTAAGAATATTTTGGGTATTGTCCAACGGTTAGAGACAAAAATCGATTGCTCTCACCAGCCCTAGGGGACAGCCCGCTGTCCCATGCACTTTTCTGTAGGCCGGAGGTCGGACTGCCGCGGGTGGAAGTCTGGCTACTGCTTGTGTGTCATTTGGACCGCTGGTCTGTTCAGTGCATCGGTTCGTCCGGTGTTGCCTTCTCCTCTATTTCATTCTTGCGGTTGTGACGTCTAGGGACCCATTGTGGTCCCTGGAGCTATTTTCGGAGAGATTTTCTTAAGCACATTTACCTTATATTTTTCTCTTTCCTTCCATTTCAGGTAATCTTGGCCATTGCACTCTTGCTGGACTATGTTGGGCCATTCATCTCAGGGGCTTTTGATGAGTTGGATTTCTTCTTAGAGTTTGAAGAAGACTGTGATTAGGGCCGTTGGACCACCTTGATTGGATCTGATTCGTTGAATTTTGTCAAAATTATTTTGTTCAGGCCAGATGGTTGGCTGGACTATTATTGTATTATTATTTTTGTTTATTTTTTAGGTGGAGTGGGGTGTGATAAGGAAAGAGCCCCACCCTTTATTTTTTTGCATTTTTCATCATTTTTTTTTTGGGTGATGATCTGAACCGTCAGATTGATGATTTGGGGCCTATTTACGTATGTGGATGATGTAAATGATGATTATGGTGGATGATGGATGGATGAAATTTTTCAGATGTGCGCCATATCATGATCTTGACTGGTCTAAATGTATGGACGTGGTGAAAGTGGTGTCTTTTGAATGATGGGTGGGTGAGGTTTTCAAAGTGGGCCCCACATCATGATCTTGATTGATTCAGATGTAGGGATGGACTTATGGAATGTATACTGGGTCTTTTGGCATGGGCCTAGTGGGCCTTGAATCATGAGCCTGATGGGCCTTTATGGCATGGATCCGGACATGGGCCTTTTAATGGGCTTTAAAGATGGGCCTGAAAAGTGGGCTTTGAACATGGGCTTTTTGAAATGGGCCTTAGACATGGGCTTTTGGACATGGGCCTTAGACATGGGCTTTTGGACATGGGCTTTGAGATGGGCTTTTTGAAATGGGCCTTAGACATGGGCTTTTGGAAATGGGCCTTTGAGTATACTCACTTGTGCATCTTATCTATGCAGCATGCCTCGTCGTGGTAAAAATGAGGCTAACTCCTCCCGCCAGTCAACTGATTCGTGCTTCGCGCCTCGTGAGGGCTGACATTTCTTCGACATCGCCTGAGAGGGTGGTGCGCCTGCGGTTTTGAGAGGGCACGGGGTCAGGACACACTGACCCGATTGGTTCCAGGACCCACAACTGTTGTTCTTCGATGTTCTGGAGTGGACCCCCTTTGCTCATCTGTTTCGGGTCCGTTTGAGTCGGACGAATATGTCTCTCTTATCTGCAATGGTTGAGAGATGATACCCTGAGACTCATACCTTCCAACTTCCTTTTGGAGAGTGGAGCATTACCCCATATGATATATACATGCAGTTGGGCCGTCGATGTGATGGGAGATCCGTCCCTTTTGAGGATGACCTTCCGGTGCCTACTGAGGAGGATTTGATGAGTCTATTGGGGATGATGCCAGATGCAGCGGACTTTACTGGTCCTCGCTTCAAACTCCTCTGGTTATCGTCGAATTTTGCCAAACGTATCCCTGAAACCGAAGTAGCGGCTGTGGTGAAGGCAAGTGCCCTGATTTTGTACACTATGGGTGCGATGATTTTCTTTCACGGGAATGAGCTGGTAAGTTCTCGTTTGTTGTCACTCGTGGTAGATATCACCTTTCCCACACCGTACAATTGGAATGCAGCCCTCTTGTCCCACTTGTACGAAGGGATGGATAAGGCCAGTCGTTGTATCAGCTGATCCCTGACTGGCTTCTACCCCGTCATCGAGGTGCCCTCTTTGATATCTACTTTTTGTAATATTTTTACTGGGGATGAATTGGTTTGACCTCCTCTGACCGTGATTCATGCAGGTCCGCTTCTTCGACTACTTTTCACATTTGGCCCCCACCTTGATCGACCATTCACCTCCATTTCCTCGTATAATGCTGTGGTACAAGGATAACCACAGCCGCACGCGTTTATTTTCAGACCTTGCCTGGAGGTCAAACATTGATGTCCTTGTTCCGAGTGACGTGAGTGATCTCGTCCTTTTCTGTGTTGCCCATGTGTTATCTTTTTGCTCAAATCTTCGATTTCCCTTTTTGCAGTTCTTATCCAGGCCGTATCTCCGATCGAATATGGCACTTACTCCTGGGGCCCAGGAAGCTTTTCAGGCTTCTCGTCGACGCCGTATTCTTGAGGATCCTCATGTGATTAAATGGTATTTGGGAGAGAGACTTTTCTGGCAGCTGACCGGTAGTCTCATGATACCACTCAGTCCTCCGTCTAGTCCTTCTGATTGGAGATCAGTGCCCGAAAGGGAACTGACTGCTGCACTGGAGGGCTATGACGCTAGTGCTTTCATAGATCCATCTAGAGAGTACGTCACCTAGTGCGAGCAGCATGGTATCGGCCCGATTCTATAGCCTGGCTATGCTCCCGGTGGCGGTGCACGTTTTGTAGGAGGAGGGATCTTAGGGCCTCATTTTCATCGCTAGGATACTGATGCGTATCTTCCTGATGATGACTAGCTTATTGTATCTTGCTTCATTGTATGTGAAATCTTCATGTTTATGGACTTCAGTTTGCGGATGTTGTTCTCTTTCAATCCTTCCTTTTGTACACCTTCGGGACCCCTTTTGGATGTATGAATGTTTGTTCTAAGATCCTGACCTTTCGAGGCGGGTCCCACCCAAAATGTGGCCGAAAGTGGGCCTGGACGGCAGTTGGACTGCCGCGGGTGTTCACTCCCCAAGTGTAGGGTTGTGATGTAGTAATAACTCGGTAAGACCGAGGTCGAATCCCAAGGGACTGAAACCTGTACGTTATCTAAAACTAACTAGAATTAGAACTAGAATATGATAAAATCTAAATCAATTAAAATTTAAGGATAATTGTGAGATTATTATCTAAAACTTAAGAAAAATCAGAAATAGAAAACTAGGGATTCAGAGGATCCACTTGTAGAGATCAGGGAGATCTTATGCCTGTTTTATGAAATTAACTGAACTACTTTGATCTAATTTTAAAGAGATGAAAGGTATATGAATTAGAATGGATCCCATCACCAAACCATGCCCAGGAGACTATGGCAAACAACAAAATTAAACTAATTACCAACCAATCACATGTCATGAAGGTTATGAAGGGTACCGACATCCAACCATGCCTAGGAGACTATGGTGAACAACAGGGCTTCCTGACGTCATAAACATCAAAAGGAAAAGGAAATATGCAAAGCCATCTCAGACCCATTGTAATTTTAGTCACAACAGACCATTAAAAACTAAAAACATTCCCATTAAATAACTTCAATCAATATCAATTCAGTTTCAAACAAAAAGGCACAAGCAAGGTCTATCCCATCACGCCACAAGCTTCACCTCTTAGCCCTAGCTAAGAGGTTTAGCCAGACATGAATGCGCTAATCTCTAACAGAGAAAAAAAAACATAAATAAATAACTAAATAAAACAAAGGGAAGAAAAACTCCTGGTAGAGAATGCTCCACGCTCCAGCCTCTCTCCCTATGCTCTCCATGTCCCAAGATGCCCCTTTTTCCTGCTCTCTCTCTCTCTCTTATAAGCTGCAGGGGAGAAGTCGGTGCACAGTCCGAAGTTTGTTAAGAGTCAGAGAACTGACTCGGTTTACGCACTTTCGTTCACAGCAAAAGTAGATTTCTTACGTTGATTTCCCAGTGGGACCCATTCTTGAGTTCAGACCAGAAATCGACTCCGTTCACCATCTTCTCCTCGAAATTTTGACCGAAGATGGTCGGTTTTGGTCGTCTACTGGTGCGGCCCACCTTGATTGATCATTCGGCGACGAAACAGACAATCTGAGAGCTCACGGCCACTGTCAAGCGCGTCCCAGCAAAAGGTCACCTACACCTTGGTTAAAATCTCTGACCGGTTCGAATGGATGGCTCTGATTGGCTATACGAACAATGAGTGAGGCCCACGGTGATCACCCGCAGCCTCTGTTACGAAACAGAGGCTACGCACGCCATCGCTGAATGTTCGGTGGCCTACTGATTGGCGTCAGAAATGAAATCCACACCGCCCATTGAAATCACCTCGAAAAACCATTTGGAAAGGGATTGTTTGGCTTGTATTAGGTGTGGTCCACTGATCTTTCTGCTCCGCCGTCCATCCTGCGTTTGATTGCAATTTTCATGCGTGTGCATGCATGGGAACAGAAGGACAGCTAGGCTAGGGTTGTGCCCCCCTATCGAGAGTATGGACGGTCCAGATCATCTGAAAAGATGATGGGTGGGTCCCACTACACAAAAATAGTCAGCGTGTTGCGAACGTTGTTTGAAAGACAAGTAGTTTGGAAGATACGTCGATCAGCGCATGCTGACCGACTTTAGTTTATTCAGTGTACTGCGAGCGTATATACTCCATGTGCATGCTGATACTTGTGTAGGGCACACGGTGATGTTGATGAGAAATCTACTCCGTCCACCCTCTTTCTCTCCTAATTTAATGGGTTGAGAGCAAAGTCGAAGTTGATCTAGATGTCAGGTGGGCCCCAAATCGAGAATTTATGGGCTGATCTATCCGTTGGGAAACTTTTAGGGTGATCCAATGAATGATTTTTGACGTGTACAGTTAATTTATGGCCCCCATCACATGTATGAAGTTTCAACTCAATCGGATGATGATAACCTTATGATCTTGCATTTTTGGACCAATTCCGGACCTTTTTAATGTAAATAGCTTGATTTCCTCGGGTCCCTAGCATGCAAATCTATCGATCTTAGTCCCTGGAGTCCGTCCCTTGCCTTTGGTGTCATCAGAGCGTTAAATCCATGCTTTAAGTTCCCTTTTTCAGTCCATGCTCGTAAAATCACCTTGCAACACAAACACGGTTAAAACGGGCCATTAAAAAGTATCTTGTTCGTAAATCTAGGCAATAAATGGGGTCTGATATGTAATATTTGACCCTCAACACAACCCCCAACCAGCATCTTAATAGTCCCGAGCAAGGTATGCAAAAAATAAGTTGAGAATTATAGAAAAATTTATCTAAAACCTAGTGATTTTGAAAAACTATCCAGATACTAAAATTCTAAGATTTATGAATGTTAGGCATTACTTGCTTCTGAACTCAAACGCATGGTAAATTTCATAATCAGGTTCAAGGTATTAATCCATCAATTAGAACAATTTTAAACATTGAGATCCATAAGTGTATAGTATAATCTCGGTTTATCATCATTAAGGGATCCAATCGTCAATTTCATGATATCATTGGTAACCAACAAAAGAACTCATGACAACCAGCTGAAGCACGCCTTATAGATCATTCTTTTTCTTCCTTTCAGCCTTTGATTTTTCTATTAAACATAACGCCAAGGAGGGGAATCAAGTCCTTACCTATAGGGAGCAAACCTATGGTGAAGACTGTACACCCAACCCCTTTTTACATATTATCCATGGGGAATTAAATTCTCACCTATAGGGAGCAAACCAATGGTGAAGATTATTCTCCCAACCCTTCCTAAGGTATCTATTTTTTTATTTTTTATTATTTTTTTCTTTAATGGATCATGACGGGCAAATTTCAAACGATTTCCTTACATGCTTAGTGATTACCAAGTTAACCCTTCAATATCAGACTGAAACCTTAATGTGAAAGCGAGATGTGACATGTGAAATCATGACTCAATCAATGTTTACAACTTCTAATTCTGGATTAACAGTCCAAACTTAACTATGAAATCTAACAGATACTGAATCCAAGAGTCATAAATTACCAACATTACTTATCTTGTAATTCTAAATCCAAGATAGGCATTGAAAATCACTTCGAATTTAAAAGAATTTTCAAACAAAATTTAAAAATTTTCACAAATTTTTGCTCTTGCTCAAGACCAAGAAAACACTAATTAGGTAACCTAATCCCCCACCCCCAACCTAAAATCTACATTGTCCTCAATGTAAAAGAAATGAACCTGCCATGCACATGGGACAAGAAAGTAAATGAGAAGTGATGGGAGGATAGTACCTGGATAACGAATTGAGAGAGATTTTTCAAGAGATCGCTGGGAGAGAGCAGGTTAGTACGAGAGAATAACAAAAATAAAATCCTACCTATACCACTTTCGCAGGTGCTCTCGATTGCATTTAACGTATGCAACAAGCCTTTAAACTCCTAGGTTACCCCTAGTGGACGAGTTGTAGTCTCGTGAGGGTTTGCAGTAATGTTACCCATAAACATTGAATCGATCATGCCGCAAGGTTCCCCTTCCGGCCAATATCTTGATAAGTTTCTCAGTAAGTTCCTCAACAAGATCATCCAAAAGCTTTTTTTGCAATAAGCTTGGGCGCCCTAGAGCATGACTTTCCAAAGAGACTTATGTACCTCATAAGAAATCTTCCATTGAATTACTTGAGGTATCCGTAATATATACGATTCACCTATGACAGAAGAAGTTTCAACGTTAGTATCGCATGATGAATTAGAGACTATAAATAAATAAAGTGTAGAAAACTTCTTAAGAAGTGATGTAGTTTCAACACATTCCGAAGCTCCAAACTTCGGTTTAATTTTCAGCTCCTCTTCCTTTACTGATAGACGTTTAGGATCAGGGGAAGAGAGAATTTCAGAATAAGGGTTCTCTTGGTCAGTAATGACTACCGAGATGTTGTCTTGCAAGACATCCGCTTTGTCTCTTAACATGAGATCGTTTGAAACTACAAAGTGTGCCAAGCAATCCCAAGAGTTAGGAAGTTCAGCTGAGTGTGACTTATTGTGGCTTGTGATGATCTGCGTAAAGAATCCATCATCCTTGAAAGTGGATGGAGGTATGCTCTCTTGCTCTAGTCCTGCATAGACAGATTGAAAATCAGTAAGTGAAGCATTGATGTAACCACTCTGTTCATTGAAATTACTCAATTGAGGCGTTGAATTATCAAATGTGTGCAGCTCAGATGGTGGCCTTAACTGAGTGGTTTCAAATTCCAGAGTCGTAGCGAAAAACTCCTCTTTCTCCCGAATCATATCATCATTCAATTCAAGGGAGTGGTCCAAACGTGTTTCATAAGAGTTAGAAGGGTCGGTCATAAGGGGCTCATCCTCCACCTTTGAATCAGACATGTCAGGTGAGGGGAGTGACTCATTATGACCGACCACTTTGTGTACGTCTTGATCATTAACTTGGACCAAACTTGGGATGGATTCCAGGGGAACTGTGGCTACACATTAAGGATCATCATCCCAATACGCATCATCATCAGTTCTGTGTAGTGCACAGTTGGGATGGGGTCGCCTTCCTCACATTCTATTCCTAAATTCAGTTGAGGTTCGACTAAACTAACCTCCTCATCATTGAAATTATGTGTGTCATGTAAGGAAAGTGTGTCATCATCAATGTATTTAAAAGACACCCATGTATCTTCGCCATTCTTTCGAACAATCATTGAGATTGACTCATCGAGAAATTTTACCACATGCCCATTAACGGAATTCAACTCCTCATTTCAAATTCTAAATTCTTTCAAAAGTGAATGCGGATCACTTTCCTCGCATTGTGCTTCTAGATTTGGATGAGGCTGGGATAACCTAGCCTCTTCCTTCTCCATAAGGTGTGACTGAATTATTGGAATTGAGGATTTGAGCAGTTCACATGATTGTATGACAAGTTGATTGAATTGCTCTTGTGCTTTCATGAGTTTCTGAAGTGAATCCTCTTGGATTGTTTCTGGTTGAGTTTCAAAGGTAGAGGACCCAAGAGAATTATCACTATGATATATAGCTGGTTCAGCTTCCCGACATTGATGTTTCCACTGGTTATAGTCATACGGATTATAGGTGGGAGAATCTGATGGTTGGTAACACTTATTATCACTCATAATATAATCACGTATTGTTTTCTTTTTTTTGGATGGGTGATAATAATTCTCACAACCATAGTTATGATAATCCCAACACTCACGTACTGTTTTGTTGATCCGTGGGGTGTAATTATTCTCCTGTATATAATCACGTAAGGACTTCTTAGCCGGTGTATCTTTATATTCTGATCGGTTCTCAATGATAGCTTAAGAAAAGTTTTGAGACATAAGTTGATTTATCTTATCATCATTCCAAAATAAGTTATTCTTCTTAGCATACTGACATTGCCACTCATGCATATACATAATGAAACCCTTAATCTGAATTTAATCCTAAGAAAAATAGAAGAAGAAAAAAAAATAAAAAAAAATCCTACAGCAATGTGGAAAGTAAGAGGAGGAGAAGTTAGAAAGATGTTACCATACTAGATATTCCTATATTAAGATCCGAATTAGAAGTTTATGTCAGGCTCCTACAGAATAGGAAAACAAGTTAGTTATAGGAAAAAAAAATAAAAATAAAAATAAAATAAAGTTAGTAAAATACTAATCTTAATCTAATTCTAAAACCAATTAATTTTAAAAAAAAACGTAGCCGTCAGTCCCCGGCAACGGCGCCAAAAACTTGTTCACTCCCCAAGTGTAGGGTTGTGATGTAGTAATAACTAGGTAAGACCGAGGTCGAATCCCAAGGGACTGAAACCTGTACGTTATCTAAAACTAACTAGAATTAGAACTAGAATATGATAAAATCTAAATCAATTAAAATTTAAGGATAATTGTGAGATTATTATCTAAAACTTAAGAAAAATCAGAAATAGAAAACTAGGGATTCAGAGGATCCACTTGTAGAGATCAGGGAGATCTTATGCCTGTTTTATGAAATTAACTGAACTACTTTGATCTAATTTTAAAGAGATGAAAGGTATATGAATTAGAATGGATCCCATCACCAAACCATGCCTAGGAGACTATGGCAAACAACAGAATTAAACTAATTACCAACCAATCACATGTCATGAAGGTCAGGAAGGGTACCGACATCCAACCATGCCTAGGAGACTATGGTGAACAACAGGGCTTCCTGACGTCATAAACATCAAAAGGAAAAGAAAATATGCAAAGCCATCTTAGACCCATTGTAATTTTAGTCACAACAGACCATTAAAAACTAAAAACATTCCCATTAAATAACTTCAATCAATATCAATTCAGTTTCAAACAAAAAGGCACAAGCAAGGTCTCTCCCATCACGCCACAAGCTTCACCTCTTAGCCCTAGCTAAGAGGTTTAGCCCGACATGAATGCGCTAATCTCTAACAGAGAAAAAAAAACATAAATAAATAACTAAATAAAATAAAGGAAAGAAAAACTCCTGGTAGAGAATGCTCCACGCTCCAGCCTCTCTCCCTATGCTCTCCACGTCCCAAGATGCCCCTTTTTCCTGCTCTCTCTCTCTCTCTCTTATAAGCTGCAGGGGAGAAGTCAGTGCACAGTCCGAAGTTTGTTTAGAGTCAGAGAACTGACTCGGTTTACGCACTTTCATTTGCAGCAAAAGTAGATTTCTTACGCTGATTTCCCAGTGGGACCCATTCTTGAGTTCAGACCAGAAATCGACTCCGTTCACCATCTTCTCCTCGAAATTTCGACCAAAGATGGTCGGTTTTGGTCGTCTACTGGTGCGGCCCACCTTGATTGATCATTCGGCGACGAAACAGACAATCTGAGAGCTCACGGCCACTGTCAAGCGCGTCCCAGCAAAAGTTCACCTACACCTTGGTTAAAATCTCCGACCGGTTCGAATGGATGGCTCTGATTGGATATACGAACAATGAGTGGGGCCCACGGTGATCACCCACAGCCTCTGTTACGAAACAGAGGCTACGCACGCCATCGCTGAATGTTCGGTGGCCTACTGATTGGCGTCAGAAATGAAATCCACACCGCCCATTGAAATCACCTCGAAAAACCATTTGAAAAGGGATTGTTTGGCTTGTATTAGGTGTGGTCCACTGATCTTTCTGCTCCGCCATCCATCCTATGTTTGATTGCAATTTTCGTGCGTGTGCATGCATGGGAAGAGAAGGACAGCTAGGTGAGGGTTGTGCCCCCCCTATCGAGAGTATGGACGATCCAGATCATCTGAAAAGATGATGGGTGGGTCCCACTACACAAAAATAGTCAGCGTGTTGCGGACGCTGTTTGAAAGAGAAGTAGTTTGGAAGATACGTCGATCAGCGCATGCTGACCAACTTTTGTTTATTCGGTGTACTGCGAGCGTATATACTCCATGTGCATGCTAATACTTGTGTAGGGCACACGGTGATGTTGATGAGAAATCTACTCCGTCCACCCTCTCTCTCCTAATTTAATGGGTTGAGAACAAAGTTGAAGTAGATCTAGATGTCAGGTGGGCCCCAAATCGAGAATTTATGGGCTGATCTATCCGTTGAAAAACTTTTAGGGTGATCCAATGGATGATTTTTGACGTGTACGGTTAATTTATGGCCCCCATCACATGTATGAAGTTTCAACTCAATCGGATAATGATAACCTTATGATCTTGCATTTTTGGACCAATTTCGGACCCTTTTAATGTAAATAGCTTGATTTCCTCGGGTCCCTAGCATGCAAATCTATCGATCTTAGTCCCTGGAGTCCGTCCCTTGCCTTTGGTGTCATCAGAGCATTAAATCCATGCTTTAAGCTCCCTTTTTCAGTCCATGCTGGTAAAATCACCTTGCAACATAAACACGGTTAAAACGAGCCATTAAACAGTATCTTGTTCGTAAATCTAGGCAATAAATGGGGTCTGATATGTAATATTTGACCCTCAACAGCGGGCGGCAATCGGACTGCCGCCCGCTGACTTTTTTTTCGCCGTTCTACCCTGTCAGTGCTGAATCAATGACACAAAGATGACAGGTCATCGGGGTGCCACCTCCGTTCGTCTTTTTTTTCAACGTCCGTCTCCTCTTCCTGTTCATTCTTGCTGACCCATTTCAGACATTCCTTGCTGTTCCTGTCCGTCCGCTCATCTCTTTTTATCCATCCTCCTTTGTCTCCTTCTCTTTGTCTTCTTCCCCTTTTATCCTTCTTTCCTTTTGGGAGCTGATCATGGCCAGCCATGATGGGAGTAATGATGGGCTCATGAGTAATGAGAAAGTAGGTGGGTCCAATAATGGTGGAGGAAATTCATTTATGAATGAGTTGATGGAGGTTGGTGGGGGAGTAATGGGCTCTTTTGGAGAGATCAATGCTATTTATGGCATTCCAACCACCATTAATGGAGGATATGAGGTTGGATTGGATAAGATAGAAGGGTGTGATAGGTTTGATGGATCCATGCTAAATGGGCCGTCAGGGTTTATGGATGTGAGTTTGGCGAGGATGGATGGCTTGATTGATGGGCCGATGTCCATAGATGGGGT
This sequence comes from Magnolia kwangsiensis, assembly GCA_037074715.1. Classification (NCBI taxonomy): domain Eukaryota; kingdom Viridiplantae; phylum Streptophyta; class Magnoliopsida; order Magnoliales; family Magnoliaceae; genus Magnolia; species Magnolia kwangsiensis. Next base: position 19,220,203 of record CM073572.1, read on the forward strand.
GGGTGGTGGTATGATGGTGACGGATGGTGTGGATAGGATGGATCAGATTTCTATGGATGGAGGGTCCTATCTTGATGGCGCGAGCGGCTTGAATTTGGCAGGTGATGATTCGCTCGTAGATAGCCTGGTTCAGATTTTTGGCATGGATATTGAGATAGTGTTGGGACAGGCAGCCGCGGTCGGGGCTCGTGGTGCCAGTCCTATTGGCCATTGGGAGTCCATAGGTGTTGCGGATCTTGGGGCTCATGTGTTTCAGTCAGCTCCTGAGGTGACAGTTATTGGCGGCTCGGGCCCGCCTATTGCTACTTTTCAGGACACTCTGCGTGATGTGATGGGAGATGCTGGCTTCTTCTGTCACCATGAGATCGACCTATTGGACGAGGGGATGCCCATTTTTGATGACTCTCCTTCTAATCCGGGGATCCTGATCGTTGAGGGTATACTTATCCGGACCTGTCGGTTGTAGCCTCATGGTACATGTTCCGAGCGATTGCATTGTTAGATCGAGAGTTTAACCGAGTCTGAGATCTTCGAGTTGAGCTCCCTGGGTTTTCGAGAGGTTCTTCACTTGCATCGAGTCTGCCTAGATTGGCGGTTGTTGAGTGCGGCGCTATACGATTGGGTTCCGTCCTTGAATTTGTTCTCTTTTAATGACTTGGAGTTGGGCCCATCATTAGAGGAGTTTTCTTGTCTGTCTGATTTGCCTCTTAATCGGGAACCCTATGTCCCTTCATCTGAACCAGTTCGTTCTTCTAATTTGATTGCCTGGTTTGGATTTCATACTGCCCTTCCCACTGCAGAAAGTGGGGCTGGTGAGTTATCACTTAAGATGTTGTATGATCGTTGTTCTACTTCTTGAGGTACCCCTGGATCCTTTTGTCAGCTTCAGTGCCTGAATTCGCTGATATTTTGTGTCTTGGCCGAGCTGCTCTTCTCAGGATGGAGACGATCGTCGTTGGGAGCTTTGTTAGACATATTTCGTCGCATATTGCATCGAAGGAGCATCATTTTTGTGGTGCTGACGGAGCTCTTCTTAGGCCTAACTGAGTGCTCTCTCGGACGTACCCGCATCTTATGGGATTGCTACTCGTTTCTTCAGGTTCTCTTTACTCTATTCCCTTCTCTTCTTCCCTCTTTTCTCTCTTTTTTTTCCATTTGCATCTTAAGTTTGATTTGTTCCTCCCCAGGTGTGGTTATGGGAACATCTTTACATGGCCCCTATGCTTTCTTGGCCTGATTCCCGCCGTGATGATGTGTTGTCTTTGTTACTTGAAGGCCTTCCCTCTAGTGCTGAGGCCACTGAACCATTGTACCGCTGCATGCTCTCTCAGCTTCAAGGTTGGGAGGTTAATTGGGAAGCTACCTGGCTCTGTCGCCCGCCGTTGATCAGCAGTGCAACTCGCACTCCCTTGCTATTGTTAAGCCTTTGGGGTTACTACTTTTATCATCCTGTGCGATTTTTTCGTCAGTTTAGCTTTTGACAGGACATCCCAGAGTTTGCCTTTTCTGGATTTGGCCATGCTTCTTTTCCTTCCGACCTGATTACCTTGTACAGACGGGTTTGAATTTTCTGGCAGGGGTCTTTAGATGCGGTGATGCTAGATCTTGAGTCCTGGGCTTCTCCTTTGGCCACAGTGTCGTATCAGAGGTGGGTTGCGGAGCAATCTCTTTATCGATAGGTTTCGGGCTGACATTTGGAGGATGAGGCTATTGATCGGGACATGGTGAGTGATATTGCTTTTTCCTCTTCATGTGTTGTTGACTCGTTTGAGGCTTTTGAGGAGCGACCCTTCGTTTATCCATCCTTCTTATTGGCCACCCATGGTCACTTGATCAGCGAGATTGCTGTCCTTCGACACACGTGCGAGGACATGGTTCATCGTCTGGCAGTGGGGCGGTGATATGATGAGAGTATGCTCGTGACGCACCGCCTGGAGCGGGATGAGGCTTTCTACCTACGCATGGAGATAGAGAGGCTTAGGCAGAGATTGTCGATGTACGAGAGATAGTAGCTTACCTGTGATGCTTAATGCCGACCAACTGTTTTGCGTGCCTGAAACCTTTATTTATTTATTTATTTTTTAGTATTTTTTTTTGGCCCCCCTTTTTTTTTTTGAAAATAGGAAGATAAAATACTTATAAGAAAATTTTAAAGAAATGAAAGAATTTTTTTTGTGTGCCAAATGTCAATGTTTGCTTGTGTTTGGATTCGTGCTTTGGATGATTAGGATCAGAATCTTGGGGCTCAGCCCACGTTATTTGCAGTACCCTAGATTGTGTTCTTAGGGTCTTGGTTCCCTGAAGGGGCATCCGAGATCACATCTTGTGGATATGGCCAGAGTTTGATAGAGTGCTGATTCGAAGTTATCCTTTCCTTATATCTTGTTGTGATGCTTGTTTCCTCGGCTTCTTCTTGTACCTGTACTTTTATTTTATTTTTTATTTTTCTTGTTGTTTTTACCCGTAGCGTCCTTTCAAGTTTTCACTACGTCTAGCTTTTCCTGTCATTTTTGCGTGTAGCGTCCTTTCAAATTTTCACTGTGTCCCGGGTTTTTTATTTTGCCTGCCCCTTGGTAGCTGTGCTGTTTTTACCCTTGGCACCTCTTCAGGTTTTCACCAAGTCCACTACATGCCTGATGTTTTTACTCGAGCCGCCCTTTCAGGTTTTCAACTCGCCCCTTTTGCTTAGGCATGTCCTCTTTTATTATATTTTTTTTATCTTCCTTTGGCGCGCCAGGAGTGATAGATGAGGTGGAGAGACTTCCTTCATTGTCGGACAACTGATTACTATCATGTCCTTGTCTTTGAGTACAATTGAAAGCTACCTTTGGTGAGGGAAAAATTTTAGGAGGGATTTGTTTCATTTTTTTTAAGGCTTATTTTCTGATTTATTATTTTTTTTGTTTTGAGGCTTATTTTTTGATGATTTTTTTTATTTATTTTGCTTCTTTTCCTTTTTTGTTTTGGGGATAGACGATTGGTGTTTTTTTTCCTGATGGGGGAAGTGGTGGATATACCCCTTTTCTTTTTCTTTGTGGGGAAACGATGGGTGCAGCTTTGCGATTGTAATCATTGACAAAGTTAGGTAGGGTTACCCGTGATATATTTTCACGTTGTCAGCGTTGATGGGCTGGGAAGATCTTCTCCCTTTAGACTGGTGAGCAGGAGAGCGCATCCTTGGAGCACTTCTCAGATGATCAGTGGTCCTTCTCACGAGGGTTTGAACTTTCCTCTGGGATCTGGTAGGTGCAGTGGCAAGTTACCCTTCATGACCATGTCGCCAACTTTAAAACTTCTCTTACGGACCCTTTTATTGTAGGCCCGAGTGATCATTCTTTGGTAACATTGGGACTTGCTTAGCGCCCGCATGCGCTTTTCATCGGCCAGATGCAGTTAATCGAACCTTGCTTGCTGTGTAACACCCCGAATTTTGGCCAATCTGGGATTCGAGGTCCTTAGGCAGTGGGTCAATTAAAACACCTGAAAAATCGTTCAGAACCCAATTCCATAGCCAAAGAAACCACTTAGGATTAATTCCTTTAGAAACTAAGCATAAGTTAGCTAGCGCAACGTTGGAGTAGCTGGGAAACAGTCCCTGATCACTTTAAATACATTCTACAAGACCCAAATCGAGTAGAACCAATGATTCTATAATACTCTATAACCTCGGGTCAAACTCTAAGCAGGTTTGTTCTCTGGACCACTTTGAAATTTTGTATTGGATCTAGACCGCGCGTCGAAAGTCCAATACCTCCTATCTTAGACCATTAGAACCGCCTAGCTGGACTTGACACTCATTTCGAAAATCAAGTCAAACCGATTATCACAGGCCATCTCATTGAGCCCGGACCGAAGAGAGTGCGAATAGGGACAGAATTGGAATTTCAAATTCAAATCTGGCACACGACTTGACGCGTCAGTATTGAGCGTTCTAACCGTCAGAATTCAGTCAGATTACACCCTCGGATCAGGAAAAATTTCTATTTTATATCATGAGACTTGCAGCCCTGATATACGTGCGGTGACCGCTGAACTGAAACTGGTCCGCCATGTGCGATCTGCGAACCCTGCCGGACTGAAAACTTAATACGTGCTAGATCTGGTACGCATGAGCTTAAGTCCGATCGCATTCGGTCAGGGGACCACCAGAAAGCATCTTTTGGACCGAAACAGCCCCGATTTGGATATGCACTAAGTGAACTTTGTACAAGAGCCTATTTCGGGCAATTTTGGGCTTATAAAAGGGGTTGAAACCCTCACTCTTCTCTCCCATCCGAATTTACAAAAATCCCTAGATTGGGAGAGAGAAAAGGTGAGAGTTTGTGAGAGAAGGTGGGAGAGAATTCCCTGCTGCTTGTGCCACGTGCTGTACGTGCTTAGGCAACGCACTCCGATCACTTTTCTGGTGATTCCTCCGCGTTCTCAGGTAAGAAAATACCCTAGAAGTTGCTGATTTGAGGTTCCTTTCATTTCCTAGCGAAGTAGCTAATAGAACTTGTGTATTAGGTTCTCTAATCGCCGTAGACGAAGCGTATACGCTCTGTTCGAACTCACACCCCTAAAAGGGAAAAGGTGCGGATATTAGACGCTTTGATTGACTGTTTTCAAAGCTTTCAATGTCATTTAATAGTAGATTATCGACGGCAACTCCGTTTGACATGTACAACATGCTGTCCGTTTCCTGTTTCGTAAACTGGCGAAGAATATGAGATTTAGGGCATTTTAGTCATTTGTAGGAAGTATTGTTTTCATGCATATTTTGCTGATGTGATTGACATGGTTTATTATCGCATTAGAATGTTAGGAATATGTGCATAATTAGTTTGGCGAAGAGATTCGCCTAAATGCGTACTTTGGGTCGACATACTATATGTAGACTTAAGTGTGTAGTGTAAGTGTTTGTATAAATGCTTGTATTAGTATGTATTGAATTAAATGGTGTTATGAATTAATTTGAGATTGATTTCTCAAATAATATGTTGATGTAAATGATTTCCTACATGTTAGCTATATGTACGATTTCATTATATGTATGAAATGCATATGCTTGATGTTTCACTTAAGTGGTATGTTATAACATGTGCTTGATGATTTTCTTATGATCTAGTTTGAGATTGAATTCTCAATTAATATGCTGATGGAGATGATTTCCTATATGTTGGCGATATGCATAATTTCATTATATGTGTGAAAGACATGTGTAAGATGATTTACTTAAGTTGTACGCTATGACATGTGTTAACATGCTCACATGTTTGTATTCCATTTCCAATACTCTTACCTGATTGCTGATGTAGATTCACAATTGTTTGGGACTATACTTAGTCCAGGCAGTCGGCAACCGAACAAATTCGTGGTTGGCTTATCTTCGCCACGAACGACGCGTCGATGAACGCGAGCCGTGTTCTGGAGTTGGCGGCAGTGGGTGTTTTACGCACTTCATGTCGTTCTACTTGAGATGCAATCGCGCTAGTCAAGCCCATCAAGTAACCCGACTGGCCGTTGTATGTTCACCCTGCATGAGTCATAACTGCTTGAACCTAGGGTACTGAACTTACCATTGTAAACCCTGTTAACCATGGTACCTTGATCCACGAAGACTCATGAGCCGGGCATGGTGGTATGGGACACCGTGGTCGAGCTGTCGGCCTACGCTGGGGCCACAAACCTCCCCGTAGTGACCAGTGAGCACCTATGACTCGTGAGCAGATTATGGTGGTATGGGACACTATATTCTTGCTGTCGGCCTACATTGATAAGGTGATGGGGGAGCGGTGCAATGAGTGCGAGCAACAACCCTGGCAGCCCTTTGTAGTGACCGCGAGCGTATTCTGAGTCTACGGGAGGCGACGACCCTTCCGTAGCAGTAGAGTACAGTAGGCCTGTATTGATAAGGTGATGGGGGAGCGGTGCAACGAGTGCGTGCAACAGCCCTGGCAGCCCTTGCAGCGACCTACAAAATATACATCGTATGAGATTACTAGGAGTGACGACCCTAGACAGGATCTGTGTTGGGATTGATATAAGGGAAGTACCTTAGTTTCCCAATCCTGCTGTTTGAATGGACTAATAACAACTCGGAAATCATATCACCATACCATTGTATGTGCCTGGAAGATGTGGAGCACTTGAGGGTCGATTGCATGCCGCGGTCGTAAGATGGTGCCGTATGAGGGAGATCGTCGGTGAGGGCATACATCACGTCATGTCATATTGCATTAATAACAGTTTTAGGATTGTTTGATTTACTGCTTTACTATTATCGCATGTTTGATTTGAGAACATGTTAATCCTTGCTCTATTATTCCATTGAGTTAGCTACTCACTCCCACGTTACGGGATGGTGTTTCCGGACACCCACCAGACCCTTTTGTGATTACAGATGATGGCGCGGCCTGCGAGGCGGAGCTGGACTTGATGATGATGAGGAGGATTCCTCCTTTATGCGTGTTCTGATTGACGGGATTACAGGGAGGTTGATTAGATACTTTGACATTTGTCATTTTATATTTTTAGCGCACTCATGTATATTCGTTTCGTCTACTTTTAGAGTATACATGTATGTGCATAACCTAGTAACATGTTCACACTCTGGAGACATACAACAGTTTATATATGTTATACATACTATCACAGTCTTCCGCTTATTAATTTAACTATCTCTGGAGTATGATATGCTGTTCTAGCTTAATCTCACTCATGTTTAATGCGTTATCACAGACAACATTTAATCATACATATCTATATTGCATAAATAACATTTTGAAAGTAGGGAGTTGGGTTTTTGCTCAACCCCCCGATTTTCGGGATGTTACATGCTGCCACTCGCCTTCTTCGACTTCACTTTCTAGCAATATCCGCAGTGATGGGATTTTGATCTCAACTGGTAGTACCGCCTCCATTCTGTATGTAAGCTCATATGGAGTTGCGCCTATAGCAGACCGTACAGACATTTGATAGGCCCAAGTGCATAGGGAAGTATCTATGACCAGTCGCGATATGTTCTCACCATCTTCTCTAGTATATGGATGATGGTCTTGTTTGATGCTTCAACCCCACCATTCATTTGGAGACGATAGAGACTTGATCGATGGCGCTGGATCTTGAATTTGTCGAGGAAGTCACCCATCCTTTTATTGACGAACGAAGTTCTGTTGTCAGTAATGATGGCCTGAGGGACCCCGTAGCTGCTGATGATATTGTTCTTCATAAACTTTACCACATGAGATGTTGCGATGGTGGTGTAGGATGCTGCCTCTATCCACTTGGTGAAATAGTCTACCGCTACCAGGATGTATTCATGCCCATTTGAAGCTTTAGGGATGACTTTGCCGATGATGTCTAACCCCCATACAGAAAAAGGCCATGGGGATGTCAGGTTGTAGAGTTCGGATGTAGGGGCATGGATTTGATTTGCATGTTCCTGACATTGAAACATTTTCTGACATGCTTGCAGCAATCTTTCTCCATTGTGAGCCAATAGTAGCCAAGTCAAAAGATCTTTTTCGCCATCATGTGTTCATTCATGTGTGGGCCGCATAGTCCTTCGTGAATTTCTGACATGACATGCGTTGCTTTTATTTCATCCATGCAGCGAAAAAGGACTTGATTGAAGGATCGCTTGTAGAGGATGCTGCCGATAATTATGAATTACGCTGCCAGCCATTGTATGGTACGACGATCTGTCAGAGTTGCTCCTTCTGGGTACTTCTGGTGCTCGAGATATTCATTATGTCTGTATACCACAGCCGATCGTTTGGGAGAAGGTCAGCTTCGTTATCTGTAGGCAGAATGCAGGTTCCTCCCGAAGTTCCACAGTGAGTTCCCATTCAGCAACTCCTTTTGGGATCTCCATCATCGAAGCGAGGGTGGCCAAAGCGTCTGCAAACTGGTTCTTGGCCCGAGGCATGTAAGTGAAAGTGATTTCCTCAAATTCTTCCATTAGGTTCTCCAGATAAGCATGATAGGGCATTAGCTTCTCGTCCTTGGTCTTCCAGTCGCCATTTGTCTGATTGATGATGAGTTGCGAGTCCCCGAAGACCCGTAATTTCTTCGCATTAAGGATTATGACTTCTCTTAGACCGGCAATGTATGCTTTGTATTCTGCTACGTTGTTGGTGTACAGGAATGCTAGTCTTCTAGATATGGGAACTGGGATGTCTTCGGGAGAGTAGAGTATGACGCCTACTTCACTTCCTTTCGAGTTTGCAGCTCCGTCAAAGAAGAGTGTTCATTCTCCTGCCTTTCTTTCCTCTTCTTCTTCAATTAGGAGGATGTCCTCATCAGGGAAGAAGGTCTTCAGTGGCTAGTAGTCAGGCAGGGAATGTGCGGCTAGATGATCGGCCAGTGCTTGTCCTTTGATTGTCTTCTGAGTGACATAGGTGATGTCGAACTCAGAAAGTAATAATTTTTATTTTGCAATCCTACCCGTTAGTGCTGGTTTCTCAAACAAGTACTTTAATGGGTCCATGCGAGCGAGAAGAAGGACTGGGTGAGCGATCATATATTGTCGCAGCCGTTGTCTTGCCCAGACTAGGGCGAGACATGTTTTCTCTAAGATGAAGTATTTGGCTTCATAGTTCGTGAATCGTCTGCTCAAATAGTAGATCGCTCGTTCTTTTCTTCCTGTGTCATCGTTTTGGCCAAGAACCCATCCAATTGCTTCTGCTGCGACGGAGACGTATAACAGTAATGGCCTTCCCGGAACAGGTGGCATGAGCACTGGAGGGTTTAGCAGGTATCCTTTGATTTTATCGAAGGCCGCTTGACAGTCGTCATTTCATTCCTTTGGCGAGTTCTTCCGAAGGAGCTTGAATATGGGCTCACAGACTGGGGTGAGCTGTGCAATGAATCGGCTAATATACTGGATTCGCCCGAGGAAGCCTCGAATTTCTTTTTCAGTTTTGGGCAGTGGCATTTCGATGATTGCCTTGGCCTTGGTTTCATCTACCCGAATACCATCCTCGCTAATGATGAAGCCCAATAATTTGCCCCCAGTTGCCTCGAAAACACATTTTTGTGGACTGAGTTGGAGCTTGAACTTTTCTAGCCTGTCGAAGAGCTTCTCGAGGACTTTGAAGTGTCCTTCGATCGTGCGAGACTTGACGATCATGTCGTCCACATGGACTTCCATTTTCTTGTTTATCATGTCATAGAATAAGGCAGTCATGGCTCACTGATATGTAGCTCCTGCATTCTTCAATCCAAAGGGCATGACCCGGTAGCAGAAAGTTCCCCATGGTCTGATAATGAGGTCTTCTCGTGATCCTTGGTGGCCATTTTAATCTGATTGTATCCGGAGAATCCGTCCATGAAGGAGAAGATCTTGTGTCCAGAAGTATTATCTACCAATGTGTCAATGTGAGGCAGAGGGAAGTCATCTTTAGGACTTGCTTTGTTGAGATTTCTAAATCGATGCACATTTTAACTTTTCCATCCTTCTTTGGAACTGGTATGATATTTGTGAGCCATTCCGGGTAGTTGGAGACTACCAAAAATCTCACATTATATTGCTTGATGACTTCATCACGAACCTTTAGAGCCCACTCTGACTTTATTCTCTGCAGTTTTTGTTTGACTGGCTTCATGTCTGGCTTTGTTGGTAGATGGTGCACCACCAAATCTTCATCAAGCCCAGGCATGTATTCGTATGAGAAAGCAAAGTTGGATAACCTCAGTTTTAGAAACTCCATCATCCTCTGCTTGTATTTCGGAGATAACGATCTTCCGATGCGCACTTCCCTAGGGAGCTCTGCTGACCTAAATTCACAATTTTGAAGCCGTCTGCTACAACATTGGCTTTTGGTTCAAATTTTTCGAGGGAATCCTCGAATTCGAGAGTTGTATCATCATTTTCCTCATCCCGGGCTTCATCCAAACCCATGAGCTCAAAGTCCAACTCAAGATTGAAGTCATACAAGTCGACTTTGAACTCCTGCGGTGTGTGTGGGATGTCTGACACAGAGGTTTTTGAAAGCTTTTCTATTGTTTTTGTGTTTTGAAGATTTTTTTATGTTTTGTGATTTTGAGAAATATCTGATTTTTTTGTGCTTTTGGGAATATATGATGTTTTTGGATTTTAAAATTTTTAAAATTTTTTTAATTTTTTTATGCTGCCTGGAGGTCCCGAACAGGACGGTGTTGCGAACCAAGATTGATCCTGTCCTAGTCCGGGGGACCAACCGCTATTTACATCGGCGTTTTTTTTTTTGAGATCAGCATTTACGGAGGATTCCCTGATCGACTCGATTGTTAGGGGGACAGCTGTCCATGGTGATTCTTCTCTCCTTCCAATCTTGTTGTCCGGATGTGTGTGTTCCTGTAGGTCACCTGCTTTGATGACCATGATGTCTGCTAGGCTAGGCTTAGAGTCGGAATCTGATTCAACTTTCTCGTCCAAGAGCTGGAATTCTTCTGGTTCCTCTAGTTGGTCCTGCGATGGGACCTTGATGTCTGTCCAGTCAAGGGCAGGCCATTTTCCTTTGTCAATCTAATGGATGGGCTGCTTCTAACCCTTGTGTTGCTGGGCTAGTGTTGGGGACATGTTCCCTTGACTGTGTGTGGGAATGGGTGTCTCCCTGGGTTTGCCTGTATCCTTTTCAAGGGACATTTCCTGGTTCTGGATCCCGCATGGGTGGACCTGTTTCCGTGCCCCTTGCCTTTTGTGGTGGATCAGGGGATTCTGCCCCTTGTGTCAGATGTATTTTTGATGCCTCGAGAATCTTATCCCATCTTATGGGTGGCCAGACAGACTCCGGATGGGAATGATCTGAGGGTTTGAGCCTTTGAAGGTGGTCCTCAAGGGGAATCACTGAGTCTTCACAAACTGTCCCAGCCCTGATGAATTTGACAGGTGTGCACCTAAATGGTTGTCTCTTCTTGGGCCTTTCAACTTGATCCTCCAGTGTTGGTTGATATCCCAGTCCCTGTTTCTGCATGTTAGCACATGTTGGCTTTACTTCTATACCCTTCCCATGGAACTCAGTACGGTAGTTCCAGATTAATCGTTCAGCGGGAAAAATGACATGTTCAGCAATGAGAGGGCGAGGATTAGCGATTGAATTTACAACTTCAAACTCGAAGCTGTGATATGATACATCACCCTTTGCGTGCTGGATGTCGATTACAGGGATGTCAGTTTCTAGGATGTTAACCGTTACTGGCAGGACGGTTTTTGGTTCGGCCAACACTGAGATGATTCGATTTCCTGAAGGAAATTTGACTCTTTGATGGAGGGTTGAGGAAATGGCTCCAGTAGCATGGAGTCATGGCCGCCCGAACAGAAGGTTAAACGAGGCAGGGATATCAATGACCTGGAATGTGACAAGGGTCAGGTCTGGTCTGATTTGTAACTCAATGTCAATCTCTGCCTCAACCTGCCTTCGAAAATTATCGAAGGCTCTGAAACTCATAATGCTAGGCCTGAAAGAGGATGATTCTATCTCTAACCGTTCGGTAGTCCTCAGAGGGTAAACATTAAGGCTAGATCCATTATCAATGAGCACAGGTGGGACTTTAAAATTTTTGTGGCGGGCCACTATGTTCAATGAGCGCCCGTGCTTGCGTCCCTTAGGTGGTAATTCATCGTCAGAGAAGGTGATGACTTGCGGTGCGAGGAGTTGTCCAATCATACTTGCCACCATTTCACGGGGTACATTAGGAGAGATATGTGCATCATTTAGAGTCTTCGCAAAGATTTCTCGATACGATCTTGATGTGTATAAGAGTTCCCAGATGGATATCTGTGCGAGAATGGTTTTGAGCTGGGCTGATATGTCATAAGCAGCATCGATTTTGCAGGTGGTTCCCGACATAGCTCCCCGGGTTTCCTTTGGGTTCTGGTTATCTCTCCTGAAGTACCTCCCGTTGTTGCCTACTTCGGCATATTCTGGGTAATGTTATGGGACTGCTTTCGGGTTGTAGGATGGAACTACCTTCCCTTCCAAATATATCAGGGGTTCCTGAGGCTTAGGGGTTGTGGTTGTGACAGTTTGTGGAAGATTTGATGGTTTCTCTTGAGGTGCCATCGGAGTTTGACATGTTTTGACATTGGTGTCTTCTTCTACTTTTTGATGTACAGGAGAGGTTCTCTAGCCATGTGCCAGTTGATGAGGCATTAGAAATTTGGGACCTTGAACCGGGTGTGCCCCTTACAAAGTCAGCGAAGATAGATCAGGGAGACCTATTGAAAGAATGACAGGTTCAGAATTTAGCCTTATTGTACATGCGGGATGTGCCCCTTGAGAGGCAAGATGCTGCAAATGCAACCTGTTGGGTGCGAATTCAAGGTTCACGAGAGGCGGTGTTAATGGTGCTGCTTTTAGAAATACAAGGGGTTGAATGGCTGGTGCTGTTTTGAGAAATATTTGTGGCCCAGGTGATGGTGCTTGTTGGTATCCCCATGCTCGGTTCATTGTGTCTTGCATGATTGCCTGTATGGAATGATGTGGGGAGGAATACATGGGTTGCCCTCCTTCAATGTGGTTAACAGTAGAGGCGCCAGATGTGTTGGGTCCTATTTGATGCGATGGCAGGGGATTTTGAAGAATGTTGGCCTGAGTTGTATTGTTAGCCTGTGAGGTGATTATAATCTTCTGACTTTTGATCAAATCCTGGACCGCATGTTTCAAAGCGAAGCAGCGGTCTGTTAGGTGGCCGGGAGCCTGGTAATATGTACAGTATTGATTTTCATTGTAACCAGGTGGCAAGGGGTTAGGAGAAAGTCGAGGTTGGAGAGGTGTCAGGAGTTATTTTTATACCAACATTGTCAAAACCTGACTGTATGTTTGTACTAAAGGGTGAACTTCCTCTCTAACATTACCTGTTTGTATGGGTCTGACGCATTTTCCCTAGGCTGTTGTTGCTGTTGTTAAGACGACTGCCCCTGATATCCCTGTTGGGTTTGCGGTGATTAGTACTACCCGTTTGATTACGCTTGGTATTGCCTGTCATGCTGTGGCTCCTGTTGTGGAGCATACTGAATGCCTTGAGTGTTAGGAGTTATTGCCTGTCATGCAAGGGGTTAGGAGGAAGTCGAGGTTGGAGAGGTGTCAGGAGTTATTTTTACACTAACATTGTCAAAACCTGACTGTATGTTTATGCTAAAGGGTGAACTTCCTCCCTAACATTACCTGTTTGTATGGGCCTGACGCATTTTCCCTAGGCTATTGTTGCTATTGTTGAGACGACTGCCCCTGATATCCCTGTTGGGTTTGCGGTGATTGGTACTACCTGTTTGGTTGCGCTTGGTATTGCCTGTCATGCTGTGGCTCCTGTTATGGAGCATACTGAATGCCTTGAGTGTTAGCAACAATGTTGTTAACTTCTATAGTGCGTTGCGGAGTAGCAATGCCGTTTCCATTCCTATAACCAACAGGTTTCCTTCTACTTTGTTTCTTTTGATTGTAGGGGTCTGATGTGGCCATGGAGAAATGGTTCCGGCTTTGATGCCTGCCTCGACTTGTTCTCCAGCTCGGATGAGTTGAGAAAAGTTTACGTATGGATACGAGATTAGATATCTTGAAATGCTAGGACTTGCCGAGTGCACAATCATGGATATCTGCTCCTTGTCATCGATGGGGTTTCTCATCCGAGCTGTCATGGCTCGCTACCGCCCTCCGTATGCTGATAAGGATTCGTCACTTTTCTGTCTCAAGGCAGCCAAGTCGGACCTTCTCGGAGCCACATTCAGATTGTATGAGAACCTGTCAATGAATGCCTGAGAGAGCTTTTCCCAGGTTCTGATTTGATGGCTGTCTAAAGAGGTATACCAATCCAAAGCATCACCTTTAAGGGAGTTCCCCGCAAAATGCTTTTAGGTGTGCTGTGGGACACCCACTACCGTTATACCTTTTAAATTTTGGTACCTCGAAATTTGGAGGTACTCGAGCGTCTGGGAAGGGACAGAGATCCCTGAACTTGGTGGATGGGTGATCCACTCCTTGCTGTTTTTTAAGCTGACTTTGTACCATTTGCAATTGCTCCCGTAGTTCTTCGATCTCCGTCTTACCTTGCTGCGGGTATCTTGCCCCTTGCTGCAGGGCTTGTACTGCTTCTTCTTCAAATGGATCGATGATGGGATGTTGTTGGAAAGAAGATGGACTCCCGGTGGCGGGAGGTTGCTGGAATTGAACACGATTCCCTTTCAGAGGAGGGTGCAATGTTCGAAAATGGCTCCCGCCTGGGGTATCTGCCAAGTCCGGGACATTGCTCCCGTTAGGGGGAGTGAATTAGACTCAAAACTGGCCCCCTTCATGGGCATCCGCAGTTCTTGTCGGTGGTTCCCGTTAGGGGGAGCCTATGTTGTAACCTGATTGTTATGATGTGTTGAGTAAGGATGTGCAGGAGGATTACTTCCATTTGCTAGTTGCTATTGTTCTTGTGTCGACTCTTCCGGGAGAGGGAGCACGGGATTTGCTAGGGGAATGAGAGAGAAAGCAAAGGGAGTTTGTAAGAGTGAACTATTCTGTACACTAGGCTGAGGTACCTATGTATTTGGAGAGGGATTTGGCACTAAGCGAAGTAGTAATTCTTGCATTGTTCGAAGGAGCAGCTCTTGGGTGGTTGCATCGGCTTGGGGGTTTGCCTGAACTACTGGTGGTAATGCGAGTATAGGTGAGGGTGCGGATGTGGGTGCTGAGGTCTCGGGAGTTGGCTGAGCTGCTGACTCTTCTTCATGAGAGGCTTGAGAAGTCATGGCTACGCGGGATTGAGTAGTCATGATTTGGATCTGTGCTTAAAGAAGAACAAGCCAAAAGATTTTTTGTTGTCTCTTTTTTTTGTATGAATGCAAATGATGATATTCCTCGAGATTAGAGTACCACACGTTTTCGAGTCGGGTCTCAGCTTGTGTACTCTAGCAAATTCTCCAGCGAAGTCACCATTCTGTAGACACTGAAAAATCGGCGTCCACACTAGATTTGCGATTTGTATGGTTAATTGGGGGTGATAGGCTAATTATGGATGTTAGAGTCGCCACTAGCCGAAAAATCTCGAAATTCCTCAGTCGTCTAGAACCACGAAATACGCAAGGTGAGAAAAATCCAGAGACTTCCCTACTTTAGATTGACTCCTGGTCTGCGATCCGGGATTCCGAGTAAGGAACCTCGGTTACAAAGAGGGAAGGTGTTAAGCACCCTCTTTGCCCGTACAAATGTATGGTCTCTACTCAGTATGGTAAAATAATCTCAAGAGATGATGGATGTTGTGGCCGTGATGGGACTAGGCACACACGTGAGTTTTTGATGCGGTAAGATTAGAGATTTCAGCAAGCCACAGAGCATACGTCCAACGGTGTGTTTAGAAGGCGGATGTGATGATGCCTATGCAAAGTGGTAAAAAAATGGACTAGACCACTAGAAATTTCTGATGTGACAGGATCCGATGTACGACAAGCCACAGAGCATACGTTCACTAGAGATCTAGAGAAGCATGGGGGGTTGAGAAGGGAGTAAATATCATGATGGATGCTTGTAAAATGAAAGGATCTTCTGCTTGCTCTCTTGTTAAGACATAGGCTGAATCATGATCAACAAGGTTAGGCTGAGAGGTCAGGATTGCCAGGAAAGCAATGAGTGGGCTAAGGAGATAGCTGAAAAATCTGGACTTGAGGGCTTTGGAGCTCCTCTTCACCCTCACTCTCTTCTTCCCTCTCTCCCTCTTTCTCACTTGAACTTGGAAGTGAAGAGTGGCTCTTGGTGTGAGTTGGTGTCCTTGAAATGAGAAGAGGAGAGGGCTATTTATAGCCTTCTCCAATGGCATTTTAGTATTTTCAGGGTTTGGGAGCGGTAAAGGATGGCATGGCAAGTTATGGTTGGTTGGAGAGAGAGAGAAATGCCACATGACACACTCTCATTTGCTATGGGGGGCGGTAAAATGGTAAATAGTGAAATTTGAGAGGGTAATTTTGAAGGAAAGTTGACTTTTGGACGCTGTGATAGCTGTCCGCACGCGGCCCGCGAGCGGCGGTAATCAGACTACTGCCCGGGCTCAGTTCGGGCCGATTTCACACGTTTAATCCTTGTACACTGTGCGAGTTAGCTCGGAAGTCTCTTTTTGGATTTTTTTTGGCCCAGAAAAATGAGTTTCGGCTTGGGTAAAGAGGATCTAGGCCATGGTATAGGGTATAGGCGGGATTGCATGTATGCTGAATGGTTTGGATCGTGGTTTTGGATTGCGAATTTGGATTTTAGGGACTTTGGTTCGGTTTAGGCGGAGATTAGGTATGATCATGGTTCCTGAACGGTCTTAACCTTCTCAAGATGTAGCCTGGGTGGGGTGTCTACAGGCCCACTTCTTTACCACCCAATCTCTCATCCTCACCATCAAAACTTCATCATCCACCATCAAAAGTTGAGCGTATGAGCTAAGGAGGCTAAGGGACTAAGAAGATGGCCGACAAGTGGGTGATCGACCTTTGGATTCCATTTTTTTCGGGCCCACTTGTCATGGGACCACTTGATGTATGCATAGTACTAGGGAGTGCCCAATAGTGGCGAGGTCCCTCCCCTTCTCGTTTCTCTCTCTCTCTCTCTTATGTATGTTGGTGTGTGTGTGTTGGCCCACTATGAAGTATGTAAGTATGTAACTCATCCATGCCATCTGCCTTTGTGGGACCCACCTAATGGATGTGTTGGATCTACACCATCCAGCCTTATGTCGGGCCGAGACAGAAGGAAAAACACAAATATCAATCGATCCAACTAAGTAGACCACATCCATGCGGGACCCAACATGACGCCTGCGTTGAATCCATTCCGTCTACAGTCCCAGGACGCTGGACGTGGCCACTAGTGAAGAGTGTGGATGGACAGTGAAGTGTGTACTAACAAAGGAGTGTGCCTAACAGTGAAGTGTCGGCTAACAATGAGGTATGAACTGGCGGTGGGGTGTAACTAAAAGTGAAGTGTGGACTGACAGTGGGGTCCGTGGGACCCATCCACATTGTCCACCCATTTAGATGGGCCACACCATAATGCATGTGAGGTGTCCACCATCCTTGGGTGGTGGGACTCACCCCACGTGTGGGGCCATGCTGATGTATGCGTCTGTCTAGGGCCTGGACGTTGTATAGATATTAAATATAATATTTTTTATATATTATACTTATATATATAATGTTGTGGCCCACCGTGGGAGCCACCTCTGCTTTTTTTTTAAAAGAGGAGAGTGAAGATAGCAAAGATGCACGTACGACAGCTATGTAACTGCTCTTTTAACATCTACAAGATCTGCAGGTCCCACGTGATGTTTGCGTCGTAAATCCACACTGTCTAGTGTTTCTGGACAGTTGGACCTGCCTTGATGGATGCATTCTCCACGCCATCCATCTGCTTCCATGCGTGGGACCCTTTGATATATGGGCAATGTCTTGACCGTCCATCCACTAGTTGAATAGCTGTTGGATTGACGACAGTAAGTTCTGTGGGCCCTGCTAAGGTATGTGTTATATCTAAACCGTCCATCATTTCTGGCAACTCGTCTTAAGGCTTGAGACTAAAAACGAGGCAGATCTAATATCAAGTGGACCACCCTATAGAAAACAATGGTGTTGAACGCCCACCAGTGAAACCCCTTTAGGTTGCAGAAGTTGGTTCAATATAATATTTGTTTTCCTTCCTTGTTTAGGTCCTTGTGACCTTGTGAACAATATGGATGGAAAATAAATACTATGGTGGGCCCACTAGAAATTTAACTGTGGAAATCATTACCACCACTATTATTTATCGTATGGTACAGATGATCCTTTCGATATGATTCATTTTGTATGCTCTATAATAATCTCTAACAATGGATGAATGGTGTATTGGACTCAGCCCATTCAACTCAGCGTATTCGACTCGGCTTATTCGACTTAACCCATTTGATTCGGCCTATTCAACTCGACCCATTTAATCGGCCCATTTAAATTGGCTCATTCGATTCGGTCCATTTGAATTGGCCCATTTGACTCATTAACTCGGCCCATTTGAATTGGCTCATTTGATTCGGCCCATTTTACTCATTGACTCAGCCCATTTGAATCGGTCCATTCGATTCAGTCCATTTGAATCGGCCCATTTGACTCATTGACTCGGCCCATTTGAATCAGACCATTCGATTCAGTACAATTGAGTCGGCCTATTTGACTCATTAACTCGGCCCATTTAATTCAGCCCATTGATTCAGCTCATTCAAATCGACCCATTCAATCGGCCCATTTGACTTAGTCCATTAGACCCGACCCATTGATTTGGCCCATTCGATTCGACCCATTTGAATCGGCCCAATGATATATATATATATATATATATATATATATATATATATATATATATATATATATATTGGCCCATTTGATTCGACCCAATTAATTCGATCCATTTGATACGACCCATGTAATGTATTTGAAGCACCGGTGCAGGGCCCACCTGTTGTCTATTCAAGGCCCGATATAATGTATGATTTTGTCATGATGTATATAATGATGTTTATGTGGGCCACCCCTTAGGAGCAATGTTGGTTAAATGTCCACATTGATGGGCAATGATGGTTGAATGTCCACATTGTGACCTTCTCTTGGGCCTTGCTAGGCCCATTCTCATCGTTGCCGATTGTCGAGGCTGATTATCGTGACTGATTTCGATTACCGATTTTGATCATCAAGGCCAATTATCGATCAATTTCGATTGTCGTAGTTGATTGCCAATTAGCAATTGAGGCTGATTATCGTGACCGATTGTGATTGTCATGGCCGATTGCCAATTTCGATTATCAAGGCCAAATATCGAGGCCGATTGTTTAGGCCTAATGTAATGTATATGCGGCCCGTATTTAAGGCCCGTTGTGATGTATATTCAACCTGTGTTTAAGGCCCAATGTAATGTATATGAGGCCTATGTGATGAGTCCTATTGTGATGCATTGAAGGACAGGCGATGGAGCCCATTGTAAATGTATGTTAGGCCCATGTGAAAGGCCCATCGTGATGTATATTAAGCTCTTGAGTGAGGCTCATGGTGTTGTATATTTGGTCCTTATATAAGGCTATAGGCCTACTATATGTTAGGCTCTATGTGGGTCAATTCCTTGGGACAATGTTGGTTAAATGTCTACATTGTCGAGGTCGATTATCGATGCCGATTATCAATACCAGTTATGAGTATGTAACAACATAACATCATGATATATGCCTATACGCATCATCTGCATGGTTGTTATGAGATGTGGTTGACTATTGCATATGTCATTGGGCAGGTTGTTATGAGATCCCTAATAGGCAGAGGTTATCTCACATGAGCGCACGGTATGCGCAGGATTGATGAATGACTAGATTGTACAACTCATACATCTTGTATTATGTGTTGTGATTACTATACGCCCTATCGACATTAAGGTCGTAGCCTCTACATGCATGTTGTGGATAGCTAGATGGGACACTGAAAATGTTTGGTTTGAGTATTTGGGCACTTTGAATGTCCGTGGGTGAAAGTCCTTAAACCTCTGTAGTTAGGAGATGCCCCAACGTCAAGACCGAGTGGATTCATGGGCGCCCAAGTGCCTAATACTAGGAGGCTACGTCTCCTATTGTGTCGTGGTGGGTTGAGAGGGGGTGTGTCCTTACCCGCCTGAGAGTAGGGGGCATAGTTAGGTTGAGTTTGACCAGCTCGTGAATGGTTCCGCTATCGACGTGTCAGGTAGATATTGGCTGACTACTAGTCAGGCGGATAGTGAGGTCTCTTCCACTTGCATGGTCGCACGTCAGTGGACGACGATTTGTATATAAAGTGTACTAGACCCCAATGATGATCAGAGAGATGAATAATACTAATATGTAGACTTATTGAGCAGAAGTTGCTCATTCATTCATTCACTATCCACTCAGACTGGTGGTGTGCAACTATTTGTTACGTGTACCTTTGCAATAGCTAAGATTTTGGTTAGGGTGCACGACTAACCTAAGATCAGAAATTTACTACATTGAATCTGACTATCCAAACTAGGTATGAGACTAGTTTGGATAGAAGTCTCTTGTGATGGACTCCATAGTCTGCGATACTGCGTACTATCATCTCGACTTCACGCTTTAGCATAGTCATTTCATTCACACCGAATATTGAATTACATCCGCGGCATATGACATTTTGGATTACTGTGTTTTTACATTTATATGGTCTAGATACGGCTGACGGTTTTCGTGAACTCATCAGAAATTGTATATTGCATTGCATCTTTGGCCTCTGATATGCCTCCCTTTATGACTCCTCATTTGTATAGTTGATCTGTATTGTGTACTCTGATATCGTTCGACTCATAGACTTGTTAGTATTTCCACTTACTCTGATATTGTATGATTCATGATCTTACCAGAATCTCTGATATTATATGATTATAGCATTGAGTCCGACTATTTAAAATAGGTATGAGACTAGTTTGGATAGAAGTCCTTTATGATGGACTCCATAGCCCACGATACTACGTACTATCATCCCGACTTCACACTCCAGCATGATTATTCCATTCGCACCGCATATTACATTACATCCGCGGCATATGACATTTTGGATTACTGTGTTTCTACATTTATATGGTCTAGATACGGTTGTCGGTATTTGTGAACTCATCAAGAATTGTATATTACATTATATCATTGGCTTCTGATATGTAACTCTCTTTATGACTCATTATTTGCATAATTGATTTGTACTGCGTACTCTAATATTGTTTGACTCATGGACTTGTCAGTATTTCGGCTTACTTTGACATTGTATGATTCATGATCTTACTAGAATCTCCGATATTGTATGATTATGACATTATATTGAATACTTGACACTTACCTTGTGCACACACTTACACCACCTTCTAAGCTTTTTATAAGTTTATGCACGATAGATGCGTGCAGGTATGTTAGGTTGTAGCAGTGTGGAGCTTGAAGCATGCAACTGACTTTTAAAGCTTTGATTTTGACATATGTATTTCCTTTCAGCATTGTATTCAAATGTTTATATTAGCGGATATGTGATGATGATTTTGTCTTTGTGATTTTGGTATATTTGTGATTATGCTTCTTATGAGACAAATTAATGTTAAAAATCCTCCTTGTAGGATCCTACGATCGAAATCTGGTGTATGCACACTGGGGGTCGAGAATGTGATACTATGGAGGCTGTCAGCACCGGATTCAGCGATCGAAAATTTTGTAGTCAACTCTATAAATGTAGTCAACTCTGTAAATGGAATTGCCTTATAAGTTAGACGGCTAAAATGATAAATGGTCAAGCTAATTAAATTTACACTTGAGTTCCCTCAAATATCTTTATTATTCATTTTAACCGTGAATTGTCTTTAATTCATAGTGATCACATGAACCTTCAAAGGCACATCTCCACTTCATTCACCCCACTCATAGTTTTATTTATCTATTCGCTATTTAGCCCATGGGGAAATGGTGGACGACATAGGTTTCAACCTAGTTTACCTGAGGAAGCAATAAAAATACAAATAAAGGCCAAAAGTCCATGTTGAATATGGACAGCATACATACAATTCATTACCATTTGCACATAGGCCATTTTTCCAGAGTCATCTTCACCCTCGGTCTAGTGAGGTTAGGTTGACACGTTTGTTGCATGTAAAAGAGGTTGTGGGGCTAGGAACCCCTATAAACTACTTATAGTGGGTAAGAATCTATTTAAAGAGAAATAAATCACGTGTCCATTAAATAACCACCGTCTATCCTTTATGAGATTGATCCAGTTTCAATAATAAAATTAGCAAGCTGGATCCATATCACACGATTTAAATCGCTGAGTTGAAAGCATATCTTCTCTTAAATCATTAGGTGGAAGGTTGAGCTCTGCTTTATTTCTATCATTAGCACTGAAAAGAGCCCTTTCTCTAGAGGATTTGGACCGTCCACCCAACTGGTTGGTGAACTTTCTGCCCCATTGAGTTTCCTAACGTTCGAAAGCAACACTTTTAAAAAATGCGAAATGAGTAAATGACTATTCTACTCCTTTCTGAGAATTAAAAGAAATGCATGCCTGGGACATGTTCAAATGGTTGCCCTCCCTGTTACCTTCCATATGACACGTGTAAGCTGATTTAGCCAATCCAAATTGTGGGCCCCAACATGGATGGAACATAGAGAAAATCATATGCAAGTTTAGGCTTTTTAGGCTGTCCAGATCAAGCATTAAGTTTAATAATGATTTTTTAAAGTATTTTCAAGTGCCTAAAATTGAAACAACCAACCATTCTAGAAAGTCTCGTGTTTGATAATCTGGCAGAGAGTGACACTTGATAGACGGGAGCTAAGAAATTGTACAAGCGGCATACAATTAAACTCAAATTAAACCCCCAAATCATAGACTGCAATTAAGACGGTGGGTAGACCAGAAATTATATTTATCCGATTCCCTAACCGGCTAATTAGCATCGGCCAAAACGGAAAATAGTCAATGGTCCAAATTTTTTTTTGTTTAAAGGCCCATTAATCAGAGATTAGGATTATTCATTTAATTTGAATTTAGGATGCAGATCCGTGAACCATCTTTTTGCGATTTGGGCAGTTTAGTTTGAGTTATTGTATGTCATGTGTACAATATCCTATATCCTAGTGCCTGCGTATCAACCATCACAATCTACCAGATTATCAAATAACTCCCCAAATTAAAATCATAAGGACATGTCTGTCTTTTCCTCTCTCTCTCTCTCTCTCTCTCTCTCTCTCTTCCCTATAGTCGATGCCGATTTCCCATTGAAATTATCTGATACCCGATTTATGATGAGACCATTTTTGTAATTTGCTACTTAATCCAGGGTTGAAAAATGACCAACTGGATAACCAATTAGACCCATCTTTGTAAAAATTTTCTTTTTATCTCTGGGAGTTATTTCATACTCTGGCAAGTGCGATTCTTGATAAACGACACTCAGAAGCTGCATACGTGGCATGCATTTACTCAAACTAAACCGACTAAATTGTGAAACCCACTCTTGCCAAGTCACAAACCCAAAATCAGATTGATTGAAGAATCCTAAACTACCATCAGTGGACACTTGTTTGTGGAAACAGGACCATTTAATATTTTACATTTTGGATCGTCCAATAAATCCCTACTAATTTCGATAGCCAGATAAACAAATAAGCTTATTTTTTTAAACCATGATACATCTAAACTGGTAACCATAATTTGAATTACCCGCATGCAACTAACATAATTTCTAAGCGCCTGCGTATCATCTATTCTGCCAGAGTAACAAAGGCTTTTTTTGCCCTTTTTGTATATTGCTAAGAAAGCATGAGGGAGAAGAAATCCGATTGCGTACTGAGTTACTCAGTACGCTCTTATTGTATTGAGTAAATTCTTTTGGGCCCACCGTAAATGAATTTTGTTTATCCACGCCGTCCATCTGTTTTTTCAGATGATTTAAGGTGTTGAACCAAAAATTAAAGCATATCCAAAAAAAAATGGCCCATACCACAGGAAATAGTGGAAATATTGATTTCCACCGTTGAAACCTTTCCAAGGCTTCCAGTGATGTTTATTTGTCATCCAAACTGTTAGAAAGATCACAATGACATGGATTAAGTGAAAAAACAAACATCAGCTTGATGTAAAACTTCTGTGGCCGCCAAGAACTTTTCAACGGTAAACGTTAAACTCACACTGCTTCGGGTGGTGTATTCCACTTGATCTTTTTATATAGTTATTTTTTGGGGTGACCACCTAAAATTAATTAGTAAATTGGATGGACAGAGTGGATAAAATGAATAAATGATGGTGGGCCCCACAGAGTTTACTCAGTACGCAATCCGCTTCCGAGAGAGAAGCTTTGTTTCGTCCGACCCTGTTTTGTTTTTTCTGAATTAGGAAGGGAAAGCCCACCAAAGAAATGACACATGGAGCTCTATAACTGGGCATTTTCCACGCCCCCGTTTCTTTGCTTCTAACCACTGCATTACACTCAAATGCATTCTTAAAACCGTGTTATTATAAATATAAACACAGTTAACAAACAAATAGGAGAAGAATAATACATATATAGCCTTCTCTAGTTGAAGCCTTTCTCTCAGCTAATGCCAGTCAAGGGCTTGGCCATGATGAAGGCCACTACATCAAAATCCATGGTTATCAAGATAAACCTTGCTTTCATAGCCTGCTTCCTTGTCGCCTATGCCGCCCTTTTCCTCTGGCCGTCGTCATTCTATCAGAAGATTGCCCCACCCTTCATACGGTGCACGTTGCGCAATTGTCATTTGAAGAAGGTAAGGTGAGTACTGACCTTGAATTTGTGATGACCCAAAAGGGGTTTTTTTTTTTTCTAATCTGTTATGGTGTGGGCATGTTTTTATCTGTTGGGTTTTTATTTTGAGTTTGGTTTCTATTGTTTTGTAGGATGAAGATGGATTTAAGATGAAAGCTGTTTTGGAGACTAAGCTGCATGAGAAGAGAGCTATTCATGAGAAGCCTAGCTTTGTAGATGAGATAATGAGAAACAAGACGATTGGTTTGGTTAATATGGGTGATGATTATGAAATAAGTGGTTGGGAAGGTGTAAAAAAGGCGGTGGTGGTCCGCTTTGATCGAGTATCAGATCTTTTCAAATGGAAGGACTTGTTTCCGGAGTGGATTGATGAGGAAGAAGATAATGATGGCCCATCATGCCCCGAAATACCAATGCCGGATTTTACAATGTATGAGGACATGGATGTGGTCGTGACCCAGTTGCCATGTCGTTACCCGGAAGAAGGTTGGAGGAGAGATGTGCTACGGCTCCAGATTCATTTGATTGCAGCGAATTTGGCAGTGAAGAAAGGTGGAAAAGAGAGGATGAAGGTGGTGTTCTTGAGCTCATGTCGACCGATGGTGGAGATCTTCCGATGTGATGATCTCGTAAAACGGGACACTGATTGGTGGTTGTACGAACCCGATATTGAGAGACTGAAACAGAAGCTTTCTATGCCGGTTGGTTCTTGCAAGTTGGCATTGCCACTATGGGGCGAAGGTAACGTTTCTGACTTCCAATGATCTCATAATTAGGGCTGTATACGAGTCAAGGTAGTTCGAAAAAGCTTGCTCGACTCGGCTCGACTCAGCTCGGATTGACTCGACTTGAAAGGCCGACTCAAGGTGAGTCGAGCTTCTTTACTAAAGCTCAAATTAAGCTCAAGCCAAGTTCGACCATGGTGTATTTCAACTCGACTCGTCTTTAATAATATATATTATATTAATATTAAATAATATATATATATATATATATATATATATATATATATATATATATATATATATATATATATATATATATATATATAAGTTCTAAAAAAGAAGTTAAAATTTAAAAGTTTTTATTAAAAAACCCTAGCCGATCCTACCTGTCCCCATTCCCTCTTTTTCTTTCCCTCACTCTACCGAGGTAAATTCGACTCAACTCGACTTGAACCACTAGCTCGACTCGAACTCGACTCGAAAGCTTTGGCAAATAAACCAAACTTTAATGTTGAGCTCGAGGGAGAGCTCGAGCTCGAACTGAGTATAGCATGGACGAGTTAAGCCAAGCTTGGCCCACCTCGACTCGACTTGGCTCGATGTACAACCATACTCATAATGCATTACATGGCCGAAATGCTATTAGGATCGTAATGTTTTTTTATATTTCTAATAGGATTGCTGCACCATAATGGACTGGTATGCTACGTTATCTCCTATGTATACTAATCACATCCGTTCAAATTGCGGGCCTCATTGTGGATGGTGCATAGTCCATTGAACTGATTGATGATCTGTACCATCCAATCGATAAATGGATGGTTGAAAATATATGCAGCAGTTTAGGTTTATTGTATGAGATCAAAAGGTTAGGATCGCCCTATCGATGTAAAAGAGAGGGCCTTGATTTGGATGGTTAAGATGGATCAACGCAGATTTTCTGTATATCACTTTCTTGAGAGGTATAGTTAGGTTGACCCGCAAAGCACTCTAACTTTTGCTCTCACCAAACTCCACCATTAGAAGTTGGGGTGTTGATGCTGATTGGGACCTTCATTAAGTTGGCCCTATGAAGATGTACCACGATTGAAATTTGCATCTGAGGCTGAACTTTCCCGTCTATCCTCTCAGCATTCCTTGTCGGATTGAATGTGAACCGTCCATTTCTTTGGTACTCTAAATTCTTTGAGATCAAAAGGTTAGATCATCCGATTAATGTAATTTTTGGGCTATTTTCCATTAAAAGGGATCCATGATTTGGATGGTTCGGATCAATGCTCATCAGCCTACGGTGGATAGGTGGCCTGATTTTAGTGAATTGCTGCTGGGCCGAGTTGTCGTGTAGCATTTTCTTCAGAGGTTTAATTGGGTGACCCGGAAGGCACTCCAAATAGTGTGACCCTCTCGTTGATGATATGGGCCATGGTGCAAACATCACATATGAGGTGGCTGTTCAATTTTCGTGTAGCACTTTTTTTAGGTGCTCACTTAGGTGAACCACAATGCACTCCTCTACCGTACACGTATTATTATTATTATTGATGTTGTTGTTGTTGTTATTGTTGTTGTTGTTGTTGATGCAAAAATCTGGTCAACTTTCTTTAGACCTTTGAGTACCTGCATAGGAAGAAGACAAAGGAGACCCTGGCTAGAGCTAGAGACCGTCCGATGCCAAAGTCAGGATAAGAATCTGGGTCTTATACTATTGAGGAGTTCTAGGAGAGAGTTTTTGCGTACCTTTATTCCCTGGAGAGCCCTCTTTTTATAGGCGTGAGAAGTCTCGGCGTAAGGAAATTCTCTCCTAATATTTCGGGAGATTTAATTGAGTTACCACTTGTTTATGGATATTTTTCAATCCCGAGATTTTTGGGTTCGAGAATCCTTGTACAAGATTTTCGAAATGGTGTTTAAGATTACACCGTCTTTCCTTTGCTTGGTTTGATTTTATCTGTTGACTTGGACAACGAGAACAAACTCGGTCCGCTCTATAACCGAGTTTCTGGATTTGTCATTTTTTTCCCCAATAGTAAGTCCTCCTTACTTCTCGGGCTGACCTGTGGAGGTACGAGAAGTAAGTTGGTCGGATTATGCATGATTGGCTTATGCCTATTCATCTTACACTCAGTTGGCTTATGCCTGGTCAGCTTACGCTCAGTGGGCTTATGCGTAGTCGGCTTACGCTCAGTTGGCTTATGCCTAGTCGGCTTATGCCTATTCGGCTTATGCCTGAATAATGGCTGACTCATGAAATGGGTCGGCACGGATGGATTCCTGAAAATCCTCTAATCACTAACGGAAGAATTCTCTCCTTCTTCCCTTTGCTCCATTTTCTCAACCGAGTTGTTTTCTTTTTGAATAGCACAATTCCAAGTGCGAGATCAAGCACCGAGCTGACTTGTCGAGGTCGCTAAGCTGTCGAGGTCGAGCTAAGCTATTGAGGCCGAATTGAGTTTGTTAAGGCCGAGCTAAGCTGTTGAGGCCAAGTTAAGTTGTTGAGGCCGAGCTAAGCTGTTGAGGCCGAGCTAAGTTATTGAGGTCGAATTGAGTTTGTTAAGGCCGAGCTAAGTTGTTGAGGTCAAGTTAAGTTGTTGAGGCCGAGCTAAGCTGTTGAGGCCGAGCTAAGTTGTCGAGGTCGAGCTGAGCCTGTTGAGGTCGATCTGGCCTATTGAGGCCGAGTGACCTGTTAAGGCCGAGCTAACCTGTTGAGGCCGAGTTAAGTTGTTAAGGCCGAGCTAAACTATCGAGGCCGAGTTAAGCTGTCGAGGCCGAGTTGAACTTGTTAAGGCCGAGGTTGTTTTGGCAGGTATGCCGCCCAACGGGCTCAGGGTTATTCAGGAAGAGTTTCGACTTGGCTGCAGCAATGATTTATAAAGAGCTTTCTTCTTTCATTTTGCTATAGTAGATTGTTTTGAGTATTTATGGTAGACCAAAAATGACTTAAGATGTCGTTCTCACAGACGGCGTCAAACTATTGATGCAAAAATTTGGTCCACCCTCTTTATACCTTTGAGTACCTGCACCGGAAGAAGACAAAGGAGACCCTGACTAAAGCAGGGGATCCTCCGGTGCTAAAGTCAGGCTAGGAATTTGGGTCTTATAGTATTGAAGAGTTCTAGGAGAGAGTTTTTGTATACCTTTGTTCCCTCGAGAGCCCTCTTTTTATAGGCGTGATAAGTCCCGGCGTAAGGAATTCTCTCCTGATCTTTCAGGAGATTTGATTGAGTTACCACTTGTTTATGAATATTTTTCGATCTCGAGATTTTCGGGTTTAGGAATCCTTCTATAAGATTTTCGAAATGGTGTTTAAGATTACACTGTCTTTCCTTTGCTTGGCTCGGTTTTTCCTGTTGACTCGGATAACGAGAACAAACTCGGTCCGCTCTATAACCGAGTTCCCGAACTTGTCATTTTTTCTCCCAACAATTATTATTATTATTATTATTAAATGGAACCTTTATATTTAGGGAAGCGGATTGCGTACTAGTAAACTCTGTGGGGGTACACTGTGATTTATATATTTTATCCACTCCGTCCATCTATTTTACTAGATAAATTTGTGACTCGGGACACAAATTAATCATATCCAAAGCCCAAGTGGACCACACTACAGGAAACAGTGTGAATTGGACGTCTGCCATTGAAATTTTTGAGGGGCCACAACAGTTTTTGATAAAGCTGATATTTGTTTTTTACCTTCATCCAATGTGATCTCATGGACAGGTTTGATGACTAATAAACATCATTGTAAGTCCTAGCAAGGTTTCAACAGTAGAAATCATTATTCCCACTGGTTCCTTTGGTATGGTACACTTGAGCTTAAATTTTAAGCTCAACTCTTAAAATGATATGTTAAAACGGATGGACAACTCAGGTTGGCCCAATAGAGTTTACTCATGATAAAAACTAGTAGGCGATCTGATTTATTCATTCAGGGACCCTTAGACCCGTTTGAGGATGGCCACGATGGAAAATTTTATTCATTCAGGGACCCGTAGACCCGTTTGAAGATGGCCACGATGGAAAACCACATGTAGATGGACGCACCTTCTCGTTGTAACTTTCTTTATAGATCCAGTTAAGTGACCTGCAAGTTACTCCAAATCCTGACCCCACCAATCTCAATATGTTGGCGACTGAAACCCTTTGTTCAGTGGGGCCCATTAGAGATGGGCTTCTGGTGGAACAATCGAATGTGATGATTGGTGTCTCATCTGTTGATGATTCAAACCCCACTGTTATGTTTGGAAATTATAATAATAAATAATATTTTTTAAAAAATTATAATAATAAATAATATTAAAAAAAAATTATAATAATAAATAATATTTTAAAAAAATCGCGCCAGGTAGGGGTCGAACCTACGACTTTCTGCTTAGGAAACAGACGCTCTATCCACTGAGCTACAGGCGCTTTGATATTATAAAAATTATTTCTGATTAAGATAACTAAAATATATAATTACTGTACATTACAGCAATCAATGAAGTGTACGATCTCTCAAAAATAACAATGTCCAAGATTCTTCCAAGAAGAGAAGCGTATGTAACGGTCATCCATTCATCTGAAGCGTACGTTTGTGGGGCTATAACCCTAGCCCAAAGCCTTATCAAGACAGGCACCAAGCGTGACCTAATCATCCTACTCGATCGATCAATCTCACAAGAAAAACGCCAAGCACTCATCGAATCCGGGTGGAAAATCCGTGAGATCGAGCGCATTCGGAATCCTAAAGCTGAGAACAACTCCTACAATGAATACAACTACAGCAAATTCCGCCTGTGGCAGCTCGTCGACTACGATAGGATCATCTTCATTGACTCAGACATTGTCGTGCTACGCAACCTCGATATTCTCTTCAACTTCCCACAAATGTCCGCCACTGGAAATGATGATGTGATCTTCAACTCGGGAATTATGGCAATCGAGCCATCGAATTGCACTTTCCAAATCTTAATGGACCAACGAGATGAGGTAGTATCCTACAATGGTGGGGACCAAGGATTCTTGAATGAGGTGTTTGTGTGGTGGCATCGATTGCCAAGGAGAGTGAATTTCTTGAAGAATTTCTGGGCGAACACGTCAGCGGAAATGAGCATGAAGAACCAACTCTTCGGATCGGACCCACCGAAGCTCTACACCATACATTTTCTT
Source organism: Magnolia kwangsiensis (assembly GCA_037074715.1). Classification (NCBI taxonomy): domain Eukaryota; kingdom Viridiplantae; phylum Streptophyta; class Magnoliopsida; order Magnoliales; family Magnoliaceae; genus Magnolia; species Magnolia kwangsiensis. The sequence continues at coordinate 19,250,327 of CM073572.1, forward strand.
GGGCTTAAACCATGGAATTGTTATAGAGACTATGATTGTAATTGGGATCTCAGCCAGCAACGTGTCTACGCAAGCGACGTAGCACATGAAAGGTGGTGGAAGGTGCACGACGCTATGAATGAGACGTTGCAGAGGTTTTGCGGACTGACGCCGAAGCGGAAGGTGGAGTTGGATTGGGATAAGAAGAAAGCCGGCGAGATGGGGTTCTTAGACGAGCATTGGAAGTTGAACATTTCGGATCCGAGACGGCACACATAATCATATTTTGTTACCCATTATTTCTTTTCTTTCTTTTTTTTTTTTTTTGTTGTTGTTTTAATGTTACCGATCGATTACATTGAACATTTTGATAGTTTGATTTGGGTTCTTTTATAAATTATTTTGCGCATGGTTGAAAAATGAGAATGTTGATTTTTTATTTTTTTATTTTTATTTTTAGTGTTTCTGCGTGAAATAGATGCAAGAGAAAAAAAAAATAGTAATTAATTTATACGCCACTTGACGTGAATTTCTTGCAATGTTGACAGTTGGGTTGTCTACTCTAATTAGGTACAACCAACTTATTGGTGCCGAAATATTCCATGGGTTAGTTATTCTGTATGGCCCACGCACAACCACTGCCCATATGATGCATGGTAACATGACATCAAATATTCATCCCTTTGTTCATTTGTGGTCCAGGCTACTAAGATAGTTTTGCGGGAAGCGGAATACCTACCAAATCAGTACGCTATAGCCTCAACTCTGTGGGCTAACAATATTATCCATGCCATCCATCTATTTTATCAGCTTATTTTAGTGCATGAGCTCAAAATTGAAGGATACCCAAAACTAAAGTGGACCACACCGGAAGAAACAGAGGCGATAATGATGTCCACCGTTGAAACCTTCCTGAGGCCACAATGACGTGTATTTGTCATCCAACTTGTTCATAAGATCAAACAGGTATAGGCTGTAGGGAAACACAAATTTTCTACTGTAGGCCACAACGGTAGTTGTATGGGGCACTCATCACACCCCAGTGCTTCTCAACATTTTTGTCCTCGTTATTAGACCCGACATATTTGCCCTCATGATTAGTAATGAGAATGCAAAACTCGTCAGGTCTTTTCGCCATAAAACACCTTCAACATCCCATGGATAACCTGCTACATAAGATTTGTGGAGTCCAATAAAATGGATTTGCAGCATCCACACCATACGGTCTGCTCTACGGCTCTAGACAAATTCTATTTCAACGATGAGACAGGATCAAGTGCACACGTAGTGTGAGTGGGTGTGTGTGCATGGATGTCAACTTAAAAATGAGATAAGTTCATTGTTCTAAATAGTTTTTTTTTTTTTTTTTTTGTTAGCTTGTTAGTACATGCACTGTCAATTCACACTTCACTGTTAGCTATCCTCACTAGGGAATTGATACCAACACCTCAGTGTTGAAACAAGATATCTTTCGCTTAGTCTACCATTTGAGCTATGGAACAGGGTATTCCTAAGTAGGCTATGACACCAAAAAAGGTGAGTCATTCCCTCTTTCTCTCCTGTCACTGTACCATATGCCGTAGCAAGTTGCAATGAGACAAATAGATAGTTCGATGGATTAATCGAGACTATGTAATATTGGATCCACCGAAGATGGTGGAATAACTTGAAAATCACACAAAGTGTATGATCCCTATCAATCTTTAAGTCAGCCTTGTCTTTTACAACAATCCACTTCCCAACCCATGTAAAGGATTGCATGATATATATATATATATATATATATATATATATATATATATATATATATAAAAGAGAGAGAGAGAGAGAGTCATGCTCCCTTGTGGACCTACGCACGTGTGCACCTTTGCACACGTGCCATGGGTGTCTAATCTGAACGGTTCATGTGATGCGGAATTCCATGAAACCCCATGTGATAAATTTTCACCCCAATCTAAAATTCTGGTGGGCCAGAGCAAAGAGAAATGAAAATCAAGGGAAGAAACTATTTTCATATTTCATGGCCCATCAAGCTTTAGATCAAAGTAAAACTTCGGCTTGGGAGGTTTCACGAGGTGCTGTTTCACATGAACGGTTCAGATTTTAGATCCAAATCACGTATGATGCATTTTCAAAAAAGTTCGTAAGTAGAACTTACGAACCGGTTCACAGGTGAGCGTTCCGCTATATATATATATATATATATATATATATAAGAAAAATAATTTCCCTAAGTTTCAATGGTAATCCTTCAATACTAATTTTTTACTTTAGCGTGGCCAACTAAAAGTGCCTGATCTAGCTCATTTTTGGAATCATATCCTAATATGGTCTGTCAAAACAGAGGGCAGACGGGCAAAGTGGATGTAAACGGTTTCTTGGTAGTCCCCACATCACTACAAGTAACAGTTAAGAAAAGTCACATCCCTCCTTTTTCTCCAGAGATTTAAACAAATGTATGGCTCTAAAATACTTGGGTGAAGTTTTCTGGCCGATTCACCTACCTTCAATATTGGAGCTAGACGTTACGAAAAAAAAAAAGCAAGCATTTGTAAAATTATTTTTCTAAATTTAATTAATTAATTAAGTGGCTAACCAAACACATTTAAAACTTTTTTTAAAAAAAAGTAACCTTCAAAAACACTTTTTTAACAAAACCACACAGGCCCTAAGCAAAAGATAGATTAAATTGTTGATTAGGCGAACTTTTATATAAATAATCTTGACCTTCCATTTTATAAGCTACGGATCTGATACTCTATGGTGGTGGTATTTTTGTGCATTGAACTATGAAATGTGTGTTGAACCTTGTGGACCATCCAGTTCAATTAATTGCAGTGTCAAAGTGTCCAAATGAAACTAGAAACACTATAAGAGCATGGGATTATGTATCCACCATCACTGTGGGCTAGTTTGGATGCAAGATTTTTGTATATTAGATTTCTAAAAGTAGATCGTGTGTGTGTGTGTTAATGCACTCCATGAAAGAAAGACAACACCCAAATATACTACAAATCCCAACGGTAGACGGAAATGGGGCCACTAGACACAAAAACACGTGACAAAGCACCACATATGCGAAAATCAGTTCCATTCTTCGGGTGTGAGCCACCATGAACATGTAAGGTCCAAAAATCGGGTCAGCCTACCGTTAGGTGGGGTGGGCATGTTATGAGGAAAGTGGAACTAAAAAGTTAAAAAAGAAAGAAATGAATGACCTAAGGTCCGCATCCAAAGTATTCGACTGGCCCATTTGATGTGCCAGCGCATGTTTAAGGCGGCCCCCCCTCCTGATTAATGTCTGGACATATCATTCGTGTGCCAACCTGACACGTATCCCACGTTCTAAGCCGCACTTATTATTCGCAGCAATTCGTCCACAGCACCTGTTTTGCATACCACTTACAGTACTAAATCTCTGTGGGTCCCACCATGTTTATGTCTGATATCCACTCCGTCCATCAGGTGGGAATCCTTACCTTCAACGTAAATCCAAAAGATTAGCCCTAAAGAAAAATGACTGAAATCATATACAGTAGTTGTTTTAGGCAATGCGTAAAACACCCAAGCTAATTGATCCCAACTTATTGTATATCATGTAAAATCCACTCCGTCCATCAGGTTCTATCCTTAATTCTAAGACCTATGGAAAATTTCAATAAAATATACAACTCAGATGGACCATAATACAAGGAACAATGGGGCCACCATCGTGTGTATCTTTCATCAAACCCATTAATCAGGTATAACTCGCCGGGATAAAGTGAGCTAGCCTTGCTAAACCAATCCACCAGACCAAGGATGGGAGAGCAGAGCTGGCTCCAGCATGGATGAAATCTGTCACACATCTAGTAGTTGCACACAACCAAGCAAGTCATATAAGATAAAACAAATCATGAACAACAACTGCTTCTCCAGGTTGCATCTTTTCAAAGTAAATTTAATCTCCTCTGCAGTAGGGTGCTCAGGGAACCTATAAATCGGATGAGAACTGACCAAGTTCTGAAGTGCACATGTTCTAGATCCAGTTCCGAAAATCAAATAACCAATTAGTTCGGTTCAGTTTTTTATTTGGGTTTATGTATAACTGAATTGAACCATAGAACCTAACTTGAAACTAGACCATCCTAAGCAATAAATATTATAAAAAAAAAAAAAAACTCTAATCTCTTAATTGTTCTTGTCTTAAGGCTATTTTATGAGTTTACAGTATATTTTAATTGTCTATATGACTCATGATTTATGATTTACAATGAGTCATTTGCTTGTTTCTGTAAATGTAATTTTTCACATCTTACACAATATCTAAATCATTCATTAAATAGATCACAACATGAATGGACATGGGTTGAATTATTTATATAAAATTAAAAAATTTTAAAAAATAATCGTGCAATTGGGTTGGATTATAAAAGGTCTAAAACCATAGGACCGATCCAGAACCGAATCGATTTTTACAGTCTAATTCTAGTTCAATTCTAGAGTGCAAACAGTCCAGTTCCGGTTCCAATTTTTGGAACTGATAGGAATAGTTCGGTTCTAGTTTTGCCCCAGCATTGGACCAAACTAACCCGTGCGCACCCCTACTCTACAGTAGATTCGTTAATCAGACCCATACACAGCACTAATGCTTCCAGGATGTGATACTCTCTAGGCTAACAAGGTCATTTGATACTCTGGCTTTTCTTGCATCAGTTGGTCTAATCAAAATGAATCAATCAGCAATAACATTAGCCATTTACAGGCCCATAACATGTTAGAAAAAATGATGATTTAAAATTTAAATTTTTTTTAAAAAAAGTTTTTGATATCTCTTATCTCTTCTTGTTTATCAATATTTGGTTTAAACCCATATTTAAAATAAATAAATAAAAACTTTGAAAACTTTAGCCATTTATATTAAAATCCTTCACTTATTGTTTGCATTGGAAGTTAAGGGTATGCAATGGGAACAATCTTCCAAAGGAAGCTTCTATCTCCTTCTATTGCCCCAGGCTTTAGTCTTTCCTACTTTGGAATGAGAACCTTCCTTTTAGGGCCGTTTGGATACCACCAAATAACGTATTTAGTAGATAAGTAACGTATTTGAGATAAGTAAGATCAGTTTAAGACCAATTATAAGTAATTTACTTAAATTTAGTTAATCACTTCAGCTTAATAAGTAGAAACCAAGATAAATTACTTGAGCAATAAATAACCTATCTTAAGTAACATATGATCCAAACACTCTGTTAGCGTCTACAACTTCCTTTATGCCCATTGCTTGCAGGCCCACATTATCCAAAAATGAGCATGGGCATTGGATTCGCTATTTCTCCGGTGACCCATTGCTAAACCTTTGTAATCACTACTTCTGTACTCAAAACACCTTCAAATGTTTCGAACAATGAAGCTAGTACTAAGACCTTTGAGCTTCTTAAATCTTGACAAACGTCTAACGAGCATGCAGCAAAGCATGATTCTCTGTTGGATGGGCTGCTCAGCATTTTGGCTAACATTATAAATTGGATTAAAATGAGCCCAAACCTTGGATGCGCAAAACAGGTGGTTCAGACCAACGGGGCAGACATCTCAGTGGGCCTCACTAAGCTTTGGACCAGGCTTTGAGCTATTAGCTTGGCCTATGTGCCCAGATTAAGCTTAACATGCATGGCTGGATCAATTTTTTCAGCTAGAGTTGAGCTAAGTAATTTTACAGAACCTAGGGTAGCCAAGCTTGATCTAATCCAACTTCATATGAACATCTTACGTCCTACAAATGCCATTCTATTCTTTGATTAAGTAACTCATGCATCTTCAATGTAGACCATTAGTTTTGTTCCTTTTAAATGTTTTTTTTTATAAAAAAAAAACATGTGTGGCCCACTTGATAATGGGTTAGATTAGGAACATTCAAGGGTGAAATAGGGATTTTATCAAAAAAAATACCACATTTGGTTGGGCCCAGGTCCAACCAATTTCATTTTGAGCTCAAGCTTGGGCCTGCTATGGTATGCCCATACTAGACATGGATGCAGCTCAAATGGAGGACCGTAAGTGTTGAGCCAGCTAGTTCCAACCTGAATCCGACTCATTGCCACGATGGTTGTGTATTTAGGGGAGGGATAAGGATGTGGAAGTGATAAAAAAAAAGGGAAAAAACACTTTTAGGAGATTAAAAAGATAGGAATCTTTGAAGGTTTTTAGGTTCTAACATTAATCAGGATAAACTTTTTTAGTTTTCATTTCTTAACAAAACATGGTTAGGATCTTAAATGATGGTCTCAACCATTCATTTGTGGAAACGATGATATCCAAGCCACCGTAAAAAAATAAAAAATAATAAAATAAATAAATAAATAAATAAAAATTTGTTGAGCTGAAGATGAATATTCAATGGCTCATATTCAATTCCAAGATTCAAAAGTCAAGATCATCAATGAAGCCTGACTCTAAGGCAATAGCGTTTACGTGATAGTAGTAAGAACCGTCTAAGAACACGGACGGTTCGAACCAATCTAAGGATGCAATCGTGGGGTGGAAATGGTCCACTGCATGGTATATACTATAGTGCAGGGGCACTGTATAACCCTCGCAAAACATTTACTGTTTCTACCGAGTTGTTTGGATGCATGTAAAATTTTTAGTTATAAATACTTTAATACTTACGAAGAATTTCACGGTTAAAACTATTTATATTTTTATCATGTTTGGCTTTTTTTTAATGGTTAAAAAGTTATTTAGATAAATGGTTTATTATTATATTTAGCTGACTTGAAAAATATTTTCCATGTAGAAAGTGGGTAATCATATCATATAAAGCGTAGAGCAGCAAATCCTACCAAAATCTTTATTTTTATTTTTTTTAATTTTTTTAATTTTTTTTCTCTAAAAGTGCATCAGCTGAGACACATTATGGATGGATTGGATGTACCATACAGATTAAGATGAGACTTACAAACAATGCATGTGTATCAGCCATTATGGTCTGCTACATGTAATATATTTGCACTAGTAAACATGGAAACTGAAACATGGGATTTTTTTTTGTAAAAAAATAAATAATAATAATAATAATAATAATAAAGCATCAAGTACTAAGCATAAATTTCCCTACTCAAACACTGTATCAGTGAAACTTCTATATTTTAAGAATTTTATAAGCATCCAAACAACCCTTGTAGAAATATTATAGGATCAAATTCACGTGCACATGAGATGTAATTCAATCCATTTGGTGATTAAGATCTCGCTAAAATTTGCGCTAATAGCTCTACACGGCCTAGATCATGTTAGACACTTGGTTAATGGAGTAGATTCCAAGCAATGATCATGTACGTGATAAGCACTTGAGTACACTAATCTTGTGGCAATTAAGTGATAAATTAATTCCAATTCGTTGAGAGATGTCTTAAATCTGAAAATTCTTTAGTGTGCTCGACCGGTCGTAAGTATGGTTCGACCAGTCGTGGGAGCGGCTCGACTAGTCGTATCCTGTTCGACTCAAAGTTCAGCGAGCATAAAGATTTGTGGTTCGAGGTGCTCGACCAGTCATAGGCCATGCTCGACCGGTCGTGGGTGATGCTCGACCGGTCGTGCAGTCCACTCAACCGGTCGTAGGTTACGCAGATTCGTTCCGCGATTTTATGTAGATTGCGAATTTTGAGTCCTTTCACAATTAGGATGCGAAAGGAAGTTGCCTAAACTATAAATAGGTGTTCCTAGGGCTTTTCTAAGGCATGTGAAAGCTTTCTAAAAGGGTTCCAGGAAAATTAAAGGGTGTAGCAAGGGTGAGATTCGAGGTTGTTCGAATCGAGTAAGTCCTTTCTCTTTGTAATTTATGTTTTCATAGTGGAGATCTGTCGCTTTGTGCCATAGTTTTTTTCCGAAAGGGTTTTCCACGTTAAATCTGGGTATTCTCTGTGTTCTCTTGTGTGCTTGGTGCCATTGAATTGTTATCCTATATCTAGATCTGTGTGATTCCGCAAGCCAAAATCCCCAACAAGTGGTATCAGAGCAATCGTTGAGGCACAGATCTGAATCTGAAGGATTAGTAATAATGGTAAGTGCCAAGTATGAGTTTGAGAAGTACTCATGAAAAAATAATTTTGAGTTATGGAAGGTTAAGATGATTAGCCTGTTAACCAAGCAAGGCGAGGATGGTGCTCTTGAGGAGCGGAAGTGTACTATGACTGATGCTGATTGGAATGCTCTTGATAAGAAAGCCTTATCATCGATCCATTTATGTCTCACGGATGAGGTTCTCTACAACGTCATGAGAGAGAAAACTGCAGCTAGTTTGTGAGCGAAGTTAGAAGATGTCTATGCGAAGAAATCCTCGGAAAATCGCCTACACTTGAAGCGGCAGTGTTATAACTTCAAGATGACAGAGGGTGGAGATCTGGAGGCTCACATCAGCAACTTTAATAAATTAGTTTACAAATTGCTGGATATGGAGAAAGTAATGAAAGATGAAGAACAAGCATGTATGTTGCTGAATTCTCTCTCAGCGTCCTATGAGGCATTCAAGGACACTATGTGCAGCATGAATAAAACCCTGAGTGTCGACACAGTTATCTCAGTCTTTCAAGGGAAGGCTATGAGATAACTAAATAGTAACATGGGGACTTCTTCTCATGCACTGTTTACGGTGGGTAGTAATTCTGGACAAGGTACAGGTTCTTCTGGTTCTAAATTCAAATTCAGAGGCAAGGGCAAAAGAAAGATAAAGTGCTGGAATTGTGGGAAGGAAGGACATGTGAAGAGGGATTGTGAAAATCCTATATCAAAGAGGAAAGATTTTGAGGCTTCATGCAGGGAGGCTAATGTTGCCACGTCAGATGGATTGAGTGGATGTGATGGTGATGTTTTATCTGTATTTTCACTCAAATGGTCATACGATGATCGTAAGGATGAGTGGATGCTAGACACAGGGGCATCTTTTCACATGACTCTTCATCAGAGTTGGTTCACCAACTATAGGGAGTGCGATGGTGGAAAGGTATTTATGAGTAATGACATTGCCTGTAATGTTGTGGCTGTTGGTTCTGTGCGCATCAAGATGTTTGATGGGGTGGAGCATACCGTGACAGATGTGAGGCACGTTCCTGATTTGAAGCGAAATCTGATTTCTCTTGGTGTGCTTGAGGTAAAAGGATGCAAGTACACGGGTATCGATGGTGCTTTTAATGTATCCAAGGAGGCACGGTTAATCATGAAAGCACAACGACTCGGTAACTTGTACAAGTTGATTGGGAGCACTTCAAAAGGTGGAGCTATGGTGGATGTAGCGGATTCCACCTCTGCACGTGTGTGGCATGTTATGCATGGCCACATGAGAGGACAAGGTAGGAAGGCTGAGACGCGCGGACAAGGATACAGAGCAGGTGGAGCAGCTACCTGTGAGAAGAAACACACGGCATGATCGCGAGATATCGACGAGGTACATGGACGACTCCAATATCACAGGAGTATTCATCTTCTATTCAGATGGCTCTAGGTGAGTCTGGTACTGAGAAGTGAAAGGTGACTATGGGCGATGTGATGGATTCATTGTATCAGACCAACAAATGGGAGCGGCTGGAGCTTCCAGTGGGCAAGAAAGCGGTTGGATGCAGGTGGATCTTCAGGAGGATACAGCATAGATACAAAGCGAGGTTGGTGGCGATGGGTTATGCTCAGGGAGAAGGGATCGGCTTCTCAGAGATATTCGCGTCGACGGTATAGCAGGTGTCGATTAGATCAGTGATTGGCGCTGGTTGGCCAATGTGATCTTGAGCTGGAAGGAAGGATGTGAAGTCTGCACTTCTGCAAGGGAAAGTGAAGAGCAGATCTACAGGAAGCAACCAGAGCGGTTTGAAGTTAAAGGGGCTGAAAAAAGACTTTACAGGAGGTTGTTGTTCGGCCTGTCACCTAGGCAGTGGTTTGATTCCTTCATGGTGGGTCAGGTATTGTATGTTGATGACGTATGGATCGCCAATTGTAACATATCTGAAATCAATGTACTGAAGACTCGATTAATTGGAACATTGAGAATGAAGGATCGAGGGATTGCAAAGATAGTTCTCGGCGTTGAGACTGAAGGAGAAGTAGGCTTTAGTAATCACAGGAGGAATACCTTGTGTATAGGTATTGATCCAGAATGTGATGGGCCAGGTAAAGGTGGAGAGCGTTCCTTACGTATCTCTCCTCAAGTTTTTCTCAAGATTTGTCCCAAAACAGATGAGGAAAAGCAGGATATATCATGAGCCTTATTCGAATGCGCTGGGTAGTATATGTCATGGTCTGATTTAGACCGGTTATTTCACAGGCTATCAATGTTGTGAGCAAGTACCCTGGCAAGCAATATTGGGTAGCGGTGAGATAGTAAGAACACTACGTTTTTCTTTTGAGAAGACAGGAGCAAAGGTGGTTGGGCATGTGGATTTAGATCCGGCAGACATGATCAACAAGATTGTTCCTGTAGAGAAGTTTAAGTTATGTATAACTTCTCTGGGCTTGGCGATGGCGCAAAAAGAAGAACGGAGTATGCACGAGAAGCTATGATGTGATACAAAAATAAGAGAAGAGGTTAAGGAGCTACACTGTTGAAGATTGAAGACATGGTAGAAATTGTTGAGAGATGTCTTAAATCTGAAAATTTTTTAGTGTGCTCGATCGGTCGTGAGCATGGTTCGACCGGTCGTGGGAGCGGCTCGACTAGTCGTAGCCTGCTCGACTCAAAGTCCAGCGAGCATAAAGATTTGTGGTTCGAGGTGCTCGACCAGTAGTAAGTCATGCTCGACCGGTCGTGGGTGACGCTCGACCGGTCATGCAGTCCACTCGACCGATCGTAGGTTACGCAGTTTCGTTCCGCGATTTTGTACGGATTGCGGATTTTGAATCCTTTCACAACTGGGATGCGGAAGGAAGTTGCTTAAACTATAAATAGGTGTTCTTAGGGCTTTTCTAGGGCATGAGAAAGCTTTCTAAAGGGGTTCCAGGGAAATTAAAGGGTGTAGCAAGGGTGAGATTCGAGATTGTTCGAATTGGGTAAGTCTTTTCTCTTTGTAATTTTTATTTTCATAGTGGAGATCTGTCGCTTTGTGCCATAGTTTTTTTCCGAAAGGATTTTCCATGTTAAATCTGAGTGTTCTCTTGTGTGCTTGGTGTCATTAAATTGCTATCCTAGATCTACATCTATGTGATTCCGCAGGCCAAAATCCCCAACGCAATTATATTCTAGCCTAAGTACACTAATCCTGTGGCAATTCAAATGTATATATTACTCTACACTATGTTGCAAGATTACGGTGAATAATGCTTAGTTGGTATGCATTCTCAAAATCATGTACAAGGATCACACGGTAGAAAGCCAGCAACTCACCATCAAGTCATGCTGACAAGTTGGAGGAATATTAAAGATGAATACATGGTACCGGCAGTAATAATACATATGAGACAGTAGACGTCCCTGGTTGATTATATATGAATATTTAGGAGAATTACTGCTACTACTACATGGAATGCTCACCTGATCACCAGCTCTCACAAGAACTCGTTTTAACTTTATAAGCACTCATATTATGTGAAATGTGCCTAAATTTTGAATGGTCCATATGATGCAGCACCTCATGGAATCCCTAAGGCCTAACTTTTACCTTAATCCAAAAATGTTGGTGGGCCATGGCAAAAAGAAATAGTTTCCTCTCTTCATTTGCCTTTCTTTTTCATGGCCCATCAAAGCTTTGAAACAATGTAAAAGTTGAGCTCTAAGGGTTTCATGTGGTGTCGCATGATGTTTACTGCTTAGATTTTGGGCTCATATAAGGGGATACGAGTTCTCATGAGAACGGTTGCATGCCCAGTTGAGCATTCCTCCCTCTTAATGCTTAGATATACACAAGTTCACATGGAGCCTATGCAAACTTTTTTAAGAACTCATCATACATGACGTGATTTCAAAATCTGAACGGCCCACATGAAGTAGCACCTCATAAAACCTCCTAAGACCAATTTTTACTTTGGTGGGCCATGAAAAATGAAAACAATTTTCTCCCTTGATTTGCATTTCTCTTTTCTATGGCCCACCAGAATTTTAGAGTGAAAATTTGTACTTTAGGGTTTCATGGGATTCCACATCATATGGACTGTTCAAATTAGATGCAAATGACACATGTGCAAAGGTATGCACGTGTGTAGGTGTGCAGATGAGCATGTATAGATGAGCATGAATTACTCTCTCTCTCTTTTATATATACATATAAGCGCACACTCTAGTACAATGCACTTTGATTTAAAATTTAAGGAGACTATCCATGGCAAGGAAAAGAGTGAACCTGTCCTAGATAAGGGCCATCATATAAATGGTTTGGATTGCTTAGATCTGATCACACGTATGAACGCAAAATGATATATTTTAGTACACGTATGCATAAAATGGGTATTGGAGAGGGCTGCGCGTGAGAGAAATTAAGTAACAGTGGATTGATAAAATAGTTCACATCCATAGACACCCAACCTCTGTATCTTCACCATCAAGCTCCACCTTCATCCTAATCCAAAACTTAAGTGGGCCACTACACTCTGAACAATGTAAAATCAGTACTAAACCCTCTCATCCAGACAATGTGACCCACTTGAATTTTGGATTAGGTTGATTTTGAAGTGTCTTTTCATCTTAGGGAGCCAATTTTGATAAGTAGGTTTGATAGTATATATGTAAATGCCGTAGTGGCCCTACTGCACAGTGGCACCACTGGAACAGATTTTCTGACTAACATACATACCAGTCGAGTCCAGGATTCTGTCGGTCATCTTGAAAAGGATGACATATATAGCTTGTGATTTGTGGGTCCCACTAATGAGGCACTAACTGGGTGGCTTTATGGGTCCCACGTCCCAGCGAACTAGTCTTTTATAACATATATGAATAGCTTATATGGTTTTCAAATGTGTCGAGTACTGGGACCCACATATGTGCAATCTAGACCATTGGTTTGAGGCCTCCCATGAGGGTGGACCATGGCCAAAAGTTCTCCTCAACAGTGAACACGTGTCTGCAGATAAGACCCACAGGGGTGTATTTATAGCATCCAACCTATCCATCGATTACGGTTGCCACCCTGTGAAAGTTGGATACATGACTGTAAATCAGGCCAATCTAACTATTATGTTGGCCACTATGTGAATTTAGATTTTTTGAAATAGAATTCCATTGTCTTCAAAGCAAGCTCACCATTGGTTTTTTAGTCATGATACTAGAGTTATCACATCCATCATCATGGCTGGTTTTAAATAGCGTATGTCTTGGCAACACGGTAGCCTCACGATATAAAATAATGGACAACCATTAAAAAAAAGTTTAAGTTCAGGTGTGGTGGCCAACATGATAATTGAAGTGGCCTAATTTTGGGGGCATATCTAACTTTTGTGGTGGCAACCATGATGGACAGATCAGATGCCATATATACACCAGTGGGCCTCACGCGGCACTTTATGAAACAGCAAGGTGGGCCCACACTCAAAAGTGTTGTAGAATGAGCTTTCAGCTGTTTTCTAAGATCTATATATTGTTGGAGGCTCCGATCTACAAACGCTGGTAAAATATTCTTGCGATAAATGTTGCGTGTGGGTCCACCACAATGTTATGTGTGGCATTGAACCCATTCAAAAGGGATTGCCCAACTATAAAAGTGTGATATTCTAAAAATCATATCAATCCAACCATTATATAGGCCTCCATGTGAATTTAGAATTTTCCTTGCAGTGGTTGGTGTACCTTTTTTTCCTTTTTTTTTTTTTCTTCATCTTTTTTTCTTTTACCATTCTAAGAAAACCTATCAAGGAGGTGACATATGGCATTACACGAAATGAAAGGTTTATAAAAATAAATTTTAAGATACTATTGTATGTTATCAGGTGACCAACGAAGTAGTATAGTCGAGGCATCCAAAAGCAAAACGCAGTTAAAGAGCAAACTATGACCAACAAAAGTAGAATTTAGTCGAAAGAAGAGAAACGGTCAAAATGAGAATCATAACGAAAGAATAATCGATATAGTGATACTCCAGTTCCTATAATCATCTAATAAAGAAAATAAATGTTTAAAAAATTTTACAGAAAAAATTTATAAATAGCAAGGAAATTAGCAAGGAAAACGCACAATAAAACTCAACAACCATATTAATACTATTAATTTATCTTATCTCAATCTATCTTAAGAGTACTGATAATCAAGTAATAGTAATTTTTTAGTTGTAATCCAACATTATGCTCATAAGTTAAACTTAATCAATCATAAGTTTTTCTTTTTGTTTAATTGCACTAGTATACTTAAAAGTCATTTATTTTAAAAGGCAATATGCAACCCATCTTCAAATAAAAAACCATACCCTCAAATTATTCCCCGATCATTATAAATATTTTACGAGTGGCTAAGTAAGCTACAAATCTCCTCATATTCAATTATACAATGTCAAGTTTGATGTATATAACTATTTTGATGCTTGGGGTCAAATTTGATCCATATCCATAAGTCCAATGGGCCACGGACAAAGAACAGAGGATGGGACGCCCACCATTGATATCTTACTCTGAATTCACCAGCCCACATGATGGTTGGATTGGACATTTACGCTAAGCTGACCATAATAGAATAGTCAGATGGCACGCAAAACTTGGTAGGCCCCACAAGCAACACTTGTAGAATACCCATAGTTACGGTGTATGGTAAAGGGTATTGTCACCTTTTAAACTACATATTAAGGGCTTATTTATTTTACCATTTAGCATAATAAATAGTGGTAAATATACAATGATTATTATAAATAGCAGTTTGGAAATAGGGGAATTAAGAGTAATTATTATGCTTAGATGATCGAGATTGCATCAAACGGATTGCCTGCATAAAATTTGTGACTCCCACCGTGATATGTGTGCTTGATCCATGTCATTCATTTGTTTTATCAGATCATTTTATGCCATGACCCCAAAAATGACGCAGATTATAAACTCTAAGTGGTACACGCCACAGGAAATAAGGGGGTGATGATGTCCACCATTAAAATTGGAAATTTATGTAGTGCCCGTAGTGATGTGCTTCCATCATCTAACTTAATCATAAGGTCAGAAAAACATAAATGAACAAAAAACACAAATATCAAACTTTTGGGGCCCTAAGAAGTTTTCTAGGTATGCTAGACATTGAATACCCATTGTAGCCTTATAGTGTAGTCCACGGCCACTTTGGATTTGCCTCATTTTTGGGCTCATGCCCTGAAATGTGCTGATAAAATAAATAGATGATATGGATCAAACACATACATCACGGTGGGCCAATAGATTTTACTTATACCATTCTTCTCCTCTTTCAATAAAGCGGTCAACATCATAGGCACGCTTACCTGAATTTACCATGGTAAGTAAGAATTACCCATTTACCACCACTTACCATGATAAATGGTAAAACAAACTGGGTAAGGCAAAGAGTAGAGGTATTTTAGCCATGAAACAATAAGTTACTAAATAAATATTATTCAACTTTCATAGTACTTTGTGTGTGTAAATATCATAATCAGTTTTGATTGATTGTATTTACAATGTACGATACGTTGGATCTCCAAGTGAATAGGTTTCTACCATGATTAGTGCATTGGGATTTGTGAGTATGGGCATGTGGAATCAAGCCTGATCCATGAAGTATGATTAGATCAATGTCCATGGCAAGTGGTTGGAAATTGAGGTGAGCTATTGCGGGATGATATTTGAATATGATGTGACGTTATCCTAAAGGAGATTATAGTCGCAAAATTAGAGTGGGGCATTTCTGACCCAATCTGGTGGATTTGACCCGATCTGAACCAAACCGAACCGAAGGTCTGGATCGGTGCGGTTCGAGTTGGATCAATTAGATCCGACCATTCATCGAATCGAGTTCGGATCATTGTCAATCCGAAACGAATGGATCCGATCCAGATCGATCTAGTCCAATTCGGTGTGATTCTTATGAATATTTATTACATATATTTATCTTATGAACAGTTTGGATGACCAATAAACATCACCGGGGCCTTATAAATTTTTCAATGGTGAGAATCAATACTTCTACTTTTTCCTATAGTATGGTCCACTTGAGCTTTGGATATACATTAATTTTGGGTTCAACCACTAAAATGATCTGAAAAAATGAATGGCCAACGTAAATAAACCACATGCATTCATAGTGGGCCCCAATAGAGTTTACTAAGAGACCACTTCGTGCACAATACGTCAACACGGGCGTGGATTAGCTACTGACAGGCTGAGTAGCGAGACTAGCTACTGAAGTAACGTTAACAAGTTCCGTGGGCCCCACTATGATGTATGTTTTATATCCACACCTTTCATCCATTTAGAGAGATTATTTTAGGGGCAATATCCAAAGAACGAGTTAAATCCAAAGCTCCAGTGAACCTAGCATAGAAAATAGTGGGATTAAAAACTTCTAAAGGCCACAAAAGTTTTAGATCAAGCTAATATTTGTGTTTTCCCTTATTTCATGTCTATTTTAACTTTTTAATAGGTTAGATTTCAAATAAACATTATGATGGGCCTTAGGATAGTTTCAATAGTGGAAATCACTCTCCCTACTATTTTCTTTGGTGGGGTCCACTATAGATTTTTATTTGCCTCATTCTTTGGTTCATAACCTAAAATGATATATAAAAATAAATGGACGGTGTGGATATAACACATACATCATAGTAGGGCTCACAGAACTTGGTGACGCCAACTCAACCTGTTAGTATCTAATCTACGTCCCATCACCAACACAGGCTGTAGCCTGTAACCATTCCGTGCCCAACACATCAACATAGGCTGGTTTAGATATGTGTCGTGCAAAGACAAGCGAAGACGCGTCTCGAGCTCCGAGTTGTACGAACGGCTCAAATGAGATCAAAATTACATGGGCCCCACAATGATGTATTTATTATATCCATAGCATTTATCCATTTTTCGTGATCATTTTAGAGCATTTGAAAGAAAAAAAAAAAAAAAGGGAATCATATCTAAAGATGGACCACACCGAAAATAGCAGCGAGGATAATGATTTTCACAGTTAAAAAATTCGTAGGGCCCACCATAATGTTTATTTTCCATCTAATCTGTTAATAAGGTTAAAAATACATGGATAAAGAGGAAAAATAAATTTTATATTAATCTAAAACTTCCGTGATCTCCAAAAGGGTTTCAATGGTAAACGTTCAATCCCTCACTGTTTTTTGCCGTGTGGTCCAACTCATCTTTAGATTTAGCTTATTTTTTAGCTCAAGCCTTAAGACGAACTCTACAAATGGATGGACAGTTGGATATAACACATATCTCATAGTTTGACCTACAGATCTAATCCAATTCGACTCGGTTTCCCTAACTGAGTCAGACTCAGTTCGGGTCAGGCCAACCGTGCATCGGATTGGTTCGAGTTAAATGTCCCGGACTCAGTTCCGGATTGGATCGAGTTCGGGTTAGCACATGTAGATTTCGGACTGAATCGAGTTGAACCTAATCCGATCCGAATTGGCCCGATGCCCAGCTTTACTCAAAAGTCTCACATTGAACCAATCATATTAAAGGATGGAAAGTGGATATTTTCTATTCAAAATGAGAATAGTTATTCAGTACACCTGGTTGTTATAGAAAGAAAAGCAAGAGTTCCTCCAAGTAGACCTCTAATCAGGAGCCATAGGTATTAGGACTCAGCTTGTGATGTTTCTCTCTCCTCTCCATTCTCAAAAATCAAATCCACTTTTCTATTTGTGGCTAAATAGCCTTATCTTTATCAAGCCTCTTTTTATCTCCGCACAATGAATGTACAACACATTCAAGATAATATCATTTCTAGGAATTTTATTTGGCACATTTTTCCTGATTAAGATTCAGTGTGAGATGTTTCTTTTTCATCTCTAAAAATCTAATCCACTTTTCCATTCCTGGCTAAAAATCCTTTTCTTTATCAAGTCTCTTTTCAAGATGAACGTACAACACATTCAATATAATATCATTTATAGGACTTTTATTTAACATATTTCAAGATGTTTCTTTATCCTCTCTAAAATTCTAATCCACTAGAAGTCTTTATCTTTATTAAGCCTTTTTGTCTCCGCACAGAGAATGTACAACACATTGAAGATAATGTCATTTCTAGGACTTTTATTTTGCATATTTTTCCTGATTAGGATTCGGTTTGAGGTGTTTCTCTCTCCTCTCTCAAAATCTAATCCACTTTTTCGTCCGTGGCTGAAATTCCTTATCTTATCAAGCCTTCTTTATCTCCCTGCAAAGAACACACATTCAAGATAATGTCATTTCTAGGACTTTTATTTAGCATATATATTTCTCCTATCATCCAGCTATTAAATATTTAGATTTTTTATCAGATGTTTTTTTTTTTTTTGGATCCTTTATTTGTAGGCCACACACATTGCCTTCACTTGTGAAAAATGAAAGATATATGAGTACCCATATTTACATCTATTTATGATTTGAGATTAAAAAACATTTGAATAACTTGATGAATAGCTTAGACTTATCACACGTGTGTTAATCAAATCAATATGTCAAAAATACAGTAAAAATCGTACCTGATGAAAACATGACCATAACTTAAAGATACATATGCCTACGAGTGTCAGACACAGACTTTTCCGTGTGAATTGAGTTATATGCTCCATTGATAATGCACCCTACACGACACACATGTATGAATATTTTCTAATGAGATTTGGCCAATAAATCTTACCAAGCAAGTCATAAGTTGAATGGATTTTACCTGCTAATTCGTCGTGAATACATGTGTCTTGCAACATAGTTTAAAGTAGAGCTGGGCATCGACTCAATTCAGACCGAGTTAGGGCTGACTTGACTCGATCTGGTTTTGAAATAAGCCTAACCCGAACTTGATACCAAGTCCAGCATGCCTGACTCGATCCAAATCTAGTCTGGCCTAGATTGATCCGACTCAAGTCCGATCCGATCAGAAGTACTGAATCAGGTCGAGTTGGCACCGAGTCATATTGAGAGATGAGGGAAGGAGAGACTGAGAGAGTGGAGAGGAGGAGGAGGAGGGTGATAGTGGTGGGTAGTTGCCAGGCTTGGAAAATGAAGAGGATGATGGAGAGAGAGAGAGAGAGAGAGAGAGAGAGAGAGTTTGGGATTAGATCAGGGTAGGGTGCAATGGGTAGGGTTAGAGATGATAAAAATCAGATTTTTTTTTAATATACCTAAACTCAAGTCGAATCTAACCAGATCGAGTTTCAAGTTAAGTCAGGTCGAGTTATTAGGTAACTTGACTCGATTTGAGTTCAATTGGATGAAGCCTACTTGATTAGGACCGACTCACCCATTCGGTTCGGGTCAAGTCGGATGAGTCGAGTTGGCCGGATCGAGGCATCTTGTGCCCACCTCTAGCTTAAAGTATGAGTGTGTGTGTATGTGTGTGCGCGCATGCACATACACGGGGTGTATTATAAATGGGTTCAAGTAGTGTATGTATGGGTATGAATTACACAAGACTATCCACTCAATTATTAATTTAGCTGCATTCATACGGAGCACATGTCGAGTCAGGCTTAGATAACCATAGGGTTCACTCTGCCTATTGACAGGCATACAAATAATGCCTATAGGTTTTAAGCCGGAGATTGCATATGGAAGTGGCTAAATTAGATTGTGCCTGGATTGCATCAAATATCACTAAATATCATTATTAATTTTTAATTTTGCACTAATTATAAAATGTCATGATATTTGGTGCAACCAAACACACCCTAGTAGAATTGGCTACTTTTCACAGAGGAATTAAGAGATGTTGATATTCAACGAAAATCTTCTGCATAAGAAAATCCTACCTTCCAACACTCAACAAGGATAAATGCAGCAAGAGTCCAAATCTTCCAGTCTTGGGAGATTTTCAAAGCGTCGTCCACCAACGGTCGAACCAACGAGACCAACAGTCTTGATCGGTGAAACCATAGTTCTAAAACTCGGCCGAGTCAACTCAATAAGGTTTGGAGCTGAGTCTTTAAGTATTTGGTCCAAACCTGACTTAATCGAGAATCAAGAAGGCTAGTTGAGTCCGCTCAACAACTCCTTCACTTGGCGTGACCCAAACTGAGTCACTATCGGGTCAACTTAAGACTGGTTCGAGTCAGCTTAAGACTCATTTCAGCGTTGACCCGACATGACTGGATATCGGGGTCGAGTCCTCGGGTTTTGAACTATGGGTTAAACATGGACCCCACCTATACGGACTGTAGTTATGCAGGTTTAACTTTTAATGATGGTATAATTCCTCATTTGGGGACGCTGGTTTCTTGCCTGGGATGCTAGGTGGGGCCCACCTTGATGGTTGGGAGAAATCTATCATGTCCATCCATTTTGTGGGATCATTTTATAACATGCCACGAAAAATGAGGTGGATCTAAACGAGTATGCTGTATGATAGTAAATAGTGCGGACTTGGAGACCATCATTCAAACATTTATTCTGTGACAAAAGCTCTATATATCAAGCTAAATGATTTTTTATGATTTCACTTATCTCAGTGGAAATGACCTTATAAATGGTCTGTACGGCATATAAACATTAAGGTAGAGCCCCGGTTTCAATAATAGGGAACTCTTTTCCTAGTTTTTGCTCTCGTATGGCCCACTTGAGCTGTAGATCCAGCTTATTTTTTTCATATACTAAAATAATATCTCCAAATGGATGAAAGGGGTGGATTTCTCCCAAACATCATGGTGGGCCCCACCGCATCCCAGCCTTTAGCAAGAAACTAGCGTCCCTCATTTGCCGTCCTTTTTATCACAGGATTATATTATGCACCAGCACAGCGTGTGCACGGTGGATTCAGGATTTCAATTTCTAGAAATGGACCCCACGTGTTGATCCAAATCATTGGCCTGTTGGGCCACTCCATAGATGGACCATAATTTAGAAATCTCTGCAATTGAATACTCCTAACCATTGAATTTGTGGACCTCAAACAGAATGTCAAGAAGAGAAACTCAATAGCTATCCACATTCAACAGATGAAAGAGGCGATAGATCGGTAGCTAAGATGTTACGGTCTGAGAGGTGACTCCTGCGCGGCAGAATCCAACAGATGAAAGGACTCTATCATTGAATGATGGACCCCACTTGGGCAGAGAGAAAGACTGAGTATTCTGTACATGTTCTCGTCTACAGGATTACATGATTGAGAAAAACTTCGATCCTTTGGCAGAGCATGTGAGAATGATATGACTATATGGAACTTGCATACATGGCATTCAATTTATTTAAATTAAACTGTCCTAATTATGGGTCCCAGCATATATGTATCATGAACCAAAATTTAAATTTATATGAGTATCTGACCATCGGATTGGTGGACATTTTTTGGACGGTTAAAATGAAATTATTGAATAGTCCTATTTCAACAAAAAGTGTCCTTGAATCAAATCTTTGGATTGTTTAACCAATCTGATTTTGGGACTATGATTTAGCTACAGTGTGCTGCACAAGTGTCCGTGACAGTTGATTGTCAGGTGTACAATTTCCGAGTGTCTGAGTATCAAGCGTCATACGCTTCCAGAGTATCAAATAATTAATTCCCTAACATGATTCGTCCGCCCTTCGAAGGGTCAAGGCATATGCCAGACCAAGTTCTCTCCACAGCTCTTTCTGCATGTGTCATGTATAGTAATCTGAACTATCCAGTCACTAGGGCCCACCAAGAACGTGACACAGCGCAAAACTTGCATCTATGGATATGACTGACTGGCTGTAGGTAGGACAAAGAGCTTGCTTCCAAACTCGTGCAAGACCTCATGTGGCTCACTGCACGGTGGGCCTATCCGGCCATCCGTATGGTGGGCCCAACCATAAATGAGTAGATGGTACACTGTAAAAGGAAGAAAAAAGGTTCACGCTGTTTGAATAAACCTATCCATCCAATCATTGGCATTCAGATAGATAGTCGAGTGAAAAGTTCAATAGACGGTGGATATGATTATATTTTGATGAGCTGAATGTGATAGTCTGTTGATGACCGGTTGAGATGAATCACTTCTCAATACAATATTTCAAAACTCATGAAGATATTACACATCGTAGAAAATTAGAAACAATGAAGAAAAGAGCACTATTCATGTTTAAAGAGCTTCAAATATATATATATATATATATATATATATATATATATATATATATTACACCAATGCTTCATCCTCACCTCAGATACCTAGAACGAGATGTACTCGGATTCGGTAGGGAATACGTACTGGCCAGTGCTGGAAAAGTTACATGGCCCTTTAATGATGTCTGTGTTTGATCTAGACTGTTCATCCATTTTGCTGGCTCATTTTAAGGGCAACAGTGGAGATTGAACTAGGTCACACGTACAAGTACCAGCTTGATCCAAGACTTCCGTAGCTCCCAAAAACTTTTTAATTTTTCGAATTCAATCACCACTGTTTCCTTTGGTGTGGCCCACTTGAGATTTGGGCCTGCCTGGATTATCGGGATCATGCCCTAAAATGATCTGACAAAATGAATAACAGCCTGAAAAAATTAAACACGTACCTCACGTTGAAGCCTACGGAGCTTTTTCAGCACCAACCGGTTCTGAGGTTAGTACTGAATGGGCGACTACCAAATCTGACTCCGAACTTAAGAAACCTAGCACGAACCAATGACAGAACGACACGTCTTATCACATTCAGTGGATATTAGCAATAGGACATGTGTACATATATACAAGGGATATGGACCAATAGGACATGCGTGGGAAATCCATTCTTATAGACTTTTGAAAAGTCCTATCTACACAAACTTTTACAATGTGACTTTCAGGGGCACCCTCTTTCATAGTATTTGCTCACTTAAAAGTCCTCTTTAATACCATTGTTCCACAAGCAATGCTCATGACGTCAAATAAACAGCAATTCTAACCTCAGAAAAGTATTAATTTTCAACCATAGTCATCTTTAATACCATTGCTTCGCAAGCATTAGTTCATTTAAGCTTTGAATCTACTTTATTTTTTTGCTCATTCCCTAAAATATATTACTACAAAATATGGGCTCACAAATTCGAATCAGTACTAACAACTTCATTCCCTAAAATATATTACTACAAAATATGGGCTCACAAATTCGAATCAGTACTAACAACTTCCTGACTACCTTACAAGGTGAAAATTGTTGCTAAATTTCTTCTCTTGCAAATAAAGAAAGTGACTCATTATTACTTATTTACCTTTATTAAAAATCAAACTGCCCATAATGTATGATTGATATGGACCATTCATCATGTAGCATAAATTGTCAATATGTATTATACGTATATAAGCTATACATGAAAGTAGAATGTGGACATTTGTTAAGATACTTTTCTAACCATTCATTTTTCTTATACAAGGTCTATGGTGTACGTAAAAGAAATGAGCTAATCCGAACTACAGGCTAAGGGAAGCGCACAAAATGACATGACAGAGGTAGTGAGAAAAGATATAGAAAGGACTTGAGGAGGTGATGAGAAACGACTTGCAGCCTATGATATAACTGATGATATGGTATACAATACAAAGAAATGTAGGACAGAATGACGTCCGTTTGTTGAAATAAAGTGTACATGATATGAAGAATGACCTGCTTGTTCAGCGGACCAATTATTATTGTTACTCGGTGCAAACATGTTCACGGAGGAAGCGGATTGGCTGGTGTGTCGACGTCACCAAGTTCTGCAGGTCATCATGAGGCATGAGTTATATTCAAACCATCTATCCACTTAAGACGCTCTTGAAAAAGCTTGAGCTGAAAATTAAAATCAAGTAGACCATACTGTAAAATGTAGTGCAGTATTGAATATCTACCATTGAAACCCTTTTGGGGGTCAGAGAAATTTTGGATCAATATTATATTTGTTTTTCCTCTTCATTTTGCCTGTGTGCCCTTATGATCAGGTTGGATGGAAAAAAAAATGTTATGGTGGACCCTACGAATGTTTTAATTGCGAGAATTACTGTCTCCAGACCCAATATTATTTGCCATGTGTTCCACTTAAGTATTAAATATGACTCATTTTTTGAATCAAGATATATAATTATCTCACAAAAATATAAACATTGTAAATATGATAAATACACCATTGAGGGACCAATGTAACTTTGATCTCATTTGAATCATTCTTGCAACTTATAGCCTTAGCACACCCAGACAAATCAGTTGGTGGTGTGTGGAATACTAGCCAATCTACTTCCACTCAGTGGAAGCAGATTGACTTTGAGCAGAAGCAAATTGGCTGGTATTCCACACACCACCAAAACCTGATGGGTGTGAGTACATGTCGGGCAAAGACAAGTGCTCCCACTCAAGCTCCAATTTACTAGCGGTTCAAAGGAGATCAAAGTAATAGGCCCCACAATGATCTATTTATTATATCCACACTATTAATTCATTTGGACAGATCATTTTAGAGCATGAATCCAGAAATAAGTTATATTCAAAGCTTAAGTAGACCACACCACAAATAGTAATGGAGATCGTGATTCTCACCATTAAAACATTGGTAGGGCCCACAATAATGTTTATTTTCCATCCAATCTATTCATAAGGTCACACAGACCTGGATGAAAAGGAAAAACAAATATCATATTTATCTAAAACTCTTGTGATCCCGAAAGGGTTTCAATGGTAGATGTTCAATCCCTCATTGCTTTTTTACAGTGTGATCCACTTGATCTTTGGCTCAAGCCTTGCTATGAGCTCATAAAATGGACAGACGAATTGGAAAAAAAACATACCTCATGATGGGACCCACGAAGCTTAGTGATGTCAACACACTAGCTAGGTTGGTGGTGTGAGGTACACCGGCAAATCCACTAAAGCGTGCATGTCATCCAACGGTGGAAATGTGTGGAAACGGGAATGAGATGTGTCCCGCATTCTGGGGGCCCGTAGAACTGATTCCTACCATTTGATGGCACATGTGACAACAATTTGAGCCATTCATCACCATGGACATGCTTAGGGCTGCACACGAATCGAGTTAGCTCGCTTGACTCGACTCGACTCAAAAAAGGTCAATTCGACTCGGTTCGAAACTGAGTTCGAGCAAAATCAAGTTGATTTTTTAAGCTCAAAAAAATTTCGAACCAAGTTCGAGCTTGGCCGAGCTCGACGTGACCCAAATCGAACCAATTCGGTGACTCGGTTACTTTAATACTGATGTTGTTCGCCAATTGTTTGATGAAATGACTCGACAAAGTATCAGGTAGTAGCAAGGAAGGTATGTAAATGAAATAAATACCTTTTTTTCTTGATTTTAATGTTGTCTATAAGGTGTTAGATGAAATATATGTAAAATCGCTGCTGTTATTTTACATACAAGCCATGTGTTTGTGAAAATGTTACACAAGTGAACTCGGCTCAAACTAACCCGAGCTGCTAACCGAACCGAGCCGAGCTGGCCAGTCAAGCTCGAGGATCTAACCGAGCCAAGTTCGAGTTGGAATCAGCTAGTGGTCAAGTCGAGTTAAGGTGGTTCGACTCGTATACACGTCCAGACATGCTATGCACCGAAGATCAAGGTAGTAAACTTATCAAGTGAGATACAAGTCTAAGCTAATTTTCAACTGTTTGATTTCTCTTCTAATCGTCAACTTTTCTCATGCAAGTATGACCTAATCGAGTAACGGACCAATTCTTCTTTGTTTGGTCAAGGGCATGTTCACGGTGAACATTACCTAATGAATGGCACTAACAGATCACACATTGCCATCCAACGGCTGAAATCAGGCACAAATAGTAGATGTCATGCCGGGCCCGTGCATATTGCCAGACTTCTGAGAGAGAGGGGGAGCGAATTAGGTGTTACCCAAGTAACACCTGAGTGGGTGTTACACTTACCACAGGGCCCACCTTGATGATGAGTTGTATATCTACACTGCCCATTTGTTTCTCCGGCCCATTTTAGGATAGTCTACTAAAAATTAAGAGGATCCAAATCTAAGGCATACCACACCACAAGAAACAATGTTGATTGAGTTACTTAGCATTAAAAATTCCAAACAGCTCATGGTAATGTTTTGGTGATGTTTATTTGTCATCCAACCTGTTAATGTATGATAGGAAAATGCAAAGATCACCTTCATCTATAAAAAACTTTTAACTGCCGTTAATCACCATTTCTAGTAGTGAAACTTGAAACTTGGATCTTCTTCGGGTCTAGGATAGAGTCCTCAACCGATGAGCGTGTTTGGCTGGACGGATCCCATGAGTTTAGGAGAGATAGGATGGTAAAATCCTGAGATATGCCAAAGGAGCCAAACAGACCCAGTGAACTTGTCCCGGGATATAGCGAACCCATGGATCTTAAACCAATCCATTGACATCACCATCATTACCTTAAAATTGATCCCATCCCTCCTAATTTCATTTAATGTGCCTGCCGCATGTTTGGTTGGACAGATTAAAAGGGATTGGGATGACAAAATCCCGGGACATGCCAAACAGACTCGGTAAACTTGTCCTGGGATATAGCAATCCCATGAATCTTAAACCAATCTACTGACACCGCCATCTTTACCTCGAAATCCATCCCATTCCTCCTAATCCCACGGGATAGGGAGGGAGAGAGGCCCCCACACGTATGGACTGATGCAGTAGCCAGAGTATCTGACTAACAGTCAGGCGCCTACGCAGGTGCATCTTTGCTGCAGCTGCTTGCCTGTATGCAGAAATAAGCAAACAAAGCTTCGCTGTCTCCCACCCGTACCTACTCTCTCTCTCTCTCTCTCTCTCTCTCTCTCTCTCTCTCTCTCTCTCTCTCTCTCTCTCTCTCTCTCTCTCATCTCTCTCTCTCTCTCTCTCTCTCTCTCTCTCTCTCTCTCTCTCTCTCTCTCTCTCTCTCTCTCTCTCTGCGTTTATTACACGTACATGTACGGAAGGAAGAAAAGGAGAAGCGAAGAAAGGAGACAGAGAGAACGGAAACGATACAGGAGAAGGGCCTTGCCACACATTGTCTGATATTTTAAAGAGTGGTAGACTCTCTTTTTTACGTCCACGGAACTAAAATCATGCCATGTCTGAGGGTGCCACGTCTCATGGTCCTCCACCCTTTTTAAGTTCCAGGCATAAAGACCAGATTGCCCTTCCACTTACCTTTACCTTAATTTTTCCTGTTACAGGCAAGCAGGAACCGTTGAGACGAGGCGCACCAGCAGACCCGATTTTCTGCATGTGTATATGGACTTGTTTATAATATATCATATTATACAAAAGTTTTATGAAGTAGATAGTTTATAAATATTTTTTTCTCTCCAAATAAAAGTTTTTATTAAAATAAAAAATAAAAACAATACAAGTTGTTTTTATATAATGTAATTTTTTCCTTTTTTTTAATAAATACCTACAATATTACATTTAATAAACGACCTCTTTTTACCACACTGCGAATTTCAATTATACCCTTTCTATTCACTATTGGGTTTGTGAGGCATGTGGGCTGCATCCTCTAACTTTTGTTGTAATATGGCCTTGTGTGATTGGTCTAGGCCATTTGACAGGGATTGCCCTAGTGATAGTGAACCACACATATACAAGTTGAAATTGAACAAGTGTGACCTCTCCTATTGGTGGACCAATATCATTTTTGGTCCATTGCATGTTTGCAATGTACTTTACCACATGAATGTCCAAACCTCACAAGCATTACACACACACCACCATATATGGATATTTGAACTCGCAACCTCTGTGTTGAAACTCTTGGGAGGTTAATGGCATTGAGCCATGGGTAAGGATTTATGTTGGTAATTTAATGTAAAAGCATTATAAGTATAATTTCATAATATTTTTTTAAACACATAATTTAATAATCAAGTATAGATTTAATAGGAGACAAGTAAAAAAAATTTATAATCATTATAATTTGATTATATATTCCAGTGAAAAAGTTCCTATCAAACATAGGAATCAATGTATTTTTATTATTGATTTAACATTTTAATAAATTAAAAATATTATCATTATAATTTTATTACACCTATCAAAATACAATAATTATTACTTTTTGAGGTGATATGAATTGAAATTTGTAATTATTACATTTTTATAGTACGTTAAAGCTGTAATCGATAATTCAAACAGGATGGATCGTAGCATGTATGTGTCTATTTTTTCCATGACAATAAAGACTTTATGTATACGAGATTTACCCATCCATCACGCGTAGGCCACCCACTGGCAATTATACCTAAAATCATTTAAGTCACGTGTTGTGGCCCACCTAAGTTTTAGAATAGCCTTTTTTTTTAATGCTTTCATGCAGATGAGGCAACGAAATATAGACATCACAGCAAACCCTACACAAAACTGATGGTGAGCATTCCATTCCAACTGTTTCTTACGGTACAGCCAACCTAAGTTATGAACTGTCATCATTTCAGGATTCTAAAGTGAACAAGAGGCAACATAAATGAGGAATTGGATCTCATGAAAGTTCCCCCCACATAGCGGTAGGTACTCCCCTGTGTACCCACGCTAGCGGGTCCTATGTTTAAAGAAGTTTGCTGCCATGCAACAGTGATGCTGACGGCAGTTCGACGAGTTTTGCTAATTTCATACGCATGTGAAACGGTGCTGCACGCGCATGTGCAAGTACCAAGACAGAATATGGTCACAATATCTGGGCTTTTCCATTTAGTTGAAGTCATCCTTAGATAGTACTTAACCAAAAAACTGAGGCAGTTTCTCATGTTGGCCACTGAACAAATGCAATTAATGGCTAAAACATTCTTATCTAGAAATATATTTATCTTGATAATCTGTGGCCCACCAGAGGTTTCAAATGGACTCGTTGAAAGATCTAGACGGTGTATCTCACAGGATAGATGACTTGGATCTGTATGGGTATTTCATCTTGGCATACATGCTTGCATGTGCATGGGTTAGTCAGGCTCAGGCTCAAGCTCGAGTGGAACGAGCAACCCTCCTGGCTTATGATTCGTCCGGGAGATCAATCAAACCTCACTACGTGGATCATGAGAGTGTGTTACGACTAATTGAGCGCCATGTGAGGGAGAATGTGCATGAGATCTTTAATGTTTTAATTTAAACCAACCTGATTTAAATGATTTTTAAATCGCAAGTATACGAATCAGATGTAGATATGGTACGTATTACGAGATCGTTCCCACGAGGACTGGTTGTCACAATTTGAAATTTAGGACTCCTCTTAACTAATCTAATAAAGAGTTTAGGTAATGATTAAGAAAACTAAACAAAAATCAATGAAAAAGTAACTGAGAGTAGTGAGTAAAATCCAATCGATAAGAAGACTAGGACTTTCGAATTCACCCCTAATTATCCTAACCCTTGTTTTACCTGTTGATTTATCCTAATTTAGATTGATATAAATTTAATAAACAAAGCACATCCTATGTCCTTGGCCGGGCACACAGAATGTATAATCCTTTAAAGCGTATGGATCACATCTTTCCATCCATGGTCAGGCATGAAGAGATGTAAATCCTGTTTCTTTCTCCATAGGAGACCTGTTCATGGTCAGACACAAGCACCTAGAATAATATTCCAAACAACATCCATATCTAGACTTTGGTCGAGCTCATAGAATGGAGAAGTATGAAAATCTCAGGAAAGCACACTAGAAAAAGAAACAAATCAATCCAATTAAAATAAATTCAACATAAACAAGAATTATTCAAATTAGGGGCTTCATCTCAGACCTAACTGAGAAGTCTAGCAATCTATAAAATTAATTAAGAAAAAGGAAATATAAAATTTAAACAATATAAACATCTCCCTTATCTCTCTTCTTCCTTCTTCTCTCTCTCTTCTCTTTCTTCACCTTGGCTCTGAATCTTTCTCTCTGGCTCTGAATGAATGCTCACCACGTCCAAAACCTCCTTATATAGCTGTTGGAGTGGTGAAAATTGGATTTGAATCGGATTTGGAAAGCTATGCATGCCCAGTGAAAGCTTTTCGTAGCCAAGTTCGATGCTTCGAAACACGCCACTTTCCTCTCTCAAATTTTAAAAAAACACCTTTCCTTAGGACTTTCTTGGGTCCTTTTCATGATAGACGGTTTAGATCTGCCATATGATCAAAGATGGTGGGCCACAACCGCCTGAAAAAGTCAGTTTTTGCGGATGTGCGAAACCTTTCGCACCATTTCGCTGTTGTGATCGGTGGGCCCCACAGAAGCATTTTCTGAAAAATTCACTCCGTCCATTACATTCAAGACGAAATTTTAGTAAAGAATGAGTGGTTTTGAACATCCATTGGCGCGACTCAGAGAACAAATCACAAAAGGATCAGTTTTGAACGTCCCAGGGCAGCCCTTTTGTGGCCTCTGTAACACACACGTGTACTTGCATGAGTAAAAGGTTTAAACATGATTTTGTAGTGCTCATGGCTGTCTATACGGTGGACGGTTTGGATTGAGCTTACGGGGCACGTGTGGGGCCCATTAACTTCTGCAAAACTGGCCAGCAGACGTGCGTTACACGCTGCATAAAGCAGTTTCCTTTTCTTTTTTTCTTTTTCGGTCAGAGACGGTTTGACCGTCTCTGATGCTTGCCGTGCACGGCTAGTGCATATATGCACTATGCACATTCCGTACATGTGGGCTCCACGATGATGTATTTCTGAAATATGATCCAGTCATTCATCTTCTCATATTATTTAAATCGTCAATACTAAATTTTAGGCAGTTCCAGATATCAGGTGGGCTTGAAATCGACGGTTTATAGACTGATCTGTCCGTTGAGGCACTTTCCGAGATCTTTAATGGTTGAAATTTAATATGTACGGTTAATTTATGGCCCTCATCACATGTATGAAGTTTTGAGTCAATCGGATGGTGGGAACCATGTGATCTTGCATTATGCACCAGTTTCGGGCCTCTTTAACATGAGCGACTTGATTTCTTCAGATCTCTGGCATATAAATCTGTCGATCTTGGTCCTCTGGAGTCCGTCCCTTGCTCTGGTGACTTCGGAGCGTTAGATCTATGCTTTTAATCTCTTTTTCAGTCCACGCTCCTGGTTACTATCTGCAACAAAAACACATTTAAAATACGACATTAAACATTATCATATATGTCAAATTAGATATTTATCGGGGTCTGATATGCAATATTCGACCCTCATCAATCTCTATTGTCCATTAGGTTTGCCGCCTCATGTTGAGATTGAAAACTAAAAATTTATTTCAATACAAAACTCGGGTGAGCTATATTGTGAAATCTTCAATCGAATAATGTATATTTTCACTTAATATACATTATTTGATTGAAGATTTCTTGACAAGCTACACCACAAGGAAGAGTAGAGATGCAATGCCTTGTTATTTGTGTATGATCACATTCTGGTTTATACGGTTTATATATCCAATCCAAACATTCACATGACTCTTCCCACTAGGACAAGGGTACTCTCCAAAAATAACTATCTTGGGTAGAGCTGTTCATGAACCCAGTTAGGTTGGTTAACTCGCTCGAGTCAACTCGGTTCGAAACGCAGCTCAAAATTGGGTTTGAGCCAAGTCCAAGCTAGACCGAACTCGACTTGACTTGAAACTTAATTTGAATTTGACTCGGTTCGAATTGATTTGACTCGGATCAGGTTCACTTACTATAAATATTTTGTATATATTTATATATTTAAATATATTATATATTATATATTATTTATATTATATTATATATTATATATATTAAAAATTATAAAACCTAAACTCGAACTCAACTTGTAGGCTCAAACTCAAACTTGGCTCGAGCTGGCCCAAGCCGAGCCGAGCTGAGTTTGAACTGAGGTAGCTTGCAGGCCGAGCCAAGCCAAGCTGGCCCAAGCTTGACGCGGTTTGACTCGTGTACAACTCTAATTTTGGTTTTCCAGTGGGTGTCATGTGGATTTAGAAAGTTTTGAGTAGATTTTATATTGATTCATAAGTGGGGCCATCTGAATTTTGGATCATTGCGACGTTCTAGATCAAGGCACAAGATGGAGTGACACACCTGATGGACGGGGTAGATTTCATTCAAATGAAGTTGTCCAACATCAGTGGATAATCACAACCTATGGTGACTAGTACTTCAGTCATGCAAGCGTCTTCTAGATCAAAGCGTATATCCGAAATGGATGAAAAACAAATATCGCTGCTCAGGTTTTTTCTTTTTTTCTTTTTCTTTTTTTTTTTCTGAAAGAAGGGTGCGAATGGATTATTTAGTAGCTGTGGGGGCCACATGGAAAAATAAAAAATAATGAGAGGGGCAGTTGATCATGGAAAAACAGGCGATGGAACCATTTTGGTCTTTATCCCTAATTTATATCTATTTTCAAACTCCACTGAAAGGTTTGGGCCCACGATGTAGAACACCTGACATTCATCACATGGGCCATAAATACATGGCAATAGACAAATGGCAATCACGTGTGGCCCCATTGTTCACTGTATCAACTTATTTTCATGCTACAATATCTCCATGGTGGGCCCAATTTCTTGAATAGGCTTCATGTCAAGCACACATCACAGGTCTGCAATTGCATGCTAATTGGACCGTAGCTTAACAGTCCAAACTAGATGCATGAGATAGAGACGGACTCGGTGTTCTTTTATAAAATCAATGTAAATGGTAACTTTTACACGTGGATTTCACTTTACCAGTTTAAGATAGAGAGAGAGAGAGGACCCAGTTTATTCTGTTACTTTCAGGTATGGCCGACTGCATGAATGATCCTGACCCACCATACAGGGGGAGTCCGGCTCCACGAGAGAGTGTAAAAGGGAAAATATAACTTGATATAACAGAGCAGGCTGTGTCAGACGATGATAGAGCCTAAAGTTGATGTGACCGCTGGATACCCGCATTGCATACTACCCTATTTATTGGGATCTGGATCCAACCAGTCGTCCCAAAGGCTTGGATACTAATAGAAATCGTATCTTGTTACTTATCTGAATAAGTAATTTTCTTCATTCACTTAATTATATTTATTGGATTTATGAAAGGCCTGAGAAAAGAAATTGCATTTATCAAGAAACCTTATTTTTAAGAAAATATGGAAAATGAAACATTATTTATCATGTTTGTTTATTGACAACATTTTCTCATGAAAATTGAGGTTTGTTTTTAAATCATGTACTTCGTAAAATAAAAGCCTCTTGAGAAATTATTTTGACACGTGGTGCCTATACGATCAGGAGTGAGATGTATCGAATTAACAATTAATATTTCATTTGTTATATGAAAGTATTTATCAGATAGGCGAGGGGTATTTGGTGAATGGTTTAGATGGAAACAATTGTGATTGAAAGCCCGCCGTTAAAAACTTTTTAAGAGTGATGGAAGATTTAGATCAAGTTGATATTTGTGTTTTCCGTTCATATAAGTTTGTATGACCTTATCAATATGTTGGATTGAATAAACATTATAGTGGGTCCTAGGAAGTTTTTAATGATATGTGTTTAGTCACCCATGATTAGGTGCACTTGAGATTTGGATTATGTGGGGAAAAAAAATGGATGGTTGGCGTCGATAAAATACATACATCATGGGGGCTCATGGACTGACAATAGCAAGGTAGTTTTGTTGAGAATTTTACCCTGCGGAATCACACATATCTAAATCTAGGATAGCAATTCAATGGCACCAAGCACATATAAGAAAATACACAGATTTAACATGAAAAACTCTTGTGAAAAAAATCACAGTACAAAGCGACAGATCTCCACTATGAAAATAGAAATTACAAAGAGAGAGGACTTACTCGATTCGAACAACCTCGAATCTCATCCTTGCTGCACCCTTTAATTTTCCTAGAACCCCTTTAGAAAGCCTTAAAATTATTTCTCATACACTAGAAAAGCCCTATGAACACCTACTTATATTTTAGGCAACTTTCCTTCCGCATCTCAGTTGCGAAAGGACTCAAAATTCGCAATCCGCACAAAATCACGGAATGAATCTGCGTAACCACGACTGGTCGAGCGGACTGCACGACCAGTCGAGCGCCACCCACGACCGGTCGACCATGGCCCACGACCGGTCGAGCACCTCGGACTCCAAAATTTTATGCTTACTGGATTTTGAGTCGAGCGGGCTACGACTAGTCGAGCTGCTCACACGACCAGTCGAACCTGATCCACGACCGGTCGACCGTCGTACACATTCAAATTTAAGACATTTGTAACAATCTTCATCATATCTTCAATCTTAAACTGTGTAGCTTCTTGTCCTCTTCTCTTATTTCTGTATCATATCATAACTTCTTGTGCACACTTCGTCTTTCTTTTACGCCATTACTAAGCCCAGAGAAGTTACACAGAACTTAAACTTTCCTGTAGGAATGATCTAGGTGAACATGTCTGACGGATCAAAAATCCACAAGCTCAACCACCTTTGCTCCTGTCTTCTCAAAAGGAAAGATGTAGTCTTCTTACCATCTTACCGCTACCTAATATTGCTTGCCAGGGTACTTGCTCACAACACTGATAGCTTGTAAAATAACCGGTCTAATCCAGACCATGGCATACACTGTCAACTGTATTCAAATAAGGCTCATGAGATGTCCTGTTTTTCCTTATCTGTTTTGAGACATGTCCTGAGAAAAATTTTAGGAGAGACACGTAGGGAACGCTTTCTAGCTTTACATGACCCATCACATCCTTTATCAATACCTACACACAAGGTATTTCTCCTGTGATTACCAAAGCCTACTCCTCATTTAGTCTCAATGCCAAGAACCATCTTTACAACCCCCCAATCCTTCATCGATAAAGGAATCAAACCACTGCCTAGGAAATAGGTCGAACCATGACCTCCTGCAAAGTCTTTTCTTAGCCTCTTTAACTTCGAACCGCTCTGGTTACTTCATGTAGATCTGCTCTTCACTTTCCCTTAAGAAGTGCAGACTCCACATCCATCTTTCCAGTTCAAGATCGCATTAGATAACCAGTGTCAATCACGGATCTAATAGACACCTGCTATATCGTCGGTGCGAATATCTCTAAGAAGTCGATCCTTTTTCTCTGAATATAACCCTTAGCTACTAACCTCGTCCTGTATTTATATTGTATCCTTTTGAAGATCCACCTACATCTAACCGCTCTCAGGCCCACTGGAAGCTTCACTCACTCTCATATGTTGGTCGGGTACAACGAATCCATCACATCGCTCATAGTCACCTTTCACTTCTCACCACCAGGCTTACCTAGAGCCATTTGAATAGAAGATGAATCCCCTGCGATATTAGAGTCATCCATGTACCTCGCCAATATCCTACGATCATGCCGTGTGATTCTTCTCACAGGTGACTGCTCCACCTGCTCTGTATCCCTGTCCGCACGTCTCAGCCTTCGTACCTTGCTCGCTCATGCGGTCATACCTAACATGCCACATACATGCAGAGGTGGAATCCGCTACATCCACTGCAGCTTCACCTTTTGAAGTGCTCTTGATCAACCTATACAAGTTACCGAGTCGTTGCGCTTTCACGATTACCCGTGCCTCCTTAGATACTTTAAGAGCACTATTAATACTTGTGTACTTGCATCCTTTTGCCTCAAGCACACCAAGAGAAATCAAATTCTGCTTCAAATCAGGAATGTGCCTTACATCTGTCAAGGTATGCTCCACCCCATCACATCCTAATGCGCACCGAACCAACAACCACAACATTACAGGCAAAGTCATTACCCATAAATACTTGTCCACCATCACACTCCCAGTAGCTAGTGAACTAACTCTGATGAGGAGTCATGTGAAAAGATACCCCTATGTCTAGCATCCACTCATCCTTACGATCATCGTATGGCCGTCTGAATGAAGACACAGATAAAACATCACCATCACATCCACTGACGTGGCAGCGTTGGCCTCTTTGTATGAAGCCTCAGAATCTTTTCTCTTCGATTTAGAATTTTCACAATCCTTCTTGACATGTCCTTCCTTCCTACAGTTCCGGCATTTTACATTTCCTTTGTTATTGCACTTGAATTTGGATCTAGAACCTGTACCTTGTCCAGAATTCCTACCCATTGTAAACAGTGCATCAGAAAATGTCCCCATGTCGCTGTTTAGCTGTCTCATAGCCTTCCCTTGAAGGGTTGAGATAATGGTATCGACACTTAGGGTTTATTCATGTTGCACATAGTGTCCTTAAATGACTCATAAGACGCCGTAAGAGAATTCAACAACATACATGCTTGTTCTTCATCTTTCATTACTTCATCCATATCCAGTAATTTGTAAACTAATTTATTAAAGTTGCTGATGTGAGCCTCCAGATCTCCACCCTCTGTCATCTTGAAGTTATACCACTGCCGCTTCAAGTGCAGGCGATTTTTAGAGAATTTTTTCGCATAAACATCCTCTAATTTCGCCTATAACTTAACCGCAGTTTTCTCCCTCATGACATTGTAGAGAACCTCATCCATGAGACATAAACGGATCGATGATAAAGTCATCTTATCAAGAGCATTCCACTCGTCATCAGTCATAGTAAACTTCCGCTCCTCAAGAGCACCATCTTCGCCTTACTTGATTAAGGAACTCATCATCTTGATTTTCCATAACTCAAAATTATTTTTTCCTGAGTACTTCTCAATCTCATACATGATGCTCGCCATTATTACTAATTCCTTAGATTCAAATCTATGCCCCAACAATATCTCTAATACCACTTGTTGAAAATTTTACCCTGCGAAATCACACAGATCTAGATCTAGGATAGTAATTCAATAGCACCAAGCACATACAAGAGAACAAACAGATTTAACGTGGAAAACACTTGTAGGAAAAAATCACGGCACAAAGCGACAGATCTCCACTATGAAAATAGAAATTACAAAGAGAGAGGACTTACCCAATTCGAACAATCTCGAATCTCACCCTTGTTACCCTTTAATTTTCCTAAAACCCCTTTAAAAAGTCTTAAAATTATTTCTCATACACTAGAAAAATCCTAAGAACACCTACTTATAGTTTAGGCAACTTTCCTTCTGCATCCCAGTTGCGAAAGGACTCAAAATCAATAATTCGCACAAAATCGCAGAACAAATCTGCGTAACTACGACCAGTCGAGCAGACTGCACGACCGGTCGAGTGCCACACACGACCGGTCAAGCACCTTGAACCCCAAAATTTTATACTCGCTGGATTTTGAGTCAAGCGGGCTACGACTAGTCGAGCCGCTCGTACGACCGGTCGTGTATGTTTAAATTTAAGACATCTATAACAAGTTTAGAAGTCAGTCTACGTCTGACCAAAATTTCTCAAAGTGAATGTGTGAAAAGAAACCCACTTTACGAGAGGGCTGGGTGAGAAAATAAAAAATTGATTTTTAGAAAAATTTTATTGGGTAGGAATTTAAATTTTCTTTAATTTTCTATGTTTTTGGTGTTTACAAACAATAAAAGATGATTTTTTGAGAAACCCCGATTCCTTCGGTTTCACTAAATCCAAACAGGCACCCATAAGAGATATGATTACTATGTTGACTTTGGACCCAAATTAGGATCCACGTACATTCAAATCCAAACCCTATTAAATTCTGTTTGAAATTAGACCTAACAGACTCGCTGGGGTACTTGATTAGATTTGGATCAGACCACATGTATGGTACCTTAATCAAAATATAGATCGAACCCGACCCAATCTCCTTATTAAATCTACATTTTTAAGTTTATATTTGTAAAAAAATAAAAATAAATATGAAAGAAATAAAGAATGATATCAACCACTATTTAGTTACCTACACAATTGATACATACAATTTTAACTGAAGTTTTGTATTTTAATCTAATTCACACAGAAATATATACACCCGTACGTTCATATAAAACTGTTCTTTGCAGTCTTATTTTCGAGTGAAAAGGGCAGGTTTGTCTATTACACCTCAACTTTTCATTCTCCAATTATTTTGGTGTTTTGATTTCTTTGACATAATTTTATAATGACTTTTTACGACCAGATAAAATTAAACATGAATATTCCCTGTGTCATGTTTCTAGATATGACGTTTTCCTAACTATTGTTAGGTCTGAATGCAGGTTCATTGGTATTGACCCGAACCTAACCAAACCGATCGGCTTTGCCATAAATGGCCATGTTCAAGAACAGTACTGCAGCATCCATCACTCTCTTTCACGGCTCCTTCCAATTTTCAACCTTCAACTCTTTTCACATTTCATATTTTAAGGCCACCCATCATTTTAGGAAAAATTTACCTTACCACATAGTTGGCTGAGAGCCGGTTGCATCATATATATTAAGAAAACAATGTAACATTCCTGACATAGCAAGGTGCATGGTGAAAAGGAGATGTAAATATCAGCATCTTCCTCTACGATAATCCTTAAATCCACAAGGAGTCTTAATTCTGCAAGGTAAGAGTATCTCTAAAAAAACAATAATAGAACTGATGTTCTTGAATCTTTGTTTCCAACATACTTGATGTGCTTATATAAATAAAGATATTCTAAAACTTCTAATGCTACTTAAAATAAAAGTCCTAATATAATAAAGTTATTATAAATAGCGGAAGATATTTAATCCTATGCAAACTTGCAAACAACTCTTAGATGACTAAAACAAAGTCTTTGAATTAAAAACAGCCACCCAGCAAACTTAAATAACAAAAACATAATTTTCAAAAAATAGTAAGTTTTGCCTTCAGAAACAAACTTGACCTTTAAAATGATTGAGCTTCGAGAAACCATTAAGGAGTCAATTGGCCAAGAAATAATGCCCATCAATAGCATTCCAACAACATATACATACATTTTTAATAACTGGTCACAAAGATATGGTTCTCAAAAACTACAATGTACATTATGCTCTTTTTTCACCCTATCACGACTCATATGGCTTGATATCTCTCGATCTTAACCTTTCATATATTATTTCCACTGGCTTGTCCTATATCAATCTCCTCTACTTGGAAAAAAAAACTCGTCGTCAAGTTTATGACAATGTTGTCCATTACAAGAACCCACATTTGCCGCATTTCTTCTTTTGATCTGGCAGCAACTGATAGTGAAGGCCTGTGCATCGTAACAAAATTTCATTCTATGATGACACTTTATAA
Source organism: Magnolia kwangsiensis (assembly GCA_037074715.1). NCBI lineage: Eukaryota > Viridiplantae > Streptophyta > Magnoliopsida > Magnoliales > Magnoliaceae > Magnolia > Magnolia kwangsiensis. The sequence goes on from CM073572.1 coordinate 19,289,394, forward strand.
AACTTCATTTCATCTTCCATTTTTTTATAATACCCTATGTCTAATGTGTTAACTTCCACCTCTTCTACAACAATGGATATCTGGAATGTTGATTGTGGCTTCGTTAGTCATTCTTAATAGGCATTCATTGGCCACGATGTTAGCACCGTTATGAGTGGCCTTGAGAGGGTAAAAGGCATCGAGCTTCATAGAGTTCATTGAAATGATCATGAAAGTGAGTCTCCTTGGTGATTAAGTCATCTGTATCTGTCACTCTCAATCATTTCTATAAATCTCTCAATCATTTTTGACAGGCCATTCATCAATTGATGCATTAATTTAATTGAAACTTTTTCTTGTCCAATCATTAATCTGTCAGTTGATCCAGCAGTAGACCAATCAAACAATTCGAAGAGGGATTCCTTATGGTATGATACTACATTTTTATGCATGTCTAGAGAAGTTAAATGCTCATCACTATGATTTGTAGCCTACATTTCGCATGGGTGTTAGACCTGCTAGGCCATGAACCAACTAATCACGAGCTTCTTTGACTGTCTTAGTTAATTCATTGAGGACCTTATTGTGGTCCATTACCTCTGCCAATCAATCAATCATTGTTATCATCTTTTGTATCGTTATCCAGTATGCCACAGTAATCCCCACCTGATTCGCTTAAAACACCATCAATAAGATTGTAGTCACTTGATCGATGTTGGAAGCCGTTGGTTCAAAGAAAGACCTTTCTCTACACCTGATCCATATCTCAAGTGGTAGAGTGAGTGAAAGATACCTTGTTTCAACACTGAGGTCTTGGTATCGATCCCTAGTGGGGGTGGCCAACAGTGAAGTATGATCTGACAGTGGGGTGTACTAACAAGCTAACAAAAAATTTCAAAAAAAATAAAATTTTAAAGACCTTTCTCTAATGCCAACTAATACAACAAGAGTAAGCAGTGAAAGGAAGATGAAAAGATCACCACCTTCTTCCTCTAAGATAACCCTGGAGTCGACATGAGCATTGCTTCCATAGGGTAGAAAATCTCTTAAAAAATGATAATAAAACTAATCTATTGAATGAATTGTTATTTATAACATATAAGTACTTATATAGGCAAAAGACACCCTAGACTCCTAACTCACTCAAAAAGAAAAACTCTTCTGTACGTAAATCTATTAAAAATAGTAGAAAGAGGATAATGCTAATATGACTAAAACAAAAAACCTTAGGCTAGAACTAACTCTTTAAATCCTAAAACAATAAAAATCTAACTTACTAAAAAATAGTAAGTTTTGACTTCAGATTTAAATTTGACCCTAAAATGGTTGAATTTTGTGAAGCCATTCATGAGGCCAATAAACCTTAGTTAATGGCTATGTCGTAGAACTTGTGGATAGTTTTTCAATAATACACTATAAGCACGAATCCAATAAGCATTTGCAACATCATGGGTGTTAGAAGCTATAATGCACGTTAGGCCCTTTTTTCCTATCTCAGCCTAAGATAGAAGTAGACGGCTAACGTTTCAGAGACACATGCCATGTGTTACACTCATCAAGCGAGCCATACACATGCATGCAATAAATTTGGACTGTTAGACTTTTCTTCTAACAGTCCACTTTCTCATTCAAGTTTTAACTGCTTAATTAGTGTTGCCAATATTATTTGTGGTCCATGGTATATTCATGGTGTACCCTACCTAATGAATAGCCCAAATCTCTAACATGTGTTCATCAACCCCATATCTATAACATGTTCCACTCCCTCACATAAGGGGCCCCTCATTAAGTCATGACAGGAAGATATCAATTAAGGAATGTATCGAGAAACTTTCAGGGAATGTTTGTTAGACAACTACAAATGAATTTTCATTTTAGTTAATCATAATTACGTATTAGAGATCGCAATTGTCGTATTAGAGATCATAGCTGTTAGTTATCAAGATTATTTTTAATACTTGCTAAAAAGACATAATTCCTCATACATAATTGCAATTAATAAAATGATATCAACTCATAGTTAGGCGTCCGCTGATCTTTTATGTCAAAAAGAGAAGGCTAGTTCCTCTACACGTTTATGGAGCAATCTTGTTCTTCTTCTACAAGGCTCGCTCTGGTGTAAGTATGACATCCAACCTATCCAGCAGGATTGCTCCACCATGAAAATTGGACACCCCAAAAATCAGGTTAAACCAACCATCATGTGAGCCACCATATGAATTTTGAATTTTTTTAGGTAGTTGGATCCATCTTTTTCTATGGGTGTGGTCGGCAAGGAATTGATAGGGTAGATATTTTGGCATCCCAGCATCATAGTGGGGCTCACTTAATGTACAGGTTTGAATAGCAAGCACACGAGATGGCGGGTCCCAAAGGCAGTTGAATAACTTGTTTGGAGAGAGAGGGACATGGTTTTGTAAAGCGCCCATGGTAGGAATGGGAGAGGGAGAAGAAAAGGGAAGGGAGGAATCCTTATCAATATCGGTTTTGAGGATGACGACGCATGACAACGATAGAGGCGATGATTTTTGAGCTAATTTCGTCTTACTTCACTGTACATTACTTCAGCAAAACAGTAGCCACTTGTCTCACATGCCTCACTCCTTTCAAACATAGATAGCTCCTTTTTTTGTCCTCTCTCTCTCTCTCTCTCTCTCTCTCTCTCTCTCTCTCTCTCTCTCTCTCTCTCTCTCTCTCCACCAGCCGTTGCTTGTTTTCACTCTTACAGTATGCAAGCATTTCTTTTCAATAGTGCCCCAACACACCTTCACAATTGCTTCATTCAATCTTGTCATATGACAAATTACCATAACTCTTCCACAAATCTCACTCGTCCGTTCAAGTGGGGGACCTTTTGCTTTGGTTGGTGCAATGAACTGGGGGCCACTTCAAATCACCATCTGATCAGTCCAGTGTCAAGAGACTGCGAATTGTCCATTTCATAATGACCAATTTAGAAAGATTTGTCACTACCGTCGGATTGTCGTAGACTGTTTTGGGTGAAACTGTTGTTATGGGCAGTTTTGATTTTCATGCAAAATGAGACCATCCATACCTGATGGCCACACGTGTTAGCAAAATTTTGATCCGACGGTGGTCACTAGTCATTGAAACGTGTCGTCCACATTTGTGCAGTTTCATCAAAAATAAAAGTTGGGGCATATTAGTCTAAAAAAAGGGGTGCGCAGAAGAGCCATGGTGCGCAGGTTATCAGAGCCCAGACTCTTAAGGACGACTGGGGACCATCAAAACAGCGTCGGTGTCATGGTTTTGGTCGCCCTAGCCTGCTGACAGCTTTCCATCTTTGGAAGTTGCAGCGCTGCCAGCAACCTTCCTCGCCGGGTGGCCACACAAACAAAAAGAAAAAGAAATAAAAAAGACTAAGCCCACAGCCGCCCTCATCACCTTAGCCTACGCCCACCTAATCCTGCGCACACTCGTCGTGCGCCTAGTCGTGGGTCATGGCCATGTGGATCGAGCCCCTAACCTACACACAGAGGGAATGTTCTTAGGCTGTCGGGAATGAAGAGTCCTTGACAACTCATCCCCCTTTCCATTCATTTCGATACAACACTTTCTCTTTCTTCCTCCTCCCTTTTATTTTTTAACATTTATAACCCCATCTTTCCTATAGAGAACTTACGATTGTTTTTTTTTTTTTTAGGGTTGATGGGTGTATGGTTTTTGTACACATGAATCTGTGAGTGGGTGGGGACACACCCACCAACATCTCTTATATAAGAATAAGAGAGATGATGCGATGATATATGTAACAAAAACAAAAGGAAGGAGAGAAAAAGAGAAAAAAAACCCAACATAGGAAATACCCTCTTTAGACTAAAAGAAGGGGAAATAAAAGAAAAAGAAAAAGAAAAAGATAATGGAGAATGCTGCTACTCCACCCTCTGCTCCTCTCATGATCTTTGCCATCTTGCCCATCTCAGACCATAATCCTCACCACAATTCCAAAAGGTGGCCTTCCACATCAGAGGTTGGTCTTCCTCTCTTCGAAATGACTGTTTATTTATTTGAAATTACTACAGTTACTCATTTGGGTTCTTCTCTCTCTCTCTCTCTCTCTCTCTCTCTCTCTCTCTCTCTCACTCTCTCCTTTTTCTTTAGGTGGTGGAAGAGATTCAAAATCTCTATAACATAGCTTTCCCAATGATCATCACAGGCTTGCTCTTATACGGTAAAGCTGTAATTTCAATGCTCTTCATGGGTACATTGGGAAAAGATGTTTTAGCTGGAGGTTCTCTAGCCATTGGCTTTGCAAACATAACTGGCTACTCAGTCCTCTCCGGCCTAGCCATGGGCATGGAAGCCATCTCATCCCAAGCCTATGGAGCCGAGCAATGGTCCCTCATGGGTCACGCCCTCCAGCGGATTATCATGATCCTCCTCACGGCGTGCATACCTATCGCTCTCTTATGGTTGAAGATTGAACCGATCCTCCTCTACTGTGGCCAAGACCGTGCGATCACAGCCGTCGCATCTACATACCTCGCCTTCTCTCTCCCTGACCTTATCTTCCAGTCATTTCTCAATCCTCTCAAGATCTACTTGAGGACCCAAAACATAACAATGCCACTGACAGTCGGCGCAGCCCTTTCACTCATCCTACACGCTCCGATCAACTACTTCCTAGTCTGCTTCTTGGGGCTCGGCATCCGTGGGATTGCACTCACGGCTGCATTCACAGATTTCAATCTGCTAGTCGCATTACTGATTTATCTGAATTGCTCCGGCCTACACAAGAAGTCATGGGGAGGTTGGTCATCGGAGTGCTTCTGCGAGTGGAAGCCGCTGCTCAACTTAGCTATTCCAAGCTGCATTTCGGTGTGTTTGGAATGGTGGTGGTATGAGCTTATGGTAATATTCTCTGGCCTTCTCTCCAATGCCACCGATGCTGTTGCAGCCATGGGGATTCTCATACAGGCTACTTCTCTAGTCTACATCTTTCCATTGGCATTGAGCCTCGCAGTCTCAACTAGGGTTGGGAATGAGCTTGGAGCGAACCGGCCTGATAAAGCCAGACTTTCGATGCAAGTTTCAATCTTTTGCGCTATCTTTACAGGCCTTGTCGCAATGGTTTTTACTACTGCTTTGAGAAATGTATGGGGTCGAGCATTTACCACAGACAGTGCGATTATTTCATTGACAGCCATGGCAATGCCGATCGTTGGGCTCTGCGAGCTCGGCAACTGTCCACAGACAACAGGATGTGGAGCCCTGAGAGGAAGCGCTCGGCCGTCGCTGGGAGCAAACATAAACCTTGGATCCTTCTACGGCGTCGGCATGCCGATGGCAATGGTGATGGGCTTTGTTTTGAATTTGGGCTTGTTGGGTCTTTGGTTGGGCCTTCTTGCAGCCCAGGGGACATGTGCTTTGGTAATGATATTTCTGTTGCTGAGAACTGACTGGGGCTTGCAAGCAAAAAGAGCAAGAGAGCTAATGGGTGGTGGAGATGAAGGAGTGTATAAAGGGAATATAGAAGAAGATGTGGGGAATTCCCCTCCATATAAAATGGTAGAGAGTGAGGAGGTGGAAGCTATTATATCATTCAAGGTGCTGCAACAGTAGCACTGATTTCTTCATGTTTCTCCTTCTTTCTCTGTCTTATCTTGTGTTTTTTCTTTTGTATGGCGAAAACGGCTATTCTTTTGATTTTTACAGAGAGCGATGGCAGTTTTTGACCCATTGACTCTTGTGAGTCTCAAGGGATAGGACAGATACGAAAGGACTTGTTCGTGCATGCCTTTGGATGACTCTTTCTTTTTTCTTTTTTCCTTTTTTTTTCCCTATTTTTTAGGTTGGGAGTTGGGACAGGTCTTATTGTAATTTTCTATTTGTATGAAACCATTTTCGGAAGAGGAGAAAAGGTCAGGGACAATGCGACAGATAACGGACCACCAACGCCCACCGTCCATTTAGGGTAAGAAGGCGTTTCGGTATTTTTTTTATTGGATCGACGGATTTCGTTTGGTTCGCCTTGTCAGTGTTAAGGAGCCCGGTTGAGACGGGTCTAGCCGCCTTCTTAATGTACAAATGACCATGGGTTCAGGGCCTGTGGACCGTCCTTTCGGTGTGCCCTATTGTGGATTGGCCGCAGATAAGAGGCCACTCAAGGGAAGAATCTTAACCATTCGATCCACGTACTTTTGCCATCTATTCAATGTGGACCGACCGTTGACTAGTTTTTTTTTTCCCCGCCTTCCATTAGATGGCCAGCAGCAAAGTGCAATCTCTTGAACGAGACCGATTTGATCACTATTTGAATGGTCCGATCTTCGGATCCATCGTGAACATGCACAGTGGTGAATAGATTAGGGATTTTTATTATAATACCTCATCGTTTTAGAATTTACAATCCAGTACCTTTTTCAAATAACTTTTCGTTGAGCTACCTCATTAATTTAGTTAAATATTTCATTCCGATACTTTCCATTAACAGCAGTTTAATTAATCAACCCAATTTATTTAATGCCCAAAATACCTTCTATTTAGCATGCCAAACGTAACTTCTGTTAACATGTTTTTCAATTCTCTCCATGCAACCGCCTCGATAGATGCGGTCTCATGCACCACACCATGATTCAACCCGGCTGACCCGTAACCGACCTAACATTGGGTTGGGCTTGGGTAGGATGTATCAGGTTTGGTCTCGGGATATATAAACACCAACCCGATAAAACTTGGGTCAAGCTCAGGTTGAGATCTCGTGTTGCTTGACCCAACCCGAACCCGATCGATATATAAGTTTCTTATAAAATATAATTGAGTGCAGATCATATGTGTTGAAGGCACATAAAATTTCAATGCCATCAGATTTCATTGGTCCACGTCATTACTAACGGCTCAACCTAACAAGATATGCTAGGTTTCTCTTTTCCAAATAGATTATGTGCTACACAACATGACCTTTAAAGGAGTAGTTGCCCATATTTTAACTTGTTTGTTTGGAAAAATTGTTTAGAAAAAATGAACTTTTTTCCAATATATAACTATATGCAATTAATAAAATCATTAGTATAAAAAATAAGACATATATTGAAAATATAATAGACCAATGTAATAACCAAAATATTAGCATATATCCAAGGTTGGGTTGGATTAGGGTTGAGGAATAGGAACCTTATATTGGGCTAGGATTGAGCACCAACCCGACCCAACTTTCAACCCTGCTATGTCCTTCGTTTAAAAAAAAATAATAATAATAAGAGTGCAGATGCAGAGAAATGCTCCATTGCTCTCAGAGCATCGTACGTTATAGTGTTCCTAGTTGCATCTGTTCACTTGGACAGTCCATTTGATCGATCCAAACAGTCCATTACGTCCAGAATACATTTCCTAGGCTGTGATACAAAATCATACTAATTGTATGATCCAATCCATCTTTAATTTGGCCTTATTCTCTACAGCCATCCTTTTTCTAAGCCACAGATCAAATAGTAAGAATTGCCTAACAAAAGTGATTCTTTAGAATCATAAGCAATCGATGATATGACCTAACGAATTGATGGATCAAATTGTCGATTGAACCTATTTTTGTGTAAATCATCTTGCCCGTTCATAATAAGGACGATCCATCAAATGCTTCATATTTGTCAGCTCAGCATAATGCTTGCATGGTGGCCAATGAAATATGTGTTGAACCGAATAAACAGTCAAGATTAATGAATTGGACTAAGTGTCCCAATGCAATGAGGAGCACTACAACTTACAGTACTCTTAAGAGCACCAAAGCATCTCCACAATTCTCTTATATCCAAGCGATGCATGAGGTCGACACTAAGAGAGCAGATCCCATGAGTCAAGCTAATCGAGTCACCGGATGGGCAAACCGTTAGAGTTGAATTTGAATTTTTAGAAACTTTATGTAAGGTTCCGTTCTTAGCATTCATGCAGGCGCCACTGATTCGAGCAGCCTGATTTTCAGCAACTATCTTCAACAAAGCTTTGGATCGAAAGTCCTGCTCTCCATACTAGAATATGTTGGAAAATATTTCACAAATAATATTAAAAACCGAAAGACAAAAATAAAATTAACACCACGCTGAATCACGCTTGCATTATGCTGTCCTTAAAGCTTAATTCCCTCCCTTCTCATGTTGAATTGAGATTCTTGATGGGTTGCAAGAGAATTACTTTCAGGATTGACGCAGGGAAGGACGTGAGGTCGAGCACCGTCTTCCTCAAGATGATAACTACTCCGAATCCACGCAGCTTCTCTGGACTCCTCATAGAGACTTCTCGAATCCACGAGGAAAGAAAGCAAGAAAATAGAAATAAATTATAATAAATTCGAAATTGATTAATAAATTCATAAAATCGAGTTCACAACCCTTTAAATAAGGAAACCAAGCAATAAGAAAGAAATCAGACTCAAACTACAACTAAAACTCCTAGAATTCGCAACTTACTATAAATAGTAAACTTACTATTTATAGACGGTCATGATGTCTACTAGTGCGCAAGGTTTTCGGCCAAAAATAGTAAGTGTCCTATTTGGCTTCACCAAACCGTTCTCCTAATTATCCTAAGCACTTTTCATGTTGGACACAACTCCTAAAGCCCAACGGATGAAGAATTATACTCAAACTAAAACTTACTATTTATAGTTAAAATAAAATTAAAACGAGGAAACGACCGTCGATCAGGGGGTTTCTCACAAATCTGGGCTGCGCAACCCGGCGTAGCAGGGTTGGTTGGCTAAAGTAGCTCGTTCTACCCCAAATTCATATATTTTACGTCAGATAACTCATTCCGGATTGTGAGATATGCCCGATCTAAGGTCCAATGGTCCGGATCACTTCTGTCGCCGACCGTGCCTTTTCTGATCCATCTTGGCCATGAAATTGTCCGCGACCCGCTCTACATCAAGGACAAAACATGCTTTTTAAAAGGTCGACGAGCAGCAATCACAAAGGGACCTACTCAGGGACTCGGTTAACGCAGTTTAGAATTACGACGGATTTGTTGAGTGGTCGAACTCAATGACTCAAATAATGTTTGAGTCGCTCAGCAAATTCTTGAATAAACTTAAAAAGGAAACTTATGGAGATTAGGTCAGATTGAATTTATATAGCATCTACGGTGTGGACTGTTGTCAAGTGGTCACCAGTAGTTCAGAATGCTTGTAAAACGTTTCTAATTGTTGGCACTAAACTCTGAATGTTTCAGATCATTATATCAACAATCTAACCACTCGATCATCAAGGGTCGTCCGTTTTCGGACCGTTTCAACTATTAAGACTACTAGTCCTAAAAAAACAGTCGATGGTTTCAAACCTACTACAGCCACACTGTTCACACCCACGCCCACTCCCATGCCCTCGCCTGTGCCCAAGCTCAAACCCAAGAGCGAGTGGATATGTTCAAGTGCTATACACTGGAATATGCAAACCGAGCATCTCTCTCTCCATTTCTGTAAGTAAAAATACTCCACACTTAAAGACTTATAAATCAAAAGTTTTCTCTCACTCTATCTATTATGGGACTAAATAAAAAAGCAACTTTTCCTTTGTTTTTTTTTTTCCAAATTTGTTTTGGCAGAAAATAAAATGTTTCAAAAATATTTATTTTTTAAACCAAAATCTCAATAATCCCCAATTAGTTTTAAAATAAATAGTAGAAATTTCTGTCAGAGATAAAAGACAGCTCTTATACATAAAGAAAGATATCTTTACAATTTGAATCTTTCCTTAATATAAGTATTTTAAAGTTTTATCGAAATTCTTAGTAATCGTGGCTTTGAACTAGTTATTTCTAAATAACACAAGTGAATATACCGGACGCATAATAGCATCTACATTATATAAGTTCTCTTATATTACTCACTTAGCACTTTTAATGGCTATATGCTTATCATGTTTCATGAATGATCGTAAGAGAAACTCTAAGTCTCACGAGAAGTAGCATCACTTCTACGTTCATATAAATAAAATCATTCTTGTGTTTATATTACTATTTAAAACACTTGTCTTATAGATTGAATTCCATTAAGAGTTCGAAGACTTAGTCCTCTAATTGTAATAGCCAGCACTCTTCAACGTGGATAATGTTATTTACAATTTCAATGCTGAAGTTTTACACATATCAGTTATTTGTTTTTATCCATTAAACTCGAACTTTAGAGATTTTCTAATTGTAGGTTGAGTTTTCATCATTAATGAAACTTTGGTTGAAGAATTTCAACAACATCCCTCTAAACGTTGTCCATACTACCTCTCTTATTAAAGGTTTAGATCAGCTAAGTTATTACTTGACTTCACAAATAAGTTCGCAATGATTCTATCTTGAATCAACTACCTTACATCATCATATCTAGACTTCCCATTACATTTATTGTTATAGGCTCTCCTTAGAGTGGATTCAGTCACAGTGAAGTGAAACAACCTGTATAAGCTTCACACATAATATGATTTCTAATAGAAAATCCCTTAGCCACTCAGCCTCTTTACTAGTTGCAACCAAGGCTATGAACTCAGGCTCCATTGTTGAGTGCATCATGCATGTTTGTTTCTTGGATCCTCAAGATACAATTGCACTTCCTAAAGTAAATATCCACCGTGTTGTGGACTTATTGTCCCCTACGCTCGATATCCAACTCGCATTGGCATATCATTCCAATACAGCCAAAAACTCCGAGTGGAATAGCACTGTTTTTTTATTTCTTTTAGATAACTTAAAACTTATAACTTTTCAGTGTTCTACACTAAGATTACTAGTAAACCTACTCAGTTTACTTACTGCGTATTCTATATTCGGTCTTGTGCATTGCATAGCATACATAAGACTGTCTATAGCACTAGCATACTCTAGTTATGCAACTGCTCTTCCATTATTTTCTTTTAATTTGATACTTAGATCAAATAGGATTTTCACCTCTTTGGTTTTCAAGTTATTAAACTTCTTCAATATCTTCTCAATGTAATGAGACTGACACAACATATAACCCCCACCATGTTTTTTTAATTTTGATATCTAGTATAGTATCCACTTATCCAGATCCTTTATTTTGAAAAAGAATGAGAAAAACCTCTTTGTTTCAGTTACACATTTTATTTTGTTGTTGATAATTAACATGTTATCTACATATAAACATATAATCATTACACACTTTATAGTATGTGCACTTATTAAATATGTTATGTATGAAATCATAAGATAGCACCTTTGAATCAAACGTTTCATACCACTGTTTGGGTGTTTGTTTTAATCCATACAACGATTTAATAAATCCATATACTTCCTTTTCATCTCCTGGTAGAACAAATTACTCCGGTTGCTCTACGTATACCTCCTCATCAAGGTCACCATTCAGAAATGTTGTATTTACATCCATTTGATGAATATGAAGATGATGTATGAATGCTAAAGTGAATAAAATCAGAATCAACGTTATTCTAGCCATTGGCAAAATTGTGTCAAAATAATCGATTCATTCTTTCTGACAGAATCCTTTTGGCTGCTAACCTAGCATTAAAGTTTTGTATTATACCATCAGTGTGGTATTTCTTCTTAAATACCCACTTACACCCTATAAGCTTAAAATCGGAAGGTAGGCCTACCTATTCTCATGTTTGATTTAACACAATTGAGTCTATTTCATTATTAATGTCCTCTTTCCAAATACAATGTCTCTTGAAGTCATAGCTTCACTAAAAGTTTTAGGTTCATCTTATACAGTTAAAACTATGGATATTTTCTTAATAATCTTCTCTCTATCACCATCTAGTAAATGAAAAAGGAAACGTTGAGAGTATATTTGATCAAGATTAAGACTTTTCTCTACTCTTATTCATTGTCTCCTACGAGGTTCGTTGGGAGTTTTAACTTATTGAGTTCCCTCTATAATCTTATTAGGAGAGAATCTCAGTATCTTTTTTCTCCAGGGATAGCGTTCTCGAAGAACTCTACTTTACATCTCTAGATTTTATATTATATTAGATTCTAAGTCCAAGAGTCTATAGGCTTTGCTGTTTTGTGCATACCCTACAAAGGTGTACTTTACAGCTCTCGGTCCCAACTTATTTTTTCTAAGGTCAAGAATTTTACAATATGCGAGACACCCCCACACTCTAAGATATCCTAAATTTGATTTTCTTTTCATATTTCATATGGAGATGACTTAGTTTTCCTAGATTGGATTCTATTGAAGACGTGGCACGCTGCTAATAATGTTTTTTCCCATAAGCTTAATGGCAACTTTACTTGTATTAATATTGAGTTGACAATTTCAACTAAAACCCTATTTTTCTCTCAGCTACACTATTTTGTTGTGGTATGTAAGGTGTCGTGTATTGGTATGGTATGATGTGTTCTTCGCAATAACTAGAAAATTCATTAGAAAAATATTCTCCTCATTACTGAGATTTGATTTAAAAAATTCATTTCCCCACCAAAACAATTTTGAAAAAAAAAAAAAAAAAAACAAAGGAAAAGTTTCTTTTTTGTTTAGTCCCACATTGGATTAAGTGAGAAAAAACTTTTAGTTTATAAATCTTTGAGTGTAGAGCATTCTTACTTAGAGAAATGGAGAGAAATACTAGGTTTGAGTGTTCAAATGCTACGCACTGGAACACACGCATGCACGCGCTTGGGCTCGGGCGTGGGCGTGGACAGTGTAGCTATAGTGGTGCTAGTTGGCGCACTTTGCACTTTGCACCATCACAAATGATGCGAGAGAGATGTGGGAAATGACCATTGGATCATTGATCTAACAATATGAAACGTTCAGAATTTAATGTCGATGGTCAAAAACATTTAATAAACACTCTGAGGCATTGATGACCACAAGGCAACAGTCCACACCCCGGATGCTATATAAACTCAGGTCCAGAATCATCTAAGTCCAACAAATTCAATCCGATCAGATCTCTTTTAAGTGTCTTTTTAAATTTATTCAAGAACTTGCTGATTGTTTGAGTCATCGAATTCGACCACTCAATACATCTGCCAAAGTGCTGAACTATGTTAACCATGTCCCTGACCAGGTCTTTTCCTGATTGATGCACGCAAGACCTTAAAAATGGCTTGTCGTATCCTATTAGCAATTCACCTATAACCCATCAACGATCTCAATTTACCAGGAGAAGTGGGCAAATTAAGCTTTAAGAATAGCGTATTATATACGTTATTCAACCTGGTGTTAATTTTATGTCTTTCGGTTTTCAATATTATTTGTGAAATATTTTCCAACAAAATATTATCCAATCATTAAGTTTTATACGAGTAGAGACCATCCTTGAATGATTAAAGACCATTCGCATCGGACATGAAATGCATCAACAAGTCTCACATGCTTGAATGGTGGTAACATTGCTCCACTATCGAGTGGCTCGTGGGACCCACTAATTGCATCAACCTTTCATCCCATATCAGTGACTAGATATCGCCCATAGTTAGCGCCTTTGGGTTTTTAATCTGCTCCATTAATTTTCAGGACCTTCCTATTGCTGTGATTCATGTAAAGTAGCAGACTAAGAGTAAACTGGACCCGACGAACGGTTTAAGATAAAAGATGTGAATGCAACTATGTGCGGGGAAGGTTTCTTTCACTTACCGCACTAGATCATTTATTACTAAGCAGACACCCATTTTTCCTTTTTCGGTAATCACTTCCTAATCATAAAGAGACCTGGAACATCTAAGAAAAATCCAAACCGTTCATCATTTGTGCCCCATTGTGTTAATTCTGTAGCCCAGAAATCATGCGGATCTGCTCATTCATGCATCTAGAAAGGAAATGAAAGGATAAAAGGAATTTACAACAGTCACACTCAACAAATACATCTTCATTATGCATGTTTTTTTAATTTTGTATTCTTCACCGTCCAATAACTCGAAAGGGAATTTTCGTCATTAATTAAAAATTAACTAATTACTCTAATCAAAGGTACTATAATGAAAAATAGTTAAATTAATCAGATAGTTTAATGAAAAGCAATTTAAAAAAGGTACCAGAACGAAAATCCTGAAATAATTAGGTATTAAATCCCAATTGAGTACCACAAAAGATGCCACTTTGGTTATACACAACGACATCTAGTCATTTTGCACACTCTCAGATTCAAACAATTACAAAACCCAACTTCATTTTGCATGAATGGAGACTCACTAACCCCATGACATGGATGATCTAAACCATAAATCTGATCAGCACTAGTGTGGATGGGACATTTAAAAAAAAAAAATTACACTCGGCTGATAACCCTGACCATCAACTGGAGTGTGGACATTGATTTCAGCCATCCAGGATCACTTCTACCAATCAATTGTCGGAAGCATCCATTCATTCATTTTGGCATCCTGGATCATGGCCCATCCACAGAGGCGTGGAAAAGATGAAGATTCCAATAAGCACGCCACCTCTCCATGTGGGCCCAACAGGGGCCATGTTTCTATTCTTGTTGATCCATCAATAAGAATGGCTTATTACCAAATAAAAATAAATATGAGCAAATCAGAATGAAATTTCTGGCAGGTTGTAAACTTAACTTGGCTGTAGAGAGAAGAATGCAGCATTCTCGAAATCATCCAACCCAATCTGATATTGACAAACATGAAAACAAGGCTCTCTCAATCCAAACCCTGCCTTTCCATATGGGTATCTGTCATAGTCTTAGAACTTGCCAACTCAACTCAAAACATCGGTTGACTCAGCTGAGTATTTCATGGACTCATCAGCTCTACTCGCTGTCAAAAGAAATGGGGGAGATTTTAACCTGCAACCTCACTAGAAGCACAAATGTTTTTAACCACTAGGCCATGCACCATGTTATTGTCTGCTTCTGCTAATTTATATAGATTACTAGATTATAAACATTTATTACAAACCAAGATATTTTAAACGTAATTATTAAATCAAATCGAATCAAGACTCGAACAAGTCCCTGAGTCGACCCCGCTTGACTGGACAACAAGTTTGAGTCTTTTCAGGTTTTTGAACCATGTATTCATACAGATCTGACAAACTATTCAGGAGATTGACCTCTACCTGGTCGTATTTACAAACAGGTTTTGTCTTGTAGTTACCGTAGTGAGAAAAGGATGTGGGAAGCAACATATAAACATCCTATTTTTCAAAATTTCTATAGTTTGCTAGATCTTGAACCGGATGCAGAAAATGGAAAGCAGGAAAATAGGTAATTGCAAAGGTAAATAGTTTCCCAGTTAATCATGCAATGGTAAGTACCAGATAACTTGAGAAGGAGAAAAGCATGTTCTCTAACTTTGTTCTTGTAGATGGTGATCTGGATGATCGAGCTTATGATCTGGGATGAGGCAAGAGTAATGACAAATTCACTTCAACAGTGCTTATCATCTGTCCATATCAAGCAATGAGGACACTGGGCAAAACGGGATCATAGTCCAGGAAAAAGAAAGATCTAATCTAACAGGAGCATGGAGGACAGAAGACATGATGAAGAATTTAAAGTGCACTTAATAGGCTCATTTAAAAGGAAGCACAATTACCCTACAAATCCGGGAATATACAATCCCAACCCCGAAAATTTCAGATCAGACATGTTTTACTCCATACACAATTACCCTGCAGCCATGTTTGGTCTGCAGAATTACGATGTGTGGAATTGCATTTGGTGGGATATCGATTCCATGCGGCATTTGGAATCAATGGGAAGGATTGAATTAATCCAAGTATTTGACCTCCCAATCCCAACAGGAGATGGCATGATTTTTGGTGGATTTAGAAATCCACTACATCTGTGGACCCCATGTTGATGCATGTCTTTTATCCACACCGTCCATCCAGATCCACCCTTTACACATGACACTCGACTTGCATATGAATACAATCGACGAGCATCATGTGTCAAATTTGGTCCATTGATTACAATTCCAGTGTCCACCAAATCTTGGTTTCACATAATACAGTGTTTTTCCCAAAGGAAGAATTCGATCCCAAACAACGGATTTGATGGTCAAATTACCATGGTATTTCCAGATAAGTACTGCAGGAGTAATCATTGTGTTAATACCACCTAATCCCACATTCCAAACAGGCCCTAAATGAGTTGATGCTCTGTAGCATTTTTGAGGTTGCATTTGGATGTGCAAAGAGAATCAAATTTCATCATTCAGTTTAATGAAGAGGAAATGACAAAAACCAATGATGCTTCCAAAGATGAGTTGGTACTCAAATCAACTTGAAAGCACTATGATTGCAATGAAGCAAACTCTCAAAATAAATGCTTAAGGAAATCAAATTACAAGTTGGTCATTTTAACTTCGATGGGCAAATAATAATACAAGTCACTATGATGCACCCTGAATATCCTGGGAGATCAAGAGCTAGGATTGACCTTTTCCATTACCGCACTTGAAAGGTGGTGGAGAATTTCAAACCAATAATGCTGTGCTTTAAGGACAAAATAGCCAATAATTCCAATATGATAATTACTTTCCTTTATTCATGAATATATATTTTATTTAGAAAGGTATATAAAAAAATCCAAGTATTGGTAGTATATACGTGAAAGACCGTTTAAACTTGAAAAATCTAACAATGACTCCCCTCTAGTCCCTACTAAACCCCAATGATTAGTATATTGACAGTTTCTCTCCCATCTCCCACCCTAACTTATCTACTCTCCCTTGCTAAACCTGGCAACTGCAGCTCGCCCTCAAGGTGACTCACAATGCGCACTAGGTCCTGACAACCCAAAATAGTTGTCACTTCATGGTTGTCAGTCATCACCATCTGTCCCATTCACGGCCTGTTTTTGTATTTCTGTCGATTTGTTTTTCACCATGCAAAGCGTGATTGTTCAGTTGTTCATGGCCAGGTTCCACAGAGTGATGGAAATTGACTTATACAACTTCCAAGGGAAAGGGATTTCACAACTTCCATCAGCACAATGGATCTTGTTATCTCACAACTTGGACACAAACCATCTTTCCGCCAACATTATAGGTTATCTTGTTATTGAGTTAACGAAGTCCCTTAAATGTTCTACTGCCTTATTTCCAACCCCCTGTATATCATTTAGCCATAGGAGAGCATGTGCTCTTGCTCTTAAGAGAGTAACCATGGATTTGCAGCATAGACACAATGGTAATCCAAATGTAGAAGGGAGGAAACTTTTGGATCAAATTGTGGGGACCAGGTGGAGCTACCCACATGGCATCAGATGTTTTGGGTGCTTCTCTGTCTGTGGCCCACAACACAGCCAACCAGAACACTTAAAAATAAACAATATAAATAAATTTAAAAAAAAAAAAAAATCAGTCTCTCTCCATATTTCTTTTATAATTTGTACATCTAACAATTGATCTCTTTTAGGCCTTTTTCCCCATGTGTGTAACAAACCATGTCCCAAAAATGCTGCTTCAAGGGGATTCCCATCCCAAAACACTTGTTTGCACCTATCATAGTTTTCGATATCAGTATTATGTCGGCCGATATGGCCGTATAATATCCGTATCGGCCTAATACGATACGCAATACGGGACCACATTGACTTAACCTTAAAAAAGGGCAGTATCAGCCTGTATAATATGGCTGATATGGGGCGTATCAGAATCAATATGGGTCCAATAAGGATGGATACAAGCTAATACGCCCATAAAGGTTCAATTTTGATTTTATTTTATTTTTTTTCAAAATTCCACTCATATTTTCTCTCCAGTTTTCATTTAAACCATGGAATTTTCTCTTTCTTTCTTTTTTTTCATTTAAACCATGGATGAAGCTTAGAAAGTCATTTAGGCTAGATATAGACCCATTTTTGGATCAAAACAAATGATTTAGGTGGGATTCGACAAATCAAAGCAAAGTACACCATTACGAGAAAATTCGGAAAGAATGATAAACCTTCACTTTCTTTTTTATGTTTTCATCTTCTTTTTATTGTATTTCAATGTAGTGGGCCCTAAATCACCAAATCATACTTGACTTGTGTTCAATTAGGGCCCATTTAGATTTAGGTGACTTTCAACAGGTCAAACTGATAGAACATTTTTTATCAAAAAATGGTCTGATACACCATTATATGCATGTCCAAAAAAATAATAATAATAATGATGGATTCTTGAATATTTCATTTTTCTCTTTTTTCCCCTGATATTTTCTTTAATTCTTTGGCATAAAAAATAAATAAATAAATAACCAACACGGGCTGATACCGATACGTGACACCCATATGGTATCATTTTTTTTTTTGCTAGGCTGATGTGCCCCCAAATACCGATATTCAGAGCCATAGCACCAACAGCAGACCCATAAGTCCAGTACACACCCAGAGCATCTGATCCTCAATTTAGCATCCAACCCTCAACTCATACTGACTAGAGTCAGAGCTGTCCACTCTGCTATCTGAAACAGCTAATTAGGGAGAAGCTCATCATGACCTGCTTAATCTATGATGCTACCTGCCGCAAACCGCAACTCATTTGCCCACCCCATTGGAACCAACACTGACTGTTTCAATTTCCCAGACCCTGATGCAGTGGATGATCTAGATAATTTGTAGCTTGCAGGGTAACACCCATCATAGCTGTCGCTGCAACTCAATACAGATGTTGATTGTCCCACAACATAATGCAAACTAATAACATTCTAACCTGCTTGATATATGTCATTGTCGACACCCCCTCCTAAGACCATTGTCACTGCTTAGCCTCAAAAGAGTCTTTGCACCATAAGCTACCACCTGACACCAAGCTCTCCTTACTCGACGCCATTTGAATATTAGGAAGTGTAGGAGGGTAACCCACACTCATCCTACTTTCATTCCAGGCCCACATCAAAACCTCATCTGTACCATGCTCCTATCCAACATCGATCTGCCAGCCTAGAAAAAGAGGAAAATGAGCATTCTTGGCACCTGGCAGTAATGTGAAGGACCCAAAAAGAATTCAGTCACCCCTTCTAAGTGCTTGAACAAGTGGAAATTCAGAGCACGAGGCTCCACTGGAACCAAATCCTACTCTAACGGCATTGAGCGCCTGTGTACTTTTCCTCAACCCAAAGCTCACCAAAAAGTTTGAGATACCAAAAACTTAAAAAATAAAACACAACCAAAAGCTCAACCACACTTTCTAATACTTATTTCTTATGCAACTCTTCCCAATAAGATTCAAATTGTATGCCTTGCAATTGCATTGGCACCAGTCCGGAATGAAGTCATGGGACTGACAACCCAAAATTCTCGTGGACCACTACTTTAATCTATTGGGCATCAGTCTAATGCATAGCATTGAAGAAAAATAGGGTGGGTGTGAAAGATGTTCCCTTAGGAAGAAAGATTATCACAGAATAGGATAGAAGAGTTTTATGCTAAAGAATCTTATTAAGGTTTGAAAGAAATATTTCAGAAAAAACCCTAGGTAACAAATCCTTGTTTCTCAACATTGTTATTCATAAAGGGTAATCAATAAGCTTACTTAACACAATGTTGCACTTCTAAGTTGGTTTGTTTCTAATGAAGGGGCATTTTCACACCGGGCTCGAGTGGAGTTTCCTGTGGAATGCAGGAGCACACTCGGGGTGGGTGGCCCATGTGAGGCAGTACCCATGTAATTTGGGGCCCACAAAAGGGGTTCGGCCGAGGTCCTAACCCATGAGATGTGGGGCCTGGGCTATGAGATAAAAGAATTGATTCGTCATGCTCTAACAGTTCGAGCTTTTAGAGCAAATGGTTAATTATCCTGCATTAAAGTGGTATCAGAGCGAGAGGTCTCGTGTTCGAAACTCCTCACCAAGGGTGATTAATGCAAAGGCATTTTCAGACCGGGCTCGAGTGGGGTTGCCTATGGGATGCAAGGGCACACTCGGAGCGGGTGGCCCGTGTGAGGCAATACCCATGTGATTTGGAGCCCGGGGGGGTGGGGGGTTCGGCCGAGGTCCTAACCCATGAAATTTGGGGTCTGGGCTATGAGATAAAGAGATTGATTCGCCATGCTCTAACAGTTCGAGCTTTTACAATCCACTACCTTGGGTTGTAGGACTTTTCAGGTAAAATTGGACAGTCAAATGAAGTAGAGTTGACTCCATTTATTCCCATAGATGTCTATAGAATGGTTAGGATCGTCCGATTAGTGTGATTTGGACCATGGCCCCATCCAAGATAACGCATACCTAACAAATGGTTTGGATATTGTACACATTCATTTGGATCTCACACAAGTTTGACATGTGTATGAAAAGCAAGACACTGATAAGTTGCAAAACAAGAAACAAGTTCGGGAAAAAAAGGACAAGTGCTCAGAGCCCATCAAAATGATCCCATCAAGCCAGAAAAGTGTATGAACAATTTGACCAAGAATATCATAATTATAGGGATGTCGATATAGCTACAACATGTGAACTGCTTCAACTTATCAGAGCAAACATAACCAATAAATAGCCACTATGATCAACCAGCACAAACTGAAATTTGATAAAATGAGACACTAGAATCAAATTTATAAGTATCTTGTCAGTTATAAAATCATCAGCAGCATAAATATCTAGGGAGTTGGAAGAAACTACACTGATCATAAACCAGCAGCAACAACAAGACCGACCAGCCATTCTAACATGCAAAAGGGGAGATCATGCTTTGAGTCACAGTTACTTCAGGGAAACAAAACTATTACTATCTTTCCTTGAATGGTTTCCATGATTATTCCACTGCATCTTCATCACGATAAAGTGTTCTGACCATTTTTGGAAAATCAGCAGCCCTTTGCCTGTAAATAGGACCAGGAACTTACGAGTGCATGCATATTTATCAAACAAAATGAGGGGAAAAAAACTTACAAGTGCACGTATAGCTGTCCGAGAAGATAAAATCAATAATATCAGCAGGTATGTTTCCAATCAGTGGCATCCCTGCCCCTGGTAATCAGGTGAACGCAAATGTGGCCTCAAGGCAACTGGATATCTCCTCTGCATGTGATCTTCACAAAATCTCAGAAATCTGCATAAAAGCAACCATATGAGCTTGTCAACTCTGTAGATGATGTAGCATAAGGTAAATGATGCACTCACATTTATGGGCATCTCTGCAATTACAAGGCCACTGCCTTCTTCAATGCCTTTCAAGGTCACCACTTCACCTCCAACAACCATGTTCATCACAATCCCATCTGCACATATTTATAGCTCCATAAAATAAGGCACAAGGCCATGAATATGAAGTACTGGTTAATGCGTAGAAAAATGAAACCTGCTGCTAAACAAGTTGAGATCCGCCTCAAGTACATTTCCTGTGAGCACCAGCAAAATCAAGAAATCTAATCACATGCGTAATTTGAAAGAAGATTGAAGTGGAAAATAGTATTTTTAAAAAGGCATCATATTTATTGTTTTTCCATAACTTGAAGAAAACGATGATGATAACCTTCTGATGCAACAGTAATACATTATATATATTTATCACCCCCTTCATTTTTTTTTATTTTTTTTTGGAGCATGGATATTGAAAGCTTGTCATAGATTTTAAGATTTTCATCCTTGAAAGGTGCTTTAGAGAAGATGCTTGCTAACTCTTCTTCTGAAGGAATCTAAAATGGATTAATTCTTTATTCCTAACCTTTTCTCTCACAAAGTAGTAGACCTCAACATGTTTTCATCATTAGAGCACATAAGTTTCCTCCGGTAGTGACACATCACAAAGTACTATGACTGTCCTACTGAAAGATTATTTGTCAAAATAATGCTGGGTTATAACAGTTCTTTTATCTACAAAATTTTTGCTGCAGCTTGACACCCATGGAGCTTTCCTTAAATTTAGCACTTGATCTAGCGATCAAGTTTTGCTTATTGCTACTAGAGTAACTAAGCCCCACAAGTATGCAACATCCATACGTGCAGAAATGATGTCTTAATGAGAGAACGAAATCTGTTCATCAGTTCCTAGAAAACTTATGCACCTTCTTTGTTGGTAATTCATAATTTATCAAGATGCGAGCAGAGATAGGCGCCTCTCCTGCTGCAAGAACAGGCAGGCAGGCATCTGTCACAACAATCATATGCGACTTATGCTCTTGGTTTCCAGTTTCATATTCATCCTCAGGGTGAACAGTAATATTTTGGTTCCACTCTAGGGTCGCCTGACGGAACTTCTCTAGTATAGATGCACGTTCAGCTTCTGCCAGGTCACTATACTGCAATGATAGAAAATGAACAATCTGTTACATAACCAACTCCCAAATTGCTAGACCAAGAATACACTAAAACATGTAGGAAACATGAGTGCCATGCATCACACGGGTAAGCATTGAAATTGATAATTCTAACAACAAAGGAATTTTATAATACATCTTCTCGACATAATGAATGGAAGGGGGAAAATTATCAGTGTCATCGGCTTGTCCTACTCAAGCTCTTTGGGGTCGGCTTTTAATTCTCATGGTAGTTCGGAAAAGCTTGACAGCAGAATGCCAAGTTGACATCTACCCTCCACTATCCAGACTGGGGGCAGGCAGGTGTAAATGCTACCAGGCAGAATTAGGGGAGAAACTTTTCTGTGCTCCTATAGCACTATAAGCTATGATGCTCCTAGTTGCAAGGGATCAAATGGACAGTTCAATCAATCAATTTGGACTTTTACATTAAGGCTACTTCCCAAACACCAACTAATAGAGATGAGATAATACAAGCCATAAATTCATTTTGCTAGTTTACCACCAGACGTGCCAACCCCAAATAGCTGGGACAAGGTTATGACAATAACGATCTTTTGACATGAAAGACCTAAATATGTTTGGCCCGCAGTATGGTTTGTCTAGCAACATACAAAACAACCGAAGGCGGCCACATGAAAAACCTCCAAAAGAAGATCACGTCACTAAAAAGCATTCTTCATATCCATCTTGAGGAAGCCAAGTATGGACAGCAGCGATAACAATTGGAAAAGAAACGGGGATTAGGTTTGCTAGCAGCACAAACGTCTCATGATAATAAGTAGCTAATTGCAACAAAGGGGAATCATGCAAGTAAGATGGAGAAGGGTCTCACAGCACACATACCAATGCGTCACAGTATAACTGATGTGGACCATTCATCAGGAGGGGCCTACTGTCAACATGCCCAGACTCAAAAATCAATGCGGTCCACACATCAGTTGGGCCACAGGTGTATGTTGAACATGGACTGTTGGCAATTTTTTGTAAACTGCCCATGTTTCCATGAAAGTAGATGTGCATCCCCAGCTGATGTTTGGGCTGGCTCAATTCTCAACACAGGGCATGTTCGCTATGGTCCCCACCTGGCCCAAATGTTGGATATGTGTGCCATGTGAGCTGTGTTGCTGATGCCCCTTCTCCAGAAAAGATAACATGCAGGTGAGTCCCATTAACAGGGTTCCTGAATCAAAGGCACGACAGGAAATGACATTTTCACCCCTAAAACTGTTAGTTCCACCACATGAAAGTATATTAATCATTGTTGAGATTGTAAAGGCCGACATTGAAAGCTTGTTCTGACCAAATTACCCCTGTAGAGGTGGAAATATCAATCATTGGGAACCAAAATAACATTCCCCTTATCAAAACTGGGAATGTGTGTTTTACCTATGTGCACAAATTTTCAGTTCCATTTGCAAGAAGCTGTTATTTTGTAGCATAAGCAGGTATTTTCCACACTCGATGTTACCAAATGATTGCAGAAAGAAAGCGTTCAAATACCAGGGAGGTCAAGGAAATGTAGGGAAGGTTGGCAATGGTGCTGCAGACAGCGTCGAGTTCGTCGCGTGAGCTGCAGCAGAGCACAATTGGCAGAGAGGGACGCCGGCCTGCCACTCCTAAGAGATCCACCAATGTCTCCTGCACATATATACATAGTTAAAAATGAAAACGGGAAGAATTTGAACAGGAGGAATTATAGGGTCCTGATGCATTGAAACTTGCATGGTGACCCCAATGCACTCTCCTAACAAGTTGGGTCCATATTTTGCGCAATCTGGACCATTGATCTCATATGCTTAAGGTGGATGGGGGATTCCAAAAAAGAACACCTACATCAGAGGTTCCTAACCCTTTCCATGAGTAGCTAAACGTCGATGGACACGTCAATGGTCCAGAAAAGGGTTCTGAGGATTAGACGGTTAGATCTTCCAATATGGAAGAGTTTTTAGGAAATCCCCATCCGCAGCGGGTCCCGCACGATCAAAGGCCGAGATCACCGAACCAAGGACTTCACTTTGATGGCCTGGACACATCAATATTCCTTGAGTGTAAGGGGCGCCGAGTTTAAAGCCGACTCCAAGCCGGTCTCGAGAGCCAATCTGTAATTCCTCTTCGAACAGAAATCGGAAATTGGAAGGCACTGACGGAGGAAGTTAGATATAGAGAGAGTGTGAGAGAGATAGATACATGCCATCTTGAATTGGAGTCTGTCCACAGCGACGTAGTAATGTCGAGCGGAGCTGCAAGTTATAGAGAAATGAAGAATTAGGGTTTTCAAAGTTCGGCTGTTATTGTTGTTGTCGTCGTTCGTGTCTTTGTCATCGTTGTTGTGCTTGTGGTATGAGAGAAGGGACATTGAGAGAGACAGAAAGAAAGGGGAGAAAGATGTGAGTGAAAGTGCCTAGAAATACCTGAAATGGGAAGAAGAGAGAGATTGAGACGGAGATGGGGATTCGACGGTATCGATGGCCATCTAACGGAGATTGTTGGAGGATTTTTCTTTCTCTGGTTTGGGTTTTCGCTTCCTTGTAACGGTTGGCGTTTTAGAGCGCGGCGAGTGTTTGTACTTCGTCCGTTGCAGTTTTTAGGCCGCTGGGCTTCGTGGCCTTGGGAAACTGTGAGAAGGATTCGGATTCAGTAATGACCGCTCCAGTACCAGGGCGGTACTGGTAGGTGTTGGAAAAGCTCTGTGGGCCCCACCATGATGAATGTGTTTTATTCATGCTGTCCATCCAATTTTCCAGTTCTTTTTAGTGCATGAGCCCAAAAATGAAGCAGATCCATATCTCAGGTGGACTACACCACAGGAAACAGTGATGATTTAACGCCTACCATTAAAAACTTACTGGGGGAGGGGGCTAAAAGTTTTTTTGTCAAGCTGATTGATATTTGTATTTTCCTTTCGTTTAAGTCTGTGTGACTTAATCAACAGTTTGGATGGCAAATAAACATTACAGTAGGCCCTAGAAAGTTTTTAATGGTAGGATCACTACTGTTTCATGTGGTGTGGTCGACCTGAGAATTAGACCTGCCTCATTTTTGGGATTATGCCCTCAAATGAGCTGAAAAAATTGATGGACGGAGTGGATAAAACATATACATCATGGTGGGACCCAAAGAACCGACCAGTACTGAGATTTGGGTACTGGAGGAGTCACTACCGAATCCCAGTTCGAGAGGGATATCAGAGCCAATCATCAGGTGGGCCGCTGTGTATATCAAATCTGTGCGATTCGATTAACTTCTCTTAACCGTTACATCGTTTTGACAATCTGTAGCCTACTTGATGAATGGTATTTGCCTGATCTTTCGGATGAATCCCCTGATAAGAGGTTCCCATATCACGAAATCGCCTGGATGCGTGAGGTGACAGGTGACAGCACCATGCGTCGGACCGCTGTGAAATTGCGGTTATCGTGTACCTCAACCTTACATGAGGCCCAACCCAACATGGACGATCGGAGCCATTACCTGCAGTGGGCTTACGGTAACAGACCACTCTATGTCCGTTGGCAGGGGTGGCAACAGGTCAGGTTCGGGCCAGCCTGACCGTCGTGTCAGCCCCTAGCCCAACTCATCCACTAAACGGGGCAAGAAGAATTCAGAGCCTAAACCCATCCCACGGCCCATTATCCTGTGGCCAAACTCGAGCCACTTCAAATGCATTAAGCCCAAGTCGAATTGGGTCAGGCTCAACCAAATTAACCAGCTCCGACCTAACTTAGGTACAAAAGACAGTTGGGCAGTTGACCTCTGGGCTGACCCAATCCATTGCCATCCTTACCCATTGTGAACGCGATGAGAAGACTTCCATGTATCCCCTTCCACAGCTGAGTTTACCATAGCAACGGTCTGGATCACTGTACAGTGTTCCTTGGGGTCCAACACCAAGCACGGTGCAGCTTTTATAGGCCAAGGGGAGTTGGTATTTGGGAGTCAGGATTGGTACTGGAGAAACCAGGCGTGTTGCCAATCCATGTCTCGCCTAGTCATGATTCAAACAATATCATCCTTTACACCAAACCTTAAGCAGCCTATGTCAAGCAATGAGAAGCTGCCATGCCATGTGTTGGCATACTGACACGAGAGATGAGATAGAAACATGTTTGTGCCAGGGAAAGAGCCTTTCTCTCAATGACACATAACTTACCAAAAAGAGCCGATACGAGTTGTTGCACCAAAAATGGCCGTTATCTCACGCAAGGCACGTGACTGATGCATGCAATATACATGCGACTCCTGACCTGTTAAGAAGGTTTCTAAAAGATCTACCATTGTCAGATTCTTCCAACATGTGCACGGCATGGCCGTCCCAAATCAACTCAAAAGGGAAAAAAAATTCCAAATGGCATCCGCGACTCCTTTACAGACTACAAGGAAAGCCATCTGAAAATATAAGGATTTCAAATCCTAGTAGGATATGGCCACCACGTAATTGACAGATTCCTGTGAAAGTTACAGAGACTTAATTGCGACCACAGCCTCTCAAATGCTTACAAAAGCAACACTAAGCAAAGCTTTGGGCCTTTGCTAACACAAATCAATCAACCCTTAATAACTTTATACTACCCTTTTATCTGTCCTCCATGGATGTTTATTAAATTTATCTTACTAGTTTAGTTTCTTCACTTTTGTCTAGCCTAGTTACAATAAATTTGGTGTCAATAGTTTAGCTAAGTTGTATCACATTCTAGGATATCAATCGCTGTAGTATATATTTAAAAGTAGATTTAATATCCACAACCTAGTTGTCTAATCTCTCAGAGTATCAATTCCTTATGCATTTTTAGTCACATACTACTAACTTTATACCACAATTGTCATGATCATCTGATAATTTCAATGGTCGTTTAGTCAGCACAAGTTGACATAGGCGTTTTATTTTTCCCCTGCTTAGTTTATTTTCAATCCGCCTGTACTCCTTTAACATTCAATTAATAATATATATAATAAAAAATAATGATTTAGCTTTATTTTTAATCCCACCTAATTATTAGGTTACCAAGAAACTTAACATGCTATCACTATTGAAATAGAAGTCCTTGATTCTTTTTAAATTTGCTTGATCGTTGTAGCAATTGGTTGTTGAACAGCCAAGTCAACTTCCACAGGCTTAATTCTAATTTGGACGGTTTGGTATATGAGATCATTAGTGTTTAATCAATTTAAATCAAATACAACTCTAGCACTATTGACGCTACATCTAATCACACACATTTGACTGAATGCATGTCATTCATAACACATATAGCCACACATCTGAATTGAAAAACAACACTCCTGTACTAATGGGCCCTAACACATGCACGAGGGTTGATGGTCAAGATCACGCAACCATATTATAAACTATCATAATAGCCATAAAGCTCATGACTCAAGGAGTTTGTCATGTGAGGAAGGCCTCAAAACTATTAGTGGCATAAGCTTCAAATGCCACACCATGCATTCTTTAGGCTGGATACACTCTAAACATGCATGGATAAAAATAATTATTGGCACAAGTCACATATATATAAAAGAAACATGCAGTAATAAAAATTTTAAAAAAATAATAATATTATTATTATTATTATTATTATTAAAATCATAAATCCAAATTCAACTGTAGATGCCTGGCTCCCTTCGGAGAGTGTAGTGTACCGCTCCAACCGTGAACACTACCTAATGGGGGCGAAGGTCTCTAATACAGGTGTCATTTGATGTAGGAGCAAGGCTAGGTTGGGCTCTATCAAAATGGTATAAAAACTTTCAAGATTTTACCGCAGGCATTAGTTAAACCAAAGTCTTTTCACCTTCCAGTGCATCTACCTTGCACCAATCTTATAAAGCTTACTTTAAAATTATGTGATATCTACCATATATATACATTTGTTACATTAGCTCGTATTAAAACATCAGCTCAAAATTAAGAAAACCGTCGACTTGAGTAAACCTTAATAAATAAATTAGTAATATGGATCACTTGCCATTTTTTTCTCTGTCATTCTTTCTATCACATCAGTCAGTAGCCGAGCATTTTCATCCAGTTTTAAGTTATTTTTCCTCTCCCTTAGAATTTCTCTCCTATTTCCTCTCTCTGTCCCCTCATTTCACTGCCATAATCCAAGTATTAAATAAAAGCAAACAAGGGCCAACCTTCCGTCACTCGCTAGGGCCATATTCCATGGCCCACTTATTTTCATCCACGTCAAGAAAACGCTTATAAAATGGCTCATCATGATAGAGTCATTCGTCAAGGCTGGCGCAGTGCAATACTCATGCATCCATTGCATGCGCCTATAGACTGTACGACTAGCATACACACGCGACTAAGGACGAGGATTTACGGCGAAAGTAGGCGAAGGACTTTTAGCGGGAAATTCCTGCGCTGGGATGCAAGGTGGGGGCCACCGCGATGTTTATGAGAAATCTAACCCGTCCATTCATTTTTAGATCTCATTTTAGTACAATACTGCCAAAAATGATGAGGATACAATATTCAAGTGGGCCATACGAGATGAAACAGTGGGAAAGGAATGTCTACCGTTGAAACCTTCTTAGGCTCCACCTTGATGTTTATATTCCATCCAAACCGTTTACAAGGTCATTTTCACTGGGATGAAGTGAAAACACCAAAAATTAGACCGATACAAAACCTTTGTGGCCATATAAATGTTTCAACGGTGGTAACTAAATCCCTACTCGTTTCTCTCGTGTGGCCCATTCAAGTTTTGAATATACCTTATTTTGGGCCGCATGTACTAAGATAATCTCTAAAGACGGATGGACGGAGTGGCTTTCTCACAGACATTGCAGTGGGCCCACTCAGATTCCTTGCGCAGGAACTGCCTGCAAAAACGCTTTCGCAGGAAATCCGCGTCCCGTGACTAAGATCTAACCGGAAGCGGATTGGCCGATGCACCCCCACACCACGGACCAGGCGTGGTGACGTCATCAACTTATGTGGGTCCCAACATGAGGTATGTATTATATCCAAATCGTCCGTCCATTTGGCGAGTTTATTATAAGGCCTGAGTCTAAAAATAAGACAGATTCAAAGATCAAATAGACCACACTGAAAAATGCACAGAGGGATTGAACTCCAACCAATGAAATCCTTTTGAGGGTCAACGGAGTTTTGGATCAATATGATACTTTGGTTCAATATGATATTTTCTTTTCCTCTTCATCTACGGATGTGTGGCCTTATGATTAAATTGGATGGAAATTAAATATTACAGTGAGCCTACTAATCTTATAATGGTAAGAAACATTGTCTCCATGCTATTTGTGTCATGGTCCACTTGAGCTTTGTATACGACTCATTCTTTCTCTAATGCCCTAAAATGAACTCACCAAATGGATGAACGGTGTGGATATAATAACTACATCGTTTTGGATCCCATATTACTTTGATCTCCTTTGAGCTGTTCATACAACTTGGAGATGTACGACACGCACCCACACCAGCCAGGCCGGTGGTATATAGTACACCAGTCAATCCGCTACTGATCGAACCATCAAAATTGTAGAAATATCTGTTGGGTTTTTTCAAAATAAGAAGAAATGAAATTTTTAATTTATATAAAGAAATTTTTAGGAAAGGGTTGTAGCTTTTGGTGATTTTGGTTACCATTTATTTGTGCATGATAGTGCCTCTTGGCTAAGGGGGCATTATTTAGATTTAAAATGGAGGGATGTCATTGTTGAAAATACACTATGAAAGAAAATGTCTTTTCATGAAAAAGATCTTAAAGCATCTCTTATGATTCTATATAAACTCGTCTTTTGATCAATCCGAAATCACAAATTCCAACAATCTCCTCTCCATGTTCTTCTTCTTCTCCATTTTTATTTTTAAGAGGTTTTGGAAAAGATACAGTTTTCGGACTCTAAACTGTAAATAGTTTTCAGGTTGTAAATTACAAACAATTTTTAGGGGGTAAATTATAACAGCATAGAAGTCAGAGTTGTATGCTGTAAAAGTATGTTCAAGGTATAATTTTTCAATTTTACAGGCCAAAACTTATATTTCTCTAGTCTTGGAGAAGGGGTTTATTATATCCTAGAGGAGGATTTATTGTAACCCTCTTGCAAATTAGTTTATTCACCAATAGAGTGCGAATATCGCCTTAAAGATAGCGACATCATAATATGCCTTAAGCCTATCTTTAAGTAATTAATTTTCTATTTTTTTTCCTCAACCATAACAATTTTAAGGCGATATCATGGCCTCTTTTATGGGTCATCTTAACTTTATTCGAATCACACCGTTCAACGGCTCAATTTTTCTTTGATGGCAATCGAGAGTTCATCTCTTCCTCATATCACTTAAGTTAGATCGTGTGCTGTCACGCCTCAAATCCAGAAATTGGATTCATAGGAATCCCGACAGCCGAATCCGGTACCGACAGCCTCCGTAGTACCCCATTCTCGGCTCCTAGTATTCATATATTAGATTCCGATCCTGGAATCCTACAAGAAAGATTTTTTATTTTTATTTTTTTATATTTAACTAGTAATAAGCATAACCACAAGATTACCCAATTCATAAAGGCAACATCAACATCATCAAATATCCACTAATATAATCATTTGATTACAACACTGAAATAGAAATACATAAATAGAAAATCAAGCTCCAGAAGACCACTGCACGCTCCAAGCTCAACACTACTGCAACCTAACATCACCTGCACGCATCTATTGTGCATAAGCTTATAAAAATCTTAGAGGGTGGTGTAAGTGTGTGCAAAAGGTAAGTGTCAAGTATTCAATACAATGCCATAATCATACAATACCGAAAAACTGATAATCCATAAACCATACAATGTCTGAATAAGCAGAAACACTGACAAGAGCAGTGTAAGACCCGTATCTTAGACCGTATCGTTCGGTAGACTTTCGCGGTCTTCCCAGTCGAATCTCAGCAACCTCGACCCTTATCCAGCATTTGCGCGCGACCCTGATTCACACGCCATTGACCCGAGTCGACTCAACCCGAGACT
The DNA here is from genome assembly GCA_037074715.1 of Magnolia kwangsiensis. Classification (NCBI taxonomy): domain Eukaryota; kingdom Viridiplantae; phylum Streptophyta; class Magnoliopsida; order Magnoliales; family Magnoliaceae; genus Magnolia; species Magnolia kwangsiensis. The sequence continues at coordinate 19,320,497 of CM073572.1, forward strand.
TGTACCCTAGCGACCGCGTCATCGCCGCGGTTCTGATGCCGCATCTCACGCACCGAGGCAATACCCAGGTCAGGAGATGTGGGCCCGCGTTCAGTTCAAGAAAAACGTCGCGCGTTGCAAAATCCAAGAGAATCTCTACATCATGTCACATCAATCCATCAATCAATCAAGCCAAATAAACTCATACCCTACCCATCCCTCTCTCACCCAAAGTCAAGAACACCCATACTCATCTCATTCCTTTCTTACCAACAAGTCAACAAGCATCATACCCTCCATTTATTACATCACCTCTCTCTTTATCAAGTAACTCATGGAAGCCAAACGTCCAAGCTCCAAGCTCCATGGATAGAGCTTGTGTGGCCCACTCCCTACCACCTTATCTCTCATCTCCACCCTTGGATCATCATCTCCACCGTTGACGGAGCACTTTTGAAGCATTGGAAGGCTAAGAAGGAAGAAGAGATCTTGAGGTGGGTGTTTCTTTCTTTCTTTTTTTATTTCTCTCTTTTTCTTTTATTTTGTAGGTGAATCTTCATTGTTTGTGGGTGTTTCTCTCTTTCTTCTTCCCTTTTTTTTTGTCCATTTAATGATTATATATGATGTCCAAACCGTCCATCAAGTGAACCCCATGGCCATCCAAACCATGTGGGCTCTACCTTATGGAGATGGCAAAAATATAAATACTAGATTGATCTAAGTGGGCCACGTCCATGTGGGATCCACCTTGATAAATACTTCCACATCCAGCGTTCCTGGACGCTGACGTTGTGAAGATAGTGAGGTGTACTCACTATGAAAAAAAAGGAGCTTTGATTTTTATTTATTTATTTATTTATTTTATAGCTTTTAGGTGGGCCACTCATGCAGGCCCCACCTTAATGTATGAACCTTATCCACGCCATCCATTCTATTCCTTGGATCATTTTATGCGTTGAGCCAAAAATAAATGAGCTAATCCGATTATTTGACGGGCCATAACATACAAAACAGTAGTCGTTACCGTCAAAATTCACCTTGATATTTCGACTGGTCAAAACATGTGTATATTAGGCTCAATTGGACGGTCTTAAGCCGTAGGATCCACGGGTGGAGTAGATCCACCTAATATGGACCCCACGTAGAAATAACTTCAAAATATACATATATAACAAAATAAAAGCAGCTGACGCTGCTGCTGCAGCAGGAGGACGCTGGACTCTGGACGATTTCAGGCCTTGGGCCATTCAAAGTGAAATAAAATAAAATATATTTAATATAATATATGTTTTATATATACACTATAGTACATGTGATGGGTCCACGTGGGACCCACCTTGTGATGAACGGATTGGTTGGTGTCCACTGGTCAGTAGATAGCTACCTAGATGCTGTATGCAGCAATTTCGGTGGGCTCCACACGTTGTATATGGGACCCATCTCCACCGTCCGTCCATTTGGACGGGTCCCACCTGATGTCCACACCATGATATATGTGCTTTATCCAAACCGTCCGTCGTTCTGGACAGTGGACCATGTCCATATGGGGCCCACTTCCATGCCCAAATCCATAACTCACTAACAGACCGAGTGGAGGTACCTCGTCTCGACGGTGGACCCCTATGGCACACGTGGTAGATAGAGTGAAAGATGCCTCGTTTAACACTGAGGTCTTGCAGAGGGTGGCTGCCATTGAAGTGTGAACAGACGTGGGGCCCATGGGACCCACCCACAGCGTCCATCCAGTTTGGCGGGCCACACTTTGGTGCATGTGTTTAATCCAAACCGTCCACCATCACTGGACGGTGGGACCCACCCCATGTGTAGGGTACCTTGATGCATGTGTATGTTCAGGCCGTCCAGGGCCTAGACGTTGCACTTTACTATTATAATATTAATATATTATGTTATATTATTTTAGTATGTAATATCATATGTTATATATTATAATATTATATAATATTATATATATACATTCATAAGGGTGGGACCTACGTGGGACCCACTTCTGTTTCTTTAGAAAGGCAGCAGAGCTACATATTTCTTATAATACGGAATTAATATATTTCTAAATGTATGGTGGCCTTACGTGGAACCCACCTCCACTAGCAGCTACTTTTCATTTTATATATTATGTATATGCATGTCTTTTAATGCATATAGCTGCTGTTGCGGTCATTGTATATATATATATATATATATATATATATATATATATATATATATATATATATATATATACACACACACACACACACACACACACACACACACACACACACACACACACACACACACACACACACACTGGAGAGTCAGCCCCACCACCAGGTATCGTGTACTGCAGCAAGCTTAGTGGGTTCCACTTGTTCCATCCACGCCACCTACCTATGGGACCCACCATGATGCATGTGTTGTGTACAAACTGTCCAACCATTTGAAAAATCATTTTATGGTGTGAACAAAAGGATGGGTCAAATCTAAGGTTCAAGTAACTCCCACCATTTCAATAATGGACCGTGGCATCCACCGTTCAAACTTCTAAGGACCACAGTGGTTCCCACTCCAATTGATATTTGGTTTTTACTTCATTTATTTCTATGAATTTGTCGGATCTCAAATATACATCAGGTTGGGCCCGATTTGATATAAATGAGGCCCATCGGTGTAGCCTTTTTTATATACCTGAAGCCCATTGGTGTGGCCCATATAATGTGGCCCATGTAATGTGTCCCGCTTGACATAAGAGGCCCATTGTGATATATTTGAGGCCCAGGTGCGAGGCCCACCTGATGTGTATTCGGGACCCGATGCGATGTATATGAGGCCCATAAGCGAGGCCTAATGTAATGAATGTGTATGGTCGTTACGGTGTAGGTCGTGCCTTGGGAGCAATGTTGGTTAGATGTCCACATTGATGAGCAATGATGGTTAGATGTCCTCATTGTGATCTTCCATTAAGCCTTGTTAGGCTCATTCTTATCGATTTCTCTTAATGTGACCGATTTGTCGATTTTGATTATTGATCGATCGATCCCCACTGCCGTTTATCGATCGAGGCCGATTACTGATTCTGATGGCCGATTGCCGTTTATCGATTGAGGTTGATTATCGATCAAGGCCGATTATCGATTCTGATTTGTCGTGGCCCATTGTCAATTATCGATTAAGGCCGATTACCGATTCTGATGGCCGATTGCCGTTTATCGATCGAGGCCGATTACCGATTCTGATAGCCGATTGCCGTTTATCGATTGAGGTTAATTATCGATCAAGGCCGATTATCGATCTGATTTATCGTGGCCCATTGTCGATTATCGATTGAGGCCGATTACCGATTCTGATGGCCAATTGCTGTTTATCGATCGAAGCCGATTACTGATTCTGATAGCCGATTGCCGTTTATCGATCGAGACTGATTATCGATCGAGGCCAATTACCGATTCTGATGGTCGATTGCCGTTTATTAATCGAGGCTGATTATCGATTAAGGCCGATTACCGATTCTGAATTGTCGTGACCCAGTACCGTTTATCGATCGAGGCCAATTACTGATTCTGATGGCCGATTGCCGTTTATCGATTGAGGCTAATTATCGATCAAGGCCGATTACCGATTCTGATTTATCGTGGCCCATTGCCGATTATAGATCGAGACCGATTACCGATTCTGATGGCCAATTACCGTTTATCGATTGAGGACGATTACCGATTCCGATGGCCGATTGTCGTTTATCGATCAAGATTGATTATCGATCAACGTCGATTACCGATTCTGATTTGTCGTGTCCGATTGCCGATTATTGATCGAGGCCGATTGCCGAATTTGATTTGTCGTGGTCGATTGCTGATTCCGATTATCGAGGCCAATTATTGTGGTCGATTGTCGATTCTGATTGTCGTGGCCGATTACCGATTATTGAGGCCCAATATGATGTATATGTGGCCCATATTTGAGGCCCATTGTGATGTACATTCAGTCCGTGTTTAAAGCCCAATGTGATGTATATGAGACCTATGTGATGAGGCCCATTGTGATGCATTGAGGGTCAGGCAATGGAGTCCATTGTAATGTATGTTAGGCCCATGTGAGAGGCCCATTATGATGTATATTAAACTCTTGAGTGAGGCCCATTGTGATGTATATGAAACTCTTGAGTGACACCCATTGTGTTGTATATTAGGCCCTTGTATGAGGTCGTGGGCCCATTATATGTTTGATTCTATGTGGGTCATTCTTAAATGTCCACATTATCAAGGCCGATCATTGATACCAATTATGATTATGTGACAGCATAACATCATGATACATGCCCATACGCATCATCTGCATGTTTGTTATGAGATGAGGCTGACCATTGCATATGTCATTGAGCATGTTGTTATGAGCCTCCCTGATAGGTGGAGATTGTCTCATATGAGTACACGGTATGCACATGATTAATGCATGACTAGATTGTATGACTCATGTATCTTGCATTGTGTGTTGTGATTACTGTACGCCCTAGCGACATTAGGGTCGTAGCCTCTACAGATATTTCGCGGATGGCCAAATGGGACACTGAAAATCTGTTCTACATAGGGTGCTATAGATATCGTTGGGTGAAAGTCCCAGAACCCTCTTGGTTCCAGAGGTTGCTCCAACGTCTAGACCAAGTGGGTAGATGAGCGCCGAGTACCGATTATCAGATGGTCGCGCTCTCCACTGTGTCATAGTCAGTTGGAAGGGGGTGCAGCCTTACCTGCCCGAGAGGAGGGGGCAATGCTAGGCTGAGTCTGACCAGCTCGAGGAATGGGTCAGCTATTGACGAGCCGGGCCCGATATTAGCAGGCGGATAGTGAGGTCTCTTCCACTTTCCTTGTTGCGCGCGATGGGGCGACAATCTGGTTTGGAGTATAATAAATCCCGGTGATTTTCCATAAAGGAACCGTACTGATATGTGGACTTATTGGATAGGAGTTGCATGCTCATTCATTCATTCATTCATTCACTATCCACTCGGGCTGGTGGTGCGCAACTAATTATTGTGTACCTTCGTTATGGTAAGAACTTCGGTTGGGCGCGCGACTAACCTGAGATCAGGAGTTTATCACGTTGAGTCTGACTATCCAAATTTAGGTATGTGACTGATTTGGATAGAAGTCCCTTGTGGTGGACCCCGTAGCCTGCAATACTACGTACTATCATCCCGACTTCACACTCCAGCATGGTCATTTTATTCGTATCGCATATTGCATTACATCCGCAGGCATATGACATTTTGGGTTGCTATATTTCTGCACTTATATGTCCTAGACAGACTTAGCAAGATTTGTATATTGCATTACATCCTCAGCATCTGATATTTGGCTCTTTATGATTCCTTAGTGCATAGTTGTTTTATATTGCGTATTCTGATATTGATTGATTTATGAACTTGTCCATACTTCCGCTTACTCTGTCATTGTATGATTTATGATCTTGTCAGTATTTCTGCTTATTCCGATAATATACGATTTATGAATTACCAGTAATTTCGGTATTTGTATGATGATGGTATTTGTATTGAATACTTGACACTTACCTTGTGCATACACTTACACCACCTTCTAAGCTTTCTATAAGCTTATGCACGATATATGCGTGCAGGTGATGTTAGGTTGCAGACGTGTTGGGCTTGGAGCGTGCAGCGGTCTTCTGGAGCTTGATTTTTGATTTATGTATTTTCCCTTCAGCATTGTACTCAAATGATTATATTAGTGGATATGTGATGATGATGTTGCTTTTGTGATTTGGGTAATCTTGTGGTTATACTTATTACGATTTAAACGTTAAAAAAAAATAAATTCTCCTTATAGGATCCCAGGATCGGAATCTGGCGTGTGAACACTAGGAGCTGAGAATGGGGTACTATGGAGGCTATCGGCACCGGATTCGGCAATCGTGATTCCTGTGAATCCGATTTCCGGTTTGGGGCGTAACAAGCAGGAATTATCAGAGTAAGCAGAAATACTGACAAGATATAAATCATACGATAACATAGTAAGCGAAAGTATAGATAAGTCTATAAGTCAATCAATATCAGAATACGCAATACGAATCAACTATACAAATGAGGGAATCATAAAAAGTCAAATATCAATGTCATATCTAAACCATATGAATGTATAACACAAGTAACCCAAAATGTCATATGCTGCGAATGTAATCCAATATGTGGTGCAAATGGAATGATCATGCTGAAGTGTGTAGTCTGGATGACAGTACGCAGTATCGCAGGTTATGGGTCCACCACAAGGGACTTCTATCCAAATCAGTCTATACCTAAATTTAGATAGTCAGAGTCAACGTGGTAAACTCCTGATCTCAGGTTAGTCGCGCGCCCAACCGAAATTCTGGCCATGTGAGGGTACACGTAACAAACAGTTACGCACCACCAGCCCGAGTGGATAGTGAATGAATGAATGAATGGATATGTAATTCCTGTTCAATAAGTCCACATATCAGTATGGTTACTCTCTGAAGAAATCACCGGGGTCTATTACACTCCAAATGACACTGTCGCTCTCCCTAGCCGCACAGTCCAAGTGAGCGTAAGAAACCTCACTATCCGCCTAGCCAATAGTCTGCCAATACCTATCCGGCACGTCGATAGCGGAGCCATTCTTCGAGCTAGTCAAACTCAGCCTAGTAATGCCCCCTACGCTCAAGCGGGTAAGGCCACACCCCCTCCCAACCGACCACGGCACAGTGGGAGACGCGGCCTCCTGGTATTCGACACTCGGGCGCTCATGTATCCACTCAGTCTCAACGTTGGGGCGTCCTCTGGTACCAAGAAGGTGTTTAGGAATTTTCACCCAGTGTCATCTATGGCAACCCGATGCTCGAACAGATTTTCAGTGTCTCATCTGGCCATCCACGATATGCCTGTGGAGGCTACGGCCCTGATGTCACTAGGGCGTACAATAATCACAACACCATGCAAGATGCATGAGTCATACAATTCAATTATGCATCAATCCTGCGCATGTCGTGCGCTCATGTGAGATAACCTCCACACATCAGGGAGTCTCATATCATCCTGTCCGATGACATATGCAATGATCAATCACATCTCATAACAAACATGCAGATGATGCATATGGACATGTACCATGATGTTATGCAGTCACATACTCATAATAGGTATCAATAATCGGCATCGACGATTGACCGTGACAATGTGGACATTTAACCAATATTGTCCACAAGGAATGACACATGTAGAGCCTAACATATAATGGGCCCACGGCCTCACACAAAGGCCTAATATACAGCACAGTGGGCCTTACCCAAGGACCACATATACACAACAGGTGGGCCCTGCTCATGGGCCTTAAATACATGACATGTGGGCCATACACATAGGTCTCGAATACATCAAATGGGCCATGCATCATGGGCATATCACAATGGGCCTTGCCCATAGGCCACGAATACATCACAATGGGCCCCAACTACGGGTCACATATACATCATATAGGTCTCGACAATCGGCCTTGGCAATCAAAATCGGCCTCGGCAATCAAAATCGGCCTCGACAATCGATGTCGGCCTTAACAATTGGGATCGACACTCGCAATCGGCCTCGATACTCGCCCTCGACAATCGGAATCGACCTATACAATCGGCCTCGACAATTGGAGTTGGAATCAACAATCGACATCGACATCGATAAAAGGCCTCGACAATCGGAATCTGCAAATCGGCCAAGTCAATCGAAATCGGCAATCGAAATCGATAATCAACAGATAAACAAAGCAGGGTCCATAAACGATCAGCCGATCAACCATGGTATAAAGATCAACACTCGGCCGTAGTTATATCAAATCCGATAGCATGGAGTCATCCGTCTACGGTGAGTGGGGCCCACTTATTTGGATTAACTCACTAAGGGAGTGATGAGAATGGGCCTAACAAGGCCTAAGGGAAGGTCACAATGTCGACATCCAACCATCATTGCACATCGATGTGGACATTCAACCAACATTGCCCCCAAAGAGTGGCCCACATAGAGCCAAACATATAGTGGGCCCCTGGCCTCTCACAAGGGCCTCATTCAAGGGTTAAAATATACGATCTTCAAATACACAACAGGTGGGTCCTGCACATGGGTCTCAAATACATAACATGTGGGCCCTATGCATGAGTCTCATATGCATCAAATGGGTCACGCCAACAGGCCTAATAAATTTCACAATGGGCCGCACTATATAGGCCTAATACACATCAAGTGGGTTGCATCAATATGCCGCACTAAGGGGTCGCACTTTCATCAAGGTGGGCCTTAACGGATGGGCCACAAATAGATCAAGGTGGGCCATAAAAACACCATATTGGGCATTGACAAAGGCCACAGATACACAATAGGTGGGCCCTGCTCATGGACCCTCGAATACACCACATGGACAGCCATAAATATCGGGGTGGGCCTCATGAATGACCATAAATATATCAAGGTGGGCCTCATTATATGGGCCGCACCAAATAATCATTTCAATACTTGTAGGTGTGACATGTATATCATGGTACAGTATCATTCCATGGGGCACATAGCCCACTAACGATGATCAACACTGTCCAAACATTGTCCAGGTAAATTAACACCATCCAAACCTTGGACAGCACTGTCCAAACATTATTCAGTACCGTCAAGCACAAGTTGGAGGGTGTGGATGAATAAATACATTGCAGTGGTCCAATCTGGCAAAATAGGTGGACGACATTGATAACCATATGCATCAAGTGGAGTCCACACATGTGTGGGTCCCACAGCTGCTATGTAGCATGAATAAAACATATACATCACAGCTGCCTACTGTCGCTACCTTTGGACGGTGGCATACAACCCATACATCATCGAGGGGTGTCCACGTCCCAATTGGATAGATGGACCAAGTGGATATACAATACATCCACCAAGGTGGGTCTCACATGAGACCACCGTCCGGATGGACGATGCGCATACAACAAATACACCAAGGTGGGTCCCATTCCAAAATGAATGGATGGATTGGATAGAAATAGATACATCACGGTAATCCCCACGTGATATCCATGGACAGCATAGTTGAAACATATGTATCAGAGGTGGGGTCTTGAGACTCAAATATTGTATAATTTTTTCTATTTATCTCTTGATTTTATAAATATAAATTATCTTAATATTTTATTTTACTCATGCATGTGTTGCAAGATAAATTTAAGTGCTTGGATTGAAAGGGTGCTAAAAAGCATGAATTTGATGCTCAAGATTTATCAAGGAAAGAGATGGATTTTAGGAGACCAAGATTGAAGTATTCACATGTCAAATATCCAAGAAAATCAAGTGACGAATGGAGAGAATCGACAATTTGAAGTGAATAATCCTAAAATCGTCCTGAAAAAGTGTATTTTGAAGCTGTGAAGTTTATTTTGGAAAACTGTGCAGTAGGAAGTCTGTTTTAAACGAACTAAGTAGCGAGAAGTCTATTTTGGGAAAATACGTATATTTGATGCAGTTTTTAGGGTTTTCAACTTTGTGCGAAAATTGAAGTTCCCTACTTATAAATATGGCCTCCTAGGGCATTCCAAAAAAATCATTTAAGGCATCCCAAAGCAAAGTTTAGGATTTTTAAAGAGTTTTTTTTTGTTTTATTAAAGCTTTTAAGTTGTTCTTTTTATTTTAGATATTTTTTATTTTTTATTTTTTTTCTTATTACTTTTTATTTCTGCAATTTAATTATGCTTTTTTAAGTTCCTTCTAACCCAAGCTAGAAGGGAAGCACATGGGTTTAATAGTTCTTTAAGATTATGATGATTGATTGTTTTAATGATGAGAAGAATGATGTATGCATGTTGTCTATTATTTAGGTTTTATTTTTTTTATCCTCTTGTGAGATCTATATGTTTCCATCATATGAGATTCACATTGATGAATAGGCTTAGCCTAGATCAATCAGATTTTCTAGATAGGAGAGGTTCTCAACTTGTTATATTTCTTTGATATTCATTATCCTATAGATCTTGAATACATAGAATCACTGGCGCTTGAGAATATATGTCAATGATGCAGATCCATTATTTTTTAATATTTTATATCACTTTTTAATATTTAAACTGTCTTATTTTCCGACTAGGCTGACCATAGTGCTCAGATCCTAGTTGTGTTATACAAGTCATTATGATTTTGGAACATTAACCTATGTGTGGAACTTTGAAACTTAGGTATTATTTTAATTCATTGAATTACATCCATTCAAAAATCTCAAAATCAAATCATTGATTTAGTTTTTATTACTTAGTTTGTTTTGCATTTGATTTTTTTTCTTCTCACAATTCATCTCCTTGTGGGATCGACCTCGTATTCACGGGATACTACTTACGAACCTTTGTACTTGGAGGCAAGCAATCATGGGGTCCACACACGTGGCCCACCAGAGATTTGAATTGGCTTCATTTAGGGTGGGTGGTGTGAATCTAAACACCCATCATGATCATGGCCCACAAAACTTGCAAGCGTTGGCACAACAACTGATTTACTAGTGGGGTCCATGTATTTGGACGGCATGGATAACAAATACATCACAGCTGGCTCCACATATGGATGTTGTGCAACACAACCATCACGGTGGAGTCCCACTATCTAGACAGATAGTGAGGATAAAGCACATACTACAGTTGGTCCCACGGTCCCAAACAGTAGTCGGTGCGAATTGCAACACGTGTAGGGCCTACACGCCTAGGACGAATGATCTGGCTGAAACACATGTTTCGTGCTGGAGTCCATACAGCAATGGGCGGTGGAGATATACATCGAGGTGGTCCACGTCCAGATGGATGGTTGGATGTAAGACATATACATCAAAGGTGGGTCCACCATCCAATAAACTGGACGGTGTGGATCAAACCCACACACCATGGTGGGATTCCACCCAGCACACGTAAGATGGACGGTGTGTGTACAGCACATGCATTACAGTGGGGTCCAACCACCGTCCTCACAGGTGGACGGTAGTGGATATACAATAAATACATTAGAGTGGGTCCCACCCCACACGTGTGGGTGGGTCCACGTCCATACAATGGACTGCGAGGACAGAACGGATACATTAGGTAGGTTCCACCATCCTGGAATGGACGGTGGATGAAATACACAAATCATGGTGGGATTCCACCGTCCACAGCCGTGGACAGTGTAGCAAAACCCATGCAACACTGTGGGTCCCACGTGGGGCCCACCATAACATTTACTTTCCATCCAAACTGTTGGTAAGGTCGCACGGACCTGGATGAACAAGGAAAAAAATAAATTTCATCTTGATCCAAAACTTCTGTGGACCCAAAAAGAGTTTCAATGGTATATGATCAATCCCACTATTTCCTGTAGTGTGAGCCACCTGAGCTGTGGATGGAGATGGAATTTGGAGGGGGCCCACTGCTGGGAGTGGCCCACCTCATTTACGGCGTGGATGTAAAATATACATCATGGTGGGGCCCACATGCAGGGCTGTGGCCCCAAGCCCGTCCGCCCATACACGCAGCGCTGCTGCTGTTGTCAAGGGCAGTAGGCGCTGCTCCCTTGTGCATGTGTTTTAATTTTTATTTTTATTTTGAAAATATCCGATTTCTTGTGGTTTTTCACAGGTGAGGCCCTCATCCAGTAAATCTAACTCGTCTATTGCACTCTATGGCTCAAGGCTGTCCAAACGAGTCCAATATCCGATGTTTTCCCAGCGCATAAAGATGTCAGACGGACTTTCAATGGTAGAAACCACTGTTTTACATGTTACGGCCCACTTGAAGATCGAATGGCATTCATTTTTTGTTTCAACGCCTAAAATGACATGGGGAATGGAATGCACGGCGTGGATTGGATTGATACATCAAGGTGGGGCCTGTATAAGTGGCCCACCCAAAAGTCTTAAATAAATAAATAAAACAAACCGCCTTGCTGTGAGTACACGGCACTGTCCATTCACACTTCATTTGCAAACGTCCAGCGTCCCTGGACGCTGGACGGTTTCCACACAATTAAGGTGGGTCCCACGGGAACGTGGCCCACTTAGATAAATCTGATGTTTGTGTTTTCCATCACCAAGGGTAGGGCCCACAAGGCTTAAACGGTTGAATAAGACACACATTGAGGAGGGTACATCCGGGTGGGTCACATGGCCATATCATCACACTAAAATATTGAAAGAGAGAGGGAGAAAGGGAGAAAGAAGCACGCATCTTTGATCATCTTGGATTCCTTCTTCCATCAACGTAACCTAGAGCTCCAAAGGGTGCGATTCAACGGTCGAGATTGATTTTAGAGGGTGGGATTAAGTGGTAGGGAGTGGGTCATGCCAAGCTTCTCTCATGGAGCTTGGACGATGGATTCTCATGGGTTGCTTGGGAGAATGAGAAGGAGAGATGAGAGAGAGAGGTGTAAGAAAGAGAGAGCGAGAGATGAGTGTGATGGGTGAGTGATAGATGTGTACTTGTGTAAGAAGAGTGTTGACTTTTGAGGAGGGTAGTTGTACTTGGGGATGAGATGGAGTGATGGGTTATACTTTGATTGATTGATGTGATGTGTCGTAGAGATTCTCTCGAAATTATAACACGCGGCGTTTTTCTCGCACCGAACGCTGGCCCACATCTCCTGACCAGGGTATCGCCTCGGCGCACGAGTCGCAGCATCGGAACCGCGACAACGACGTGATCACTATGGTAAAGATCTTGGGTTGAATCGACTCGGGTAGACTTCATGTGAATCAGGGTCGCGCGTAAATACCGGTTAAGGGTCGAAGGTTGTTGAAATTTGACCGAGAAAATCGCAGAAGTCTACGGAACGGTACGGAATAAGATACGGGTCTTACATGTGCTCACTAAAAATCTTCCTTCACCAACATCTAACAATGATACGTTATAACAAATTCAAAAGAGATAAAATTAGAAGCGTAATGATTACCTATACAAAGGTCATATCTTCAACGTTATTTCTGACTCATTATACGTTGTTTACCGACAAAAGAAGACTGATAAGAATTTGTGGCAGACACTTCTCACCAAATACATATCAGAGAATAAATGCAATAAAAAGAATTCTTGTAAGTCAGTTTCTAAAATTCAAAATGTCGGATGAAAAACTTATCCCTGATCAAGTACATAAGTTACAGGTTATCATCCAACAAATTATAGCTGATGACACTAATATCGACGAATCCTACCAATTATCCACCATTATTACTAAACTTTCACTTAAATGAAAGGATACTAAAAAATCATTGAAACAAAAAAAATTATATATGTATATCCTTAGAAGACTTCCTAATGTTTCTTTGAATAAAAGAAGAATTTAGGCTTTGTGACAAAATGAAAGAACAACAGGAGGCCCCAGGTAACGCTAATATAGTCGAGAATAATGTGAATCGGGAATCAGAAAAGTCACTTCTTAAGAAAGATGATAGGCTCAAACTTAATAACCAAGAGTTCAAAACGAACACATCCAAGAAGGTTCATGCTTCTTTTACAAAATCTCTTGTCACTTTAAGAAAGACTGGTGAAAATATAAAAAGAAAATGCAAGAAAAGAAGCAACAAGTCAATATGACGAAAGACATAAATCTGACAACTGTCATCTCTAAAGTTAATATGGTAAATGAGGATGTTGAATGGCGGGTAGATTCTGACGTTATCAGACATGTTTGTAAAAATTACAAGATGTTCAATTTCTACAAAATAGTGGGGGATAATCAAGAACTATATATGGAGAATGCCTCCACATTTAAGGTTGCAGGAAAAGGAAAGGTACATCTTAATCTAACTTTCAAAAAAGACATTACTCTGAACGATGTGCTACATGTACCGAATATTATGAGGAATCTTATATCGACTAGTCTACTGATTAAGTTTAAATTCAGACTCTTATTTGAATTTGATAAATTTATTGTGTTTAAAAATAGAGTATATATAAGGAATGACTATGTATCTAATGAAATGTCCAAATTGAACCTTATAAATAAAAATTCTTCTTCCATTTATATGCTTGATTCGTATAATATTTGGCATACTATATTAGGACATATTAATTATCATGGTATTGATAATATATCTAATCTTAATCTAATCCTTAAGTATACAAAACCTAATGACAAATGTAGTATTTGTGTACAATCCAAAATAACTAGAAAACTGTTTCTAATGGTGAAAAGAGAATCACAACTCATAAACCTAGTTCATAGTGACATATATGAAATAAACGGTTTAATAACAAGAGAGGAAAAGAGATACTTCATAACCTTTATACATGATTTCTCCCGTTATACCTTAGTATACCTATTGAATAATAAAGATGAGGCACTACAAAATTCAAGATATATAAAGCAGGAGTTGAGAACCAATTAGACCGAAAGATTAAAATTCTAAGATTAGATAGGTGGGGAGAATATCTTTTCTTAGAATTCTTAGAAATTTACAAAACTCATGATATAATTCACCAAATTACAGCTCCCTATTCATCCCAACAAAATAGGATAGTAGAACGGAAAAACATGTCTCTCATAGACATGATAAACTCTATACTAAATAATACAGGTTTAGGTTAAGGATTTTAGAGAAAAATTCTATTGACTGTCTATCTTATTTTTAATAGGATACATCACTCTAAGACTCATAAGACTCCAAACGAACTATAGAAGAATAAGATTCCTACATCGCATACTTTAAGGTATGGGGTTGTAAAGCCTTAGTTCGACTTAATAAGCCTAAAAAAACCCAAGATAAGGTTGAGATCTCTTGAGTATATGTTCATAGGATATACAAAAAATATTAAGGCATATATGTTTCTAATTGTAGAATCTATTCATTCGATCTCGGTAAACACCATAATAGAATCTATAGATACCAAGTTTTATGAAAACTCATTCTCTTTTATAATTAGAAAAGATATAAGATCTTAAGACCCTAATACAAGCAATAGTTCTTAAATACCTGATCAAGATATCAGCAGTCTCGATAAAGATGACATAGAACTTATAAGGACCAAGCGAATCAGAATAGGTATATCTTTTAGACCCGACTTCTACCTTCTGTTGATAGAGGGAAATAAAGATACTAGAATAGAGGAAACCATGTCAATATATAACATATAAAATGATCTGGTAACAATAGATGACACCATTAGATCTTATAATGCTTATTTTTGGAAGGAAACTATAAACGATGAGATGGATTCTATATTACAAATGGAATATGAAAACTTGTTGATCTGCCCCTAGGATCAAAACCAATAAACTGTAAATAGATTTTCAAAAAAAAAACTAAAACCGAATGCAACCACAAAAAAGTTTAAGGACGGATTAGTGGCTAGAGAATTTACACATAAAGAAGGTATTGATTTTTTTCGATACCTATACTCCAATAGAAATGATATCAACTATCGGAGTTTTAATTACTCTGTCATCCATTCATAAGTTAGAAATCCACTAGATGGATGTAAAGACAGTTTTTCTAAATGGTGACCTCGATGAAGAAATTTATATGAAACAACTAGAAAGTTTTATAGTTACAGGACAAGAAAATAAAGTATGTAAATTGATCAAGTTACTATATGGACTTAAACAGGCACTTAAGTAATAGCATGAAAATTTTGATTAAGTAATCACCTCATATGGTCTTAAGATTAATGAATCTGATAAATATATATATTCGAAATTCTCTGATTATAAATAAGTAATTATATGTCTCTTGTAAATGATATGTTAATCTTTGGTATATGTTTAGAAGTTGTAAATAACAATAAAAGATTCTTATCATCTAGTTTTGACATGAAGGATATGGGTGAAGCTAATGTAATTTTAAGTATCAAGTTAATTAAAAATGAAGCTTGTAATGTATCTCGGTTAAAGTATTCTAATGTAATTAATAGTCTTATGTATGATATGATTTATACTCGACCTGATATTTCTTTTGGAGTAGGTAAATTGAGTAGGTTTATAAGTAATCTAAGTTTAGATCGTTGAAATGCCATATATAAAGTACTCAAATACTTGAGAAAAATAATTAACTATGGTTTATATTTTTCTAGTTATCTTAGTATACTTGAAGTGTATAGTAATACAAGTTGGGTCATTGATTCTAATGAATCCAAGTTTACCAGTGGATGAACTTTTACACTTGGAGGAGTTACCATTTCTTGAGGATCCAAGAAACAAACTTGCATATCTCCTTCTACCATGAAATTTAAATTCATAACTTTGGTAGCTAGTAGTAAAGAAGCATAATGGTTAAAAAACATGTTATTAGAAATATCATTATTGGTAAGGTCTTTACCACTGGTTTCTATTTACTGTGATAGTGAAACAACACTATCAAAGGCATATAACAAGACTTATAATGAAAAATCCAAACATATCAGTATAAGACATAGTTTTGTGCGGCAATTACTTGACAACGATATTATAACAATACAATATGTATGATCTATCCAGAATCTAACGAACCCGTTCACGAAGGAACTGGCAAGAGATGTTGTCAATAGAACATCAAAAGGAATGAGACTTAAGCCAAATTCACAGACACCGGATGAAGGAAACCCAGCCCACGTTACTAGGTTCAATGGGCAAAGTACCTCACAGGAAGTGTCTGAAGCAACATTGTACATTTTCTATCTGTCTCATTCTTGAATGTATGTATAATGTTGGGTACCTGTAATGATAAAAAGGAGGATGAGCCGTTACTCTTAATAATTCTTTTTAAGGGTGCTATAATTATAGGAGCATTCATAAGGAATCACTTGTATGAGTATTGGAAGTGGGGCCGCTTCCTGATATTTGAGAGTTTTGGCTACTCTCATGAACTTATGAATCCAGGACAGAGCACAAGGCCATAAACGTGTTATAATTTTAGAACACATGACAATTGAAATATATGTGTGTGTAACATGTCCGATTGTATCATATAGAGTACTTAGTTCAAGACCATAGTCATTAAGGATTCCTATTCAACTTTATTTTGTTTACACTAAGTGAAAGTTTAAGTTTATAAGACACCTTCTCCTATGCGCATATTTTCCTTACATACCCAGACATCTGTATTTTAAAAAATAGTGGGGGATTGTTGAATTTTTTCAAAATAAGAAGAAAATGAATTTTTAATTTATATACAGAAATTTTTAGAAAGGGGTTGTGGCTTTTGATGATTGTTGGTGACCATTTATTTATGAATGATAGTGTCTCTTGATAAAGGGAGCATCATTTAAATTTGAAATGGAGGGATGCTATTGTTGAAAAGATACCATGGAAGAAGATGTCTTTTCATGAAAATGGTCTTAAAGCATCTCTTGTAATTTTATATAAACTCATCTTTAGATTAATTCGAAATCACAAATTCCAACAATCTCTTCTCTATCTTCTTCTTTTTCTCCATTTTTGTTTTTGAAAGGTTTTTGGAAAGATACAGTTTTTAAGCGTTAAACTGTAAATAGTTTTCAAGCTGTAAATTGCAAACAATTTTCATGGGGTAAATTATAATAGCATAGAAGTCAGGGTTGTACGCTGTAAAAGTGTGTTTGGGGTGTGGTTTTTTTATTTTAGAGCCGAAACTCACATTTCTTCGGTCTTTGAGAAGAGACTTATTGTATCATATATATGTGGTTTTGCTCTAACCCTTTTGAAAATTAGTTTAATCACCAATAGGGTGTGAATATCGCTTTAAAGATAATGACATTTTAACGCATCTTAAGCCTAATTTTAAGGAATTAATTTTCTATTTTTCTGCCTCAACTATAACAATACCTTATCGTCTTGATCATGGACACATGCTCGATGAAGTAGGACCACCAACTCATCGAAGTCAGAGTTGTACGCTGTAAAAGTGTGTTTGAGGTGTGGTTTTTTGATTTTAGGGTTGAAACTCACATTTATTCAGTCTTGGAGAAGAGGATTATTGTATCATATATATGTGGTTTTGCTCTAACCCTTCTGCAAAATTGATTTAATCACCAATAAGGTGTGAATATCCCTTGATAATGAGATTTTAACGCATCTTAAGCCTAATTTTAAGGGATTAATTTCCTATTTTTCTATTTCAACTATAACCATACCTTATTGTCTTGATCATGGACACATGCTCGATGAAGTAGGACCACCAACTCATGTCCATTTGAACGTACATTGATGCGTATCAATCAGTCAGATATACTTTCATGTTATTTTTTGCGTCGTAACCTATATAGAATGTGACCCGCGAATTGGACGGTGTAATCATAGCCACATGCATGCCTCGTTTACGATTTCAGTGCATGTCATACGAACCATCATACTCCACCAGAGTATCTAATTTCTTTCATTTGTCGATGTGACGGTATCCGTTTAGGAATCGTTCTCCTTGCCCAAAGAAATGTTCAAAAAGAAAATAAAAAACAAAAAATAAAAAGTCCTTGGCAAGCATCCAAGGCAAAGAGCTTTCGTTTGCAAACGAGAAACGTTTCATATTCAACCTGGCGGATGACAAGTTGCCGTCAACACAGTGGGTAACTTCAAATATGTCATTATGAGAGAAATCCTATCCGTACAATAGGTTGGCCCACCACGAAGATTAAGTATATAGAAATATCAGAATCATCTACTCTTCCGTCACACCACATCAAATAAAATAATATAAGGTCGCTGATAAATAACAAAATATAAATGTGGTAACTTCTTCTGATTACATTGGGCTGATTTTTATGCCAGGTAATCCGAATGGTGGACCCAAGCTATTGGACGCGGTTGATTTCAGATACACATGAAGTGTTGGAAGTTATATGCTGGATAGACGGTAAGTTATCATCCGACCGTGATTGCGTTCATCTTTGAAATGATATCGAAATGGAAAGCAAAATTCTTACGAAAAGTCCAACTCAAGTTATTGCCACGTGGTGGGCCATCATTCATTTTTTAATTAATTGATTACCGTACATTTCTCTATCTGCTTGCCAAGTCAGGGAATCAAACATTCCGTGGGCTCGTGTTAGGCCTGAGCATATAATATCAACGGATGTCAATGAACGGGGCAGGACCACACCCAAAAAATAAAGATCTTCGTTGGGACAATCCCAACCTTTTAATTAGCGAAATAGAAGAGGCCAAAATATTGGGAAGATTTTGGGTAGTTCTCCATCCAGTAGGGGCCCAACAGACCAACGGTCTAGATCACCGGAACATGGAGCGTGCATGTACAAATTGAAAACGGCAAGTCCCACCAGACATGCCACATGTGCAACGACATCCTCACCGTGAAAAGGTAGCCCCGCCATAAAGATCAAATTTCTCAAAAATCAAACTGATCTACTTACTAAGTGGGTCACCCCTACATGTTGAGTCAGATCGTCGGTTATCCATTGATTCCAGATGTGTGGTCCACATGATTACTGAACTGATATTATTTTTGTGCCATGTAAATTCTTGATGGTGGGGGCTTTTGCACAAGTGCTATGTTGGCGGGAAGATGGTGTGTTGTCCTACATGTGGTCGACCAGTTCTCATGTACCCACGTGGCACAACCGTGACATCTGGACCATTCATCGATGGGAAACCATGACAACTTTTTCTGCCAGAACATGATCAGGTCTTCTGATAGATGGGGCGCACGTTTTCAAATTTGACTTAGGGGAACGGACTGACAAGTGACATGCTTTTTAGATCACCAGATGGATGACTGACCGGAATCGTCTACAGCACTGACACCAAAGCTACGTGAGGCTTAGCATGTTTCATGTTTTGTATGTAAATCTGCAATCTCATCTATCCATTGATAATCATTTATTTGAACCCTATGCAAGCATAAACCTAACATAAAAACTTATAATAGCTACACCAATGGTAAAAATGTAAAATTATACCATACATGCTCACCTCTGTGCTTTGGCACATGCACAACTTTGCACATGTGTCATGTGTGTTTAATATGAATGGTCCATGTGATGCGGAATCCCATGAAGCTTTTGAAAAAAATTCCACACTAATCTAAAATTTTGATGGCCATGACAAAGAGAAATGCAAATCAAGGGAGAAAACTGGTTTCATATTTCATACCCATCTAAGTTTTGGATCAAAGTAAAAATTAGGTCCGGAGGGTCTAATGAGATTCCACTTCACATGGGCTGTTTAGTTTTTGGAGTCACATCATGTATAAAAAGTTTTAAAAAATGTTCATATGAGTTCTGTGAGAACTGTAGGGTAATTGAGCATTTGGCAATTTATTGGACTTCTTGTATTGGTGTAATAGGGGTAATGGGTTGGTTTGTAATGAAAATATTAATGATTAGGTTATATTTCTTGTAAACTTGGAATAGAGCTTATTCATATCCTTTCATTCCCGTTGTTTGTTTGCCTGGGAGGGAGCCAAAGGTAATGAGTCTGGGAATATGTACCGTGTGCTAAAGAGAAAAAGGAAAAAGGAAAATTATGCCGTGTGTTTCCTGTTATGTTGATTTGGTCAATGTATTTGTCAAGAGTGAGGATCCTGAGGCAGGAACTCCCTGAACGTTTTCATTCGTCAACGTTATTGTAAGTGTCATGTCATTTAATAAGAACTATAATGGAGATGTTAAACAGAAGCGGTTTAGATACTAAATAACTCAGTATGGTAAGCATAATGAGTAAAGTCTGTGGAGACCACCGCCATTGTCATTCGTGCATTGTATCAACTCCATTCATCTCTTTTATCATCTAATTTTATGGTTTTACAACAAAAATTAATCATATCCAAAGATCAAGTGGACCACATCACCTGAAACAATGTGAATTGAATTCTACCGTTGAAAAGTTTTTGGGAGCCCACAGAAGTTTTATATCAAGATGATATTTGTTTTTTCCATTCATCCATGTCTTTGTGATCTTATGAACAGTTTGGATGAAAAATAAATATTATTGGAGGCTTAGAAACACTTCAATGGTGAAAATCAACACTTCCACTGCTTCATTTGGTATGGTGTACTTGAGCTTTTAATATACTTCAGTTTTGGGCTCAACTCCTAAAATGATATGAAAAAATGGATGGACAACGTGGATAAACCATAGGAATTCACAGTGGGCCCAATAGAATTTACTTAGTACAATAAGACTTGGTAACCAATCCAATTTCACGTGTCTAATGGGGAGACAGATTCCCTGCCAAAGCCTTTTGCAATAAGATCCTGCACAAGAATTTCAGATGGGCCCACTACGACGTTTGTGATAAATCTAACCTGTTCATCCCTTTTTTGATATCATTTTAGGACATCATACTAAAACTAATGTATATACAAAACTCAAATGGGTCACATGAGAGCAAATAATGAGGATTTAGTGTCCACCGTTGAAATATTTATATGGCCACAAAAGTTTTGCATCGGTCTAATATTTTGGTATTTTCACTTTATCCTAGTAAAAATGACCTTATGAACAGTTTGGATGACATATAAACATTGAGGCCCAAGAAGGTTTCAACAATAGGAATTTCTTTCTCCACTGTTTCATCTTGTATGGCCCAGTTGAGTTTTTTATCATCCTAATTTTTGGTTACATGTCTTAAAATGAGTTCTAAAAATGGATGAATGGATTGGAATTCTTATAAACATCACGGTGGACCCCACCATACATCTCAGTGCTGGAACTTGAATCCGCATCTATAGTTTCCATTGGAAACGTATTGGCTACTCCCCGGTCACTCGGTGTTATGTGGGTCCACCATGATGTATGTGTTTCATCCATGCCGTCCATCTATTTTTCTAGATCATTTTATGATATAAGACAAAAAATGAGGTATAACCCAATCTCAAGTGGACCACATTACATGAAATAGTGTTGAATGAACGTTGACCAATAAAAATTTTTTGGGGACCATAAAAGTTTTGGATCAAGCTGATCTTTGTTTTTCCCTTCATTTGGGTCTTTATGACCAAAACAATAGATTAGATGTCAAATAAATAGTATAGTGGGCCTTAGGAGGACTTTAATGATGGATATCCAATCACCATTGTTTTCCTATGGTATGATCCATATGAGATTTATATATCCCTCTCATTTTTTAGATTAACCCTAAAATTATATGTAAAAATAGATTAATGGAATGGATGAAACACATACATCATGGTGGGGAAGTGATGTCACCCATTTATATGGGGTCCCATTATGATGTATGTTTTGTATCCACACTGTCCATCCATTTGGAGAGATCATTTTATGGCATGAGCCAAAGAATGAATCAGATCCAAAAATCAAGTGGACCCCACCATAGAAAGTAGTGGAGAGAGTCACGCCCACCATTTATTACGACTGAATATAATACAAACCTTGTCACTTTGTTTACTGAACCTCATCACTTTGTATTGCAACTCCGTCACTTTGTCTATTGAACCTCATCACTTTATACTGCAACCTCGTCACTTTGTCTAGTGAACCCCGTCATTTTGTAATGCAATTCTGTCACTTTGTCTACTATACTCCGTCACTTTGTGCTACAATCTCGTCACTTTGTCTAGTGAACTTTATCACTTTATATTGCAACTTCGTCACTTTGTCTACTGAACCCTGTTACTTTGTACTGCAACCTTATCACTTTGTCTTCTGTGCCCCGTCACTTTGTATCGCAACCCCGTCACTTTGTCTACTGAACCCCGTCACTTTGTCTATTGAACCCCGTCACTTTGTACTACCACCCCATCACTGTCTAGTGAACCTCGTCACTTTATACTGCAACTCCGTCACTTTGTCTACTGAACTCCATAACTTTGTACTACAACATCGTCACTTTGTCTACTGTACCCAGTCACTTTATGGTGACCTTGTCACTTTGTCTACTATACCCCGCCACTTTGTCCAGTAACCCTACTTAACCTCATCACTTTGTCTAGTAAAATCCCATCACAAAGTGACGGGGTACTTCACAAAGTGACGAGGTACAGTAGACAAAGTAATGAGGTTACAACACAAAGTGACTGAGTACAGTAGACAAAGTGACGATGTTGCAGTACAAAGTGATGAGGTTCAGTAAATAAAGTGACGGGGTTGCAGTACAAAATGACGAGGTTAACTAGATAAAGTGACCGGGTTGCAGTATAAAGTGACGGGGTTCACTAGACAAAGTGACGAGGTTGCAGTACGAAGTGACGGCTTTCACTAGACAAAGTGATAAGATTAGAGTACAAAGTGATGGGGTACAGTAGACAGTGACGAGGTTCAGCAGACAAAGTGACGAGGTTTGGATTTGATTCAGTCGTAATAAATGGTGGGCGTGACTCTCTCCACTATTTTCTGTGGTGAGGTCTACTCGAGTTTTGGATCTGATTCATTCTTTGGCTCATGCCCTAAAATGATCTCTTCAAATGGATGAACGGTGTGGATACAAAACATACATCATAATGGGACCCATATAAATGAGTGACATCACTTCAATAGCGAGTTTCACTACTCAATGTGGCGTTGAATCCCAAATGGAAATGAAAGCGGATTGGCTGCTCCCCATACCACCAGCCTGGTGGTGGTGGTGGTGGTCGGTGCTCTGTGAGCCCCACCATGATGTATGTGTTTCATCCATTCTGTTAAGCTATTGTTACATATAATTTTAGCGGTTGATCCCAAAAATGAGAGGGATATAAATATCATATGGAACACACCATAGGAAAATAATGGTGATTGGATATCCATCATTAAAGTCTTCTTAAGGCCCATTGTACTGTTTATTTGACATCCAATCTATTGGTCTGGTCATAAAGACCCAGGTGAAGGGAAAAAATAAAGATCAGCTTGATCTAAAACTTTTATGGTCCCCAAAAAGTTTTTAATGGTCAACGTTCATTCAACACTATTTCATGTAATGTGGTCCACTGGATTGGTTTATACCTCATTTTTGGTCTTAGATCATAAAATGATCTAGAAAAATAGATGGACGGCATGGATGAAACACATACATCATGGTGGGCCTATATAGCACTAAGTGGCTGGGGAGTAGCAAATACGTTTCCATTGGAAACCATGGACGCAGATTCACTGGGGAAAGCCTTTTGCATGAAGTTCCAGCGTTAGGATGTATGGTGGGGTCCACCGTAATGTTTATAAGAATTCCAATCCATTCATCCATTTTTAGAGCTCATTTTAAGACATGTAACCAATAATTAGGATGATCAAAAACTTAACAAGATGAAACAGTGGAGAAAGAAATTGCTACCGTTGAAACCTTTCTGGGCCTCTTGATGTTTATATATCATCCAAACTGTTTATAAGGTCATTTTCACTAGGATGAAGGGAAAACACCAAAATATTAGACCGATGCAAAACTTTTGTGACCAAATAAATATTTCAACAGTGGACACTAAATCCCCACTGTTTCCTCTCATGTGGCCCATTTGAGTTTTATATATATATTAGTTTTGGTATGATGTCCTAAAATGATATCTAAAAATGGATGAACGTGTTGTATTTATCACAAACGTCACAGTGGGCCCATCAGGAATCCTTGTGCAGGATTTACTACAAAAGGCTTTGGTAGGAAATTCGCGTCCCCGTTAGACATGTGAAATTAGATTACATACTCAATCTTATCGTACTGAGTAAACTTGTTGGGCCCACTGTGAATTCATGTGGTTTATCCATGCCGTCCATCCATTTTTTCAGATCATTTTAGGAGTTGAGCCCAAAACTGAAGTATATCAAAAGCTTAAGTAGACCATACCAAAGGAAACAGTGGGAAGTATTGATTTTCACCATTGAAGTGTTTCTAAGCCCCCAATGATGTTTATTTTTCATCCAAACTGTTCATAAGATCACAAAGACATGGATGAATAGAAAAAATAAATATCATCTTGATATAAAACTTCTATGGGCCCCCAAAAACTTTTCAATGGTAGAATTCAATTCACACTGTTTCATGTGGTGTGGTCCACTTGATCTTTGGATATTATTAATTT
Organism: Magnolia kwangsiensis; assembly: GCA_037074715.1. NCBI lineage: Eukaryota > Viridiplantae > Streptophyta > Magnoliopsida > Magnoliales > Magnoliaceae > Magnolia > Magnolia kwangsiensis. The sequence continues at coordinate 19,345,385 of CM073572.1, forward strand.
TTGTTGTCAAACCCTAAAATTAGATGATAAAAGGGATGGATGGAGTTGATACAATGCACGAATGACAATGACGGTGTGCTCCATGGACTTTACTCATTACGCTTACCATACTAAGTTACTCAGCAGGCAAACCGCTTCCGTTTAACGTCTCTTTTAGTTCTTATTAAATGTACTTTTTAAAATATATTTAAAAAATTGATGATGTGGCACTTACAGTGACGTTGACCAATGAAAACACCGGAGTCAGGGAGTTCCTACCTCTAGGACACATGATCCGCACTCATATGTCAAAGGTCCACACATGAAAGATTGCATATTGGGTATTAGCCCCACCTGGGCTACTTACTGACCGATATTCCTAATAGTGTGGAGCCCACCATGATGTATGTACATTATCCATGGCATCCATCCATTTAGAAAGATCATTTTTTGGCATTAACCTAAAAAGGAGGCAAATTGAAGGCTAAAGTACTAAGCCACACCATACAAAGTAATGGGGCTTGAACGCATATGTTTACACATGTCCTAACGTAATACATGCGGATCAATGAAATGATGCTATGTGTCAACACTATGTACTAATGACAGACGAAATCTTACTCACACTTTAAAAATATCTTCCAACCTCATTCCTTTTTGCAACATGTCACCTGTCAAGAGCATAACAATTCAAAGTTGTATGTATGGTTGTGGTCAAGAAAAGCATCGTGCTCAACAAGGCTGTAAAAGCCTGTTAAGATAGAAAAATTTTTGCAATCCAGATATGCTCGACAAGGCCATCTCATACAATCATACCTAAAAGGAAAACTTCTTAGAGACGACAATAAGTGCTTTCATGGCAATTACGAAGGTTCAAGATGCGAATATTTCATAAATTATAAGGAAATCAAGGGATATAAAGAAAAATCTGAATCCAGCTAGAATACAATCCTGTAACCTTTGAGGATAAGATGTAGACCAGCAAGGAAACCCAAAGATGGTCATTGCCCTTCCGATCTATATAAAAAGCATCCGATAAAGTACTCAAGGAAAAAACCAAGCCACTACACACAACCTCTCTCACGGCGCAACAATGCCTTATCTTAGTTTTAGCATTAGGATCTCTACTTTGTCCTGCCTAAAATAGTTTAGCTTTTCTATTGTCTAGAGCCATCGTGGACCTCCACTTTTGTCCAACCTCACTGCAGCAAGTTCGGAGTTTAAACTAGCTTAGATTTTCTACTGTGCAGAGCCATCGTTAGTTTAGATTTTCTACTGTGCAGAGCCATCATTACAGTATGCGTAGGAGTAGTGTAAATATCTATGACCTCCGTCGTCAAATCCCTGATTAACTAAGTCCATACTTTCAATATTACGCTAGTCACATTTTGCTAACCATCCACCTCAATTATTTGTTTGTACAAATGATCACATATATTTATCTTTTATTTCTCTACTTATTTTTATTGTTGTTGATCATATTGATCTTAATTCAAACTCAATAAAATCCGTTATTCCACATTTGTTTTAATTCTTTTAATTGCCAGTTATTACATTACTAAGAAACCTGAGAATGGTGATCACTGTTGAAAGAAGAGTTATTATCTCAAGGTAAAAAAATCTCATTCAAAAGAACTAACCCTCCCCTTCTAAATCTCATGATTGTTGCACATCGGTAGTTGAACAACCATGTCAACCTTCATAGGTTTGATCCTACGACTAATTTGATACCTGAGGTTCCATGCATTCAATCAAATTCAAGTCAAGTACGACTCTAGCACGCCTTACATGATCCTAATTGTATATGTTTAACTGAATACAGGTCGTTCGTTAACACGTGTGGGCTCATGTCTGATTGAACTACAACAACATACTGTTAAAAACATCTTAAGGGTCGAATAAGTTCTAGATCAAGCTAATATTCATATTTTCTCTTCATCCAGTTCATTTTTTTAACCTTATAAATAAGTTTGATGGTAAATAAACATAGCGGTGGGCCCAGTAAGGTTTCAACAATAGGTGTTCATTCTTTTTCGTGCGAGTACACTATTCTCCATTGATCACATTTCTTTAAACCATCCGTTATTAGAAACGAAATAGTGGGACAACAATTCCAAGGCATATCATGTTACAAGGAGACGAAATCCATACTGGCATAGCAGGACACCGGATAGAGGGAATGACTAAAGCACCTCCCTGCAAATGTAATCCCTTATCGTCATCTCTGAAGCAATGCTAGAAGGTCATTGTTCTTACTCCTGGACGATAAATTGCATAAATGACATCCATAAATAAAGATAAATTAATGATGAAAGAGGAGTAAACAAACTATGGTGCTGCATGGACCACTAAAGCACTTTCAACCATCACTTCTAAATCGTCTTGAAAAGCTATGGAATCCTCTATAAATTTGGAATGGATTTCATATTACCTTTAAAATGACAACACACATCACAAGGCAGATAAGTCAGCGAATGTTAGTCCATTCTGAGATGACGTTTAGTAATTGAATCAAGTCCATTACATATAACTACAATCCATCCCACTAATCCATACACGCCCCTAAGGGAACAATTGACAAGTGTTTTTGATATGAATTGAAAGGAAAGTTGTTTAGAAGCTGTGAATTGGAGTGAAGTGTAATCCAATTATCATGTAATTAATACTTTTGAAATCTCTCCTAAAGGCTATAATTTCAATCTCATTTACTATTAATTCCTTCAATGGTCTAAAATTTAACTTTTAAAGAGGGGGTTTTTAAGTAAGCACACACTAGTGATGAGAGAGTGGGGCTTGGGCTCGGGCAACCCTACCATGATATTTACAAGAAATTCACCATGATCAGTAGGTGCATCACCCCATGTTAGTGCCATGGCATAAAAGCCGGCTTATTCCATGATTCAAGTGGGCCATAAAAAGGGAAACTGTTGGGAGAGGGATGCCCACCCTTAATTTTTACATGGCCCACTATGATGTTTTTATGAAATCCACACTGAGCATAAGATGTGTCATCCTAACTTATGTAAGGACCAAAAGATCAGGTATATATACATAGGCTTCTGGTGAGCCACACCAAATAAAGCAATTGGGAAATAAACGTCTACCCTTGATTTTTTTAGGGCCTACCATGATGGTTATATAAAATCCACTCCAATTATTAAATGCCACACTAAAATTTATGCTTGGGAACAAAAAATCGAGCACAACCATAAATTAAGTGTGTCATGTGAAGAGAAATAATTATGAGGGTTTGCATTTGCTTGATACACAATTTCCAATTATATGGTTCATATGAATTACGAGTGAGATTGTATGTTAGTCCCTGGGCCTAACATGGGGACATTTGCATGGTAGTTGAGGTGGCTTTCACGTAAACATCATATTGAATCTGGGTGGAAATTCTTAGTCTGCTCTTAATCAAAATAACACAAAACGGATTATTTGACTTAAGAAGTATTTAACCTATTTTGTGGCCCATTAATCGTCAATCGCCACCATTTCCTATGGTATGGTCTATTTGATAATTAGATCTGCTTCATTTTTAGGATAATTGATTCACATAAAGTCGATGGGGCCCCCCATAATGTATGTATTTTATCCATGCTGCTTATTCATTTTGTGAGATCATTTTAAGATATGAGCCATAAAATGTGGCAAATCCAAAACATCTGTAGCCTATCAAAAATTTTCAATGTCAAGTGTTCAATCTCCATTGTTTTATGTGGTGTGGTCCACTTGGGCTTTGAATTTGCTTCATCTTTCGGGTCATGCCCTAAAATAACTTGAAAAAATGAATGGCAGCAAGGATATCTCACGTATATCGTGGTGGGGCCAAAATATAATGAGGTTGAGTTTTGCTTGATTTTCACATGAAATTCCTGGTTTAAACTAAACACCAAGCATTTGTCATAATTACTTATTTACCCCAGTTTACACATGCATTTACAGCTAACCAAACAGGCATGAAGGTTATAATTCTCATAATTTTCATGATAATTGTGATTTGATTCTAATTCATACTAAATGAGGCCTAAGATCACACAACAAGGCCTGACTGGTACTTTGATTAGGTTGATTTTTGTCTTTTCATCTCACTACCGTGAATTACACCTGATTAATGGATTTCATGAAAAAATACACTCTGGTGGCCCCACACACAATTTATGATTGGCATCCATCTCCATTGTTCTCGACAGTATGACTTAAGCTATATATTTAGTAGATCCTTCGGAATGAAGGTAAACTAATTACTTCCTGGCTTTGACCGAGCTCCCTCCACTCCTGATGCAGGACGATTTGATTGGATAATAAATCGTTGTTAAATAAAGCCCTTATAAATAATGTTGTCAAGATCCTATGATATAGGATTTACAATTTGAATCGAATCTTAAGTAAAGTAATACTGATCTCTCATTTGAATTCTTTTTTACATGAATCTTACAAATTTATGATTTGAATTCTATAATTTTTTATTCAAATTCTACTTATTCTTTTATGCTTTAAACTTTCCTCGGCTTTCCTTTTATGTTTTTTTAATTGGCAAAGGCTTTAAGAATTATTTAGAAAAGTTAAATTATTTTATTTTATTTTATTATAAGAGATTGAATGATATATATTCTCTTCAACATTAAATTACCGAGGGGTTTTTATTTTTTTAATGATCTCTTCCTTCTTAGCTGGTTAAAACACCAAATTAGTATACAAGTTATTAAGAATATTTTTATAGATTGTTACAATAACATTGACTTATATGTATCCTGAAATGATAATTAACAATCAAAATATTTCTTTTCTTTGGTGTATAGAATTAAATGCAGCTTTTCCAAGGTAATTCTACATGGAAGAAAGTTAATAAGAACATAAATTATTAAACAATCCTTTTATATTGAAAAAAAATCTTGAAAAAATTAAAATAAGAATTGTTTAGCATTATTGTGGCACGGTATTACTTGTGCATATTGGTGGTAAAAGGGTGACTGTTAAGTTTTTATTTTTTTATTTTTTTTTATATATTTTTAAAAAGATTATAAAAAATATTACAATTTATGGTACCATTGGATACAATTCGGCTTCTATTATGATTTGTGATAGGATCATGATTTTGATAACATTGCTTGCAAGGCATTTTTTTTTTTTTTTTTTCAAATGTCTAGTGGTGGAGTACCTGCTCCACAGGTCTCATTTCTGATGGCGGCTGTCAAGTCACTAGAAGAGGGAGCTGAGTCAAGGGCGGGGTGGTACCAAGTTCACGTCTCAATTTTTTGTCTGGCGTCATGAAATTGAGGCTGCAACCTTTTAAATATGCAATGCAATGGGGCCCACCGGGTTTTGCAATGGACGGGCTGCGTGCAGCAGGTAGCGCAGGGAACTCCCGTCCACGAATGAATCATGTTTGGCATGTATGGCCACTTGCGGACGCGAATTGCGTCCTACCCCCGCCCGGACGGTAATCCGTCCGGGAAGGGCTATGTGGGGCCCAGCGTGATGTAAGTGTTTTATCTACTCTGTTCATCGTTTTTCTCAAATCATTTTAAAATATGATTTAAAAAATGAGATAGTTCCAAAGCTCCGGTGGACCACACCAAAGGAAGCTGCAGTGATAATGACACTCACCGTTGCAACCTTTCTAAGGGCCACCATGATGTTTTTCTATCATCCAACCTATTAATAAGGTCACGTAGACGTGGATGAAATGAAAAAACAAATATCAGCTTGATCCGAAACTTCTCCGGCTCTCAAGAAGTTTTTAATGGTAGAAGTTAAATACCTACTTTGTGGTCCATTTAATTGCTTTACCTGCCTCATGTTTTGGCGCATACCTTAAAATGACCTGAGAAAAACTATTAACGGCGTGGATAAAACAATTACATCACGGTGGGCCCCACATAGCTCTGCCCGGACGGATTAACGTCCGGGCGGGGGTAGGACGCAATCCGCGTCCGGCCACTTGCTCCTTGGCGTCAGGTGCCGTGGGGCACCATAATCTAAGTATTTTAACCATTTTGTCTATCCCTCTTGTCCAATGATAATAATAATAATAATAGATCTAAACCTTAAGTGGACCACACCACAGGAAACAGTGGTGATGGAATAAGCTACGGTTTAAAACTTTTTGAGGCCACATAAGTTTTGGATGAAGCTGATGATATTTATGTTTTTATTCCATTCCGATATGTGAAGATTGTGGGTTGGATGGCAAATGAGCATCACAATGGCTTTAGGGAGATTTTAAAGGTGGTGTCGTTATTTCCCCTATATTTTACCGTGTGGTCCACTTAAGCTTTCGATTAGTATCATTTTTGGACAAGTGCCATAAGATGAAATGGCAAAACGGATGCACGGCATGGATATAAAACACATACATAACAGTCGAGGGAAATCACTATCCCTTGCCCTTCCTTTGGAAGCGTGAGTGTAGTAGGTTCAGATCGCCCAAAAGCATTGGCCCCATGAATGGACCTAATATCATGACCACGGACTCTTGGGCCACTATCAACTGAATGATTATCTATTCCTACGTCAAGTGTCATCTCCAATAGCGATTCTTCTTTGGGCACGGTTTAGCTACTGACAGCTTGGGGAGCGAGCCTCGCTGCTGAGTGACGTCACCAAGTTCCGTGGGCCTCCCAATGATGTATGTTTTGTATGTACATTTTCCATCCACTTAAAGAGATCATTTTAAAATAATAACTAAAGAATGAGTTATATTCAAAGTTCATTAAAAACTTTCACAAAAGTTTTAGATCAAGGTAATATCAGTGTTAAACATTATAGTGGGCCTTGGGATAGTTTCAACGGTGGAAATTACTCTCCCCATTATTTTCTGTGGTAGGGTCCACTAAAGATTTTTATTTGCCCCATTCTTGGAATCATGACTTAAAATGGTATTTCAAAATGAAATCTTTTAACAGTGGGCATTCATAGACCACTATTTGCTGTCGTGTGGTCTACTTGAGATTTAGACCTGCTTTATTTTTGAGACAATAGCCGGAAAAAACTGATAGACCGAGTTGATATACAAGAAATACATCAAGGTGGTCCCACGGTCAGGGACCACCCATTTACGTGTTGCCCGGGTAACACCTAATGCACTCCCATGTCTAGCGGCTAAGTCACGTGCCTGTAAGTGTACTCGCTCGCGTGAAATCAGCATATGGTCAGCGACCTCATGTCACACGTGCCAACACATAACATACGTTATATATTCTTGCATTTATCATATCCCATGTGAGACTCCCTGGTCGAAAAATAAGGCTGACATATTCATTGGGCGAGCCACATTTGTTTAAGGAAGTTGGACAGTTGATAAACATGACTGACGGTCTGTATTCAATATACTAATATGGCGTACCTATCTATTTCTTCTGTTATCTTATGTTCATATAATTTCCTGACAAATAGGTGGATACGATTCTTATAAAGAAGAAGATAATGGCATGAAAATCGCGATGCTCCTTCCAATGTCATGCGAGCGAGCGAGCATTCTTAGAAATCGTAAAAGTAGAAAAGACAAGGGCACTTCCGTCATTGCCAGGAAAACTCTGACACAAGAAGTAATTTGATACTCTGGCAGAGCGTAATGATTCATACTCATGCACTTAAACCACAATAGATTTTATGAAAATAAATCATCTTTAACCGTCCAAACTATGGTAAAACTTTTATTACATAGATTTTATCCCAAAATTATATTGATTTAACATAATAAAAAACTGATGCAGTGACATTTTTTGTTGAATTTGATTCTTCATCCTAAACTTTCATTGATAAAATCGGAATATTTCATCATTAGATATTTATTATTTTATTTAATTAACAATCTGATTTGATTATATATAATTTGGACTGTTTTGGTATATGAAAAATGTAACAATTGTGGGTGCATGCATACGAAGTATTGTACTCTTCCAGAGCATTAAAGTTTTTCCGACAGAGCGGATTAGAGCTCATTACTCATCAGTCATTTCTAATGGAAAGACTTTGATAGTCTGGCAGAGTGTTATACATGATACACATACAGTTAAAAATTGCATACGTTGAATACAGTATATTCAAAAATTAACTGTCCATATTACGCGTCGAAGCTTAGATGTATAATAATATAAAAAAACACATCCTTAGCTGATTATCTAACTTGAAGACTGGGGGCATAGATGGAAACTAACTGGTCTCATTATTTAAAGACGTGTCAACGAATCAGAGGTTAGAAATGTTAAGCCAATCTGATTTTAAAATTTTGATTAAAGACACAATGGGTTCTACATTTGAGTCGGTTTAATTTGATCTGGTATATTCTACGTATACAATTTTTGAGTGCATGCGTATCAAGCATCGTACTCTGTCAGAGTAGAGTGATGAGGCGGCTGTGCGTCATCGAATAACTCAGAAATGCTCTGCCCTCTCTCTCTCTATCTGTGTGTTCGATTGTGGTCAAAGGACTCAAAACCCCTTTCCAGATTCCACCTTCGAAAAAACCCTTAGAAAAAACCCAGTAATAATTGAAAAAAAGAAAAGACGACCCGTTATATTAAAAAAATAAAAATAAAAAAAATCTCGGGGAGAGAGAGTCTTTCGAGTACAGATGGATCTGATCTGTGAAGAGGTACGCTCCTTAGCACGTGTTTCCGCCCTTCGTTTTACCGTTTTCGGCCCTCCTTTCCATTTTTCTCGACCTTTAATTCCAATTTCTAAAATGTCTCTGTAAATTCAGGGGAAAATCGGCGATTTGTTTTCTCTGTCTTGTTTCTAGAGAATCTGAGTAAGTCTTTCCACTCTCTCTCTCTCTCTCTCTCTCTCTCTCTCTCTCTCTTCCTTTTATGCTAATTTCTCAGTTTCTACCATTTTCTTCTTTCTATGTTTGATTGATTTTTCATTTATTATCGTAATCTTGAATTTAGATATTTAATTTGGGCGCTTTTAGTCTACTGTTTTTTTTTTGCTTTTCATTTTGGCATCCGAAGGTTCCGTTGATTTATTCGAGTACTCTACTCGATGAAACATGCGATTGATTTGAAGAAAGATCGATCAATTGCCTAGCAAAAGATCGATCAATTTTAGCCCATATTCTCGATTCCCCTTTATGACTGATCACTTGAGTAAATTACCAAACTGCCCCTATTGTGTTCCGCCACAGATATCGGATTTTCGAATTGTAGTTTGGTGTGCAGTTATCATGACATGGTTAGAGTTTGCGATCCAAGGATGAACTTATCTATGATATTATGGTTTTGTTGTCTATTAACTGAGGCTGTGTTTGGATGCACTATTGAGTCAGATTGGAATTGTTTATCTAGCAAATTGGGAATTGTGAAATTGGACTCTCCTTCAGTAGCTATCATGCTGAGGGTCAAGTTCTATCAAGTTGTTTATGAATCGGACTTGAAAGAAACGTAGCTGCAGTTTGAGGGCTGGAGATTCACAATTCAATTCACTTTTGTATCCAAACGCAGCTTATGTTTTCCAATTTTGATATTTACTAATTTCAATTATGAATTCTTTCTTGTGAACTGACTGGCATATGTGAAGTTTGTTATAGCTTGACGTTTTATTAAGGTTTTATGACATTGATATAGTGGATTGGATCCCTTCTTGACCAATGGAAGCTTAGTATTTCGTTGGAGGAACTTTGGGCTCTTGTTCTGTAGCCTGTACATAGTGGTTTGGGTTTGTCCTGGAGTTCATGATTCATGGGATTCTCAGTGAACCCAGTTTGGTTCACCACTTGGGCTGGGCTTGTCTCGCAGTTCATGATTCATAGGATTCTCAGTGAACCCAGTTTACTCTGTTTGGTTCACAGCTAGGTTTGCTTTTGTCCCACTGGTCATGATTCATGGGATGCTCAATGTGCCCAATTCACTCAGCTTGGTTTGCCTTCATTCCCTTAAATCTAGTAATCAATTTGCTAAGTTCGTAAACTCAACTATATCTGATTCATAGCATTAGTTCACTAAGTTCATAGGCATGGTTGTTCAATGCAAAGCTGGAGTAGGTCTTCAATCCATATGCTTTTCTTCAGGTTTTCCTAGGCTCAGGCATTATGAGGATTTTAGGCCTGAATTTGGATGGTTCTTGTTAATCACAAGAGATTACATGGTGGAAATTTGTGTAATGTATTTTATTGAGATGAGTACGTGTATTTATACACAAATTGGTGCATAAATGTACAACTTTATACACAGCTTTACAAGATATAAGATAATCCTATCTGAGATTACATTAATCTACTCAAATAGCTCCCTTCAAGCTCAAGGCGGTTTAAAAGAACTTGAGTTTGAAGGGTCAAATTTATTTGGAAATAGAAAAACTTTCATGGTGACGAAATCTGAGTAGCGACGGGTAGCATGAGTGGTGAGTAAGCAGGCATGGGTGAGACAACAACAACATCGATGATGGGTATGAGTGCTGGAACTGACAGGTGATCTGGATCCAAATTCAAATGCTGGAGTTTGACTATTCATTCAATAGAGACAAGTGCGTCGAAATAGGTTTGCAGATTGCAGTTACCAACTGCTTCAGGTGCATGGCGATACTAGTGCATGATGGTTCAGACTAACAAATCTGGTGAGCAAATGATAACCGAATATCAGATCCAATCATAATTGTATGTTGGAGAAACAAGTCAAGCTAGAAAGGCTTGGTGTGGCAATAGGTCTGGGTCAAGGTGTTCCATAACGCCCCCCCCCAAAAAAAAAAAAAATAATAATAAAAATAAAAAATAAAAATAAAAATAATAAAATAATAAAATCTATTTGGCCCCATTATGGACCATTTTTTCTGTAATGGCTGTCTTGGCCCCAAAACGCATAACAATTACCACCGTTACCATTACTTAAGGGCTGTTTCATAACCATTTTGGCATACCATGGTCCAGATAAAAAAGTCCGGCATAATAGAAACTAGGTCTGGTCAGAAGGCCCTACATAATAGAACAGGTGCAATTATAAGTGCCTTCACTATACCAGGTCCCAAAAAGCGGCGAAGCCAAGTAGAGATGCTATGTGCGACGGGTTCTCACTGATAGGATCTGGAGATGCAGGTGGAGATGGGGCTCATTCCAACCATAGGGCTGTCATCGATGTCGGTCAGCGACATATTTGTCGCCGGGGAAAAAAAAAAAAGAAGCCCTGAAAGGATCTGGTCGGGGTTGTAGTGGCAATCCGCCAGTAGTGATGGTGATGGTGCTGAACATCGGTCTGAGGATATGCAAATGATGGCTCAAATTACGGCCTAATTCCTACTAGTGATTGCAGTGATCGGTGATGGTGGGTTTAATGATGGATTTGATAATGGCAACAATAGAAGTGGGGTGGCTAGAGGGTGGTGTTTAGTTGGGATATGTACTGGTGAGTGGTTGCAAGTTGCAACACCGAAGTTTGGTTCTAATGGTGATGTTGGATGATGGGATCTGGACAACAAATGGGTTTCAAACACAGATCTAGGAGCTGGGCCGGTGGTTGGGAGCGGAGATGGGTTCCAGGCATTGGTTTCAAGGTGTCGGATGTAATGGTTGTCGGATTCAGGGCAGAGTTGGTGTAAACGTCATGGAGACGAATGGCATCCCTGGAAGACGTAACTGATATGCTGATTCCTGCAGACAGGTGCATGTGTGCGAAGATGTGGAGGCCAGCAGAATGAGATTCATCACAGCCGGGTGAAGGACGAGTCTGAGTTCGAGTCAGAGATGGAGATGACTAGTCAGCAATGTGCGGCAGGTTTTATTTTCCTCTTCGTAAATGAGAACCGACTTAATCAGCTTTCAAGCCAATTCAATCAAGTGAGAGGAAGTACGTGAATGAATTTGGCAGATGCAATGGTGGCTGATCGAGGCACAAGTTAGATAGTGAATGTATCTGTTACACAGACAGATGAACGGTGGTGCGCCTAGTCACAGATACGATCAGACGGTTGCATACATGATATGATTGTACAGTTGCAGATGGTGACTAGATGATACGATCGGAGGGTATCAAGGCCTTTGGGTAGGATTTGATATTATGTTAATCACAAGAGACTACATGGTGGAAAGTTGTTTTTTGTGTATTTCATTGAGATGCGAACGTGTCTTTATACATAAAGTGGTACATAGAGGATAAGGATACGTAGCTGTACAAGATACACTAAGAAATTAGACAATCCTGACTAAGATTGTGCCAGCAAACTCTAACAAAACTAGTGGTTCTATCGAATTCATTGATCTTAGATTTAATCACTTTAGTGCACAAAGGAATTCAATGAATCAGTAAATATGTTTGGGTTTCTGTGTTACAAAAACTTGTTTATGGATTTCCCATATGAATTTGATGAAGCATCAATTCTAATGTTTTTCCATCAAGTATGTATTAGGAAGTTATGTGAAGGTTGGTTGGAGTTGAAAAATGGATGGAGATTGTGATGGTGAATGATGGGATGGGTGCTCTATTCTAAGGCATTTGTTCCTGATGCGGGACACATGATTTAATGCTAGCATTGAACGTGGATATTATGAAAGAGTTTGTAAAGTAATTTAATTAACAAAAGATGCTAACCCATCAAGTAATTAAGAGTAAACAAAAGGAAATAAAATCTGATTTAACCTAAATCACATGCCCGCATGCTAAGAATCACATAAATTAATTAAAAATGGGCCCAATGGAAGAATAAAACTTCTAATTTAGCATAGGCACGTTCCACACTCAGGGGACAGATTTGTAGGTTTTATGATTAAGGTTAGGAAGGGAGAAATCTGAAATTTTAAAAATTAGGGTTCATGGGAATTGAAGATTTTGGAATTAGGGTTTTTAGAAATTGAAAAAAATAGAAAATCGGGGATCTAAGGTTTAGGGTAGGGTTATGGATGAGGAATCAATGGGTTTTGATGAGGGAATCAAGGGGAAATCAAAGGATTAAGCGGTTGTTCATATGGTCAGCATAGGGGCTCGCACATGTGGGTTGTTGGCTAGGGTTTTTAGGTCCTCAATGTTTGATTTTGGTTAGGCTTGAAGTTAGATGATGAAAAGTTGAAGAAAAAGATGATTCAGATGGTCTTGAATATGAAGGGAAGAAGATGGATGAAGTTTTTGGAAAAATACCTCTTTTGGATAGAAATGAAGAGAGAAGGAAGATGATAGATGGAAGCCTCACACCTCCGTTAAATGGGGAATGGAATCCCACTACACCCAAATCCAAATCACATGAAGAAGAGAAAACACAACTTTTTTTTTTCTTTTCAAAATAATGGCATTAGGGCTTCACACACCTATCTTTCTCTTTTGTAGTTTCAGAAAAGACCTTTTACACATAGACGCTTTCAGATAAGATTCTCAACATAAAGAGGCTTAATAAATTAAAAGTTGTTCCTAATTCCCTAATCTCAACACAAATATAAAGTATACCAAAAATAACGAAGCATGTAAACAATCTAAGCAACTATATTATTTTGTGGCCCATGGGGGTCTACGATCAAGGTGTCCAATGATGATCCAACGGTCCGATTATCTTGTCCACCTAGTCCAATGGTCCGGTGTGTCCATCAAGCTCCTATATGTAGCCCACATGCATCTTCCCAGTGTGAGGTCTTCAAAGATGCGTGAACATGCAACTGGAGTCTTCAGTGTGGCTAAGAATGTGAATTGGGCCAAGTAGGCCCTATGTAATGGTCGTCTAGCCATAAGGAGATTGGCTCAGCCCTCCTTTGGTATGGTGCTCGGATGTCCTCATCAGTTCCACTATTGTCTCGAAGTATGTTGTGCTAGAACTAGACTACCTTTTTCAAAAAAGCAAATTGGCTTCTTTTGACTGGAGAATGATAAGTGGTGTATTCGGCATGGAAAGATGAGGTGCTTCATGAGGAAGATGGGTTAAGTCAACGATGGAATTCTAATTTAAGAGAATCACTTGAAACAGTAAGTCCAGAATTTCCTGCAATATATTTGTGGATTTTACTATGTTTAGCTTTCTTTCATTATCATCATCTAAGCCTAATCCCAGTTAATTGGGGTCAGCTACATGAATCGTGTTCCTCCATTCCACTCTACCAAGGACCAGACCTTCAGTTAGCCCTTCAAGGTTTAGCTTTCGTTGACTGGATAAAATTTATTATTTGGTGGTTTTATGCCTTTACTTATTTCATTGTCTCCTTGGATTTTGGGCCATTGTACATGAGATTATGTTTTTTTGATTGCTTCTCAAAGAAAAAAAAAATTGTTTTGTCAATTGACTTAAATGGTTGATTATATGAGGATATGTAAATGTGGGGTGCTGTCGTAAGTGCTAAACATTCCTGGCACCAAGTAAATTAAGGAGCAGATATTGTCAAGCAGCTACCATTTTCCTGGAATATTGAGGTCGTATGTTAGAAGAAGTGGCCAGTTCAGTAAGCATCAGCAAAATTCATGAGATTATGACTAAGGTGAGGCTGGATCGCATTTTAACTATTCCAATGCGGCTGTTGAAACCTTTGGAACATTATGCTTCATTAATATATATACTTCAAGGCATGGCTTGCAGATTGGTTGTTGTTGTTGATTGGGAAAAAAAAAAGGAAGCAAAGGACTCAAAGTCATTCAACACCTTGTTCAAAAAACTATCTTATCCACCTGAGTCAGCTATGTGTATTGAGTATAGTAAGGATGGCAAGGATTGGTAGTTGGTACATAAATCTTGTAAATAACAAATTTCCAGATGATATGGAGAAAGGGTTTGTTACAGTTTGTTACTATAATGTTTTGGGTAAGTAAGCTGGATTGAACTCGAGATGTCAGTTTCTAATGGGAGATTGCCTACCATTGTGCTATGGGCTTGAACCCAATTGTCAGATGTTGAAACAAGGAGCATCATTGACCAATTCATTGCTACAATTATGTTACAATATTTCCTCGGCAATATCAGAAGATAGGCTACCCAATGGGGTTTGGGCGAATGGTCTTCACCGTAGGTTTGCTCCCTATAGGTGAGTGTTCGATTCCCCTCCCTGGCTTTACCCGATACATGTGATTGTGGGTGATTGTGTGTATCCGCAGGGATTAGTCTCACTTCAAAAAGAGGTGGGGACACCCTGTGTCTTCAAAAAAATATATATATCAGAAGATAGGCTTGATTGTCACACAACTGTAGACTTTAACAATTACCAGCTCTAGAATTTAAGATCCCAAGTTCACTTTCACTGATGAGTTCAGTTCCACTGAAGGTAGATCCTATAACCTCTTATCATATATAAGTCATCTACATATTGATATAGGCATATAACAGATTCTATCAAATGTACTACCAGAACAAACGTACTGAGTAATGGACATATATGAATAATTAAATATATTAATAGACAAGTTCTCAACTTAAATAATTTCCCATAAAGGGTACATACAGAAAAATATTTAGACTATCAGTAAAAAATGTAAACTTTAAGAATTCAAATATTACATGACAGAACTGGCCGGATGCCAGTTTATTGTAGATAGTATTTCTTAGTCACTTTCTCAAGCCACATGTGGTTACATTAAACAGAGGAACCGATACTAGTGATTTGTGCTGATATCCTTACACTTCTAGTCACAATTAAATTTAGATTGTGCTCAGTAAAAAATGTAAACTTTAAGAATTCGAATATTACATGGCAGAATTGGCCGATGCCAGTTTGTTGTAGATAGTATTTCTTAGTCACTTTCTCAAGCCACATGTGGTTACATTAAACAGAGGAACCGATACTAGTGATTTGTGCTGATATCTTTACACTTTAGTCACAATTAAATTTAGATTGTGCTGATATCTGAAGAAGAAGAAGAAGAAGAAGAAGACACCATGCTGGTGAGGAGGTACACTTTTCTCCAATCAACTTGTGCAACATGGCACAATATTTTATTTATATGGACAGCATTATGGGGCAATTGCAAGGTTCTGCATCTCTGATTACATCTTTCTCCCCTTGTTTCCAATGCTGACATCCAACTTTGCCACAATCTCTTCATTGAAACCTTGAAAGTTTTGGTGCAACCTTTGCCCAAATAACAAAAATACTTTTACACCTTTTATGGGATCAATCACAAGCATGACACCCCTTTTTAATGTCCACAAGCCACACAGACTAACCAATACAAGCCCTTGAAAAGGCAGATTGTCCAGCAACTATCCTTATGTCATACTCCATATAGGAAGAGATTTGCATCTAGCACACCATTGTTGACTGGGTAGCTTTTGTTGCAGTTCGACACCATGCAGTAGTTGATGATTATTCATACTGAGGATCATGTCTCAATTTGCTTACTTTAAGATCACTTTAAAATACGAAAAGAAATGTTAACTCAACCTTGAGACTGACTAGGATACCAATATGCTATAGCACCTCCTGTCAGAACTCAAGAGTTCATGGTTTGCTTTTTCACCCAACAAGAAAAGTCTTAGTTGATGCTCTCTCAGTATTTACTTTCCAAACATGATCTGTGCCCATGTTGTTACATGATTTGTTGTTACTATATTCTAAAACTCTGTCTTTTGACTTGATACTTCTGTTCTAGCTTTTCGTAACTCTTCCCTATGTTTCCACTTCATCATGTATCTCGATTCAGGAATGCCCATGAATGGGAAAGCCCTCCTGCCATGGGGCACATGCACTACACCCTTCCATGGTGTCTGTCATCCATCATCTACTCTAACATCTGGATGTGTTGCCTTTGTTGATTACCATTGTCATCTCACCGGGCTTCACTTCATGCCCTAGTTGGATGAGCCTTCTGCCAAGGTGCTGTCTCGCTTCAAACCTGTGCTTCAGAGTGCTCTTGCCCCCACTCCTGCCACCACGTTCACTTCCTAAGCTTTTAAACTCACTAAAATTTCTGAGTAGAGTTTGCCACCAGAGTTTTAAAACTCAAATATTTGACTCAATTCAAAAGTCTGCTAGTCTAGCAACTAGGTCAAGTTTTTCAAGTTTCGAACTCCAAGATTCGATGATTTTTAACGTTTTAAATTTATAAATATGTAGAGTTAATGTTCAAAAAAATTGTACAATCTTGGTGAGTTGAGTAAACTTTTGTTAAGTTTTTTTCCAAGTTCTGTTGAGTGGAGTCAAGCCAATTGCGCGAGTCAACTGAGTCTTGAGCGAGTCTTGACCAATTCATGACCAAATCAATCTTTTTTGAAGTCCTTAAGAAATCTGAGTGAGTCATTCGAATTGACCGAGTTGAGTCAAGTTGTTTTTTTTTTTTTCAAGTTTCCAAATATAGCTTTGTACTCCTCCCTTCTTGCTTGCTCTCATGCTTTGTGCAACTAAGCTTCACGCGTCACAATTCCAATTGTTCTATAACATTTTTAGTGTCTTGCTTTAACTCTGTTGCGAGTCCCTGGGTTGAATTTGAGGGTGAACGGTGAAGTACTACTTAGGTGTCACAACGTTACTTTCCCTCGTGTTTCCTTGTTTTCCAGTATTAGCACTCATATCCTGTGTGCCTTCTCAGAGCTGCATTTTTTTAAAGGAAACACTGTTACATCATTGAGACTGGCGGAACCCTCCTGTGGCATACTGTTTGCGTCTTCTAGGACAAGGCCGCCACTCATACTAGTAATCCTATTTTATAGCAATCCTATTTTCTGTACACCTTTTTCACTTGCGAGTGGGACTTCCTTTATGCCGGCTGCATATGCAAACAGAACTTAGTTCAGTATCAGGTCATAGATTCATTACTCTCTATTTTCATGTTAGTCTTTATGACATCATGAAACCATTACATGGCTCAATCAGAGCTAATTTTTCCTTTTAAAGAGATGATAGGAAAGAATTCCTTTTCTTTTTCTTTTCGTTTCTTTCTTTTCTTTTCTTTTTGGCTGAAGTGGACATTATTTTTTGAGCTGTAGAACGAGGTTCTAGTTGCATATTGTGTTGACTTATCTGCTGTCCTTTTATATTTAGATTTCAGATATCTTCTTGGGCTTTGTTCTTGCATACGGCAGAGGAATGGAGGAAATGAGGAATGCTAATGGAAATCCTCCTGCAGTTGTGATCTCTCTAGATGCTTCTCAACCTTCCCAAGCATCTGGTAACATTCGTGAAGAAACGACTGCTCCTGTTATTCCTGAAAAGCCAGAGGTGGTCCAGCCAAGCACAGCAGCAACAGATTCTGATATCTCAGCTATTGAAAGGATATGTGATGGTCCATCACTTGAGAAGAACAGTCCTGCTCCTATGGAGAACGCAGATAAGTCGGAGCCTACTGTTGTGGATGTTGCAACTGAGTCATTGGAAGCACTAAATTCTCCACCTTATTCTTCACATACTCCTGAGGCACAGCCAAGTGATGCTCCACAGCTACCTGA
Source organism: Magnolia kwangsiensis (assembly GCA_037074715.1). NCBI lineage: Eukaryota > Viridiplantae > Streptophyta > Magnoliopsida > Magnoliales > Magnoliaceae > Magnolia > Magnolia kwangsiensis. Next base: position 19,363,643 of record CM073572.1, read on the forward strand.
GGATGGTGTTTCTGCTAACATTAATGCAAAGACTCCTACCCCTCTTATTGCTGAAAAACCAGAAACTGTCCACCAGAGCACAGTAGCAACAGATTCTGAAATATCAGCTGTCGGAAGTGTTTGTGATGGTCCAGCTTTTGAGAAGAACGCTCTTGTTCCTATGGAGAAAGAAGATATATCGGAGCCTATAGCTGTGGAAGTTGCAGCTGGGTCATTGGAAGCACTAAAGACTCCGCCTCATTCTTCCGATACTCCTCAAGCACAATCAAGAGATATTCCACAGCTACCTTTGGAAGGTGGTTCGGTTAGCATTGCTGATGTTCAGGTCGATGTTGTAGTACCTTCAAATGCCTCCAGCAGGGCAAGGGTTGCGGAAGATAATTCCCTCATTGTGCCGTCTAATGAGCTTGGTCAACCCCAAATGGAGGTTGCAAGTGTACCAAATAAAATGCCGGAACCCATTGATCCTTTGGAACATGCCAAAATGCCTGACACCGTTGATCACTCCGAACATGTAAAACAGGCAAAACCCATTGATCCATCGGAACAGATAAAACAGGTTGATGTAAACAGAGGCCTTGTAGACACTGCTGTGCCTTTTGAATCTGTTAAAGAAGCTGTTACCAAGTTTGGAGGAATCGTTGATTGGAAAGCCCATAAGATCCGGACTATGGAGGTATTTATTGCTCTTTATGATGGTTATTGTTTTTTTTGGTTTTGTTTTGTTTTTTTTTTTTCCCACGGCTAGTGATTTACTGCATTTCGAGTGGCTGTAGATCATATCTCGATCTTTGAAGGAAGCAGTGCATTGTTACTGTTTTCCAATGAATCAGAATGGTTTTATAAAAGGACTAAGCCAAGATCCAGTATATCATTCTTTTAAGAATATAAAACACTTTCTTTTTCTGTTATGACAAAGCTTTACTCCAGACTTCCTGTGGACCCCAATGATCTATCTCTCATTCTTTGTTGTAAATATTCTAAATTTACTCCTTTGGCTGTCCTCAGAGACGTAAACATGTGGAGCTTGAACTCGAGAAGGCACGTGAAAAGATTCCAGAGTATAAGAAACAGTCGGAGGCTGCTGAAGATGCCAAAGTTCAAGTACTGAAGGAGCTAGACAGCACGAAGAGACTCATAGAGGAACTAAAGCTGAATCTGGAGCGAGCACAAACCGAAGAGGACCAGGCGAAACAGGACTCTGAACTTGCACGCCTCAGGGTCGAAGAGATGGAGCAAGGAATCGCTGACGAAGCAAGTGTTGCAGCCAAGGCACAGCTCGAGGTTGCCAAAGCCAGGCATGCAGCTGCGGTCACTGAACTGAAGTTGGTGAAGGATGAGCTAGAAGTACTGCGGGGAGAGTATGCTTCTTTAGTCAGTGACAAGGACATGGCTGTCAAGAGAGCTGAGGAGACAGTTTCTGCTGCCAAGGAATTTGAGAAGGCAGTTGAGGAACTGACTTTGGAGCTGATCGCAGTGAAGGAGTCCTTGGAATCTGCACAGGCAGCACACTTGGAAGCAGAGGAGCACAGAATCGGTGCTGCCATGGCTAGGGAGCAAGATTCTCTTAATTGGGAGAAGGAACTGAAGGAAGCCGAAGAGGAGCTGCAGAAGCTGAACGAGCAGCATTTGTCAGCAAAGGATCTGGAGTTGAAATTAGATGGTGCATCCAAATTTCTACTCAGTTTGAAATGTGAATTGGCAGCCTACATGGAGGCGAAATTGAATAAAGAGATCAATAACATTGAAAAAGAAGATGAACTGCGGGAAGAAATGAGGAAAACCCAAACAGAAATACAAGCAGCAGTTGCTTCAGCCCAGAAGGAGCTTGAAGAAGTAAAGCTCAACATTGAAAAAGCAAAGGACGATGTGAATTGCTTACGGGTTGCGGCCGTGTCACTCCAATCGGAACTTCAGAATGAAAAGGCAGCACTCACCACCATGAGACAGAGAGAAGGAATGGCATCAGTGGCGGTTGCATCCCTCGAAGCTGAGCTGGACAGGATGAGATCAGAGATAGAGAAGGTTCTGGTGAAGGAGAAGGAAGCCAGGGAGAAGATGGTGGAGCTGCCCAAGGCACTGCAGCAAGCAGCCCAAGAAGCTGATAAGGCTAAGTCAGTTGCTAAATTGGCAAGTGAAGAGCTACGGAAGGCGAAGGAAGAGGCAGAGCAAGCCAAGGCTGGTGCAAGCACCACGGAGAGTAGACTACATGCAGCCTTGAAAGAGATAGAGGCAGCAAGGGCATCAGAGAGGTTGGCACTTGCTGCAGTCAAGGCATTGCAAGAGAGTGAAACAGCTGCAAGCCCAGGAGCTAAGGAGGTGCCAAATGGTGTGACACTCGCCTTGGAGGAATACTATGCACTTAGCAAGAGGGCCCATGAGGCCGAGGAGCACGCCAACCTGAAGGTGGCTGCTGCAATATCCCAGATACAAGTGGCGAAGGAGTCCGAACTGAGAAGCTTGGAGAAGTTGGAGGAAGCAAATAGGGAGGTGGCTGCAAGAAAGGAAGCACTGAGGATGGCGACAGAGAAGGCCGAGAGGGCCAAGGAAGGGAAATTGGGGGTAGAACAGGAATTGAGGAAGTGGAGAGCAGAGCACGAGCGGCGGCGGAAAGCCGGTGATGCTGCTCCCCCAGTTATAAACCCTGGTAGAAGCCCACCAAGGAGCTTCGAGGAGAGGAGAGAACAGAAGAGCTTCGAGAAGGATCAAAACACTGTCGTCATTCCTCCCCAACCCATATCGAGCCCGAAGGTGTACACGGCAGGAAACAATGGAGAGAACGTTTCATCAGAACTGAAGGTGAAGAAGAAGAAATCACTATTACCGAGTATTGTCATGCTCTTGACCAGAAAGAAGCGCAATCAATGAAGTGAACTGTTGTTGTATGTGTTATAAGCTTGTGTTGTTGTGTTTCTACGTCTCTGCATGCTTAATTCTTTATGCTTGCCTTTGGGGATTTGAGCTGGAAAAGGAATCCTGGGTGTGTGGTGTTGGTGACCCGAGAAACCCAGTTTTCAGTCGGGATTTGTCTGTACTTGTATAGATTGTGAGAATTCCATGTATGATATATGGAAGTTTTCGGGTTGTCATGGGAAAAAACGAGGGATGGTGATAATAATCTGTGTATTGTATAGTTTTGGCAGAACTCAATTGAGTGAAGCTGTTTGGGGTTGTCATCTTACAATAAATGTGGTTGAGATTGCTTGAGCATGATTTGTGGTAAAACACTGCCAAGGATCAGGTGCATTGCATGTTGGACCAAAATATTTCATATCAGTAGAATGTCGTTGCTAATTACCCATTATTGGGTTTACTGTTGGTTAACTGTAAATGTATGTAAATGATGGTAAATAAGTAATGATGATTAACTTTGGTATTTGCAACATTGAAGATGTTGACAAGCACTTTAAAAAAGAGACTCACATAAGCTCTGTGGGCCTCCATGATATATGTATTTTATCCATTTAGTCTAATCATTTTAGGGCATGAGCCCAAAAACGAGGTGATCCAAAACTTTTGTATCAACCGAGTAGTCCAGTGGTCGGCATTCATTCCCCAATGTTTTCTATGGCGTGGTCCACTTGGGTTTTGGATCTGCCTCATCAAATACTTGGGATATACATCGTGGTGGGGCTCACCTGTTATAAGGTTGAGTTGTCTGATTTTCTAGGTGAATTCCAGCTTTAAACCAAACACATAATTACTCACTTATCACCGTTTACCTACTGCTTTGATCGAAAGAAGGAATTTTTATTTTATTTTTTATTTTATAAATTGTATGGACCAGACTCACTTTCGGGCATCTTAGCCACATCTCTTCTGGTGGACTGATCATTCAACCACCATGCCGTGCTAGACGGGTCACTTTCCATTTGATTCGTGACTTGCATATGGGCACCAAATAATTTCTTTTAAAGGAGGTTTAGATAAGGTCCAATTAAAACCCTTGAACTAGACGCCAACTCCCAATTAGGGATGTATATCATTTCTTGTATTTTTTTTTTTACTAATGCTGATGATGTACATATGAGCTGGCGTCAGGCCGACCAGAAATGGATTTATTAGTGAGAAAAATAGGGCAATAAAAAATGGCTGACGGTGTCTTAAAACTGGATTTATTTAAGAACATTTTAACCAAATAGCTTGAGGGGCCCAAAAGTCGGTCCATCTGATTTCTGCACTAATGGCTGAAAATGTGTGGATTCAGTTTTAAAAATTGCCATTTAGAAATGAGTCCCAATATAATTGTCATTTCATCTTTCCGTAGACCCTGGTATAAACCGGGCGGCCTACACGTGTGTGGAAGTGATGCATCCGAATCATCCATTATGTGGATTATACCGTGAACATGACTAAAAAATGGGGCTGTCAACTCTTCTGGTGGGCCATTTAAGTACCCAAAATCTGAACTCTCTGTCAACCCTCATAGCGAGTGAAAAGTCCAAACATGCAAGGCACACATGTCAGAGATGTGGGCCATTCATCAGGTAGTGCACACTGATAACGTTTCTTTGTCCACGTGTTATCTGCCCTGAATATATCCAATCCTCGGTTAGGCAATACATCTATCTTGAATGTGGAGCATTGATTTCATTTCTCTAAAACTTCTATCTACTTGTGCACGTAGACCCACCTAATCAATGAATAGATTAGGAACATTCAAGTGGAAAATGAGATTCTATCAAATTTTTTTTGTCAGATCAGGTTTGGTCGGATCTGGGCCTTGTTATATTTTGGGACTTGGGCTTGGGCCTGCTGAAGAACCCATTTGGCCCTGGACTTTGGTTTGAAATGTCAGGCCGGACCCAGGCCCAGCCTGGCCCGACCCAGAACCGGCTCATTGCCACCACACGGTAGTCCCCGCCCAAGCAGTGGACCGTTTATTTATTTCTTCAGGGCGGGAGCCACGTGTGCACCGTGTCCAAGAGAGCGTGCGCGTGTGGTCTAGGCAAAACAAGCCTCCCGTCAGTTTTTCCAGGGCATTTTCCCTCTTCCTTCTACCAAGCGCGAAAACCCTAGCTCTCTCTCTCTCTCTCTCTCTCTCTCTCTCTCAAAGCCGAGGAAATGAAGGAAATGAAGCTGAAGGGAAGCACGACACTCTCACTCGCGCTTTTCAACGACGTCACCAATTGCAAGTACACGCCTCTTCTTCTTCTCTGCTTTTCTTACTCTCTGACATTTACCCCCTCTCTTTTTCTACTTATGCTAACACAACAGTACAGATATTTACTGTTGAATCACCTAAAAGTAGAAATAGTGCTTGTGATGTCAGAATACTCAGCGTTCTCTCACTCTTTCTCACGCATTCCTCAGAGGACACGTGCCCACATGGGGCACCTGTGCTGGATCCAAGCCATTCATCAGGTGGGATGGCGCCCACGGTGAACATACCCTTGCTCAGATTTCTGGCCGCTCAAACATGAATCTTGTCTACCATTCGCAATCATGTACCATATGTAGAGAAACTGATGCAATCCCAAAGGGAAAGCAAATAAATCAATAAGAAATGAAAGAGATTGTGGGAAAAGACCCAACAATCCTATCAACGAATGCTAGAGATCACAAATGCAAGACTGTGAGCAAGCTCAGCAGTCCTCTAGTCGTGAACTAGAGACCACTCCCCCTCCCTTCAATAGTTACAGTAGAGAAAATAAGAGAATTTCATAAAGAGAATATTAATCAGCTTGTCTTATTCATAGGACATAGGCTCTATTTATAATCAAACATTACAATCTGTAATAAAGGCTGTGGAATCTTAAAAAATCTACGAAAATAGGAAAGCACCTAAATAACAAAGCATTATCAGTAAGAAAATGCCTAAAATACAAAGATACTTATATAAGAAGATATTTAAAATTATTCCCTGCCTAAAATAAAGATATGAAAGAAAGAGCAAATTTCCTAATCTAGAGATTTGAAAGAAATGGGAAGTCGTGATGGGCTAAAAAAGGAAGGTGGTCCTTTTCTTGTACACACGTACGGAGCGTGCATGCATGGGATGTGGGACGATTGCATTAGAAACATTCCAATTACAATGCTTGTAGTTTCATAGGGACATTCATCAGTTGATTCAATCGAGCCATACTGTACATTAGGTTCACCATACATTTCATGGGTTGTAATGTGAAATAACACTGATCGGATAATCTCTTCTGTCCTAAGTCAGCCATCCTTTTTTTTTTTTTTTTTTTTAGCTATCTGTTTTCTAAGCCATGGATCGGATTGTTGGGATTCTATGACAAATTTTATTTCTTCAGAACAATGAGCAATCTGTGTTGGGTCCAACAGATAGATGCTTTAGATTGTTGCTTGGGTGCGTTTTCCATAAATGATCTTGACTGTCCATTTTTATAAGCCGTTGATTAAATGGTTAGAATCATCTGTTCGGTGTGATTTTTAGATGATAACCATGGAACTTTTGCTGGACCTAATTGACAGACCAGATCAGTCGATCAGACTGGCCAAGCTACCAATGTATCTCGGAGAAGTATAAACTGTAATGCTCTGAGGGCACTGGATCAAATTCTCAAATATACGATACCACAGCAATACTTTAAATATATTTAATCGCTATTGAATGTCGTTATTATTTTAATTGAGCTTAGTTAATAATGTAATTTAATTATGAGCAAAATAACTGCATTTCAATTTATCGCGAGCCATTATTGCCCCTGTAACGTAATGGGGTTGCCCTGTTATCATTACAGCATTGATATAATGGGCATTATTAAGCTTTGAGTGAGGCCGTTACAATGGGCACTATAATGCTTTTATACACATTGGAGGACATCAAGCGTGTGTGTAGATTGGATAATTTTGTATCTGTTTATTTGTGAGCCTGCACTGCCAAGCCTTGTTTTTTACAGATTGAGGCTGGCTAATAATGAATGTGAAAAGCTTTGACACTCTTGCAAAATTTGATGGTTCATACAGAAATGGTACATGTGGTAGCCGTGTAATTGAAATTAAACTGTCCAAATCAAATGTTCCACTTTAGATGGATCACAAAATAACAATTCCATTGAATTGATGTCCTGATTGGTCACATCTAATGGATGGCTCAAATGGAAAAAAATAGTCAATATCCCATATTCAGTAAGGGGTTGTTTGGTGCATGGTATTAGAAGGGATTGGGTGGGATTGAATTGCAAAAATCACTTTTTCAAACCTACCCCTCGTTTGGTAACTTTCTTTGTTGATGTTGGTTTATCAAGGCTTTGGAAACTACGCCGGATGGAAATTTGAATGGTGGGGATTCTCCCAATCCCAATTGATTTACGATTGCAGGATGGAATCCCTCGATAGATTTGAGCCAGAGAAAAAATTGGAAGCGGATTGCGTGGTGGTGTATTGGTGTCACCAAGTTCCGTGGGCCCTATCATGATATATGTATTATATCCACACCATCCATCCATTTGTTGAGATCACATCAGGTCATGAGCCAAAAAATGAGATAAATCTAAAGCTCAAGTGGACCACACCATAGAAAGTAGTGAGGACCATGATTCCCACCGTTGAAACCTTCCTAGGGCCCATCATGATGTTTATTTGTCATCCAAGTTGTTCATGAGGTCACACAGACTTGGATGAAAGGAGAAAACAAATATGAGATTGATCCAAAACTTCTGTGGCCGTACAAATGTTTCAATGGTGGTCACTAAATCCTCATTCTTCCCTCTCGTGTGACCCACTTGACTTTTAGATCCGAATAATTTTTGGTCTCTTATCCTAAAACGAGCTCTCAAAACGAATGAACGGAGTGGATTTCTCACAAACATCATGGTGGGCCCCACCTAGCATCCTTGCACACAAACCTCTATGAGAGCCTTTTGTAGAAAATCCACATCCGACGTCTTCATTGTAACCGACTCCTCCTCCAGGTGGGTTTCCAAACGTGGTATTCCCATTCATCTTGGATATACATAGAGATTTCTTACATTCCAAACTTGGAATGGAATGTGATCAAAACGATTGAATCCCTCGACAATCCCTGACATCTCATAATAATTACTGCCAAACAATACTATCCCACTTAATCCCTCTTAATCTAGTGCGCCAAATAGACCCTAAACAATTGTCCATTGATCAGGGGTTAGGATTGTCAAATTTGTCTGATTTTATAGTTATTACCCATTGTAGTGGTCGCAAGACTTGGCCAGTGTAATTTTAATTTATTACCCGCCAAGTTTTCAATTTCTGATTGCATGCATATGAAACCATCACTCTCTGTTACGGTATCAAATAACTCCCCATAACTGATTGCCTTTGCAGGGAACTTGTGGAATCTATGCAAGCAGGAACACTTGAACCTGAAGTAGCCTTTCTTAATGCATCTCTTGTAGGTTTTCTCCACATTTAACCTTCTTTTCATTCCTCACACATGCACGCACACACCCGTGCTCTATCCATCCATCTACTTATGTGTGTTGACCCAACGCCTCCAGAGGCAATGACGTCTCCAACTTGTTTATTGCACTACAAATTGCCTTCATGCACTGTTTACCCGTGTTCACTGTTCATCCTCACACAAATGGACAATTTGTTAGCAGGTTACTTTCCTTTTGTATCCAGTTCTTAGTTGCAGGATCCTTTTGACTAGGTGTTGCTCCCACTTCAGATTCCCACTTTCACTCCCACTCCAAATCCCTACCTAATTTATACTTGTTTACATTTTGAAAGAGGCATGTCCCTGCTCCCGCACCTGAATTTGTTGTTGCTTCACTCCACGCTTTGTGCAACTATGTTCTAGTTAATATCTTTCAAAAAAAAATTTATGTTCTAGTTAATAGATAATTTCTTCTTTTCGTAGACTTGCTCAACAAGCAGGAATGAGTGTTTAAGTTACATTAGGAAAGTGGTGTATGCAAGGCCTGCATACACAAGGTTATTGTGTGGAAATTTACATGGTTATTTGATTATTAATGAGACTCCTTTGTTTTAGTTGTAAATCTTGTGATGCCTAAATAAACAAAGTCATACATATGGAACTCGGCATGGTTATTTGATGATTAATGACTCAGTTCTTTTAAGCTTGTGATGGAACCCACCCTTTGACTTGTGAACCCACACTTTGATTACATCCAATGTTGTCGAATCGCATATGCAATTGCATATGCCTATGCGCATATGCAACTGCATATTTTGTTTCAAAAATTTTTTAAAAAAATAATCAAAATATAGGGGAATTTTTTTAAAAAAAGTAAAAAAATTATAAGAAACTAAGGAGAATTTTTCTAAGTTAATAAATAACTAATTTTACATATTTAAAATACATTTGAAAGAAATAAAATCAATTAAACATCAAGTCATCAACATTCAACAATATAGTTAACAAGTAACAAGTAACAACAAAATCAACAAGCTATTTATTTATTATTGTAGAAAATCAATAAGCTATCTTCCTTGAAACTTGAAAGTGCTTGAATATTGATCTTCCAACTTCCAAGAGAGAGAGAGAGAGAGAGAGAGAGAGAGAGAGAGATTAAGACCGCTTGTAATTAAGAAATGTAAGAGAATAAGAGAGTTTTGGGTTGAGAATATTGCAAATGGAGGAGGTTTGGAAGCCTTTTTATAGGCAAAAAGTTGTTTTTTTTAAATGCAATAAATAAATAAAAAATAATGTGCCATCGCCAATATGCGATCGCATATGTTGTATGCAATTGCATAATTTCGCATATGCCACACATGCACATATGCAGTCGCACATGACAACACTGATTACATCACGTGTGGGGTCCACTAAATGATCAAACCATTCATGTGGGCCCATAGATTGATTTGTCCATTATCAGGGCCCATAAAATTGTCCAGCCAGATTGTGGAGCCCAGTTCCCTGATCTGACAGATCATGTGGCCCAATTCCAGGCATTTGTGGGGCCCACAACTAGGCTTATGTGAGCCCCACTCTTAGGTTGGATCATTATTCTTTCCAAAAACTATGGATTCATGAGAACTATTTAGAGCTACATGTATGGTATGTGAAGGAATGATGAAGATGATAAATGATGAAAATATTTGCAAGATTTCACCTCTGGGGAGGTGTTAACGAAATTTCTAAATTGGATGATTTTCTAAATTATAAAGAACATCCAAACCATCATACCTTTTGACATATTCCTTTAGGGAATATTACATTGGCAAATGTGTGGACGAAGGTCATTTCTATGGATAATTGCCATATGCTTCTTGGAAAGCTGTGGAGAGGATCGAAATGCCATCCATAATGGGGTGAAGAATACTTATTCTTGAAGGGTAGGAAAATATTCCTTATGAAGCAAACACCCAAGATTTGGATGTCCTCGAAGACTTAAGAAGTACAAGAAAAATCCATGGAGGACCTAAAGGAAATATCAACTAATGAAAGACTCTAGAAGTACAATAAAAATCTGAGCGAAGGACCCAAAGGAAGCATCAATGGATGAATCTAAGAGGTCATTTGGCAATGTGGATTTGGTAGTCATAAATTAAAATCCAAGATTTTCTTGTCCCAATCATGTGTGACAACCGTTAAAATCCTGGATTTCAAATCCAACTTGGATTGAAAATCCTCAAAAGGGCCCCTTTTAGAGGTTGTCGGTAGCATGGATTTGGATTCTTCCGACTTAATAATCCAAATCCTGGATTTTGAACTCGGATTTTGCATTCTTTTATTGTGTTTGGTAGCCTGGTTTTTGACTTGAGGGAGCCTCTGGGAGCCTTAAAGAGGTGGGAGCAATTATGATAGTTGGAGAAGATTAAAAATACAATATTTTGAACCACACTTTTTCTTTTTCTTTTTTTTTTAATTGGATTTTGGAAGGGGCCCTTTTGAGGATTTTCAATCCAAGTTGGATTTGAAATCTGGGATCGTGCTGGTTGTCAAACATGATTTGGAGAGAAAATCTTGGATTGTAGTTTCTATAACTGATCAAAATCTGATGCAGGACCAATGCATGAACCAAATAAGATATGAGATCAAGTAGCATAATTAAGATAATTAACAAAAAACACATGCATTGCCATAATCATCATGAATCCCATGAAAACCAAAAGAACATCATACATGATCCTAGCCTAAGTTACCAACATCATCACACAGGATCTAATGGATGTAGGGACATCCAATTAGCATAGGATATAGTCTATCTCAAAGTAGAATGCCTAATACAACCTAGGGTAAAAATTAGGGCTTGGGTAATTTGGGAAAGTAGAAAAATTAGGAATTTTAGGTTTATAGATAGGGTTTTGAAAATAGAAGAAAGGAGTTTTGATATAAGGATGATGGAAGCCAAAAGGGGAAAGGTGTAGCCGTACGGCAAACCCGAAGGATTCACATGTGTAGCATAGGATGGACGGGTTAGGTTGGTTAGGGTTTGAGATTGTGGATAGGAAAAGGAAAGATGAGTTTATGAATTGATGAAGGTTTAAGATGGGAGAATCGAAGAATTTGAAGAAAATATCTTGATGGAGGAAGAGAGAGAAGGTGTGGGGATAGATGGAGACCTCGCACCTCCGTTGATGAAGAATAACATCGCACAAATCTTCATTACAAATCGCATGGAAGTATCTTCAAATCGCATGAAGATGGAAGAAGAAAGCAAAAACTTCTCTTTTTTATCACAAAATCCAATGAGGGAGAGGGTCACACGCCCACCCTCTTTTATAGCTTCAAGAAAATTCAAAAATTACAATAAACACCTATGAAATTTAACAAAAATAGCCATAATCTAACTAAAATCAACTAAAAACACTCGTAACAGTGTCCGAACATAACATAAACAAAACTAAATCCTATAAATTGATTAAATATAAGAAAAACTAGTGTGGACGCTTCACGATCAATGGCCCGATCACGTGATCTAACGGCCCGATCGTCAAATCCCTCCGATCCAACGGTCTGGATCACTCCATAAAACAACCCATGTGCATCTTCCCAATGTGGGGTCTTCTAGATGCTTGCACATGCACATGAGTTATTTAGCACGATCACGGATACTCACCTAGCTATAGGAAAATCGGTATGGCCCGCCTCCACCTCGGATACGTAAACAAGGGTGTACATAAAGTGATGTCATCATCAAAATCTGTGTTGGCAAACAATCCCTTAAATTCCATTAGAAAATGTGGGGGGCAAAATCTTAGATTTTTAATCGTCTCCAACTGTCATTACTACTCTCTCCTCTCTAAGGCATTCATACCCTCTTCTTCTCTTACCCGTGCTAGACGCTCTCTCTCTCTCTCTCTCTCTCTCTCTCTCTCTCTCTACACACCCACACAAGCCTTTGCCCTTGCCCTTGCCTTCTTCTTCTTCTTCTTCTTCTTTAGTTTTTTTACTAGTGCTAATGCAGTGGGTTATCAATGGAAGAAGAAAATGGGTTTAACACAAGAGATACATGGTACTCGAGTACATATGATGCTTGATACATAGGCACTCAAAAGTCGTACATGTGGTATATATTAACTCATATTAAACTAAGTTGTGGAACCCACAGTCGTTGTTCATGCAAGATCATATCAGTTAAATAATCTTAAGTCTCTTATTTGTGGACACTTGATCTTGGAAGCAAGGCCATCGGATATTTTCCATTTTCACTTGTGTGCAAAAAGTTATTCACCTACTATTCACCTTGCCTACTCACCTCTTCACTTGCTTATGACCGTGTGGGGGTGGGGCCCACCTTGTAGTGTGTATTCCATCTAATTGTGCACTAAGTCCCACTGTGATGATGGGATGCTCCAAAATCAGGCATATGCAATCACTATTTGAGCCACACCATATAAAATAATTGACAAACATACAAAAATTTATGGTTTTGCTTGAATTATGAAATTAGTGGGACCACTTTTATGGGCTACCTAATGCTTCAAATTGCCTTATTTTTGAGCAAGTAGAGTTGTACACGAACCGAGTTAGCTTGATTAATTGACTCGAAATTGGGTTCGAGCCGAGTCGAGTTGACTTTTTGAGCTCAAAATTTTTTTGAGCCAAGTCTGAGCTAGACCGAGCAACTCGACTCGGCTCGGAACTTGACTCAAACTCGACTTGGTTCGAATCGATTCGACTTAGATCGGGTTCACTTAATATAAATATTTTGTAAATGTTTATATATTTAAATAAATTATATATTATAATATATTATATACTGTATATATTAAAAACCCTAAAACCTAAACTCAAACTCGACTCGAGTTGGCCCGAGCCGAGCCGAGCCGGCCAGTTAGGCTCGAGGATCGAGTTTGACCTGGGGTAGCCTGCTAGCCAAGCCGATGCGAGTTGGGCCAAGCTCGACTTGGTTCGGCTCGTGTACAGCTCAGGGCAAGGCTATCTTATTATCGGCTCGGTAGAATGATGGTGCAATCATATGTCATGTTGGAAAATGTGAGATGATTCTACCTCATTACATTCATTTTCCTATGAATGTGCGCAACATTATTCTAGGATTCCCCTTGAGTAAAAATCCAGGCTGCCAAACACAATTTCTGGATTCTATGGCATTGAAATCCAGGCTTGCTAAACTCAACTGAAAGAATGCAAAATCTAGGGATTAAAAATCCTGGATTTGGATTCTTAAGTCAAAAACCAAATCCATGCTGCCAAATGGCCCTGGAGGTGGTCCACGGGTGGATATGCCAATAGACTAAAGGCTGGATTCACCTAGTATCTGCTTGGATCAATGGTGGTATCAAGGAAGCAACAATAAATGGATTTGGAGAAGAATTTGAAAATTAATATGGAAGGAACAAATTTCTGATTTGCAGATAAATAGATGGATGGAGAGATGACTAAATCAGCGGAATTGATTAAGGAGTTTGTTGAGGCAAACATGGATATGTCAATCTTGACATGAATACTGGAGCAAACAATTTGAAGACTGAAAAGGAAATTGAAGATACAATGGAAGGCTTAGGTTGCATGGAAGTGCAAGTGACGTGGTCTGCGGTGGATCCTAACAAAAGTTGTGCTGGGCTAACATGTAGGTTTACTGGATCAGAAGTACAACTTAGGGGCGAGTAGTTTTTAAGCTGAGGGGAATTAATGGAATCAGTCCCATAGTTGATCAGATTCAATTTGTGGGCCCCATAGGTTTTCTGGTCAGATTGTGTACACACTGATCATACTTACACTCTTCACACATGCATTTTCACACACACACACACACACACACACATTGGCTTGTTATTAACAGGCCACTTTCCTTTGCTTCCAGTTTAATAGGCAGTTCCCATTGTATTAGACTCACTTCACAAGCAATAATCTGTGTTGTAGTTAAATTATGAATTTGGTGTGTGCAAAGGCTAGATATTGAAAGCATAGAACACTACATTGTTATTTGCTGATTAACGAGTACTCTTCTGTTTTAAGCTGTACAGCCTGTATATACAAAGGCCATACATATGGAACTTTACATGCTTATTTGGTGATTGAAGATTCTTCTTCTTCTTTTTTATGGAAATTGAAGTTTTTTTTCCTTTAATCCTATAATGAGTTAATTTGTGGAGTGTGGTGCTTCCAAAACAAGTGGCATGATGCCGTTTATTTTGTAGATCATCTAATAGTCCTTATTTTTTATTTTTTGCAAATTCTGCTATTGTGTGGAGTTTCACAAAAAGTTTCTGCAATAATTCTTCAGAAATGACATAGATTTCAGATCTAAATTCTTTTCAAATTGGCCTCATTTCCACTCTGTGGCCTGTGCTGCATCAGCGCTACTTCATAAGTTTTCTCTAATGTTATTTCTGTAAAAAAAAATTGGACAGATACCAGACGTTTTCCCTGTTCTAGCGGCAGCACATAAAGCACATTTAGCCAAATCAAGGGGATCATTGACAACACGCACCCTTCATTCGGAGCTTGTTTATAATTACTCAGGATCCAAACATGTATCCATCTTGCTGTATTCTGCTCACTGTGGGTTTATTTCTTTCATTTACTCCCTTGGAATAGTTAGCATTTGAACTTCAATTTTCTACCAGATATCAGAATCATTGAAGAGATGTGGAATCTCTGAGAACTCTAAGTATGTTCTCGTGGCTCGTTTCAATGCTTCTCCTGATGAGGTGAGATTGTTAAATGCATCCCTTTCATGCAGTTTTGATTGGGTGGCTTTGTTTCTCATATTTGAAACTCATCCTAAATGGCAAAGATTTGAGACTTTTGAAATTGTACCACTTCGAACGTATCAGTGTTTGCATGTATGACACTCCTGAACATGGCTCATATGGGAATATCTTTCTTTCTTATTATTATTATTTTTAATATAGAAGACATTATCATAATGTTTGTATTCACTGATAAAAAGAACTTTTTTCTTTTATACACACACACACACACACACACACATATATATGACTATCATTGCCTTTTATTTTTGTGGTACTTGCTTAAATATAAGTAATTGAATTTTAGGTTTATTGTTACTTATTTAGTTTTGGGATGTTTCATGTATAAATAGGCTATTGCAATATAATATTTTATTGCTTTTAAGTATCTGTTAGGACATGGTAACAAATCTGACTTTCAAAGGCTACCATGTTCAACACTGACACACATGTCACTATCCAAGTTACATAGGCCTAATTTGTATGATTTTGACTTCTGTACATGAACATAAGCTTGTTTGCATGTATATTTGCATGCACTGTAAAATAGATGTCCTTTTCTTTTCTTTTGTGACATACAAATAGCCAACCATAGTTGGGATGAGGCCACGATGATGATGAAAGAAAAAAAAAAAACATGAATAATAAAGGAAGAAACACTTACAAGAGGGGTGTCGCTTTCCTCTACATAATTCTATTCATAGGATTCCTTTAGCAAGGTTGTTGACTAATTCTTCAGCCTTATGCACTACAACTAAGGATCCTGCTACTGCTAGGCCATCTAGCTAGTCTAAGATCAAACTTGATGTCATGCTCTAATCTCCAAGCACCCAGACTACAGTCATTTCCCACAACCATTGGATGAAACTAAATGATTCACCTTCACTGAAGAGTTGGCCAAATGAGGGAATTTGATCATTGATATCAGTAGTTGATCAACCTAGTAGTCTAGTATGGGAAGATGGAAGGTAGTGGTTGTTGCTTTTTAACCAATTATTCCAGTTACCAGCAGATATTGCTGGTACGATGCACGTGGAGAAAAGAAGTGGTTTTCAAGGCAAGGGTGAGATGGGAGCAGTTGTAAAAAGCAGGCCTCTTTGATTAAAGATATTGCTTCACTCTAATTACCGAAATGTCGTTTCTTTTGCTTGAAAGTCCATCTCATTTTTTGGAGGCTATTACTTGGGCTAAATTGTGTATCAGGGAGTGGGTGTCCTGAGTTGTGGTCTGTATTTTTGTTTCTGTTTGCTTTTGTCCTTGCTGGCCTTTTGGCCCTCCTAATAAATTCCGTTACTTAAAAAAAAATCCATCTCATTTTCTTTTGCATTACATAGTTTAATAATCTCAAATAACCAACTGGCAGCAGATTTTTGCCCCTAGCAACTCTCATATGCATGGTAGAGATGAAATTGATCATCTCAAGCAACTAATTGCCAGCAGATTTTTGCCCCTAGCAACTCTCTCCTGCATTGTCAAAATGAAATTTAACTTAGCCACTTCTATTATCATTCCAACTCTCAAATGGCAGCAGATTTTTGTTGATAATTTATGGATTAGTTTGTAACTATTGCATTGAAATGATGAACAAAAGTTTGTAAAATTTCAGTTATTGAATTGCATTTTCTTGAAGTTGGCTCTGCTCGTGGTCTCCTTAGCCGTGTCTTCTCGCCTTGCATGTGTGCATATTCCCTCTTGCCAAGAACTCCTTTAAGTCACCTTTACAGCTGCGTCTATGGCAATGGCTATGCCTTGATGAGAAGTGCAGTGTCCAGAGATCACCAGTTTAATAGTAATTTTCTCTTGAGTCTTAGAGGCAGACCTTGTACAAATGTTACATTACATGCATAGCAAACCTGAAAATCCAACACACTGTATGACTTGAAGATTCTTTTATTTATTTTTTTGGAAAGATGACAAAACTTGTATTAAAACAAACGAAAGCAGCAAAAGGGGGGGGGGGGGGGGGGGTTGGTGTAAACTACAACAAGAAAGGGGAACCAAGAAAGCAACCCAACTGCAGCTCAAAAAAATCCAAATTACATAACTTTAGCTTAGAAGCAGAAGAAACCCATTCTATGACCAGTGATCTAGCACTTTGGGAGGTGCGTTCCACCGACTTTGAGCATTATTGAAACACTGAGCATTTCTTTCTTCCCAAATAGCCCACCAAATAGCGAGCAGATCCATTCTCCAAAGCACTTTCTTCTCTTTACCAACTTGAAGATTCATTGGAGTCTTTACAAGACTCAAGCCAATAATAACAGGGAGGGAAGGAGATTTTTTCCAATAGTTAATAGCTTTAAACTTATCTTAAAGAAGACAAGATCGACAAAGTCTTTTGTTAAATTTGAGTTTTTGAATTAGTCTGATAAAAGGGAGTAAAAAATGACAGGACCAAGTCCAGTCGAGTCAAACTAATGATTGCATGAATATTCTTTTGGTTGTGATGGGTAAAGGCACAAAATTCTGAGAAGGGGGAGATCTTAGCAACTGGAAGCAATAGGATCTAGTAGTTCAAGAAAGTGGAAAGCTATGTAGGACTTGCATGATTTCAAAGTGAGAGTAGGTATATGTATTTTGGAAGCCGAGTAGATATATGTCTAAGGCTCTCCAGTGATGTAAACACACTCTTTGCTTGC
This sequence comes from Magnolia kwangsiensis, assembly GCA_037074715.1. NCBI lineage: Eukaryota > Viridiplantae > Streptophyta > Magnoliopsida > Magnoliales > Magnoliaceae > Magnolia > Magnolia kwangsiensis. Next base: position 19,381,360 of record CM073572.1, read on the forward strand.
CAAATCACTTTGAGAGGATCATCATCACAAGATTAATGCCAATAAAATAAATTTTAACACTGGCATATATCCATCTGGAGGCCAAAAGATAAATGGACCGCCAGCCAAGTGTGCAGCCCACCATAATGTTTATATGCCATCCAAACCGCTTGTAAGGTGCGTCCAATCAGGATGGACGCCCCAGAACTCAAGCATATCCAACACACAAGTGGGTCACACCACTTGAGTTTGTAGGTTCGGGCACATTTTTACATTATTTTTAATGGTATGGCCCACCTGAGTGTTGGATCAGGTTGATTTTTGGGGCATCTTATCTTATCGTGGTACCACCCAATGCATGGTTTGGATTCCACAAAAAAACATCACATTGGACTGACAAGCAGCTTATCTGTGTCAAAGCACTTAAAACTATAATGACTCATCTGTCCTCAATCATAACACCAACACTTCATTTTTATCAATGAGAGACCTTGTAGAGTTTGATAGATGATTTGCAGGCACTTAAAAGTTGCAAACATGGCATATGAGTAATTCAAATTCATCGTCATAATCATCATCTAAGCGTCATCCCAGTTAATTGGGGTTGGCTATGTGAATCTTGTTCCACCATTCTACACTATCAAGGGCTGATAACTTCAGTTAGACCGTAGGTCATCAAGTTGTTTCTTAATACAATACCTCCACCCAGTGTTTTAAATATCAACGATATCAGCCGATATATCCCATGATATATCTTGTATCCCACCTGTGTGATACGAAACACACAGTTATTGCCAATATATCTCACATATTCAATCCAGTGAGCATTTTCAATTTTCTATCAATGTTTTTGTTGTAAATCACGTTAAACCAGTGTCAAATGGTTACAAATCTATGATTCTTCATGTTTTCCATGAAAAATTATGAATTTAGAACTTGAATTTTGAGATTTGGGGCAGATGGGTCAAGTCGCGGAAAATTGAGAAAAAACAAAATTTCTCAATTTCTCACAAATCAGTTGCAATCTTTGTATCTAAACACAAAGTTAAACATGTGTGTAACCTAATCTAGTGATTCTTTTTTTGCTTTTGAATGTATTACTTGTGTTTCCATACTTGTCTTCTTACGTTTATAAATTATATGAATAGACTTTTAATATACTACGACCCCATACAAAGGAAACCCCTATTATGTGCACACTTTTTTGTAATGTTTCGATTTCTAAGCATACATTGATGTCTTTTTCAACAATCCCTGAAGTTTCATTGAAACATTCGACCAATTTCCCAATGTTCCCATGTTTCCCAATAACAACAATACATTATGCGATACAACCGATATATCCCATGCGATAACCAATATTTACCTATATCCCAAGGGTGTGATACATTATGCGATAACAATATTTTCAACATTGCCTCTACCCACATCCTTTTGGGCCTTTCCCTTGCCCTTTTAAGAGCCTTCAACTTGTACCAACTCACTCCTAACCAGTGCAGTTCTTGGTCTCCGTTGCGCATGATCAACCATTTAAGTCTTCTTTCCATGTGGGCATCCTCATTTCAGCTACACTCCTCAAATGAGTAATTCAAATTAAACAGTCCAAATTGTATATCCCTCATTAAATGTATCATGAACCCAAAAAAACAAAAATCTATTGACCACATGACTTGAACATTTGTTGGATGATTATAAATGAAAAATATCCAATGGTCCTATTTCAACAAACAAGAGTCACAAATCAGAGGTTAGGATTACTAATGAATCTGACTTTGGGACCGAGACTCAGGGACAGTGGGTTCCACATTTAATCATTTTAATTTGAGTTAATATGTGCCACTTGATCATTTTCTGATGTCCTGTGTGTCAGGCATCACACGCTGCCAAAGCATTCAATAACTCCCCTTTATGGGATCAATTCAGAACTGAAAGTTCAAACCCAACTTTTCTTGCTAAATGGTACAGATCATGATAAATATAGTTATCTGAACCATTGATCTAATATGTTCCACTATGTATGGGTTGGATATGTGTATCAGCCCATATTGGCTGGTACTGTAGATACACACTGGTTTCAGTCGTGACTGATCCATTACACTGAAACCAATTTTTAACCCTTGATCTATGTATGAATGTATGTAGGTATATGTATTTTGGAGGCCAATTAAATCCTTGGCTCAAGACTTTTCACAGGATACTTTGGTTTTCAGTTCTGACTAGTAGGGTTCATGGTTCAGTAATCCAACCCATTGCTCTGTCACGACCACTGTGGAACTGTTCCCCAAAACTCTCCCAGATTCGAACATCCTCCAAGCTTTGGCCCTTTTTTCGTTTGAATGCAGATTGTTGCTCTATTACTTTGGAACTGTCAATTTGTATGTCTAGGTCAAGAGGTTAAATGACTATTGAGAAGATTTTTGAAGCATGGTCTATCCACGGTGGGGCCCAGTAGACCAATAATCTGGACCCACTGGATTATGTGCCCTGCTTGTTAGAATCCAAATATAAAATTGAAAGCCTGGAAACCTATAATTCGTTTTTTTTTTTTTTTTTTTTTTTCTTTCTTTCTTTTTTGAGTTAATCTAAAATCAATGATATTGATGACGGATGGCATTAAGTCCACCAGATGAATGCTGTAGAGAAGCTGATCAATGGAAAAGAGATTGATTTGGAGGAGTTGGAAGGAAGAGCAGACAAAGCCCAGATACAGAAGGTTTGATTCGATTATGTGCTCAAAATCCCACTCTTGCTTCTGCTTTTTTAGCTGCTGATGATGGTTATATTTTCTTCAGCATTACAAAATATCAAGCCTGGAATTATCAATATCCTCGCTGGCCGATTCCATCACATGCCGGATTGCTGCTCGAGATGCCCTATAAGAAAGTACGGAATCTTCTATATCATGTTCTATTACTTAGTTTTGTTCTAAATTATAAGCATCAGCCTCTTGTACCCCATTTCTGATTAAGTTCTTAATCTCTATTATTCTTGAAGATGTGATTTTTTTGGGGGTCCAATTTAAGCTCTTGAGTTATAATCTAGGACCCTCATGCTATATCAAATGCTGTTTGTGTAGTACACAAGAAAGAAGAAAGAACATTATTTAGATTGCATTTTGATGCACAGCAAACAAATTTGCAAACACTCAGGAGTTATGCTTCCTAGTCCTTGTAATTGTTTCCAGTACAATTTGAGAACTGTTGTAATTGCAATTTGGAAGCCCGATACCACCAATACCTGACATGAATGATAAGGCAATTACAATTTGGCATTTCCACTTTACTGGTGGAAATGATTTTTTGGATGTCACCCTTAGATAAGATGTGCAATTCAATTTGATACTGCATCCAAACACACCTCAAACAAGTACAATACTTGCTCATTGGGCCATCAATCAGGTGGCCAATCAATTGGTTGCTCTGTATTGATTGCCCAGGATGGTAACAGCAGTGTACTGAATCCGTCCTCATTACAAAAATGCATAAATACAGTGTTGTCCTTTTCAATGGTTGTTCTAACTTTTGAAACTTAGTTCTGGTGGGTACAAATCCTCCTTTCAGACCCGGGGAATGTTTTTCTTGAGAATTGAGGGATGTTAAACCAATGTGAAGTAAAACGCATTTTAAGCAAATCGGGTTTGCTTTTTAAGATATCCAATGAGCTCTTTCATTATCTTAATCCAACAAGCAAATGGCTAACCCCTTTTAACTACATGAATACTATCATATGCTGCGAATAGAAAACCAAAGCGTATGTTGGTGCTTGATTGGATGGGTAGGATCTTCTAGTCTGAAAGGTACATGTAGAAATGTCCATTTAGTGCAGGTCCCGCCAAATTAATATTCTAAATGACCTCAGCTGATTAAGAAAACATTAGCAGACAATGAAAATGACACGAAGATTGATTAGTTGTGCTGAGTTTTCCAAAAGTGCGGCGCTCGGTCTGGCCTTGACACAGTAGATTTCCCGGTTAAAAAAAGCGGCACATGGTCTTATAGTGCTTAGAAATCAAGAAAGAGTAGCTAGTGACACAATAACAATAATCACATGATATATTAATTAAACTTTGATCATTGGTTGAAAAGCCTTAGACGATTGTTTCCATAGCATTCTTTTCTGTGACGCTGTTTACATATTAGAGGGATGTCGTTTTCTTTGGTCCAAGTAAAGAAGAATCTCGTTCAAAAACATCAATGTTGGAGGAAGTGTCAGCCATTCAGATAGACTCATGGGACTATCAGGGCCATCCAATAATCCCTTTATTTTTTATATGGGAGAATGATCACATACGCTTGAACGAAGGTGCGGTAATAATCACCCATGTTAGAGCTTCATGGAGTCCATGGTTGCCATCCAACCCGTACGTTACACGCTTATATCTGAAAATTCAGCCTTATCCATAACTTAGGTGGCCACACTAAATGGGAAATAGGGAGACTGGGAGGGGACGCCCATCATAGAAACTTCCAGATGGAATGTGAGGTCCAATGTATTGTGTACATGCTATCCAAGCCGTTCATATATGAGTTTTAGGCAGTTGCTCCTGTTGTGTGACCCACCTGAGTTTTTGATTGGGATGATTCTTGGTATATCTCTCGCACATGAGGCGCTGCACCGGATTCATGGTTTGGATTCGATGTATAATATCAATGGAGCCTCACATAGCTCTACCATGTGGTGAATGTATGTTATCATTAAACCTTTGAGAGATGGCATGTCCATTTGGTGGGCCACTAGATCACTGGTCGTGATCACAACACGTTTTCAACGTGTACCATGAGGACGGAAATAGAACTTCCCGTAAAGTACCATGTGGGCATCAATTTAATACGGTGGAGACTGCAGAACGCCCTATCAAAGATGAGAAAGTGATGCGCAATGGGGAAAACAAACAGGGTCACATCAAACGGCACTGCTGTCAATCGCAGGAGAAGACAAGGTCAAGACGACGAAGGCTCGACCGGGCTTCCTGGATATTCCATATTGAAATATGCCACGTGGCAATAGCACTTTGGTGGTCCGGATTTTTGTTGGGTTGAACCGGGCGCGGATTGGGTACTACCCCGCCTGTTCGGAGGTCGGTACAGGCGTAGGCTCCGAGGCCCACTGAGGGGCCATCGTGATATCTGAGTTTAATCCACACCGTCAATCCATTTTTAAATATCATTTTAGATTACTGAAACAAATATAAATCAGATCCAGGACTCAAGTGAACCACACCACAGGAAGTAGTGGTCTTAAGGACGCCCACCATTGAAACCTTCTTAGGGTCCACTGTGTCGTTTATTTTCCATCTAACCTGTTGATATGGTCATATACACCTGGATTAAGTTAAAAAACAAATATTATCTTGATCCAAAACTTATGTGGTTCCTAAGAATTTTGCAATAGTAAGAATTTAATCCTCACTGTGTGGTCCATTTGAGCATTATATATTTTATATTTTTGGCATAAAAATCTAAAATTACATGGAAAAGTGAATGGACGGTGTGGATTAAACAAATATCCCAACCCTCATTAATGCTCATGGAAAATACGGGTAGCAACAAATATCCCAACCCTCGTTATTGCTCATTGAATTGTGATAGCAGCTATTAACCGTTTGTTGCAACCCCTGTTTGTCAAGTGATAAGACCGTCCGATCCTTGCAGCCTTTTAAGTAACGGCCCACCTTTCAAGTGATGGCCCACCAACGTGGCGACTCTGCCATTCGTGCCCACAACCATACAATAATAGTGCACGTGTGGAAAATGCATAGCACTTCTATATATGTGTCAGTTGCTTAAAAAATTTAAAATTAATGGACGGATATTTCTCGATCTGATTGACATGCTAAACGGATATTCGCCAATCTAAATCTGAAAAGGGGTAAGCAAAGCAGATTGCCTGGGGCCCCGGGCACGTAGATATATCTGTACGGGGCTGTGTGAGGGCAGTAGAGATGTCCGCGACAAATCTACTCCGTCCATCTGCTTTGCAAGACCACAATAGGATATGATTCTAAGAATAAGGTGGATTCAAAACTCAGGTGAGCTATACCAAAAGAAACAGTGGAAACGGAAACATCCACCATTGAAACCTTGCTGGAGCTGACCATGATGTTGATATGCCATCCAAACCGTTCATAGGATTATTACCACTCAGATAAACTGTAGGCACAAATATCATCCTGATGCAACTTCGTCGCTCCCAAGTTACTAATCCCCACTACTTCTCGTGGTATGGCCCATGGAGTTTCGGATCTGCTTGAATTTTAGAATCATGTCCTATTATGGTCTTGCAAAACAGATAGACGGAATGGATTCATCACGGACAGTTCTGCAGGCCCCGCAGCAGCGGCTACAGGAATATCTCTGTGCCGGGGTCACAGACACATCACAGGCATTCCGCTTCCGAAAGATGGGTGATGCACGCTTGGGGTACCATACACCGTTTTTCACTTAGGGCAAGCGGGTCCCATGGTTTGGTGATCTAGACCATTGGCTGACGGTCGACACCCAATCTATGGTTGGAAGATCCGATACTGGGACTTGTAAGGCTGCATTCTAAAACGAGATGGTTAGCATCATCTAATTGAACTGATCTACAAATATCAATCAACGGTGGGCCCCTCGTGGTGTGCCATCCACATCAATGATTAGATCTCTCGAGTGCACTTGATATGGACCATCCATTTCGTATATTTGCATGGTAGGTCACTCAACCGTAGCAATTTGAGAGGGATGCGCATTCATATATGGGCCTAGTATCACGTGAATGTTGTATTTAGAATGCATTGAATTTCAAATCTTATTCAAAATCATCATGTAATGGAATCCAAAAATAGCAATGCTTTTAAATTTTATAATACATTTATTAAGAAATTGAATTTCGTTACTAAATCAATTTTAGTATCTTGAATTTATATACATGTGATATTTGAATATTTGATAATAAACGTGCGACTCATCCACGACCGCGCCTTATTATCAAGTGATATTTGATAATAATGTTTCGCACTGCCGGGCTCACCTGGATGTGGGTATATATCCTGTCCATATGTCTTTCTTGAACATTTTTAAGGCATAAGCTAAAAAATAAAGGAGATCCAAATTTTAGGCCCACCGTATTATAGGAAACAATGGTGATTGAATGCCTTATCTTTAAAAACTTCCTAAGGTCCACCATAATGTTTGATAACGTTATTTGTCATCCAATCTGTTGACAATGTACCGTAAACATGGACAAAGGTTAAAAAGAAAAGACGAATATCAGCTTAAATCCTCTTGTTGACCATTAAGGTAGAATTAGATTTATTTTATTCTAGATGCATGCCTTAAAATGATCCAACAAAATAGATGGACGAAATAGATATAAAATACACACATCAAGGTGGGCCCTATGGTAAGGGATGCCCCATCTTGGCTAAGGTCAGGGCCACACCTAATCACCTACCTAATGAAATATATACCAAGGGCAAAAAATGATGAAATTTTGAAGCCTTGAGTGAACTACAAACATACCATTGCAAGTAACTTGCCTATGCTTTTTAATCATCAATTTATATGGCCAATGTTTGGATTGTTCAGATCATTCCATTGATATAATTTAGTGATGTATCCATGATTGTTTCAAGGTATCACAATGTTCCACATGTACAGTAGATTAATAGCTTAGATACACTTACATTATATATGATACTCTTTGTTGGCCATTTTTTGTCACGTGTAATGTGTGCGAGCGTACCAAAATCGTTTGTGCGGCTCAATTCAAACCAAACAACTTGACTCCAAGCGCTAAGATAGGAAGATCATATGTTGAGTGTAATCATATATAACCGACACCTGAGAAGATTAGTTACTATTTAACCACTCGCAATATGGTTATAGGATAATCAGGTGATTATCGGAAGATGGAGTTCCTCCTAAGATGTATTGTACCTTACCTTTCGTATGAAAGCACTTTTATTAGCAGAAATGGTCAAATAAAAAGGAAACATTTATAGTTAGTCACAATGAGCAACTACAAGTTGTCATTTTGAAATATTAATAGCTTGTATTGAAATTGGGAATAATCCAGCATATAAATATAGACTTTAATTATAGTAAAAAATTACTACTAATGGATTATGACTAAAGCTTATTGCTGCTATTAGATTACCATTACTCCTTGGATAGAGCTAAATTATGACAAGGAAAGATAACTTGATTGGTTTGGTGTGAGACAACTTGCTTCATTTATTTCCTTGTTGTTTATATATCTCTTCTTCAACTATTTCATAGATGTTTCTTTCTTTATTTAATAGTTACGATAACTAATTTGTCATACGTCATCTAGACATCCCAGATCCTTTCTTCTTTTCTTGACATGTGTCCCTCTAACTGTTCTTTCCACTTGACTGCTTTTTACTTTCTAGAAGCATTGATCATGCCCCGTCATTAGATGATGTGTATCATCATATTTGCGTCAGCTGTAATTTCATAAAAAGTGCTATAAATATCTCTAAAGATCTTATGCACGCTATATATTTCTTGTGCAATGACATGTGTCCTTTTTTAATTGACTATTTTAGGAATGATCAGAAATAAGGTACAACATTGCCTCCCATGTCATCTTAACTTTGATAAAAAATGTGAGAGCAATGTTTGGCTTAATGTCTGATGCATTAAATACAACTACCTTTCTTTCCACGTGTCAACTCCCCATTGCTTCTGCTTGACCGAGTTGAAGATCAAATGATGGTTTTGTTATTTTTATACAATTTTCAATGTGACACGTTGCACACAATCATGTCGTATGAGGAGTAGTGATTATCCTCTCATTAATGTGCACATTCTTGACTGATATATACCCAATTTCAAATCATTTGTTCCTTTTTATGAATTTTTCTCTTTACGCTTTTCCTTTATCTTTTGAATTTTTTGCAATCCACCGTGTTTGCTTCTTCTTCTTCTACTTTAGCTTATTATTAAGAAGATTTCATGAGAAAATTGGATGTTTTTCCTTCTAACGTAGTGATCAACGACATCATTTTCAATGTTATTAACGAACTTAACAGATCATTCCTTACTCATGTCCCAAATTTCTTTCCTAAAATCATTCCTAAATAGATCTAATTCATAGAACTCTTATTTCCCGACTATCTTGGGGAAAAGTTTCTTCTTCAATCTGATTCCCTCTTAGATCCTACCAATGCTTTCAAGACCTCAAGATCCCAAGTGAAACCCATGAAAGGATGGTCAAAATGGTTCAACCATATATCTAATCAACATGGTGATACATGGCAGCATGCTGGTATCTATAAATGTATCAGTCTATCTTTGCACAAGTACATAACAAACGCTTCTTTGCTCACTGCAATTTTTGCCTTTGGAGTCGATCGATTCGCACTTTTCATTTTGAATGTGGTCCCACGAGCCCAACAATCATGGATATTTACACTCTCACTCATCTCTTCCTTTTAGAGATTCAATCTAGCCCAACTTCGCCCAGGAAGAGAAGCATTACTTCGACCTTCCAAACAAGAATGGGTGCGCTTATTCTACCTTCATATCCACTCAGCATAAATCTCATGACATTGTTGACAACCAAGAGCACATGACATTTCTATTGGTGTGGATTTATCATTGCTTGTTGTGTGAATGTTATTCAGGTAATCAAAGAGTATGTTCATTTAACCAAGGCGCTAGCTTGAGGTTGACTGTTAGCTTTCACTCCGTTTGTGCTCAACTACTTGTGTCGCGACATGTTTAATACAACTACCAAGGGTTTTTACCACAACGGAGGACTTCTCTGGCTTCTTCAAATGTGGTTGTATGAATACTTCCGATCTGGTCTTGTAAATTATATTCTCCCTTCGAATTCTTTTACTTCTTTCAGCCACCGGAACATCTTTTACCCTAAAATTGTCCATTCTTTTACAGATTATATGAAATTCTTCCTTGTCATTGACATAAATAAACCCAATACTTCTTTCTACCCATTTTGCAATAACGAATTTGGTTCATCTTGGTTCATAGAATAATATGAAATAGCCAATGTAGAGTTCCAAGATTATTTTGGGAGAGTAACCTCATCTGTAGAGATCTCCCTTACAGTGGCATCGTGGAGACCGGTGTCAATGTTAAGGTAGAGGTCAAGCAGTACTGCCCAAATCTCCTGGCTCACCAATTTGACCTCGTTTAATCCCTTCCCTATCTATTCACTCACAGGACTGGCAATCAACCTCCCTATAATCGTATGCTTGTAGATTTGGTCAGGATTTTACAAATACTCAACAACAATTTTGGATACGATGCGCATGGCTTTTGAACTTCCCATCTTCTCAAGTTATCTTTGTTGAATGCGCACTTTTTGTGAATGGTGGACCAACTATTATAATGGACTGTTTTTTGAATCCTCTTAACTCATCATTGCTCAACTCTTTCCTTCTACAATAAGGATAGAGAAACTTGTGACTAATAAGAGGAAAATAGTGAACTAAATAAAAAAAAGGCAATAATGTCAAAACCGGTCATGTTTTCATGTTAGAAAAAGACACGATCACAAAAAATAGCATCGGTGAGTTCGATCATCCCTCTCCGGCAACAACATGGATGATCAATCCAACTCCTCTCAACCAAATTGTTAAAAGGTCACAATTGCGGGTCCAATCAAAGTAAAATTTTCAATTCAAATGACCCAAAAACCTATAGCTTCGCTCGTTCTTAAGAAGATTTCTGACCTTAGACCTTTTTCAGGTCATGCCCCTAAACCTCCCATTCCCCCGATTGTTTAAGTTTCACCAATAAATCCTCCAACAACCAGTAGAAGCGGTCGAGCTATAACAAAGACTTCAGGTATCTCTTTTGCAACTGAGATTGTCTCTGGCTTTAAAATATATTTCAAAACAAAATATTGGTCAGGACTCTCACCCTCATATTGTGCTTGGAAAAATTTAAAAAAAAAAGCTTATAAAAACATGAGGAAGCTTATTTTAACTGAGCTTTTATGAAATAAATTAAAGATATGGAAAGGCTGAACGATCCCAATCTTCCTCGTGATCGTTATCTCAAACATTATCATCGTTATCTCAAACATTATCAACCCAATCCACCATCTTTTCCTACTTATGCTTGTCCTTTGGTGATAACTATTGGCGATCCTACCAATATTCAGCTAACGATTGACCGATATTTTACCATTATTGTTCGTTCTGACTTAGATGAATGTTTTCATTTCTCTTTTTCTTTTTTCTTTCTTTCTATGTTCCTTACTTTTTCTAACATTTTCTTGACCATTTGCACAGTGACAAGAGAACTAATGGCTGCTAAGAAACAAATAGTCCTTGCAGCAGCTCCACAATCTCAACCAAAATTACCAGTCATTACTGTTGTTGCACCAAACAAACCTGGAACTCCCACAATAGAACTTAACAAGACTAATTCTAAAGCAACGGCAAGCGATATCCCTCATTCTGATGATCAAGCTCATGAAGACACATAAACCGTTCAATCAGCAAAACCTTTTCATGTTTCCATTCATTATGAGGCTCTGTTGGCGGCTATCAATTGGGATGATGACGAACCTATTATGGTGATGTCACAAAGTTCTCATAGAGCCATCTCTTCTCACTCTATATCAATATCGGCCAGCCAACCTGCACCACTATTGGAAGCAATTGGACAACCAGTTTTGAGAACGACTAGCAGGCGTTAGGTACTAGTCTTAGATGAAGAAGAAGAACCATCTTGGTCGTCTACATCTTATCCTAACCGAGTAACAACCATGGAGGCTCTTGTGGCTGATGATACTATAGTTCCCGTACTAGTCGATACATCAGCAACCCATTCATCTCCCAAGGACACACTTTTGGTTGAAGAAGTACTCTCCTTCCTCGGTCAAATGTTGAACAGTGATATCATAGTGGCCGGGTCTCCAACACCTTCCAAACTTCAACAACTCCAAGATGAGCTATGGACTCTCATATGCTCAGGGGCTATTGAAATTGTCTCTACAAGGTCAATTGAGAGACTTTCGCTCCTCATTCACCGTTATCAAGTGCTTTCTCACTTGGATGAAACCCTCTTGGCCAAGATGCTTATGCTTCTCCTGGACTTAGTGCATGAGTATCAGGATATCAATACTATGGTCCATAGGATTCAGGCCGAGCACTTGACCGCGACCCTTAAAGTAAATGAAGTTACTACAGTTGAAGAACAATATTATGTTGCCTATGCTGAACTCGAGGAATCAGACACGAAAGTAATTGATCTTGCTCCTCAAATCGCAATGTTGGAGGAAAAATCAGGAATATTAAAGAATCGTCATGAAGAATTGGCAAGGACTAGGGGACAATATAAAAATAAAAAATAAAAAATCAAAGTTAGCACATTGGTTACCTTCGTCCGAGACAACACTTCGATTATCAGTTAGGCTAAGCGTGTAGCCTCCATAACTTAAACAGCAATCGACCGACAAGAAGCTAGGCGATCCAAGATACAAGAGAAAATGGTTACTTTTTCCTTTTTTGATTTTTATCTTAAGTTAGCATGTATTTACTGTCTTGATCAATGAAATCAACCAAAGTGTCACTTTTGTTTTTCTATATCTCAATTATTTTAGTACTTATGATTTTTTGTGCACTAAAAGTAATAACTGCCCTAGTGACGTGACATGGAAATGAGGAGTCATGCGCCATTTCTTTTATCGAAATAAATGCAACAACGAGTCCTCGTCCTAACTCATTAGAAGCCGATACGGCATTTTGCATACCATTATTGATCATTGTGAGGCATTAAACTTGGACATGATTCATATCCTTAAATCATTATATAAATACCACTTGGTTTCTCATTTTCCTCTTGTATATAGATTCTCAGCCTCTAACCTTCTATACTTTCATAAGTTCTTAACAAATACGTCTTCGACCAGAATCCTCTCCCCTCTAGCTCGAGCTCAAAGTTTCCTAAAGGAAATCTTTACTTATGATTTGAGTCCCTTATGCATTCCACATCTAGTATGATATTTACTTATTCGTTCATGATCTTAAGGTGGTTGCTAATATTGACAGGTCTCTAAAAGAGCTTTTTGGGATTCTAATAAGATTGCAAAATCTTGGGACCTACTTCTTCATATTTGAATCTGATATTTTAAAATTCACTATCTTAGCACAGGAGAAGATTGTCGTCCACAAAGAGTTTGCAATCTCTTTGTTTAGTCAACCTAATTGTACTGCATCACCAGATTAAAGGTATTCTGACAACAATTTGTACTATGGCTTTAATCTTTCAGCTCAATTGTTCCAAGTTGTTATCACCATATCTACTCTCGTTCATAGTAGCATCATCATCAACACTTCTCGTGTGCACTCTATCTTCATTCATTCTTTACTAATCCCATATAAGTTGAGTAAGACATGAACTTCTCTATACAAACAACCTTTGTAAGCATATATGTTGAATTTTCACGGGTGTGGATCTTCTCAAGAGTAACACTGTATTTCTCTAGCATCTGTTGGAGAAAATGATGATGAACATCAATGTGTTTAGTTTTAAAATAGTATATCGAGTTCTTTGTCAAATTGATCGCACTTTAACTATCACAATGCACAGGCACGACTTCCTGTTAAAGTCTCAAATTCATTCACAATACTTCTCAACCAAACTACTACCATGAATGCTTTTGCTACCACTATATACTCGGCTTCGATTGTAAAAAGAGTAACCATAGACTGAATATTTGACATCTAATTGATCGTTACACCCACTAACACAAAACGAGTAACCAAAAGTTGACATTTTATTATCCATATTACTAGCATAATTGACATCCACATAGCTTACTAGTTTCTCCTCAAATTTATCGAATGACAAGACATAATCAGTCATACCTCATATATAATGAAGTAACCATTTCACTGCCTCCTAGTGTTACCTATCAAGGTTTAACATGTATCTGCTTACAACGTCCACTGCATGTGAAATATCTGGTTCAGTACAAACCATGACATACACAAGACTGTCAACTGTGCTTGAGTAGAGTTCAAAAGATGTATATTATTTTTCTTCTTATGATATAAAACATTGCTCTGAAGAAAGCTGAAAGTGAGCAGCATGGGGTGTGCTAACCAATTTTATGTTATTAAGTCCGAACTTGACCAAGTACTCAATATATTCTTCCTGAGACAATTATATAGCCATCTCATTTCCCTATATTTGTATAGGTCAATGCCGAGAATTCTTTTTATAGCCCCTAAATCTTTTATCTTGAATGTCCTAGACAACTAAGCCTTTGGTATGTTGATTTTAGACATGTTATGGGCTGACGATAAGCATATCATCAATATACAATACCAAAAATATGAATTCTCTATCACTCAGTGATATGAAGTAGACACAATGATCAAACTCACTTCTAATTAATTTTTTGCTCATCATGAAAGAATCAAAATTTTATACAGTGCTTAGCAACTATTTCAGGTTGTACAATGACCTTTTCAACCTACAAACCTTATCATCTACTCCCTATACCTCGAACCCTTCAAGTTTCTTAATGTAAATATGTAATTCTAGTTCTCCATATAGAAAAATTGGCATCACATCTAGTCGTTCTAATTCCAAATTATATTTATCAATTAATGCGAATACAAATATAATAGATACCTGCTTCACAATTGATGTGAATATCTCACTAAAGTTAATGTCTTCTTTATAAGCATAGACCTTCGCAACTAGTCTCGGCTTATACCTATCAAGTTTCTTATGAAAGATCCACTTGCACGTATTTGCTTTTCACCCAACAGGAAGCTCCACCAACTCTCACATTTCATTATTGTACAAAGAATTTATCTCATTATACATCGCCGTCATCCATTTCTTAGCATTTGGGTTATTTAATGCTTCAAAAAGGTAGACGGATCCCCATCATCTATGATTAGGGAAAACATAATATTTTAGTCATTCCCGTGTCTCATTAGTAACTTGAAATTTCTCAGTGAATTTCTCATAGCAAGTAGTGCCACCACTTCTTCCTGTAGCTCAACTTCTTTAGGTGTTTTACCTCTATTTAATTTCACACCAATAACTAAATTTTCGATTTCCTTGTGCTCATCCTTTTAATAAAAGGATCGCTCATCAAATTTAACGTCACGACCAAATATGATTTTCCTTGAAACATGACCGTATTGTATGTACCCTTTCACTTAATCACTATGGCTGACAAATGTTAACTTTTAATTCCTTTGGTCCAACTTATCTCTCTTAATTGATGGTGCATGAGAGCAAGCGTCATGACCAAATATTCATAGTTTCGATTAGTCAACTTCCTGACCACTCCATACTTCTTTTGAAATTTTGTATTAAATCGGTGTAGACGGAGAATGATTCACTAAATAGTAAGCCGTGCTGATGGCCTCAACCTATAGCTCATCGCCTAACACAGTATTACTTAGCATGCTTTGGGTTCTTTCCAAAAGAGTCCAATTCATATGCTCTATCACACCATTCTGCTACGTGTATATCTAATTGTATTATGTTTAGTAATACCCCCATTTTTATAAAATTAATTAATTTTCTTCAAAGTAAACTTTTCGCTATTATTAGTCCTTAGAACTTTCAATTATTGCCCTGATTATTTTTCAACCATAACCTTCTATAACTTAAGAGTGACAAGCACATTAGATTTATTCTTCATGAAATAAAGTCACACCTTTTTAGAAAAGTCATTAATGAATGTTACAAAGAATGACGAATCTCTTCTAAAAACAATGGGTGTGACCCCCATACATCAAAATGCACATAGTCAAGTTGTCATTTACTTATATGTTTCTCAATTTTAAATGATAATCTTGATTGTTTACCGTATATGTAATGTTCACATACATTTAAATCAAAAATTTTAAAAGTATAAATTAAATCGTAATTGAGTAGTACTTTCACAACGTGCTCTCTCATGTGGCCTAGGCACGTATGCCACACATGTGTATACATAGATTCTGCTACAGATGTTGTAACTCCACTCGATATAATGCTCTTGGTTAATACGTAAAGGTTTCCGCTTCGCTGTACTTTCATAACAGTGAGTGCCCATTTAGAAACTTTCAGGACACTTTCATACCTAATGAATTTACACTTGAGTGCCTCTAGAGCTCCCAGAGATATCAAATTTTTCTTCAGGTCCGAAATGTGCCTCACACCTGTCAAAGTACGCTCTACCCCACCAAACATTATAATGCGCATCGAACCAATTTCAATAATCTTTTAGGCATGATCATTATCCATAAGAACCAAGTCACCATCATACTCGTTATACGTGGCGAACCAACTACAATGAGGACACATGAGATTTAATAACTCGTATCCAGTATCCACTCATTATACAGGTGTTTAACCTTATACACGGACGATACGTCACAACCATTCGTCCTTTTACTGGATTATGCCGAATTGGTCTCTTCTATGATTTATTTGAATTCACATCTTTCTAAAATTTGTGACTTATGCATTCCTTCTTCATATGTCCGATCCTTTCATAATTTCAGCACTTATACTTCCCTTTATCGTTCGACTTATGTTGCTAAAAAGATGTCTTAAATATGAAAAGTTCTGAAAATCCTTGACTGGTGGAAGAAAGTTCGACTCGAAGTCCAGCAACGATGTATTTGGAATTTTTCGGACGCTTAACAAGTCGAAGCTCTGACTCGACTAGTTGAACGTTACACAGACTGCATAAATTTAAGGCGGTTTCCTAACTATTCTAAGTCGGTGCGAAAGTTGAGTCACCTAAATCATAAATAAGAGTCCATAGGGCCTTTCTAAGGAATGTTAATGCTTTCTAAAAGTATTCTAAGAGTTTCTAGAATGGGTTCTAGGATTTTAAAGGGTGTAGCAAGGGTGAGATTCGAGGTCGTTCCAATCAGGAAAGTTGTAATGCCCCGAGTTTTCGGAACCCGAGTATATGACTCGTTTTCCAACAACCTGAGTGTTAACCTTTAAAAATAGAAATTCCACGTGTGTGTTCATGTGTGTGTGTGTGTGTGTGTGTGTGTGTATTTTTTTTCAGAGTGAGCATTTATGCGGAATAGGAACAAATCAAGCATAAATGAAATCTTCATACACATTCAAATGTATGAGCGGTTGCCCATAATGACTTATACAAACCGATATTTCAATGTCAACAATTATAAGAAATACACAATTTAACATATGAAAAATATTAAAATGCATATAAACTTAAGCCGCAAGATCACGCAGCTTCTCTTGGCAGATACAACTATTCATCCTTGACAATTGTACCATATTCATCATCAGTTCGAATATGAATATCATTTAAGCCACATGTACTACTTGTATGGTTATATATTCGATGAATGAGTGACCGGCTCAGTGTGAATTTTCCTCAAGATTATACACTGCCACATTAGGTAAGTATAATTATAAACAAAAAGGCATTCAAAACAATACATGATGCAGTTTTATTAAATGCATAGATACATGAGTGCACATCAACTGGGGATGCTCATTCAGTTAACTTTTGGGCGAAATCCATGCATGTAGTCGGTCACCAACGAATATCAATTTTTTGGAGGAAGAATTCAGATTCTGTATTTTCGTATATTTTCCTTTACACAGAGATGGTATACAACAGCAAACATTTCTCCTATTTTGGTGTACACAAATCTCGCTATTAACTATAAAAAATCTTGGCTATAATTGTTGATTCCGTTGGGCTATATTTGACCCTATGATGTAAGGATTTTCATCCCTTAATTTGCTCCTCTAATCTTCAGAAGACAACTCATGCCAACACTCCCCCTCAAGTTGGTGCATATATGTCTATTATGCCCAACCTGCCAAGTGAGTTGTGAAAACTCCTACTACATACAGCTTTTGTTAGAATATCCGTCAGTTGGTCTTCAGATTTCACAAACGAAAAACGAATTATCTTCTCTTCGAGATTTTGTTTGATAAAATGCCAATCAACTTCTACATGCTTGGTCCGATCATGCTGAACTGGGTTATGTGAAATGTTAATCGTCACCTTATTATCACAAAATAGATTTATCTCACAATTAGGGGTAAACCCAATCTCAGATAAAAGTCTCTTGAGCCAGAGAAGCTCGCATAGTCCTTTGGCCATTCCCTGAAATTCTGCTTCTGCACTTGATAACGCTACTATCTTCTGCTTCTTACTCCTTCAGGTGACTAGGTTCCCTCCAACAAATGTGAAATAGCCTGAAGTAGACTTCCTGTCTGATATGCTTCCTACCCAGTCAACATCTATATAGCCTTCAACATTTAGATGACCATTCTTTGAAAATAGAAGTCCTTTTCTAGGGGACGACTTCAGGTATCTGAGAATCTGCATTACAACATTCATATGATCTTCACTCGGGCAATGCATGAATTGGCTAACCACACTTACTGCATAGGCAATGTCAAGTCGCGTGTGCGACAGATAAATCAATTTTCGAACCAATCTTTGATATCTACCTTTGTCTGTGGGAACTTGGTCTGGATATTTCCCAAGTCGGTGATTCTAGATTATTGGTACATCAACAAGCTTGCAATCTAGTAGCTCGACCTCAGCTAGCAGATCCAGAACATATTTCCACTAAGAAAGGAATATTCCATGATTAGATCTAGTAACTTCGATCCCCAAGAAGTACTTGAGCCCCCCTAAGTTCTTCATCTCCAACTCTAACGCTAATTGTTCTTAAAGTCTTGCAATCTCATCAGCGTCATCTCCTGTAATGATCATATCGTCAACATAGATAATTAGTACCATGATCCTACCTTGTCGACGTTTAAGAAATAGGGTGTGATCAGAGTTGCTCTATTGGAAGCCATATTTTTTCATGTCAAACTTAGTCTCTCGAACCAAGCTCGAGGAGATTGTTTCAAGCCATATAGAGTTTTCTACAATTTGCACACAACCTTGGCTTTAGAATTAGCCATATACCCGAGAGGGATATCCATGTAAATTTCTTCTTCACGATCACCATGAAGAAATGCATTTTTTACGTCAAGCTGATGTAATGGCCAATCAAGGTTCGCAGCAAGAGATAATAGAACTCTAAGTGTGTTCAATTTAGCCACTGGTGAAAAGGCTTCTTGATAATCGACTCTATATGTCTGGGTACCTTGCTTTGTATCGTTCAATTGACCTATCAGCCCTGTATTTGATGGAGAAGACCCATTTATATCCCACCGTCTTCTTTCCTTCGGGTAATGAGATGAGTACTCATGTCATTTTTTTTTTAGTAAGGCCTCTATCTCTTCTTTCATGGCTTGAACCTATCTAGGATCCCTTAACGCCTCTTCAACACTGATAGGAATGTGATGAGATGAAAGATCGTCGGCAAAACTTTTCACTAGTTCTGAGAGTTTTTCAGTAGATATATAATTAGCGGATAGGATATTTCGAACATTGCTCTTTCACCTCAGGAGAGTATCGATTTGGTAGCTTGCCACGATTATGCCTGAAAGGTAACCCATAACCAACAAGAGCAGGAGTATCGATGGTGTTAGAAGTTTGAGGTGTAACCGAAGAGCTTGGAGAGTTTACCTCGGTGATATTCTCAGGGGAGCTTGGAGAGTTGACATCAGTGATATTCTTAGGAGAATGGTCAATGGATACTAAGGAGTGAAAGGGGACTCTATGCATCGTCTCTATCTCTGTAGGCGTCGTCTCTGTCTCTATAATGCCTCCAATCGTATCCGGGTCATTGAACCCTGGCCAATCAAACCACAGCCAATTCATCTCTTCATCATGATTCTCCCCCTGAAGAGAAGAAGTGGATGTCTTGGAAGTAAAGAAAGTCTCAGATTCCAGAAACGTGACATCCATCGACACATATGTACGTCGATGAGTAAGATCGTAGCATCTATACCCTTTCTAATGTATGTCATAGCCCAAGAAGAGACATCGAATTGCACAAGGATCGATTTTAGTGCGTTTGTCCTTGTGGAGGTGAATGTAGGCAACACATCCAAAGACACGTGGTGGAATCATCAAGACTGAAGGCAAGGTAACAAAGGTGGATAACACTTGGAGAGGAGTCTGCATTTCGAGGACTTTTGATGGCATTTTGTTAATAACATGAACTGCCATCGTGATTGCATCCGCCTAATAATAACTAGGCATATTAGCTCCAAGAAGAAGGGCTCAAGCAGTCTCAAGGATATGGTGATTTTTTCACTCGATAACCCTATTTTGCTGCGGAGTTTGGGAACATGACGTCTCATGAATCATTCCATGCTGGCGAAAGAAATCACGGAACTGAGTAGTCACATATTCAGCACTATTATTGGAGCGAAGAACCTAAGGCTTGGTGGAATATTGGGTGCAAATCATCTCATAAAAGGATTGGAATATATCAAAAACTTCGTCTTTATGTCTTAACAAATATAACCACGTCATCCTAGTGCAATCATCTACAAATATCACAAACCACCAATAGCCAAGCATAGTAGATTTAGGTGACGGACCCCACACATTAGAATGAATTAATGTAAACAAAGCCGCACTCTAATTGAAACTCAAAGGGTAAGTAGTCCGATGGCTTTTATGTAGAATGCATGTTTCACATTTAGATTCCAAACTCGATGTATCCGAAAACAAACTAGGAAATACATGCTTTAAATAACCGAATAAAGGATGACCTAACCGGTGATGCCAAAGCCAAATCTGCTCCTCCTTTGATTTATTCCGATGGGTAGTCTGACATGCACGGCCCACCTTGGAATCCTCCATGTAGTGGAGTCCCCCCTTCTTAATACCACGCTCAATGATCTCCTAGGTGAGAATATCCTAAAGAAAACAAACATCGGGGTAAATAATCACAACACATTTTAGCTCCTTGGTAATTTGTCTCACAGGTAATAACTTATGAGAAAGATAAGGGACAAGAAGCATATTAGACAAAGGTAGCTCCGGTGACAACACCACGGTACCCGCCCCGGTTACCAAGCAACTTTTCCTATTAGCATTTGCAATGCTCAATCTTCAAGGTGCAGACCATTGGGAGAAATCCTTTTCATCATAGGTCATATAGTCGGAGGCCCCTGAGTCAAGGATCCACTCATTATGGGCCTCCTCCATATTGGACCCGAGTAGAATGGAACCTGTAGTGGCATTATGAGCTTCGGCTGGAATTAAAGAAAAAGTCGGCTCACTTGCAACAATTGAAGCTTGGCCCACCAAAGCACCCTGGTCTGCTAGGGCAACTTGGCCTATAACCATTGGCCCACCTTTGCTTGTGCCACTATCACATTTTTTCTTTGCCTATAACTCATGCCACCACTCGGGATAGCCATTGAGCTTGAACCACGTCTCCTGAGTGTGTTTAGAACCTCCACAATGAGAGCACTTCTACCCGTCGGATACAGTCTTTAACTTAGAAGTGGAAATCGACTTTCCATTTTGGAGGAAACTCGATATAGGAGTTCCAACCTTCAAGCTTTTGGATGCCATCACAGCACCTGGTGGTTCTTCACTCATGGTCCCTGTCATCACAGCTTGCTGTATCGCCTCCCGTCGGACATAGGCATACGCTGGCTACACGGTAGGGAATGGTTGAATTTGCAGAATATCCCTCTGGATGTCGTCTAGCCGATCATCCAGGCCATCTAGGAAGATATACACTCGGTCTTCTTGCACCATGGTGTTATACTTCTAAATATCTGTTTGGCACTGCATCGGATTTGGCCTTTGGAAGTCAATTTCTCTCCACAATCCGTGCAGATTGTTGTAGTATCTCTCCAGTGAGCCACCTGCTTGCTTCAAACGTGTTACTCGACGTCGGAGGTCATACACATGGGAGGCATCACTCCCATCAAAATAGGTCATTGCTATGACATCCCACATCATTTTTTATGTCGAAAATCTGATGAAATTTCCAATCAATGATGGATCCATGGAATTAATCACCCAACCCTTCACTATGGCATTGTTAGTGCGCCATTTGCAGAAGTTTGGGTTTGTCAATGGGGTTGGGGAAAATCATCATTGATATACACCAATTTGTCTTTACCAGATATGTACATTTCCACCACGTGAGACCAAAGTGCATAGTTGGTCCCATCCAACTTAATCCCAATTGGTGCGGTGGCCATATCGGTAGTCTGGGTCGGAGCTAAGGTTTTAGACAGCACTTCAGCCATTTTTGTATTGAACTCGGACAAGATAGAAGACGAGAGAGACTCGTCCAAATGCGAGTCTGCATTAGCCATGATGCAGGGTGCTTGTCTCTGTTTTATGTTTCGAATGACAGAGGATAGGGAAGAAAGAATGGCTTTGATACCATATCAATTTTTTAGAGGAAGAATTCAGATTCTGTATTTTCGTATATTTTCCTTTACATAGAGATGATATACAACATCAAACATTACTCTTATTTTGTTGTACACAAATCTCGCTATTAACCATAGAAAATCTTAGCTATAATTGTTGATTCCATTGGGCTGTAGTTGACCCTATAATGTAGGGATTTTCATCCCTTAATTTTCTCCTCTAATCTTCAGAAGACAACTCATGCCAACAAGTACATCGTATATGTGTAATGCTAAGATCACCGAAAGTGGGCTGATAATTGGTGGTTTGGGAGCTAGTGAAACGATGTCCCAACTAAATCATATAGGCATATGCTATAGCATCCAGAATTAGCTATCTGTCATCACCCATATGCTATGAATGCATGATTAGCATGTTAGGGGCCTTGCATAAAAACTCAAGATCTACCCCTCTAGAACAAACCAGAATTATGGGATAATAAAAGCAATGAAATAAATCAAAGCACAACAATACACCACACAAGAGATTTTTACATGAAAAACCCTCAAAGAGGTAAAAACCACGGGACCTCGTCTAGATCAACAATCTACTATGAAGTAGAACGTTACAACCTTCTTCACTCTCGCCAGAACGGATAAACAATAAGAAAATAAAGAAAAAAAGAGAGATCTCACCGATCACGAGGACGTAAAAGTGCTGAGACGACAGCTCCCTTCCACAAGCTTCCTCTCTCTCTTTCCTCTCACTCTCTCACCCTAAACCCTTTAGCAAAACCCTTGCAAAGCTTTTAGGAAACCTTTCTTGTATTTTTCTCATACACATCATACCCTAGAAAAACCCTAGAAACCTCTTTTTATAGTTTTAGGAAACTCTCTTTCGCATCTCAGTTGCGAAAGGACTTACGACACAAAATTCATACAAAATCGTGGAATGAATCTGCGTAACCACGACCAGTCGAGCGCCACCTACGACCGGTCGTGCACTTTCCATGACTGGTCAAGCACCCCGGAGAAAAATATCCAAACCTCGCTGGACTTTAAGTCGTGCAACTCACGACTGGTCGGGCACAGCCCACGACTGATCGTACAGGGCTCACGACCGGTCGACGACGGGTCAAAAAATCCATCAAATCTCTCTCTTTTTGACCCAGGAGGGATTCATCTTCTTCAAGCCAGCTTGGTTTCTACAAACCTCAAACTTGCCTTTGAGCAAAGCCTTGGTCATCATGTCTGACCCATTATCGTCCGTGTGGACCTTCTCAAGCTGTAATACCTTCTGTTCCAAAATATCCCTGATCCGGTGATACCGAATCTTTATGTGCTTCGACTTGGAATGCTGACTTGGATTCTTGCTCAAGTTGCTCAAGTGTATAGCACTCTAACTATCGCAATAGACCACGTGCTGCTCCTACTTTAGGCTAAGTTTCTGTAGGAATCTCTTCATCTAAAGCATATTTTTACATGCTTTTGTGAGTACAATGTACTCGGCCTCTGTCGTCGATAATGCTACGGCCCTCTGTAGCTTGCTCTGTCAAGAAACTGCTCCCCCTGTAAACGTGAAATTGAACCCCAATGTAAACTTCCTGGAGTCTATGTCACCTATCATATCTGCATCTGTGTAGCCCTCTAACATAGGTTTACCGTCACCATAACATAGGCTTAACCTGGATGAGCCTCTTAGATACCGCAGTATCCACTTCACCGTTGTCCAATGCTCTTTGCCAGGATTGGCAAGATATCGGCTGACAACACCAACCGCATATGCTATGTCTAGGGGTGTACACACCATAACATACATCAAACTTCCTACGGCTGACGCATGAAGTATTTTCTGCATTTCTTCCACCTCTGACTTCGTCTTGGGACACTGTCTGTCGCTCAATCTGAAGTGACCATCCAATGGAGTACTGACCGGCTTCTCTACATTCATATTGAACCGCTCTAGAACTTTTTCAATATACCGCTCTTATGACAGTCAAAGCTTCCTGCTGCTTCTGTCACGGGTTATCTCCATTCCTACGATATGTTTAGTCGGGCCCAAGTCTTTCATCGTAAAAGACTTGCCCAACTCCTATTTCAACCTGACGATCTTCTTGATGTCTTTTTTCATGATGAGCATGCCATCAACGTATAATAGCAGAACTAAGAAATCACCATTTGAGAACTTGCACGTGAACACATAGTGGTCTGACTCCATTCTGTCATACCCATGTTGTAACATGAACGAATCAAACTTCTTGTACCATTATCGTGGAGCTTATTTCAACCCATACAAGCTCTTCTTCAGCCTACACACCATATGCTCTTTTCTCTTGACTTCAAACCCCTCTGGTTGGTGCATATAGATCTCTTCTTCCAGGTCACTGTGGAGGAAAGCAGTTTTAATGTCCAATTACTCTATTTCCAGATCCGTCCTAGCCGCCAACCCAAGCAACACCCGTATGGATATCATCTTCACCATTGGTGAGAATATCTCCTCGAAGTCTATGTCTTTCCTCTGACCAAACCCTTTCACCACAAGTCTGGCCTTGAACCTTGTCTGTGAATTCTTCTGCTCCACCTTCTTTCTAAACACCCACTTGTTGCTCAAAGCTTTCTTGCCCTTAGGCAGTTTCACTATGTCATAGGTGTAGTTCTTATGCAAGGATTTCATCTCCTCTTGCATAGGGCCTCAAAATAATCTTCTGGCTCTCCCCCATCAGTCAGCATGATGTACTCATGCGGTGAGTAGCTCTTGAACTACTGCCTGTCCCTAGATGACCTCCTCACCTATGGCTCAACAGGTAGATCAGGTGGGGGCTGCTTCCTCGGTCCATCTTTTGAAGGAACTCCCTTGTCTTCTGTACCTTTCTGCACTCCCCCATCATCAGGCACCACGGGAGGAATAATCGGATCCATGTCATTTAGCTCACGTGAACTAGGCTGGTTCATCTCTGGCTTACCAATGTCTTCTATACACTGATCTTCAAAGAAAATCACATCTCTGCTCTCGACGAGCTTCCTTTCTGTTGGATCTCACAATCTGTTACCGAACTTTTCATCACCATATCTTAAGAACACACATTGTCTGATCTTCATATCGAGCTTAGACCTCTCATCCTTTGGTACGTGAACGGATGCCCTGCATCCAAATACCCTGAGATGACTGTATGATGGATCTTGTCCAGTCCATACCTTCTCAGGTACTTCTCCAATCAATGGGGCTGATGGAGACTTGTTTATCAGATACACCGTCGTGTGTATTGCTTCTCCCTAGAATATCTTGGGCAACTTTGCATGGGATAACATACATTTGATTCTCTCAACAATTGTGTGATTCATTCGCTCAGCTACACCATTATGCTGCGGGGGTCTTGGGAACTGTCTGTTCATGCTGTATACCCAGGGACTTGCAGTACTCATGAAAGTCACCAATGTATTCACCACCATTGTCAGTGTGGATGCACTTCAATGATCTACCTGTCTTTCTCTCGACCATAGCATGAAATAATTTAAACACACCAAAGACCTCGTCCTTAGATTTCAATGCATAAACCCAAACCCTCATAAACGCATCATCTATAAAAGCAATAAAATACAATGCCCCACCCAAGATTTTTGACCTCATAGGACCATAAACATCAGAATAAACCAAATCTAATGCATACACTTTATTAATATGAGAAGCAGATTTAACAAATGAAACTCTACGTTGTTTCTCTGATAAACAATCAAGACAAGTTTTGAGAGGCGTACCTGTCATGTTGGAAAGAGCCGCTTCCTCGCTAGTAGCTGAAGCCCTTTTTCACTTATGTGGCCTAGACGCCTGTGTCACGTGTAAATAGCTTAATCTTCCGCTATGTTTAACCCACCCTTGCACACACTGAGACATGCCTTGTAAAAGGTGCAACACTTCTTTCCTCTGGCTGCAATCAACAAACCCTTGATGAGCTTTTAGCGCCCATCAGCAAACCGGCTTTCATAGCTATCATCATCCAACCTTCCCGTCGATATCAAGTTAAGGCGAAGGTCTGGGATATGCCTCAAATCCCTAAGAACCAATATGCAGCCCACATCGGTCTTCACACAAATATCACCGACCCCTACGATCTTCGATACGCCAGAATTTCCCATCTTCACAGTCCCATAGTCACTTGACTTATAACTTGTGAAGAAATCTCTGCGTGGAGTCGCATGAAAAGAGGCTCCCGAGTCTATCACCCATTCGGTGTCCTGACTCGTAGCCGTGAGACATACATCATGATCTGCAGAAAGAATAACTATAACGTCGCCATCTGAAGCGACCGCAGTGCAATCTGATTCATCTTCTTTCTCATTTCCTTTTCCTTGCTTGTCGTTCTTAGCCTTACGACATTCATACTTATAGTGTCCCTTCTAACCATAATTCCAGCATTCAACATCTTTTCTTTTACTCGACTTGCCTCTTGATTTATCTCAGGCCTTCCTGCCCTTTCTGTTCTTTCCTCTCCCCCATTCTTGTGTCACAAGAGCCTCTTGTGGAGTAGACCCCTGAGACTTCCTCCTTGTCTCCTCATTGAAGAGACAACTAATCACTTGTTTCATGGATATCTTTTTGTCTGGCGCAGAGTTACTTAGAGATATGACCAATGTCTCCCAACTGTCAGGCAACGAACTAAGTAATAACAAAGCCTGCAATTCATCATCCAGGACCATCTTCATAGAGGAGAGTTGGTTCACTATATTGCTGACCTCATTCATGTGCTCAGCCACAGAACCATCATCCTTGAACTTGAGATTCACAAGTCGCCTTATCAGAAAAAATTTATTACCGGCTATCTTCCTCTCAGCCCCTCTAGTTTCAGCCATAGGCTAGTGACTGAGGTTTCTGTAGACACATGGTGGAACACAGAATCATCCAGCCATTGTCTAATAAACCCCACCACCTTCCGGTCCATCTTCTTCTAATCCTCACCAGACATATCCTTGGATTTTGCTGATATGCATAAAATTGGAGAATATAGGTTTTTGCAATAAAGCAAGTCCTCCATCTTAGCCTTCCATATGGTCCAGTTAGAACCATTGAAGCTGATCATCCTTGATGAGCCATCTTCCATAATTCTAAACCGATCCTACCTGTTCAATGAACTTATCTCTGATACCACTTTGTTGGGGGCCTTACACAAAAACTTATGATCTAACCCTCCAGAACAAACCAGAATTATGGGATAATAAAAGTAATGAAATAAATCAAAGCACAACCACACACCACACAAGATATTTTTACGTGAAAAACCCTCAAAGAGGTAAAAACCATAGGACCTCGTCCAGATCAATAATCCACTATGAAGCAGATCGTTACAACCTTCTTCACTCTCGCATGAGCGGATAAATAATAAGAGAATAAAGAAAAACAGAGAGATCTCACCGATCACGAGGATGTAGAAGCGCTGAGACGATGGCTCCCTTCCACAAGCTTCCTCTCTCTCTTTCCTCTCACTCTCTCACCCTAAACCCTTTAGTAAAACCCTTGCAAAGCTTTTAGAAAACCCTTCTTATGTTTTTCTCATACACATCATACCCTAGAAAAACCCTACAAATCTTTTTTTATAGTTTTAGGAAACTCCTTTCCGCATCCTAGTTACAAAAGGACTTGCGACACGAAATCCGTGTAAAATCGTAGAACGAATCTACGTAACCACGACTAGTCGAGCGCCACCTACGACTGGTCGTTCACCTCCCACGAATGGTCGAGCACCCCGGAGAAAAATATCCAAACCTCGCTAGACTTTAAGTCGTGCAACTTATGACCGGTCGAGCACCAGCCCACGACCGGCCGTACAGGGCTCACGATAGGTTGACGACGGGTCAAAAAACCCATCATAGCCCATCCATTATTATTCCATTTATAGCCAGCCAGTTTAATAAAGCTCAAAGGTCACTACAGGGGGTTCATCACTCAACGTAGGCCGACAACTCAGGCATAGTATCTCATTCCCACCATCCCTGGCTGATGAGTGTTCACTCCCCAAGTGTAGGGTTGTGATGTAATAATAAACTCGGTAAGACCGAGGTCGAATCCCAAGGAACTGATACATGTACGTTATCTGAAATTAAGTAAAACTATAACTGGACTAAGATGTAATCTAAATTAATTAGAAATTAAGGAAATAATGATGAAATAATTATCTAAAACTTAGGAATTCAGGGAAAGGACACTAGGGATTCAGAGGATCCACTTGTAGAGATCAGGGAGATCTTACGCCTGCTTCAAGAATCATGAAAATTAACTGAACTGCCGTTGATATAGTTTTCAAGAGATAAAAGGTATATGAATTAGAATGGATTCCATCACCAAACCATGCCCAGGAGACAAAACAAACAATAGAATTAAACTAATTACTAACCAATCAACATGCTATGAAGGTTAGGAAGGGTACCGTCATCCGACCATGCCCAGGAGACGATGGTGAACAACAGAGCTTCCTGACATCATGAACATAAAAGGAAAAGAACATGCTAAAAGCTATTTCAGACCCATTGTAATTTCAGTCACAACAGACCATTAAAGACTAAAAACATTCCATTAACTAAGCTAAAATCAATATCAACTCAGTATAAATACAAAACACAAGCGAAAGAGCCCCACATCACGCAATAAGCTTCACCTCTTAGCCCTAGCTAAGAGGTTTAGCCTAGAGAAGACATGATTAGCTAAGTCTTAAAAGAAAAGAACAGAAAAATTAAAATAGAAAAAACTAGGAAAAAAATAAAAACTCTCTCTGACGTCCAACTGATGCTCCCTGGCCTCCTGATGGATCCTTTTTCTCTCTTTTTCCCCTCCTTTTAGACAACATGGGTCAGCTGAGGTCGGTGGGTGGAGAGTCCGTTTGAAGGATCGACTCCAAGATACGCAGCGTGCGGATCGTTTTACGCTCCCGCAAGATCAAGAAACTGCCGTATTTGACAGGTTAGAAAAACATTCTTCTCATGATCTTTCTTCAAAAAGATGACCCTCCCTTGGACGGTTTTGGATTTCCTACAAGATGGACGGACTGGATCTTTACATCGGCCAGCCATGGTGGCCCACCTGGATCAACAGATCCAGTCACAGAATAGAGCTTACGCAGCTCTATTTGCACTGGTGAGATGGTGGGGCCCATGATCCATGCTGGATGACAAATCCACACCGTCCATTGAGTTCTACTCAAAAAACCGTTTAGAGAGGGCTGGTTTTGGATCGAGTTAAATGTGGCCCATTGAATTGTAACCCAACCGTCCATCCTGCGTTTAACGGCTGGAAATGTGCGTACGTTTGCATAGGCCTGAAAGACGAGCTTGGCGAGAGTTATAGCTACCCCCCTTGATGCAATGGATGATTCGGATCATCGAACCAGATGATGAGTGGGGCCCACAACGCAGATCAGTGTCGAACGGCGTAAACACTGTTGCGTTTTTTTATTTTGGAAGAAGAAGTCGATTAAGAGTCAGTTTGACCGACTCTTCATTGCTGTGCACGGCTAGTGCACTTGTGCACTATGCACACTCATGTTTAAGTGGGATCCACTATGATCTTTTCGAGAAATTCGCTCCATCCCTCCGTTTTGTCAGCTCATTTAAACGATTGAGACCAAAACTGGAGCATATCCAGATATCAGGTGGGCCCCAAATCAGGGTATTAGGGGCTGATGTGTCCGTTGGGCCACTTTCACAAGGATTTAATGGTTCAAATTTGACGTGTACGGTTCATTTAGGGTCTTTAGGCCATATATGAAGTTTCGAGCCAATCAGATGGTGGGAACCCTATGATCTTGCATTTTGGACATTTTCTAGGCCCGTTTGAAGTGAGTGGCTAGAATTTCTCTGATCTTCGGTGTTTAAATCCTTAATCTTGGTCTCATGGAGTCTTGTCCAATGCCTTGGTGAATTCTGAACGTTAAATCCATGCTTTTAGCCTCTTATTTTAGTCTAAGCTCGTAATTACACCTTGCGGCACAAACATGGTTAAATCGGGTCATTAAACGGTATCATGCTAGTAAATCCAGGTAATAACTGGGTCTGATATGTAATATTTGACCCTCAACAATGAGACCCCCACCTTACAATGTTTAATGGAAGCCTATCGACTAGTGGTCAATCATAGTTCAACATATGAAACTTACCATCACATGGTTATGTAGACATAAATCATCGAAGCCACATAGGGCGAGTACTAAGTTGAAGCCACCTAGGACAAATAACAAATCGAAATCATATAGGGAAAATATCAAATTGAAGTCGCATATGGCATATATCAAATCTATGCGATAAAAAGATCATCCTCAAAAGTCACGTACACATAATAACCAATGAATGGTAGGCCCACTTCAATATTCACATAATTCAAAGTTACTACTAGATTGAAGGCCCATTATAAACACAATCAATCAAGTTACATCCTAAGTATGAGTGTACGTTTATAAGTGGAATTTTTCACTGAGTGATGTACTAGTTTAAGTTCCACAAGCATGAGAAAATATGCTGGATAAATATTAAACATGTAATCTAGCATTCAATTCCAACAACTAACAGATATAATCATAAGATACAGATATCAATTATCAACCAAAATTAAAATAAAAACTATCACTTAAGCTAATGGAAAAATGAAAAGCTCAAGAGGAAGAAATCATCACCTTACGAGTTGAACTGCTTACTAATATTGTTATGAAGTATGTGTGCTCTTAGAATCAAATCCTACCATGAATTATAAAATTGTACGGTCATATTCAAGTTTTATATGTTTTCTATGGCTAGGATCATAACATAGGTTTGGATTACTTAAATTCAGGGTTTCGTCCTAGGGTTTAATTCTAAGCTTAGATTTTAGGATTTAAATATTAATCGATGTACAATTGACCATAATGCTAATAATATTAATAATTTCATGGTGATCATTAACATTAATGATATAATTAATATTAGTTAATGTGATACTAATAATTATTGTGAAGAAAATAAATAGTATGCTCTACAATCAATGATAATATTTAAGAATGAAGAATAAAACACTTATTTTATTAATTGTAATTTGTCTATAATAACTAATATTAGTATAGACAATTTACTAATGGTTGATCATATCTAATATTAATAATCTTAATAATGATAATAATGGTAATAATGATAATTGTAATCGAAATAATTTCAGTATGGAAGGAGAATGTGGACTCACCTTAGTCGACTCAGTAATTCAACTCGCCCTCAATACGAACTGACGACCCGCTCCATGACTCAACCCAACTTGACTCAACTAAGTTGACCCAACTCTGCACAACTTGACCTAGTTAACTCAGCAGAAACCTCACAAAGGGAAGCAAAGCCCCTCACTCCTCTCTTCTTCTTCTTCTTCCTCTTTCCTTCATTTCTTCCCTCTCCTCTTTCCAACTCCATAAACTGTAAACAAAATGACCAGCAACTCCCTGGAATTACAGTAACCAATCTGGCCAACGAGTCAACTGAACTTGACGTTAACTCTCTCCCAAGGTTCTTTCACCCCTGGACTTCCCATGCAAGCACGAAACCAACCCAACTCGCTAAGTCCACGAAACAACGACTTGGAGATTGTACAATCACAGCTCAGTCTTGAACCAGTTGCACAATTCGTCGGATTCTTGTAATGCCCCGACTTTTTAGGACCCGAGTATATATCCCGTGTCCCAAAAACCCGAGTGTTAACTTTAAAGGATGGTTAAATTCAAGTGTACATTTTTTTTTTCTTTTATCAGAGTAAGCAAATGAACGTAGTGTGGACAAATCAACATAAAGAAAAATTTCATTTATCATTCAAGTATACAAGAAGTTGCCCATAATAACTTATACAAACCAACATCTCTAAATTTAACAAATACAAGATTTATAAAAATTAATACATGAAGAATAGTAGAAAACATGTAAATATAAGCCGCAAGATCACGCAGCTCCTCCAGGCAAATGCAATCATGCATCCCTGGTGATCCTACCATGCTCCTCATCAAGTCTGAATATGCATATCACTTAAGCCACCTGTACTACTTGTATGGTTCTATATTTGATGGATGAGTGGTCAACTCAGTGTGAATTCTCCTTAAGATTACACACCGCTGCATTAGGTAAGAATAGTATAAAACACTCAAACAACCAAAATAGAGTAAATGCAGTCTTATTAGGTGCATGGATGTATGAATGCAATCATCACCCCGAGGATGCTCATCCGTGCAGACAGTGGGCCGTCACCCATGCAATCATCGAACTTAAGAAACATCATTTAGTTGGAATCATCGAACCTAAGGAAACATCACCCAGTCGGAATAATACATGTCATGTATGCATGATTAGCCAAGTCATTATTAGTCCATTTACAACCAGCCAATTTAGATAAGCTCAAAGGTCACTATGGGGAGCACATGGCCCAACGTAGGCTAACAACTAGGGCATAGTGTCCCATTACTATCATCCCCGGCCCATGAGGCTACCATCTTAGGATGTTTAATGGAAACCCGTCGACTAGTGGCCAATCATATTACAGTATATGGGGCTTACCATCGCATGGTTGCACAGTATAAAATATCAAACCCATATAGGAAAAATACCAGAACAAAGCCACATAGGGCGATATCAACAAGCCACATAGGGCAATTATCAAAATAGGCCTCATAGGGCGAGTATCAAAACCATGCGATAAAAGACCATCCTTAAAAACCATTGGACACAACAACCTTAGATGGTAAGCCCACATCAATGATCCATCTAGACCACCACTCAATAACCAACAAGTTGAAGGTACATTTTAATCACAACCAGTTGGGTTATATCCCAAGTATGGGTGTACATTTATAGGTGGGGATTTTTCGCTAATGTACCAGTTTAAAGTCCATAAGCAATACACAAATAATCCACAAGTAGGAACAAATATACAAGATAAACATTAAGCAAGCAATATAGTAATTCAATTTTCAACAGTTAACACATGTGATTATAAGAGAGATATCAATTATGAATTTAAATAAAAACTATAATTTAAGCTAATAAGAAGATGGAAAGCTAAAGGGGAAGAATCATCACCTTATAATTTGAATTGCCTTCTAGTGTCGCTAAGTGATTGCGCCCTTAGGATTGTATCCTACCATAAATCATGAACTTGTATAATTAAGTCCAAGTTCTAATCATTACCCAGGGTTTAAGATCATCGCCTAGGGTTATCTTTTAGGGTTTTAGTGTAGAATTAGGGTTTTCATCCTAGGGTTTAGTTATAGGCTTTAGATTCTAGGACTTGAATTTTAGATTAGTATTCCCATTATTATCATTATTATTATAATAATAATAATTATTATTATTATATGATGAATTGAATAATATTTATAGTAGTACTAATCCATTATTAATGATGAATCCTAAGTTCCTACTAAATATACCAATGCTATCTAACATTCGTATAATGACTAAAATCTATTAAATAGTTGGGGAATTAAAAATAGAATATTTACTAACAGTAAAATGATAACAACTAATGATAATCATCATATTACAAGAATTACACTAGTCTTATAAGAAAAATGATAATATTCCCTAATGATAATGATCATAACTATAAATAATGAATTTAATCATGATAATAAATACTATGACCTGTCATGAATTATGGAGTCCTATAATTAGATCCAAACCTAATATATTGCTTATGTTTAGGGCATTGACCTAGAGTCTAGACCACTTAAGTCTAGGATTTCAACCTAAAGTTTAGGTCTAGGTTAGATTTTAGGATTTAAACCATGGTTGGGGTGCAATTAATTTCAGTGTTAATTTAATAATATTTATTAAAATCAAGGCTATAATTACTGTTAGCTAATGTGGCAAAAATAGTCATTATGATGGTAATGAATAGGGTGGTTTAGTACAAATGATAATATCTAGGGATGGTAGATAATTACTACTATCTAACATCTAATCTTTGTAGTTTACTTATAATAACTAATACTAGCATACATAACATGTTAGTGGTTAAATAAAATTTATCTATCTCAGTAACTATAGTAACACTAATTTATGAGAATAACTTAAAAACTTACTTTGAAAGAGGAAAATAACTTACATCAGTTGACTCGGTTCGAGTCGAGTTGACTCGGCTCAAGCACCACCACAAACACTTCTTCTCCTCTCCTCCTCCCTTTCTCTCTCTTCTATTCAACTCCATACGTTGCCAACAAAGTGACCAGCAACTCGCTGGATCCTCGGTCCGACCAGCGAGTCGACTCGACAATGACTTTCTATTTCTATTCTTCCATTTTTCTTCTTCCTTCTATCCATTTCCTTCTCCCTTTATCCCTTTCCCTAGCCTCCCACAAGGCCTGGGATGGATCTAACCCACACCCATCTTAGACCGAACTCGGTCCAACAAGTTAAACTCACCAGTTGGTGGGGCTGGCTCCATCCGAGCCGGTGCAACCTTCTAACCGCACACTCTCTTCTCTTCTTTTTACTCCCTACCTCCTCCATTTCCCTACAGCTTCTAGTGGCGACTGGAAAGACATAAGACTCAGCCCGAGTTGAGATGGTGCAGCAGCTTGGTGATGGTGCAGCCGCACTACCCCATCACACACACACACAGACACTCTCTCTCTCTCTCTCTCTCTCTCTCTCTCTCTCTCTCTCTCTCTCTCTCTCTATTCTCTCTTCTTTTCTTCTTTTCTTTTCCTCCTGTTTTCTTCCTGTTTTCTTCACTATTCTCTCCCAAAACCATCGCTATATGGTGAAAACCCAAATGCGACATCACGAACCGAGCTGACCAGGTTTTGAGCGGTGGAGAAGGTGACATGCCACTAATGACAGATTTGGAAACACCACCTCATCCTTAAATCTACCTCCTGCAAATGGTCCGCGGGGACCCTACGAAGCTTGTGGATAAGCTTTCATGAAGCGTGAAAGGGTTTAGGTTGGTGGGTTCGCTAGAACAAAGGAGGCGTATGGTTTTTCTCAGGCGGCTGTGGAAATAGTGGTAGGGTTTGTTGCACTCGATCCTAGTCCATATTATAGCATTTCCCTAACGTTTTAAGACCATCGGATGAGCAGCAAATGGTCCAGATCTCTTCTGGCCGAAACTCCCTCCAAAACAGTGGGTGGAAACCAAAACTTTCCTTGGTTTTGCAAGGAACGCCCTAAGAAAATGGATGGCTGAGATTATCCCATTTTTAACGGTGGAGATGCAAAGAGAAGTAAGCATGCGGATTGCTGAGATGGCTGGGAGAGGGCAGTTTCCTCTTTAGCAAACATGGTTGTATGCAGCCCACTTGTGCCCGTGAATGTGCATCTGTACGCTCATTATCCCGTATAAAACTTCCTTGGTTTTGGTCAGAGACATGCTATGAATGTGATGGACGGCTTGGATCGCGCATGAGGCAGCAGATGGTGGGCCCACTGATCGAACAGTGGTGTCGTCCGTTGGAAGGAAGAAAAACGAAAGAGGGAGAGAATTTCTCCATTTGCGAGAAGTCACGGGTTAGACCCGTTTGATTGTGTTAAGCCGACCAGCGCACAGCGGGCGTGCACCGGTTGTGAACATGCACCCCACCACGCCCACCATGATGTCTGTTCTAAATCCACTCCGTCTATTTTGCTTGTTGGGCCCACAACTCAATTTATAGTTGTAGGATGGTTTCTCATTAACCTAGTGGTCGGATGATGCCTAGGTTGGATGTCAACGGTTAAAAGATCCTAATGGGCCATTTGTAAGGCTTTCG
Source organism: Magnolia kwangsiensis (assembly GCA_037074715.1). Lineage (NCBI taxonomy): Eukaryota > Viridiplantae > Streptophyta > Magnoliopsida > Magnoliales > Magnoliaceae > Magnolia > Magnolia kwangsiensis. The sequence continues at coordinate 19,417,301 of CM073572.1, forward strand.
TCACATACTACTAACCAATACGAATATTAATTTATGTTTCATTACGTTTGTACATTACTTATAATTAAAATAATTAAATCTCATACACATACATACATATAATTTTAATATTAACATAGTATTATATGCATGCCATTGATTTCCTGTTTATTAATATATGATTCATAATATATAGTCTCATATTATACTTCTATAGGAATTGGAAATTGTTCAATATCTTATTTAAAATTGCATCATTAAATAGTATAAAATTTTATTCAAATATCTAATAATTTTTGGTATACATGTTCATAAAAATATTCAATACTATATATATATATATAAATATAAAATATTAAAAATTATCATTCATTTTGTTTAGTTAATATAATATTATTTTCATAATATTTTACGTATATTAAATATATATGTATTACCCTTATTATAATATATTTTCATACACTTCTATATGACAAGTAATTTATCAAGATACATCTATAATTTTTCTAATCTATGTTTGTGTAAAATATAATAAGTAAAACAAATATACTTATTAAATATTATATGACTACCAGATGGTTCGCCTTGAAGATTAACGGATGGGGTAGTTTAATACACAGGTGCGAATTGTTTTCAACAATCAGATTTGATCTAGGATGAACGTGAATGTTCACTCAGGTTAGACTTGTATTTATACTAAGTTTGGTTATACGGTAACACTCGAGTACTGAAAAGTACAAGGTGTTACAATTCTCGAGACTAACCGTAGCAACCCCCTTGCGCATATGGGATTGAGTTTTTGTCCAACCCAACAACACACCCCTGAGCTAGCAGTGAAGGCCCAACATAACTCGCTGAAATTCTAATAAACTCAATAAGCTGGTGCTGTGTGGCAGCGAGCATCAACTGTTCCATTCTCCTCTTATTTTTCCTCTCTCTTTGGCGTGAGCGTGGAGTTGGCTTGCCTGGAATCAACAACCACTCCAGACATCCTTGGTGGGTGTGGGGCTGCTCGAGTCAACTTAACAGTCCTTCAACAGCTCCAGCTAACACCACCCAACGAGTTTGGATGGTAACTCGAGCTCGGATCCAGTTGAGCCTTGTTGGACCCCGAGTCTCTCTCTCTCTCTCTCTCTCTCTCTCTCTCTCTCTCTCTCTCTCTCTCCAGAGTTGGGGCTACTGGCCACCCCAACTCGCTCCGAGTTCGAGCCTAACTCGGACAGTCGGAAGGCGGTGCAACACCATTTAGCGAGCAGTAGTGACCAACATCTCGCCCTCCTTTCTTTTGTCTTCCCTTTCTTCTCTTTCTTTCTTCTCCAGGGACACCCGACGATGAGTTTGAATGTAACCAGACTCGAACCGCATCGACTTAGTGCGGTAAAACGACAAGGAAGAAGGTATAGGCATCAATGGTGGATTGAAGCTCGATGGGTTTTTCTCCATTTTCTTTCTTCCGAACAGCCCTGATGGACTATAGGGAGCATGGATGATGGATGGAATAGAGCTCAGACACCGTTTGGTTGGTGGGTTCAAAGGAAGGAGAAAACGGCTGGGTTTTCTTCATGTCGCCACAAGAAGATGACAGAAGTTGTTGTTGTTCGGTCCATCCTGTTCCTCTTTATATCAAAACCTAGCTTTTCTGGATGGTCAAGATATGATTTAGGTGTCCTGTTTCTAAAAACCGCTAATGGAACATGGTTTTGGCATTGGTTTTCTAGTGGAAAACCCTATTCCATGTGAACAGTGCTTGGATGGTCTGGATTCGTCTAAAACAAAGGGCTCTGATTGGAGGAGAGATCCTCACATAGATCGCAACAGCTGGCTCGTGAAGGCGAAGGAATAGTTTCCATTTTTGAAAATGGAATGCTCGTGAGAGGGTGACTTTGGGCCGAATTTCTGCACATGCACATGTGCAGCATGCATCTATGAGGGTCCCACCATCCTGGATGGATTTAAGAGGCCTACAACTTGAACGGTTTGGATTGGCTCAAGGTGGCCCATATAGATCACAAACAATTGGTTTTGAGAGGGCTAGAAACACAACTTGCCTGCACGCCAGCCTTCTTGTGATCGACGCCTTGTGTACACACGAGCTTTCCAACATTTGAAACACTTAGGTTTTGATCAACTTTCCATGGACTTTGTGATGAACAGTTCGGATTATGCTAAAGACTCTATATGGTGGGCCATTGATCAAGCAAAAACGTTTGTCCATTTGAAATGGACGTTGGCAGAAAGGAAGGATATTTCCTTCTTCAAAAATCATTAGGTCAAAATCATTTAATCTGAAATGATGGCCCACTGCTTTGCGGTGTATACATGATGTGCACTCACCCTGCCCAAAAGTGGGGTCCATGGGGTTACCCTCCGAGATCTGACCTATCCATCAAACTCCTTGGGCTAAATAGGTCCCCGACCAAAGATCAAGAAGGTCCAAGGTTTAAGTGGGCCTTAACATTTGTTTTATGTGCCTAATTGATATTATCCATTGACCCTTAAAGATTGGATTGTCAGATCATTCCAAATTTGTACGTTAACGGTAAAAAGTGTCCAAGGGACCACTTAGCTAAAATAAATGGCTAGATTTGGGGTTAAGTGATATTATATTACAATATTTTTAATAACTTATTATTACTATTATTATTGTTATTATTATTTTGTACTATTTCTTCTACTTTTTTCTTTTTTTTTTTGAATTCGTTTATGTGGGTCACATCCGGATCCGTGACATTTATTCCTTCATCTAGCCCCCTACATGGCTTTGATTAGAAAAAAAATATTGGATTATTTTAATTGTAAGTGGTTTATAATACATGGGTCTTAATGTACGGTTATCAGTTTATATTAGATTAATGGTTGCATTTGTGAATCTGGTATTCTAATCGTAGAGATTAAGTAGTGGGTTGCGACTTATCAAACGATAGTTAATAACGTAGGTCATTAATATTTTCACATAAAAACGCAAATTTAGATTATGAGGGTAACACCCGAGTACGCAAAAGTATGGGGTGTTACATAAGTCCTCTATCTCTGTAATTTTGCTTTCATAGTGGATCTTTATCGCTTTGTACTGTGGTTTTTTTCCGAAAGAGTTTTTCACGTTAAATCTTTGTGTTCTCTTGTAATTGCTTTGCACTGTTAGATTGCTATCCTAGATCCACATCTGTGTGATTCCATAGACCAAATCTCAACAACTTGGACTTCACTCGCGACTTATCATTTTCCTGTTCAAACGATCTTCCCCTTGTAATCAGTGTCCCCACAGAAGTAAATTCCTCACCACTATTTCTTCTTTGTTGCTTCGACTGAAGGACAAAGATAACGATATCAAGGTTTAAGATATCCCTACCATAGCACAGAGTATCCACCAGATTCTTGTAAGAATTTGTAAAGAGTATTAACAACATTAAAGTTCTATCTTCTTCATCAATCTTTATTTCCATACTTGTCAGTTTGTAAATTAATTTTGTTGAAGACACTAATGTAAGACCCGTATCCTAGACCGTACCATTCCGTAGGGTCCCGCGATCTTTTCTATCAAATTCCGGCGACCTTCGACCCTTAACCGGCATTTGCGCGCGACCCTGATTCATACGCCGTCAATCCGAGTCGACTCAACCTGAGACTTGTACTCTAGCGACCGCGCCGTCGCCGCGGTTCTGATGCCACATCTCGCATGTCGAGACGATACCCAGGCCAGGAGATGTGGGCCAGCGTTCGGTTCGAGAAAAACGCCGCGCATTGCAAAATCTAAGGAAATCTCTACATCATGTCACATCAATCCATCAATCAATCAAGTCAAATAAACCCATACCCTACTCATCCCTCTCTCACCCAAAGTTAACAACACCGATACTCATTCCATTCCTTTCTTACCAACAAGTCAACAAGCACCATACCCTCCATTTATTACATCACCTCTCTCTCTACCTTTCTCAAACCAATTCTCAAGCAACCCATGAAAGTCAAAAACGTCCAAGCTCCAAGCTCCATGGATAGAGCTTGTGTGGCCCACTCCCTACCACTCTATCTCCCATCTCCACCCTTGGATCATCATCTCCACCGTTGACGGAGCACTTTTGGAGCATTGGAAGGCTAGGGAGGAAGAAGAAGGATAGGTGGGGTGCTTCTCTCTCTCTTTCATTTTTGTGTGATGTGTAGCCCACTTGGATGGACCCCACCTTAATATAAGTCTTATTCATACCATCCAACCTATTTGGTGGACCACATGCGCAGGGCGCATCTTAAAATTTTGATTATGCCCAAACCGTCCAGCGTCCCTGGACGCTGGACATGACTTGACCAAAATAAATATCAGTTTGATTCAAGGCTTTGGGATGAGCTGCTCATGCTGGCCCCACCTTGATGTATGGATTTAATCCACACTATCCACTCTTCTTCCCATCTCATTTTAGCCGTTGAGCCGATCTAAACCTTTGGTGGGCCATAATGTAGGAAACAGTGGTTTTAGGTGATTTAAACTGTTAAGGCCCGTTGTGGTGTTTCTATACGCCAAAAATATTGCATATTGGACTCGTTAGTTCCATTACGAGCCAGGAAAACCAGTAGTCGGTGTGGATTTTTCTAATGTGGGCCCCACATATAAGAATCCTAGAATAACAAAAAAATAAAAATAAAAATAAAAATAAGTAAAACACATAGGCATGGACGTCCTGTTGCTGTCAGCATGCTTTGGACGCTGCAGTAAGAAGCATCCTCGGTACTAGTTTAAAGGTGGAATGGTGGCCCCACCACAGGCACCATCATGAAGTATGTTGCACATCTACACCATGCATTTGATGGGTTACCTTTTTGGAACTGGGTTCCTTTAAAAATCAGCCGTATACACAGCTTAGGTGGCCCACATGGCAGGAAATAGTGTTGATTGAATGTTTGCCATTAAAACCCTTTTGGGTTATCACAGAAGTGTTGGATCAGTCTGTAATTTGTTTTTCTTCCTCATCCGGTTCTGCGTGACATTATTAACAGATTGGATGGCAAATGGACGTTGTGGTGGACCCATACGTGGGACCCACCTGATGTAAGAATTGGATTGGCATTTATGCCTCGGCAGCTACAGAGTTGTTGTAGGTAATGTCACCAAGCTCTGTGAGTCCCATCCACCGTCTGCCCATTTTCTGGATGCGGGACCCACCTCACACGAGCTACACGTGTGAGGGTACGGCCCACCTTGAGATATGTATTGCATACCCTGCCATCATCGTGGACAGTGGGTCCTAGTAGCAGTGGTCGTTGGGCAAATGCCAATAAGTTGTCCCCGTCATGATGAATGTATTTCATCCGAACCGTCCAACGGTTCCTTGGACCCCACCTTGATAAAGGTGTTGTACTCGCACCCTTCAGCAATACGTGGGGTCCACCTTGATATGTGTTTTATCCATCGTCCATCTAAGGACGGTGGAACCCACCTATATATGTAGTTGCCCTATTGACAGAGCAAGTGTTGTGAAGGGCCCACCGTGATGAATCTGTCACCTAATTCGACCGTCCATCCATTCGCTGGGGACCCACCAAACGTATGTATTTCATATCCTCACACGTGTGGGTGAGGATAGGCTTGGATACTTCACACGTGTGAGGTGAGGATGGGCTAGTTTACTTCACACGTGTGAGGTGTGGGTTGGCTAGTATACCTCACACCCATTGATGTTACAAGTTCTGTGGGTTTCATTCCCCCATCCGATCGCTAGACATGTGGGACCCACCTCTTATGCATGTATTTATCTGCACAATTCATTTTGAACGGTGCCACATGGGGCCTACCATTGATATATATGTATTACACCCTAGCCGCCCATCCAGTCTACTAGACATGGACCCTACCATAATGCAAGTGTTCCATTCGTGGTGGCCTGGTATCCACCGTGAATCCATGATGTAAGTGTTTATCCCTAATACCTAACAGCGTGGGCCCCACACGTGGAAACCACTTTGATGTATGTGTTTTATATGCACTGTCCATTTCTGGACAGGTGCAGGGTGGGGCCACATGATGTAAGTATTTTATTTCCACCATCCACGCCAACGTGCACCCCATCTGCTGTGTGCATTGCAACCACACCGCCACCCATGCGGCCTACTATGATGTATGTATTTTACAACCACGCCGCTCATCTGTTTCACATCCACTCCGCTCATCCATTTTCTGTACCATGGGCTGCTCCTAGGCTTATATGATATGGCCCCTTTGACGCATGTTTGGCCTATTGGAGCAGACCACATGATGCGACCCAATTGATGTGTTTACGGCCCGTGTGCAGGGACCACCTATTGTGTATTTATAGCCCGACCCATGGTAATGTAATTCCAGCACATATGTCATGGCCCATTGTGACATGTTTCCGGCCCATGCGATTAGGCCCATTGTGATGTACTGAGGCCCATACCCATGGCCCATTGAGATGTGTTAAGGGACCATGTGCAGGGCCCACCAGTTATGTATTCAAGCCTGTGCGATAAGGCCCATTATGATGTATTCCTAACCCATAAGATGCGGCCCAATGTGATGAATATAGGCCCATGTATGTGGCCCGTTGTAATGTATTTGTGGCCCAATTTGGCGAGGCCCGATGTAGTGTATATGTGACCCTTGAGTGAGGCCTATTGTGATGTATATTAGGCCTTTGTGTGAGGCCGTCAGCCCATTATGTGTTTGGCCCTGTAAGGGTCATTCCTTGGGGCAATGTTGGCTAGATGTCCACATTGTCGAGGCCGATTGTTGATGTTGGTTATTGATACCGATTATGAGTATGTGATTGCATAATATCATGATACATGCCCATACGCATCATCTGCATGTTTGTTATGAGATGTGGTTGACCATTGCATACGTCCTTGAGCATGTTGTTATGAGACTCCCTGATAGGCGGAGATTGTCTCACATGAGCACACGGTATGCGTAGGATAGATGCATGACTGGATTGCATGACTCATGCATCTTGTATTACATTGTGTTATACTGTACGCCCTAGTGACATCGGGGTCGTATCCTCCACAGGCATTTCGTGGATGGTCAGATGGGACGCCGAAAATCTATTCTAAATGGGGTGCTATAGATATCCTTGGGTGAAATTTTCAGAACCCTCTTGGTTCCATAAGTTGCTCCAACGTCTAGACTGAGTGGGTAGATGAGCGTCGAGTGCCAATTACCAGATGGCTGCGCTCTCCACTATGTTGTGGTCGGTTGGAAGGGGGTGCGGCCTTACTTGCCCGAGAGGAGGGGGCAATGCTAGGCTGAGTCTGACCAGCTCGAGGAATGGATCCGCTATTGACGAGCCGGGCCCGATATTGGCAGGCGGATAGTGAGGTCTCTTCCACTCACCTTGTTGCGTGCGATGGGGCGATAATCTGGTATGAAGTGTAATAGACCCCGGTGATTTTTTCAGAGAGGAACCTTACTGATATGTGGACTTATTGAGTAGGAGTTGCATGCTCGTTCATTCATTCATTCACTATCCACTTGGGCTGGTGGTGCGCAACTAATTATTATGTACCTTCGTTATGGCAAGGATTTCGGTTGGGCGCGCGACTAACCTGAGATCAGGAGTTTACCACATTGAGTCTGACTATCCAAATTTAGGTATGGGACTGGTTTGGATAGAAGTCCTTAGTGATGAACCCTATAGCCTGCGATACTACGTACTATCATCCCGACTTTACTCCAGCTTTGGTCATTTCATTCGCACCGCATGTTACATTGCATCTATAGTACTTAGTATTTTATGTTACCATTTTTCTGCATTGATATGACCGTTAGTACTCATCCCTTGTATCGTATAGCCTTGGTACGGCTGATGACACTCAAAGACTTGTCGGTATAATTCCGCTTATTTCGATATTGTATGTTTTATGGCATTGTATCCTCGACATCTGATATTTGGCTCTTTATGACTCTTCATTTGTATAGCTGTTCTATATTGCGTATTTTGATATTGATTGACTCATGAAATTTTCTATATTTCCGCTTACTCTGTTTACTCTGATAATTCCTGCTCTTGTCAGTATCTCTGTTTATTCCGATAATGTACGATTTATGGATTTTTAGCAATTTCATAATACTAACAAGCTTATGCATTGTATTGTATGATGATGACATTGTATTGAATACTTGACACATACTTTGTACACACACTTTCACAACCCTCTAAGCTTTCTATAAGTTTATACACGATAGATGCGTGCAGGTGGCGTTAAGTTACTGCAGCGTCGAGCTTGGAGTATGCAGCTGTCTTTTGGAGCTTTGATTTCGATATATGTACTTCTCTTTTAACATTGTATTCAAATGATTATATTAGTAGATATGTGATGATGATGTTGCCTTTGTGAATTGGGTATACTTGTGGTTATGCTCCATTACAAAAAAAATTCATACTGAAAATCCTCCTTGTAGGATCTCAGGATCGAAATCTGGCATGCGAGTACCGGGATCCGAGAATGGGGCACTATGGAGGCTGTCGGCGCCGAATTCGGCAATCAGGATTCCTGTGAATCCGATTCCCGGGTTTGGGCCGTGACAACTGATGTGTTTGGAAAGATTTGACCATTTTTCCATCTTCAAAGTAAATAGTTGTCTCTTTAGATATAAGCAATTGGAGAGTGACTTTGTCATGTAAAGGCTTTCCAAACTCACCCATAGGCCTATGATAGTTGCGTAATTGATAACATTATAGAGGACTTCATCAACTAAGCACATTAAATTGTGTTAATCGCCCTTTGATCTAGGTTGTACCAATCTTTTTCCTTCATAGTTTCAGAACGTCTCACTTTGCCAATGAGAGCCTGCGACACACCTTGTTGAATTATGAGGGTTTTGATTTTCAACATTCATAATTCAAAAATAATTTTTCTTGTAAACTTCTTTGTTTCGAACTTCACATTCGATTATATATTTCATATTTAATTTAAACTCCTAACATAAAGCATATGCTCTGATACCACTCATTGTCGTAGCTGCCACACATTAGGTTTGAAAGCAACACTAGAACGAATCAAACACATGAATAGAGAAATGAAAATCGAGTAATCATAAAGAAATACAAAGATTTTACATTAAAACCTTTGCGGGGAAAAACTACAGTTCCAAGCGACAAATGATCCACTATAATTAAAAAGTTACAAGAGATGAATAACTTACATATTCAAAAGCCCAAGCTTTCTTCCATCGCAAAACCTTAAAAATCGTGTAAGCTCTCTCTACATTACATGGATTTAACCTTAATTTCATATTACAAAGTCTTATATTGACTTCCGTACGAAATTGAAAACACAACCCGCACTTTCTACAACTTGCACATCCCATTTGGTCGACCACACCCCACCTTTGGTCGACAAAAAGTTTCACAGGGAGCCACCATCGATTGGAAACATCATGACAAGATCAGTCAACCCTACCGGACCTCAACCGACTAAACTACACTACATCACTAGATTAAAGGCACTTTAACACTGATAAAAATTGGATTGAAATAATTTTGTATGATAGCAAATGCTTGGTAGTGTAAAACTAACTAGTTAAAAAAACAAAAATCTAGCAATTGCCAACTTAATAGAATGTTTGCAACACCCCCAAACTTTTATATAGCACATAGGATGACTTATCATAGAGATGAAACATTTTCTCATTTATGTAACTAGGAGCAAGCGATGGTACAAAAATCGTGCCATCTGTTGCAGCTTTTTTTTATGGAACGGTTTCCCTTGGCGACGGACCCTCCTTCACCTGCACAGAAACAATGTCAAGGGAACCCTGGCTAGGGCCGGGGAACCTCCGATGCTTAAGTCAGTAATCTCGTCTCCGGCTCAGAGCTTTTCTCAGTTAGTATTTGCGTACCTTTCACTGTTCCAAGCTTAGAGATTTATACAATCTGTCAATCCTTATCTTCGGAGGATTCTTCTCCTGGGATCGCTCAGGATCCCGAAATCTCGGGATCCGCTACCAATATCCCTGGATTTTCGTAGATCAGCATCTGTCATTGCTCCGCCACTACCTGTCTCGGTTGGATCTCGACCGACTCCGGGGGAGTCTCGGCCAAGTCATGACCGACACCGGGGGAGTCTCGGCCGATGCAGGAGGACGGGTTCTGAGCCGTGCCCGACAGAATTGACTCCCTGAAGCGATCTTTACTCTATCGGTTGAATGACTTTCACACGCCCGACCTTCAGTGGGGTGAAGCAGGCGAGGTTATCACACTGACAGAGCGACTTTACTCGTCTTTGCTTACACCTGACGGCCCGCCATCTGCCCTGTCAGTGTTGTCTCGGTTTCTTCAGGCAGTGTCGGCAAAGCTGACCTACTCTTCTACGAACCTCGGGACTTTATCCGAGCCCGACACATTTTTCCCCAACAGTGAGCCCCCCTGCTCCTGGTGCCGTCTATGGCAGCAAGGAGCACAATTTTATCGGTCGGTTGGCGTTAGCATCCGAGACAATCATGAGGCATTTAATGTTCTTCGAGTCGTTCTTAGCGTGCGTCGTTGCGCCTTCCAAGGTCGCACGTGCGGCCAGCCGTCAACTCGCTCCGTCCCCGTATAAATGGCGGACGCGTGGCCCCAATTTCAGCGCAATCAATCAACAGTCGCCACGCGTCGGAAGGGGGAGCCGAGGCGAACGTCGCTTCGCCTCCGCCATAATGACCCGTCTACGTGGCAAGGCTATAAAAAGCCCGGGCGGGAGGACGGTTCGAACTTTGTTTTCGTCCTCCTTTCTCCCGTCCGTGTCTGAATCCGAGCGCATTTTCTCTCCCTTCTTCCTCTCCTCCGCTGTCGCGTCTTTCCTCGTCAGCTATTCCTTGCTATCACCGTCGATCCCTTCGGTGAGTCTTTAGTCTTTCCATTCTCTTTTAATTAGCTTTAATGGCCGCACACGGCTCTCAAAGCCCTCGGGAAGAAACGTCAGTAGATGAGGGCGTGTCCCAACACCTCTGGGATATCACAGACCCACCATCCCTGTTGACGGAGTTCGCCGTCGGAGCTGACGCCGCATTTCGGCTTGTCAGAGAATCCGGCAGCCCTTCGGCTGAGCATCCCGCCCAGACAGGTCCATCAAGCGGTGGGACATCTCTGGTGACTCGTCCCGGGAGACCTAACCCGTGGGCGGACCAGATGGAGGACGAGGAGGGAGAGGGAGAGGACTATTTGGTCACAGGTGAGGGAATGGCCGTTCCATACCCTGTGACGCGAACTGCGGAGGCTTCTGGATCGTCTTCGAAAGGAGAAGGAGACGAGCCCAGCGGTCTCGTAGCTTCTACCCTCACCGAGTCCGATTTAAACCGAATCAGGGCTGGTTACCATGTGCCTGATTCGGTCATCCTTCATCTGCCTCGTCCGGGTGACCTGCCCGACCATCCCCCCGCAGGGATGGTAGCAATTTTCCAAGTCTCGATGCAGTGCGGCCTGCGCCTGCCACTCCAGCCCATTGCCCGTGACTTCCTCTCTCGAGTCAAAATAGCCCCCGGCCAAATCGTCCCAAACACGTGGAGGAACTTGTTCGGGTGTGCCGTGCTTTGGTCCGAGCTAGAACAACCTTCTCTCACGGTCGACGAGTTCCTCTACTTGTATCAAGTCCGACCAAACCCCAACTTCCCTGGCCTATACTTTCTAAGTGCGTGGAGAGGCAAGGGGGGATCTCTGATAACCGACCCACCTACTTCGAACAAGTTCTGGAAGGAGAGGTGGTTTTGGGCGTGCGGTCGGTGGGAGTCGGCCGACTCGTGGCCGTACGAGCCTCAAGTATCCCGCACATTCCGTAGAGCAGGTGACTCGGCGCCCCGGCTCACCCCTTTTCTTATCCTCCTTTTATATATTCTCTTCCACTGATCTGGACTCTACCATGTCTTGCAGATATCTTAAAGAGTAGGGGGAAGCTCGAGTCCGGGGCTTTGACTCGGATAAGAGAGTTGAAGAAGCTGAGCGCGGCGGAGCGATCTTGGAAGTTGTTCCTGCAACCCGAGAGTCTTCACCTCGCTGGTCTTGACTCGTTTGTCTCAGGTATTTTGCTCTTCCTTATGTTTGTCTCCTTAGTTTTTGGTTTGCTCGCTTAACCTTTACACTCGTTGTTGCAGATCTCCCCGAAGCTCGCCCAATTTTGAGACCTACCCCAGAGAGCATGGCCGAGCCCCGACCCGCCTTGAAGCCTGTTTCCAAGGTGAAGGCTCCCCAAGATCGACTCTGCTGTCTGGGTCCCGACCCTCAAAGCAGCAGAAGATTGCGGGCAAGGGGAAGGACACGGTCGCTCCACCTGCTGCCGCGCCCGCCGTTCCCCAGGTGGTCGTCCTCTCTGACCCCGATGAGAGGGCCGAGGAGACGGGGCCAATCCATCCAATCACTCAGGAGACACCTGAGTCGGGGCCCGCCGCAGTGGAGGTCTCAGGGCCGAGGGAGGTCCTTAGTGAAGAGTCCCCGAGAAGGGAGATGACTCAGGCGGAGTCCCCCTTCTCGAAGATTATTGCGGGGATGGTGCCTTGGGCGCTTGCCCACGGGAGCGAGAGAGACTTTACCAACTACTACAACGCTCCGACGGCCCAGACCCTCGGGCATGCAGCAAGGCTGCTTTTTGAGGTAAAATCTTCTTCATTCTCGTGTTACTTTTTGTCTAGGTTTTCCGAGACAACTCACCGTTTCTATATTGCAGCTGGCGCCTTGCCTCGTTAAGGCAAGCTCGGAGCTGGTCGCCTCTCAGAAACTCGCGTCCGAGGCAGAGACTGCGAAGAGGGTCGCGGCCGAGGCTGAGGGCCGTAGGGAGATCGCCGAGGGCCGAATCGGCATCATGACCGGTGATCTTTCTATCGCCCGGAAGATGGCCGCTGACGCCCGCGCAGCTCTCGAAGGCGCGAAGGCCGACAATGCTCGCCTTACTCTGCTCCTTCAAGAGGCCGAGGAGAGGGAGCGGCTTCTTCGCCAGGTTCACGGCGAGTGCGATGGCGCCCTCGCTCGTGCGAAGGCCGAGGCTGACGAGCTTGTCCGGAAAGCCCAGGGAGAGACGCGTCGAGCCCAGGAGGAGCGAGATCGAGCGGTAGAGGCCTTCCTCGAGTCTACCAAATTTGAGGAAGAGAGGGACCACCTTTACCAAGGCGGCTACAAGGCCTGCGTTCTGGAGATGAGGGCGGCCTTCCCTGAGCTCGATCTCTCCGCTTTCGAGGTTGACAGTCCTCCCGCCGAGACTGCCGAGGGCGACACCGCTGAAGGAGACGCTGCCGTTGCTGTTGCCGACGAAGCCGGTCCCTCGGGCGCCTCTTAGGATTGTATTTTTCTTTTTGTAATCAAAATTTTTGTAACTGACTTTCTGTAACTGGCCCGACATTGGGTACTTGAATGAAATAGAGCTTTTATTGAGTCGACTTCAATTACAGTAAGAGTGATTGTATCTTACGGATAATAAACTTTAAGATTCTCGACGTTCCAAGGATGAGGCAACAGCTGCCCGTTCAGGTCTTCCAGCTGGTAGGTTCCAGGTCGGATGATACCTGAGACGACATAGGGGCCTTCACAGTTCGGCCCTAATGTACCCGACCCAATTTCCTTAGTGTTTGGGAAGGTCCTTCGAAGGACCATGTCCCCGGTTCGGAATCGTCGGACTTTGACTCAACGATTGTAAAACCGAGACACCTGTCTCTGTCGAGCCATCACTTTCAGTCGAGCACTTTCTCTTCTTTCTTCTAACGAATCAAGAGCGAATGAGAGGAGTTCACCGTTCTCTCGTTCATCATACAAGTTGACTCGGGCTGAACCGATACCGATCTCGACCGGCGCGACCGCTTCCGCACCATAACATAGAGAGAAGGGGGTTTCTCCCGTCGCGGTTCGTGCCGTGGTTCGATAAGCCCACAGTATATTCGAAAGTTCTTTGGCCCATGCTCCCTTTGCTTCGTCAAGTCTTGTCCGGAGATGCTGCTTTATGATTTTGTTGATCGCCTCGACCTGTCCATTCGTCTGAGGGTGATGAGGCGAGGCGTATACATTACGAATCCCGAGGTTGCCGCACATCTCCCGAAATTGTCTGTTATCGAACTGCCTGCCATTGTCTGTTACTATCGTCCGGGGTATTCCGAACCGACATATGATATTTTTCCATATGAAACTCGTGACCCTTTGCTCGGTAATTTTCGCCAACGGTTCTGCTTCGGCCCACTTCGTGAAGTAGTCCACCGCCACCACGGCAAACTTAGTTTGGCCCTTCCCCAATGGAAAGGGCCCGATTATGTCTATTCCCCACTGCGCGAAAGGCCAGGGTCCTGACATTGGAGTCAGCTCCTCGGGGGGTTGTCTCGGGATTACTGCGAACCGCTGACACTTGTCACACCTTTGGACGAATCGTTTGGAGTCATGTTGTATGGTCGACCAGTAATATCCCTGCCGCAACACTTTGTTGGCGAGCGAGCGTCCTCCCGAATGGTTTCTGCATATTCCGTCGTGTATCTCTCGTAAGACATAGTCGGCTTCTTGGGAGTCGACGCACCATAGTAGAGGAGTATGAAAGCCTTTTTTGTACAGAATCCCATTGAGGATAGTGTAGCGCGAGGCTCGAGTTTTTAATTGCCGTGCCTCGGCGCGATCTTCTGGCAGTTCACCATTGTTAAGGTAGCGGACGAGTGGGTCGAACCAAGCGGCCGCCGGATCGATTGGAAACAGGACCGAGACCGTCGGCTCGTTCATGCTGGGTTCAGGGACATGTTCAATTGGAACTGACCGAGGTATGTCTTTCTCTTCTGCTGAGGCCAGCCTTGCTAGTAGGTCAGCTTTGGCGTTGTCGGTTCTGGGTATTCGAATTATTTCACACTTCTGGAATCCGCTGATCAATTCTTTAGCCTTCTCCATGTACGCCTTTAACTGTTCTTTCCGAGTCTGATAGACGCCGGAAACTTGGTTAACAACCAATTGTGAGTCGCTGAAAACGTTCAAATGGGTCGCGCCCAGACTCGCGGCGAGTCCGAGGCCTAGTAATAAGGCTTCGTATTCTGCTGTATTGTTGGACGCGTGAAAGTCGAGTCGCAAGGCATACTGCATGCAAGTTTGATCAGGAGTTTCTAATACTACCCCGACCCCGCTTGCCTTCGAGTTGGATGAGCCGTCGATAAATAGCTTCCAGGGTGTAGGCCCGGGAGAGGAAGAACCCTTGGGTACATTAACTCCCTCTGGTTCGGGCAGACTATTGGGATTAGGAACCACTTCGACAAGGAAATCGGCGATGGCCTGTCCTTTTAAAGCAGCCCTGGGCCAGTAATGTATGTCAAACTCGCTTAATTCGACTGCCCACTTTGTAAGTCGGCCAGAGGCTTCCGGCTTTTGAAGAACCTGGAGGAGTGGTAGGTCGGTCACAACGGTGATCGTGTGGGCCTGAAAATATGGCCGAAGGCGTCGTGATGAAACTACTAGGGTGAAGGCTACTTTCTTAAGCTGAGGATACCTTGTCTCGGCGGGCAGCAAGGCTTTGCTAACGTAGTAGACTGGCAGCTGCTTCCCTTGACTCTCGCGTATTAACGCCGAGCTTACTGCGGCTTCAGACACGGCCAAATACAACAATAACACTTCACCAGGCTCGGGCTTAGATAACAGCGGTGGAGATCCGAGGTAAACCTTCAATTCTCGAAACGCTCTCTCACATTCCTCCGTCCACATCATAGTCTGTCGTCCCTTCAATTGCTTAAAGAACGGGAGACACTTGTCTGTGGCTCGGGAAAGGAAGCGATTGAGCGCGGTCACTCTCCCAGTTAACCGTTGAACGTCTTTGATAGTTTTGGGAGACTCCATTTCGAGTAAGGCTTTGATCTTCTCTGGGTTTGCTTCGATTCCTCGCTGACTAACGAGGAAACCGAGAAACTTTCCCGAGCTCACGCCAAACGCGCACTTGCTAGGGTTCAGTTTCATCTTATACTTACGCAGAATTAAAAACATTTCTTCCAAGTCCTTCTCATGGTCGGATGCCTGTTTGCTTTTGACGAGCATATCATCAATATAAACTTCCATCGTTCGGCCAATTTGCCTGGAGAACATTTTGTTCACCAACCGCTGATAAGTCGCTCCGGCATTCTTTAATCCAAATGGCATCACTCGGTAACAATAAAGGCCTTTGTCAGTGACAAAGGCAGTTTTTGATTTATCATTTTCATGCATTACAATTTGATTATAGCCTGAATAGGCGTCCATAAAGCTGAGCAATTCATGACCCGCCGTACTATCAACTAACTGATCGATACGAGGAAGAGGGAAGCTATCCTTGGGGCAGGCTTTGTTTAGGTCCGTATAGTCTATACAGACTCGCCACTTCCCATTAGCTTTCTTCACTAGTACGACATTAGCTACCCATTCCGGATAGTATACTTCTTCGATAAACTTGGCTTTAAGAAGCTTGCCGACCTCCTCTCCTATGATAGTGTACCTTTTCGGGCCGAGAGGTCGACGTTTCTGCCGGATGGGCCTGTAGGTCGGGTCGATGTTGAGTCGGTGCGTCATGACCGAGGAATCAATCCCAGGCATGTCTTCATGACTCCAAGCGAAGACATCGGCATACCTCCGAAGCAAAGTAATTATTCGTTCTCTAAGAGGCAGGCTCAATGATGAGCTGATTCGGACTACTTTTGCAACGTCCATCTCGGTTAACGGCACCGAGATGAGCTCTTCCATCGGTTCTCCCCGCTCGTGCAACCCGATACGGGGGTCCAGTGATTCGATCATCGAAATTTCTGCTGGGGCTTTTACTGCGGTGGCGTAGCACTTCCTAGACTCTTGCTGGTCTCCTTTCACCACCCCTACTCCCGACTCAGTCGGGAATTTCATGGAGAGGTGGTAGGTAGACACTATGGCCTGAAGGAGGCTGAGAGACGGTCGGCCGAGGATGGCGTTGTACACTGAAGGTTGGTCCACGACCAGGAAGTCGACCATCCCGGTCCTTTGGTGGGGCGCAGTCCCCGCGGTGAGCGGCAACGAGACGATTCCTTCTGGGAGTACCTGTCCGCCCGAGAAACTGATGAGCGGCGTCCGGACAGGCCGTAGCATCGACCGACCTATATCCATTTTATCGAATGCTGTAGTGAATAGGACGTCCGCTGATGATCCTGTATCCACCAGTATCCGGAACACCTTTCTGTTCGCGATGGTGAGGGTGACCACAAGCGCATCATCGTGAGGATGATGAATGCCTCGAGCATCTTCTTCAGTAAACGAGATGCAATACTTCTCTCATTTTTTCTCTTTGGGAGGCCGAGATAGCAGGAGAACCTCGGACTCGGGGCGGTCGAGGCTTCTGGCGTGGTTTTTTCGGGCGCTATTCGAGTCCCCGCCGCCTCGATGACCCCCGACAATCGTTCGAATTTCTTCCTGGGGCCGGTCTACACTCGGTCCCGCGATGGCGTCGGTCCCTGCCGTGTGTTCTCTTAGCCGACCTTCTTTAATCAGCCGCTCAATCTCGTCCTTCAGATGATAGCAGTCACTCGTGTTGTGACCGTGATCGCGATGGTAGTGGCAATACTTGTCCTTGTTCCGACGACCAGGATTCCCTCGCATTTTCCGAGGCCAGTTGACGAAGCCCTCGGTTTTGATCTCCATCAGTACTTGTTCAGGAGATTTGTTCAGCGGGGTATATGCAGAGAATTTCCTGTCGGGTCGCTTCCCTGACCTGCTGTCGTCTCGGCCCAGGTCGTCTTTTCGCTTCTTCCCACCGGCCGAGTCGGCTTCCTTTTTGGCCGACTCTTTTGCCGATGGCTTCGTATTCTGGTTTTTCTCTCTTAGGAGTCGCGTTTCCTCCGCATCGGCGAATTTGTCCGATCGAACCATAAACTCGCCCAAAGTATCAGGCGGGTTTTTATCCAGTGATGCCAAAAAAGGCTTGTCTCTGACTCCCTGCATGAGAGCGTTGAGTGCTGTTTCCTCAGAATGTTTTCGAACCTGGAGAGACTTGAAATTGAAGCGTTTAATGTAGTCTTTGAGTAATTCTCCTTCCCTCTGAACTATGTTGTTCAGATGCGCGGGAGGCTTCAGTTTCTTCTTTCCGCCAATGAAATTGCTGAGGAAGGCGTCGCTGAGTTCGGCGAACGACTTGATTGACCCGGGTTTCAGTTGCTTAAACCAAAGTCGGGCAACGTCCGTCAAGGTCAGAGAAAACGCTCGACACATAACAGCATCGGAAGCGTCGTGCAATTCCATGTAAGTCCTGAAGCATTCAAGATGCTCTGTAGGATCGGTCTTCCCAGAAAATGGAGTAATCTGGGGTAAGCGGAACCTTTCCGGCAACCGGGCCCGCATTACCTCGTCCACGAATGGAGAGGCTTTTTCTTCGTGTTTGGTCGGATCTGAGTTCCGACCGTGCTTTATATCTGTCATTTCCTTCGTCATCTTCTCCCGGACTTCGTTTTTGAAGTCTTGCATGTCAGCCTTCCAGGGTTCGGTGCTCTCTGCTGTTTCTTCAGCATCTGCAGGTAGCCGACTGCGCCTCCTCTGATCTATTCTATGCCTCAGGTCAGAGGGAGGCAGAACGGCTGTTGCCGAACGAGCAGGTGCCGGATGAGTTGGTTCTCGGGGCTGACTCGGTCGTCTAGGAGACAGTGGCGCGGGCGGCTGCGCTACAGATGCTGGTGGATGAGCTGGCGTCGACTCTTGTCGCTGCATCTGCTGGTTGCACAGTTGTTCCAGCATGTGTTTCATGGTGGCCATCTCGGAACGCATTTCCTGAACCTCACGATCCAGGTATGCGTTCCCGTGGTTGGGCTGGCTTGTAGTCGCAGGCGGCGCTGCCGGGGGAGCTCTCTGAGCGACGCTAGCGGCGGCCTCCCTCACTTCATCTGGGTCCATCCTTCTTGTTCTTGCCATTTGAATGGTTGGAGAAAGCGGCTTTTTGTCCGTTTCCCACAGACGGCGCGAAACTGTTGCAACTTTTTTTTATGGAACGGTTTCCCTTGGCGACGGACCCTCCTTCACCTGCACGGAAACAATGTCAAGGGAACCCTGGCTAGGGCCGGGGAACCTCCGATGCTTAAGTCAGTAATCTCGTCTCCGGCTCAGAGCTTTTCTCAGTTAGTATTTGCGTACCTTTTACTGTTCCAAGCTTAGAGATTTATACAATCTGTCAATCCTTATCTTCGGAGGATTCTTCTCCTGGGATCGCTCAGGATCCCGAGAATCTCGGGATCCGCTACCAATATCCCTGGATTTTCGTAGATCAGCATCTGTCCTTGCTTCGCCACTACCTGTCTCGGTTGGATCTCGACCGACTCCGGGGGAGTCTCGGCCAAGTCATGACCGACATCGGGGGAGTCTCGGCCGATGCAGGAGGACGGGTTCTGAGCCGTGCCCGACAGAATTGACTCCCTGAAGGGATCTTTACTCTATCGGTTGAATGGCTTTCACACGCCCGACCTTCAGTGGGGTGAAGCAGGCGAGGTTATCACACTGACAGAGCGACTTTACTCGTCTTTGCTTACACCTGACGGCCCGCCATCTGCCCTGTCAGTGTTGTCTCGGTTTCTTCAGGCAGTGT
Organism: Magnolia kwangsiensis; assembly: GCA_037074715.1. Taxonomy (NCBI): domain Eukaryota; kingdom Viridiplantae; phylum Streptophyta; class Magnoliopsida; order Magnoliales; family Magnoliaceae; genus Magnolia; species Magnolia kwangsiensis. The sequence continues at coordinate 19,436,765 of CM073572.1, forward strand.
CGGCAAAACCGACCTACTCTTCTACGAACCTCGGGACTTTACCTGAGCCCGACACATTTTTCCCCAACACCATCCATTCCAATAATCTTAATGATATTAAGCGTATGTCCGATGACATAAAAATGGATGGTCAAGATTGAGTAGCTAAACAAAATAATTCCCACCATCATCTGGAAAGATAGTCTAAAGCATTCCCATCATCCAAGTGCCAAACAATGGTGAAAGGGACTGGCTACTTCCCTTGCCACTAGCCAATGGCTAGTGGTAGGTGCTCTGTGGGCCCCACCATGATGCATGTGTTTCATCCATGCCGTCCATCCATTATTACATATCATTTTATTACATGAGCTCAAAAATGAGGTTGATCTAAATCTCAAGTAAACCGCACAGTGTTGATTAAACTCCCACCATTAAAAACTTTTTAGGGTCACATAAGTTTTGGATCAAGCTGATATATACATTTCCCTTCATCCAAGTCTGTATGACCTAATCAACATGATAGATGTCAAATAACCATTACAGTGTGCCCTAGGAGGTTTTTAATGGTGGAAATTCAATCACTACTGTATTCCCATGGTGTGGTCCACCTGAGATTTAGATCTACCTAATTTTGATCAAGCCCTAAAATTATCTTTAAAAATGGATGGACGGCGGGAATAAAACACATACATTATGGTGGGGTCTACATAGCACCGACCACTAGCCACCTGGCTAATGGCAGCGTCACTAGCCAGAAACTGCGTCTGCGTCCAAACAAAGGGGCCTAATAAAGCAACAGGTATAGAACTCGAAGATAAACGCATGGCCATTGAAGTCTCTCACAGGCAATGCTGGGACGCACCAGATGATCCTACGAGCTTGATTTACTTACTAAGGACCTCTTGGCACACGTGCCAACAAGCAACCCACAAGATCCAGAACCAGGAAGTGACCACCGTCAACAAGGCCTGGCCAATTAGGCGGGGACACACATCACGTTACAATGAATCAAGAAAATGGACGGCTAGGTACATTGGCTGGGTTAATTGGGCTTATTTGGATCGAAGAATGGTCACGATAGGACCCACCGGCGAATGGCAATGGTCTCTTACACACGTGCGAGGTTAGGCGTTCCGCGAGTACTCTTATCAATCTCCACTCGCGCGAGTCGCGTCCCCACTTAACGACGACGCAGCTACAATAGAATCGATATTTTCTCTTTATTTTCCGTTCTCTCAATTGTCTGTCGTTCCTTTTCTCTCTGGAGAAGCTCCTCTCTACTGGTTAGGGCTTCCCGTTTCCGCCTTCCTTAGCGGCGCCGTATAAACATCACCATCTCCGCGTACGCCGAGAGGTAACCTCGTTAATCTACGCACCCCTCACTCACTCCTCTTCTCTCTCGAACTAGAAGGTGAAACCCTAATAAATCAAGGAAATTCCGACTCCTCTCCCTCCCTCATAACAAACATCCCTTCCTTTCCAGCTTGATTTCTACTTCCACCGTCATTTATATTCTCCGATCGCCGCCGTTGGAGGGGTCTTTAGGGTTTGATCTCGATCTTTTGTTTACAAGAAAATAAGAAGGGAAAGAATTGTTTTTTTTCTCTCCCTGTTTCTGGGTGAGAATTCCAGGGTTAGGGTTTGATGCTGTGGCGGATTTCACCGGAAGGGATAAGGGTTTCGGTTGGTTTCTTTGATGGCCAATCCCGGCAGCAGTGTTGGGAGCAAATTCGTCTCTGTCAATCTAAATAAATCGTATGGGCAGCCTCGATCCTCTTCTTCGAATACTGCCCGAATCCGGCCTGTTAACCATGTCGGCGTCGGTGGTGGTGGTATGGTGGTCCTGTCACGGACGCGGAGTACCATTTCAGGTGCCCCCAAGGGCAGCCCAAAGCTTTCCGTACCGCCCCCCTTGAATTTGCCATCGTTGCGGAAAGAGCATGAACGGCTTGATCTGTCTACATCGGGTGGTTTGGCTGGTGGTGGGAATGCTGGATCTGGAGCAGGCCTTTCTTCATCCACCATGGGCTGGACGAAACCGGGCATTTCTGCCACATTGCAGGAGAAAGACGTGGGTCGGGACCAGCCAATGTTTGGGCGCCCAGGCAGTGGGGGTCAGATGGTCAATAGCCCTGTTGATGGCGAAGCGAGAGTTGGCAGCAGCATTTATATGCCACCTTCTGCACGGTCAGGCATGGGCGTGCAGCAGCCGGTTGCTGCCACAGCACGCGATGTTCTGCCCGTGGAGAAAGCTGTTGTTCTGAGAGGGGAAGATTTCCCTTCGTTGCATGCCACCCTGTCTTCTGCGACCACGCAGGCTCAGAAGCAAAAGGATGGTCTGAACCAGAAGCAGAAGCAGAGGCCAGGCGAGGATGCATTGAATGAGAAAATGGAGAGCTCTAATCTGTGTTCACCTCTTCACATGCGTCCTCAGTTGGGTTCAACGCGTCTTACTGCTAACAGTAATTCAGGTGAGAGCAGGGGCTCGGGTGGCCTGCCGGGTCGCATGGGGGAGCCATCAAGGAAGCAGGATGGGTACTTGCCAGGTCCGCTTCCACTTGTAAGGTTATCTCACACGTCTGATTGGGCCGATGACGAGCGTGATACAGGTCATGGGATACCAGATCGGAACAGAGATCATGGATTCTTGAGGGCTGAATCTGTTCATGAAAGAGATTTTGATATTCCCAGGAGTGCGTTGCCACGGTCATTGGTTCAAAATCTTTCTGAAGGGCGGGGTCCACGTGATGCTGAAGCTAGCAAGATTTCATCGAGGGAAGTCTTGAAAGGGGAACCGTTTGGCAGAGATGTGAGGACCCCAAGCAGGGAAGGCCGAGATGGGACCTCGTGGAGAGTTTCACCACTTCCCAAAGATGGGTTTGGTGCCCGAGAAATCGGAATTGACAGAAATGGTGTCACTGCGAGACCTTTCAGTCTCAGCAAAGAGGCAGGTAAAGACAACAAGTTTGGTGACAATGCTCGTGATGGTTTTAGCAGCATGGCGAATGGAAATCAGGATGCTAAGTATATTCGGAGAGATTTGGGTTATGGGCCATCTGGGCAGAACGGGAACCATTCAGCAGAATCATTTAATGGCAGAGGCACAGAACAGAACACACGTGGGCGGTACGGTGACGCATCCAACAGATACAGAGGTGATGTGTTTCAGAACAGTTTGAAGCCCAAGTCCTCATTTTCTTTGGGGAGTAAAGGGCTTCCCATGAATGATCCAATACTTAATTTTGGCAGAGAAAAACACTTATTCTCAGGTGCTGGCAAACCGTATGTGGAAGACACTTTCTTGAAAGATTTTGATGGAAGGGATCCTTTTTCTGGGGGTTTTGTTGGGGATGTAAAAGTATTTAAAAGGAAGAAAGATGTGCTAAAACAGGCTGATTTCCATGATCCAGTTAGGGAATCTTTTGAGGCAGAACTTGAGAGGGTTCAAAAGATGCAAGAGCAGGAGCGGCGGCAGATTGCTGAAGAGCAAGCTAGAGCAATGGAGCTTGCTCGGAAAGAGGAAGAGGAGAGACAGCGGCTGGCCCGGGAAGAGGAGGAACGCCGGAGAAGACTCGAGGAAGAGGCGAGAGAGGCAGCTTGGAGGGCAGAACAGGAGAGGCTGGAAGCAGTGAAAAGAGCTGAGGAGCAGAAGATGGCAAGAGAAGAGGAGAAAAGGAGGATTCATTTGGAGGAAGAGAGGAGGAAAGAGGCTGCTAGGAAAAAGCTTTTGGAGTTGGAGGCAAGGATTGCAAAGAGGCAGTCTGAAGCTACTAATACTAAGGATGATAAGTTTACCACGTTCACGGGGGATGAAAGAATGCCAGGGTTAGTTAAAGAAAGAGAAGTTCCAAGGTTGGCAGATGTTGGAGATTGGGAAGATGGTGAACGAATGGTAGAGCGGATCACTAGTTCTGCATCCTCTGATTCCTCCAGTATGAACAGACACTTTGAGACAGGTTCAAGGCCTCATTCTTCTAGGGATGGAAATCCTGCCTTCTCGGACAGAGGTAAGCACTCAAATTCCTGGAAAAGGGATGTGTTTGAGAATGGGAACAACTCCTCATTCCTTTTACAAGATCAGGATAATGGTTATCACAGTCCAAGGCGAGATGCTGTTGGTGTGGGGAGAGTTTTTCCAAGGAAAGATTTCTATGGTGGCCCTGGAGTCATGTCTTCCAGGACATCCACAAAAGTTGGGATGCCAGAACCTCATATGCCAGATGATTTCCCTCATCTGAGAGGGCGCAGGTGGAACCTTGCTGTGGATGGGGATCATTATGGTAGGAACTCAGACATTGATTCTGAGTTTCCAGATAATTCAATGGACAAATTTACTGATATTGGATGGGGCCAAGGTCGCTCTCGTAGCAGTTCTTATGCTCCATATGCAGAAAGGTTATTTCAGAACTCCGAGGTTGATGGCTTTTCCTCTTTTGGGAGGACGAGGCATTCCATGAGACAGCCTCGTGTTCTCCCTCCTCCATCACTACCTTCCATGCACAGAGGTTCCTTCAGAGCTGACACTGAACATCCAGGTTCTTCAGGTTTTATGGCTAATGAATTGAGGTACCAGCAGGCTGGTTATGGGAGTGCGTATCATGAGAATCTTGGACAACCTGGAATGAGGGCTGCAGCGCAAGAGGATGCCAGCCCTCAGGAGCAGAAAGAAGAGAAGAATGTGCCTGGGTGTGACTCACAGTCTTCACTTTCGGTTTCAAGTCCGCCAAATTCGCCCACCCATCTTTCTCACGATGACTTGGATGATTGTGGAGATTCCCCACATGTGGCCGCTGTTGATGATGGTGAACAGATTGCTTTATCTGACAATGAACATGTCATCTCAGCATCAGAGGCTGGGAACACAAATATTGTGATAGCCCCAAGGGTGGCATCTCCTGTCGAAGATGAAGAGTGGGCTGCTGGAGACAATGAAGAACTGCAGGAGCAAGAAGAATATGATGAAGTGGAAGATGGCTACCGGGAAGAAGATGAAGTGCACGATGATGAGAATCTTGACCTAACCCAGGAGTTTGAAGATTTGCATTCAGAGGAGCAAGACACAAGCGGCAAGGTAAGTCAGCTGGTTTTAGGGTTTGATGAGGGTGTTGAGGTGGGAATGCCAAGCGGGGATGAACTTGAAAGAACTCCCGGGAAGAGCGAAAATGCCGTTGGAAGACAACCTCTTTCTGCTGTCACCTCACATGAACTGGAGTCTTTTGACGGACATGGTCTTCCATCTGAGAGCAACTTTCCTGAGGTGAGCTTGGAGAGCTCTTCCAAAATGATTCAAGAAACTGAAAAGTCACTGCAAGACTTGGTAATCCAGCCAGTGAATGCATCCACAAGCTCAGCGGCATGTACCAATTACCTGCCAGACACTGTGGAAGCAACTAATAATTCTGGTTTGCTGGGTCAGCAGCCTGTCACATCTTCTGTGAACATGTCACTACCTTCTCAACAAATCCAGCCGATCCTGTCCACGGTTTCTTCTGTTTCAAGTCAGTCTGAGGTGTCCCCCGTTAAGTTGCAGTTTGGTCTGTTTTCTGGTCCTTCCCTGATTCCATCGCCTGTTCCAGCCATACAGATAGGTTCTATTCAGATGCCTCTCCATCTCCATCCTCAAGTTGGCCCCTCTCTTAGTCAAATACATCCTTCACAGTCTCCTGTCTTCCAGTTTGGCCAGCTGAGGTACACGTCCCCTATTTCCCAGGGAATATTGCCATTGGCTCCTCAGACAGTGCCTTTTGTGCAGCCCACTGTTTCAACCCATTACTCTATGAACCAAAATCCTGCAGGATCGCCGCAGAATCAAGCAACCCAGGATTCCTCCATTCAGAGTCCCGGTTTGAAAGATAATATGCCATCTATGGATAACCAGCCCGGGTTTGCGCCCAATCTCATGAACTCATCTCAGGAAAACTTAGGCAAGGAGGTGAATGGCTTGCTAGTAACAGGTAATGCCAACAATGATGTTCTGCCATCTCAGAATAGAGAAAGCTCCCTGTGCAGTGAAAATAAGCCTAGGTCTGAATCCATTTCCCAGGTTGAAAATCAAGGACACCGTGATAAGACTGTGAAAAGGAATTATAGATCCTTTGCTAATAATGGAGATACGCAAGGTCTGATGCATACTGAAGCCACTTCATCCCATCCCTTTTCAAAAGAGAGAAACTTTGCTGGGTCAAAGGCTCCGGGCTCAATACCTGGTAGTAAAGGGAGGAGATTAGTTTATACTGTCAGGAACAATGGCTCAAGGTTATCGTTTCCTGCCTCTGAAGCTTCACGAGTTGATTCTAGTGGCTTGCAGAGAAGGGCCCGACGAAACATCCGGAGAACAGAGTTTAGAGTGCGGGAAAATGTTGATGGGAGGCAATTGGAAGGTGTGGCCTCATCTAACCACCCAGGGCAGGATGAGAAGTCAAATATCAGTGGAAGGGTTTCTGGTTCGTCAAGAAGTGGAGGTAAAAAGGATGCTGGATTGAATAAATCAACCAAACCAGCCGTTGACTCAGAGTACTTTCTAACCTCAGGTTCTTCTAGTTCACGGGTTGCTGATTCTGAAAATAAGACGGACAAAGCATTAGGAAATACTGCAGCCAATACTTCTCGCTCTGGAGATGGCACCCTCAAAACTAATGGCAATTCTGAGGAGGACGTTGATGCTCCTCTGCAAAGTGGCGTTGTGCGTGTTTTCAAGCAGCCAGGCATAGAAGCTGCTAGCGATGAAGATGACTTCATTGAGGTCAGGTCTAAGAGACAGATGTTAAATGATCGACGTGAACAGAGGGAAAAGGAAATTAAGGCCAAGTCAAGAGTCATAAAGGTATTTGCTCTTGCCACTCTTACACAATTTCATGGTTTGATTTCCCTTTAGTATTGCCTCTTGCATCATGAGAGATGTTGTTTGGTTTGCTTGTTTGGTTTCTCCATAGCAGGCACCTCGGAAACCTCGTTCAATTTCACAGAGTATTGTGGTTTCATCCAACTCAAATCGGGTAGCGACATCATTAAGTGGAGAAATGACGAACAGTGCTCGTCCTGAGTGTGTAGTTACTGATAGGAAGGGCCCAAACAATGCTGAAGTATCATCTGGATTCTCTACCAGTATTGCATCTCCGCCTCTACCTCCAATTGGCACACCTGCTGTGACCACGGATGCCCAACCTGATACAAGATCTCTCAGTATGAAGTATGTTTAGCTACAACTTACAAATGTATACATGATATTTTCTGAGCCCCTAGTACTCATGATCTCTTCTGCAGGTTGCATCCAACAAGCTCTGTCCCAGCAAACCTTGTGCCAAGCTTATCATTTGAGAGCAAAAATGTGGATAATGTCCCCACATTGGGTCCTTGGGCCAATGCACGCATTAATCAGCAGGTACTGTTAGCGTCTCGACGTGGTTCCTTTTTCTACTTTGCATATGTATGCTAGCCTATGGTATGTATGTATGCGTGCGCGTGTATAAAGAGTAATGCTCACACACAATTAATTGTATGTACAACTAGCTACCCAATTTAAGCATTAATTAATGCTAATTAATTTGAGGAGAAGAGTGCTGTTAAATGCGAGGAAGAGTAATTTCATGTTAAAGGGGTAAGCGGCTTGGGGTGGGCCCCACTATGGTGTTAATGTCAAATCCATACCGACCATCAAGTGCATGACCCTAAGTTGGACATCCATGGTTCAAGTGGACCACATGATTGGAAAGAGTGAACTGGGAAACGCTCACACTTCAAACTGTCTCTTCACCATGGTGTGGCTCACTTGAATCAAATATGAGCTGGATTTTTGGGCCTCAGGCCTAGCGTTTGGTGTGGCATCCTATGGTTAAGAGTAAATTTTACATACTCATCATAGTAGGCCTTGTAAAAATCAAGGGCGGAGTCTCTCTCCCAGTTGTTTCCCTTGTTGTGCCCCGACCTAAATCACGGATCATCCTGATTTTCTGTTTCTGTGCCCAGCATTAGATTACACATCTAATGATCGGAGTGGATTTAACATACTCATCATGGTGAGCCCCATTAAAAATCGTACATCTCGCATCGGTTCCCATGAAAACAGGGATAGATTCAAGAAGACTCATATTCGGTAGCGTTGAAAACAACGCTGACTTTGGTAATGTGTATATGCGGCAAAGCTTTGTAGGCCCTACCATGGTGTATGTGTTTTATCCATGCTGTCCATCCATTTTGCTAGATCATCTTAGGGCATTAGCCAAAGATGAGGCAAATCCAAACCTCAAATGGACCACACTATAGGAAACAATGGGGATTGAACGGCTACCATTGAAAACTTCTTCGGGGCCACAAAAGTTTTGGATCAAGCTGAGAATTTTGTATTCCCATCATCTAGATCTATGTGACCTTACGAAGACGTTGGGTGGCAAATAATCACCATGGTGGGCCCTAGGAAGGTTCAACTGTGGGCACCATTGTTCTCACTGCTTCCTGTGGTGTGGTTCAATTGAGATTTGGATTGCTTCACTTATGGGCTCATGCCCTAAAATGATCTGGCAAAATGGATGGACTGTATGTGGATAAAACACATACATCCACACCCACGGAGCTTTGCCAGGCATGCACCGTATGGAGGTTGGTGTTGTGTTCTACGCTCCACAAGTCCATCCCAAGAGAGGAGTTTAAGTCCAATTGGTTTGACAACAAGCTACTTTCCACCCATATTGTACCTGCCAACAACATTAAGTGCATGTGACATCCAGACCTTCCAGCAGGTTGGCCCCAGCACGAGGTTGTCTTGTACAATGGCCAGTCCTATCTATGAATTAAGCGGGCCTCACCATATAAAACGACGTCTAGACATTGGGTAAATAGCAAAACACAAGCGTGGTCTACTAATGAATGGATTTTACATATGCATTTTTTCAAAAGTTATGCTTATGATGGGGCTAACCTATTGGACTGGTTGGATGTCGTGTACACATGGAAGGTTGGAAGTTATCTGCTGGTTGGACCTCAACCTACAGTCCAACCCATTAGATTAAGACTTTCATGTTTAAGAGAAAGGAAATTTACCAGATGCTTCCCTTGAATTTTACCAGATGCTTCCCTTGATTTTTATGGGGGCCACCGTGATATGTATGTGACATCCATTCCGACCATTAGATGTTTAATATTATGTTTACACCTAGAGCCAAAAAATCAGGCTGAACTGTGATTCAGGTGGGCCACACCAAGGGAAACAGTTGGGATAGAGCATCCACCCTTGATTTTTATAGGGCCCACTGATGATTATACCCAATCCATTCCAACCATTAGATGTCACATTAAACTTGGGACTAGAGGCCAAAAATCAGGCCCATCCATGATTGAGGTAGCCAGGTAGGCCGCACCTAGGGAAATAGTTTGGGTGGTAAATTTTGTTCCATACACTGTTTCCAATCATATGGTCCTTCTGAACCACAAATGGACCTGATTTTTGGGATCTGGTTCTAACATGGGGTGGCACGCCTAATATCGGTGTGGATTTCGCATTAACACCAAGGTGGGGCCTACCAGAGCTACCAACTCCTTTTCCACCTTATGCAAACTCTGGTCACATTTATCAGCATTAATTACTCTCCCTCATTCAACATTTATCAGCATTAGTTGATGAGTTAGTTGCATGTCCAAGTAGTTGTGTGTGCATTTCTCATATATAAAAGGTATTTATTTACACTTTGTTATTGCTGCTCTATGCAGTTGCTTCTTGAATTGTTAGTATAATTGTAGTTCTGAGGAAGCCAATTCAGTTGTGAGATCTTTGTTGCATTTGAAGGCTCTCTTTTTCTATTTTGCATGACTTTGATGGAACTATGTTTCAACTTTTTGACCGTATTTGACATCAATCATTTTTTTCTACTTCTCTCATGCTGTGCTATGTAAATTGCACTCTGACACATTTGTCATTGCTGGACACAAATAGAGGTACATGGTGCCCTTTAAAATAAGGTGCCATAAATTGGTTGGGTCAATTCAATTATCTGGTGGACCGTCTCTTGCATCTTAATAATTGGATCATATCTTTGTCCAGGTCAATCTGACATGTGGGACCCTCATCATATATATATATATATATTAATATTTTTGTGATGGATTGATACCTTGACTTGCTGCCTCGGAGGTTCCTACCTTCAAGGCTCCCACTCCCCAACTAAAGGAAAAAAAAGTTACAGAGTTGTAAACAGGATTTGCTCACATTCACCCATGGGTGAATGCTGTTAATCCTTCAGTGGATGTTTTTTCCAAACAGTGAATGCTTTCAAATTGACTTTTTAAGGTAAGATTGGTTATGTAACCAAAAGTACCTTTTGTTTCCACAAATGCTAGAATGTCAACACGTCTTCGCTTCGCTCCTTTCACTTCCTTTTTCCTTTCTCATTTTGTCTCTGAGCTCATTCCTGAAACAAGGTAACACTTACTGAAATTTGTAGCACCTGTTGATCAAGACGTTTCTAAGAAATCCCAAATCGATGAAAATTTTCCACTTAATTGTGATTGTCTAATTTCATGATGGCCCTCAGCTTGAAATCTGCAATTTTCGAGCATCAGATTGCATATAAAACTTCTCAAATCCATGACCAAAAAAAGAAAAAAAAAGGTTCAATGGCTGATCCCTGATTCCCATCTGCCAAATATACATATGACGTCTCCAGAATTCTGTTCTAATGTTGTTATTGTTGAATTTATGTGCACTAGCGGATCTTTTTTTTTTTCCCCTTCCTGAAAGGCAGCAGATCTTGCTTTTCTTGAATCTATCAAGAAGAAGCCTGCCCTGCCTTCATCAGGCCAGATCCTGGCAAGGTAACCATATTGGTACGGGCTGTAATCGCCATACGCCTACTAAAAAAATTCTGAATATCAGCTCCATAATGGACCTTTGAGGGCCATTTTTTCCATAATGGCTGTTACAACCCCATAACACGCAATGGTTGCCCTTGTCAAATGGCTAGATTTTTAATTATTGAATGGGCTTCTTCTGTTTCTATCCTAAAGGGCTGTAACATGGACTTTCTCGGGTTTTGTCGGGTCGCTGTCTCGGCATCCCTTTCTTGTTGCTCTTGTTTTTGTTTGTTGTTGTCTTTGCTTATAGTTGCTTTTGCTCTTAATAAAATTTTGTCGTCTTTCTAATATATATATATATATATATATATATATATATATATATATATATATATATATATATATATATATAAAATGGTTGCTGCCGTTACGTAGCCGTTTTTAGATACCTTGGATCCAGGTCGACGACTGGATATGCCCTTTATGTCCTCTATGCATTTGGATATTGTAAATCTAGATCTGTCTCAGATCTGGGTAGGTTATGTTACTACTTGGATTGGACATGGATCCACCCTGATCCAACCCGTTTAGAGGCCTATTTTAAAAGTCAGATTCACCAACTTATGTGCATTTGTGGATCTTGCTTTTTCATGAATCTATCAAGAAGAAGCATGCCCCGCCTTACCTTCAACGGGTCAGATTTGGGGCGGCCACGGGATATGCCCTTTATGTCCTCTATGCATTTGGATATTGTAAATCAAGATCTGTCTCATATCAGTGTCGGTATGTTACTAGGATCGAACATGGATCCACCCTGATCCGACCTGTTTACAGGCCTATTTTAAAAGTCAGATTCACCGACATATCCATACAATTATTTTAAATAATAAAATATTTTATTTTAATTGTTTGTTGCAATTATTTATGTGCATATATCCCAAAAGTAAATAACTATAGTAAATAATAAAAAAGATTTAATAATTAAACATAAAAAATGATTTTTATATGAGCCATGTCTAGGAGTGCCATACATGTGACTACGGACATGGTGACTCCACAGAATTTCGTGAAACTAATGGACTTGTTACGGAGATATTTTGCATTACTGATGCATTTTTTTTTTCAAATTTGTTTATTTTTGAAGGTGGTTTGGTTTTCTGGTGTAATCAGACATCGGCATGCTGGGCTGAACTAGATTGTACTGATATTCTTCTTTTTTGGAAAAAAGAAAGAAAGAAGAAGAATTGAAAACACATAAAAAACTGACAATTTTGGTTAAAAGAGAATTTCTCTTATCTATCAATCCAATTGGCTACCAGTTTGGACCCCTGATGTTAGTACTTAACACAAATAACCTATTGTTAGGCCAACCAGGCTAGTGTTTATTTTAGCTGCTGCAGTTTGTTTTGAAGGGGTCACCATCATTGTCATCATATAAGCCTTATCCCAACTAATCGAGGTCGGCTTCATGAATCCTGTTCTGCCATGTGACCCTATCAAGGGCCATAACTTCAATTAGAGCATAGGTTGTCAAGTCTTTTCTTAGTACCTCCATCCATGTCCTTCTAGGGCTCCCCCAGGCCCTTTTTAGAGCCTTCAACTTGCACTGACTCACTCCTAACTGGCGTAGTTCTTGGTTTCCGTTGCACCCGTTGCACATGACTAGACCAACTAACTCTACTTTCCCTCATCTTATTATCTATTGGTGTTCCTTTAAAGTTTCCCTCAAGTGCATTCATTTCTAATTTGATCCTTTCTCGTCTTGCCACTCATCCATCTCAACATCCTCATTTCAGCCACACATCCTATGAAACAACTGCCCAACATTCTGTCCCAAAAAGCACGGCTTGTTTTGTTTTGATTCTTTTGAAGGGGTGCAGTGTGGAAATGTCTACTTTTCATGTGTATTATCTTATTTATTTATTTATAAATTTCCAGCAACCTATTAAAATATTAATCTCAATGGCATTATTTTTTTTTTTTAATTATTATTTTTAATTTTTTTTTAGGTGATGGTCTTAGCCCAGACTAAACTTGATGAGGCTATGAAGCCTGGACGATTTGATACACATGTTGCTTCCATTGGTGATCACACTGTTGTTGCTATGGAGCCTGGCAAGCAATCAACATCAGTCTTGACACAGGATATATCGTTTACTTCATCTGCAAGCCCACTCAATTCCCTTCTTGCTGGGGAAAAAATTCAATTTGGTGAGCTTTCTATACCACTTGAAATCTCACCTTGCAGGCATAATTACTTTGAATCTCCAGTGTTGTAGCTTTCTGAGCAAATTTACACATTGGGTTCAGGTGCTGTTACATCTCCAACCATTCTGCCTCCAAGCAGTCGTGCCGTTTCAAGCGGGATTGGACCTCCTGGTTTATGTAGGTCAGACATCTCCAGTTCCACCGACCATAATTTATCTGGACCTGAGGGTGACTGCACGTTATTTTTCGATAAAGGTAAGCACCCTGATGGATCTTGCATTCACCTAGAAGATCCTGAGGCTGAAGCTGAGGCAGCTGCATCAGCGGTTGCTGTGGCTGCAATTAGTAGCGATGAGTTAGTCGGGACTGGCTTAGGTGCATGTTCTGTCTCTGTTTCAGAGACCAAAAGCTTTGGAGGTTCAGATGTCGTGGGATTACCTTCAGGAGGTGGGAAAACACGTCTTTAAACTATCTCAATTGAGCCAAACTTTTTCACTAATAAAATCATCTGTTTATTTCTTGTACTGCTGTATTAAGTGTTAAATGATTGGCAGGTGTGGCAGACAACCAACAATTATCCTGTCAGTCGAGAGGTGAAGAGTCTCTGACTGTAGCTCTTCCTGCCGACCTTTCTGTAGAGACGCCATCTTTGTCTTTGTGGCCTCCTTTACTGAGCCCTCAAAATTCTTCTGGCCCAATGCTCTCTCATTTCCCTGGGGCCCCACCTTCCCATTTTCCTTGTTATGAGATGAACCCGATGTTGGGGGGTCCTATTTTTGCCTTTGGGCCCCATGATGAGTCTGCTAGCACTCAATCGCAGTCGCAAAAAACTAGCACATCAGGTACAGGGCCACTTGGGGCTTGGCAACAGTGCCATTCTGGTGTAGACTCCTTTTATGGCCATCCAGCTGGATTTACCGCCCCTTTCATCAGTCCTCCCGGAGGAATGCCAGGTGTTCAAGGTCCACCTCACATGGTTGTTTACAACCATTTTGCACCAGTTGGACAGTACGGGCAGCTCGGATTAAGTTTCATGGGAACCACGTACATCCCCTCTGGGAAGCAACCTGACTGGAAGCATACTCCTGTATCTTCTGCAGTTGGTATTAGTGAAGGCGACATCAATAATCTTAATATGGTTTCTGGTCAGCGCAATCCTTCAGGCATGCCTGCTCCGATCCAGCATCTTGCTCCAGGGTCACCTCTACTGCCAATGGCATCTCCTTTGGCCATGTTCGACATGCCGTTTCAGGTAGATTTTTTATATTGACCTAGTAGATTTTTTATACTGACCTGTTCATCCATCACTGCTTTAAATAGATAAAAATATATAAATAAAAATAATCCTGCTGATTGATCATGAATATGTATTTTGGATATGCTGTTTTGTAATTGAATACATCTTCATTACTCTCTCTCGAAAAAAGGGGAACTATAAATTAAATACTACCCTTCAAATTTAGGTCACTACAAAGTTTGATTTATTTATTGCAGGTAGCAACAGTATGGCATCTATTTTTACCCATAAAAATGATAAAAAGAGAAGAAGAGCTTCATTCTAGTTAATTCTATTATTTATTGCTATTGTTATTTTCATTTTCTTCAGTATTAAGCTCTTGTTCATTGGTTTCATTTTACTGTCATTAGTGATGATAAGTTAAACCTGTTTGAATTCCAGTCATCTGCTGAAATACCAGTGCAAGCACGCTGGTCTCACGTTCCTGCTTCACCCCTTCATTCCGTACCACCATCAATGCCATTGCAGCAGCAGGCAGAGGGAGGGCTTCCTTCCCAATTCAACCATGGATTGCCGGCGGAATCGTCGACTGGGAAAAGGTTCCATGAACCTCGATCTTCAGCACCTGCAGACAGCTGTCGGATTTTTCATGTGGCAGCTGACTCCTCACAGTTGCCAGATGAACTGGGTTTAGTAGATCCCTCAAGCACTGGTGCACCCCATGCTCCCACAAGCAGACCTGCTTCATACAGCGCTACAAATGGGAACAACAAGGTGCAGAGTCTCACCAAGAGCTCAGCCAGAAGTACTGTTGGAAGTGCTAATGAGAGTAGTCTTGGTGGTAGCGGCAGCAGCAGCAGCAGCAGCCAGAGCATGAGCTCATCCTTTAAAAATCAACCCACTCAGCAGTACCTTCATCCGATCGGGTATACGGACCAGAGAGGTGGGCTTTCTCACAAGATTGGTTCGGGAGGGGAATGGCACCATCGTAGGATGGGTTTCCAAGGAAGGAATCAAACTTCGGGGACAGACAAGAACTTTGCCGTGTCCAAGATGAAGCAAATTTATGTGGCTAAACCAGCAACAAGCGGGACTCCTACAACAAATGTTTGATTTGGAGGCATGGCTTCAGCAGCATAGTGAGGCTTTCTTTTGGCGGCTGCCTCTTTTATTTAATAGCTGTTTGGTTAGTGATTTGGCATTGTGAGTCCCTTTTTTGTTTTCAATGTTTAAGAGGGGGAGAGATGGAGCAGACGCTGGTGTTTTTTTTTTTTTTTTTAAATGTTGTATAAGTGTTTCTTCATATTAGGTGGCTCCTCTCTCTCTATATATATTTCCTTTTTGGCTCCAAAGCAAGATATAGGTAGGGGTTGCTGTATGAAATCCAGCAGATATTACACTAATTTTAATGATAAAGTCACTATTGTTTTTTTTTTTTTTTTGTTTCAATTCTCAAATCTGCTTTTCCTGGTGTTTGTTATATTTCACAGACCAATGTTATCAGATCCTTAATCTACTATGCTTACGTAATTCTCAGTTTTTCCTTTTCATGGGCCTCTCTGATTGAGATTTAAAGAGCCAAAGGTTCTTCTAGAAACTCAGATGAGGAAGTCCACCTCCTTGCCTGGAGCATTTTTGCTTTTTTTTTTTGTTTGAATTATTCCTGTACTCAATGGCCTTTAAAACTAAAAAAAACTCAGGAATGACATTTCATGGAAACTGATCTAGAAGAACTGATATGAATTGCTATGAAACCCAAGAGTTGCAAAAATGATTCATTATTTACTTATTTATTCTGTTATTATCTTTATTATTTCAGTTAGTTTAGCTTGCATTAACGTCTTCAAAGCTGCCAAAGCTCTGTTTAATTTAAGCTGCAGACACAACTCCAATTGGTTCATATTCCTCACTGGTTTCTTAAAGAACTGAGTTGGTTGCAGCACAAAGCTTGTAAACGCCAGAAGTTGCTTCTGAGGGAGGAGCGGTTGAATGATCTCATGTTACTGCTTCGAAATTGAACTGCAAGCAGAAATGTCTTCGTTCTTTAGTTTTTTTCTTGTTCAGTCTGTGCTTGGCATTTCACTCAATGCTGCTACTTAAACAAACCTTGACCTGAGATACTTAGTATTCAGTTTATAGTCCATGGTTCAGTGGGATCATTTTGTTGTGGGCCACATTGGATGGACCATGCCCCAAAATATATTTGATGAGACAATCCTAACCTTTCAATTTGGGTTCTGCAACAGATGGATGTTTAAGAAGAGATACAGCAACGGTGTACATTCAATTGAGAAAAGACTGCTTGCAGAAACTGCAGACTCAAGAATACCGTGGAGGGAAGAATGGAAGCATCTCTGAGGAACAAGATAGCGAAATGGGTTGAAGCTAGTATTCAGAAAGAAAGTTAAAGAGAAGATCAAATGAAGAAAAAAGGTGCCAGTTAAAGAGAATCAAATGAAGAAAAAGGTGCAGAGAGCCCTTTAGCTGAAAGAAGGGAGTGATAATAGAAAATCTCTATGGTATTGCAAACACCATTAACAGAATTCATATATTGAATGCAGATGGAAAAGGAGTGTAGGCATTCCAAAATTATGCCAAGCAGTTAAAAAGTTTTACTTGGGTGTTGGGGAAGACAGAAACTTCATAGTATCTTTATTTCAACCAAATACCAGAGGGGTCTTTACTCTTGCTCTGGTGGTAGACTCTTAGGAGTTTCGACACCCAGTCAAGGGTTCGAGTACCCATAGGTGGTGAAATTCCACTTTGGTGTGAGTGTGTGGGGGTGTGCGTGTGTTAAAAAAAAAAATAAAAAATAATAATAATAATAATAACAACCAGAGGAGGCAGACTAGTTAAGAGGTCCATCAGGAAGGAAGATGTCAAGTTGGCAATCTTGGATTTGGTGGAGATGATGTCAAGTTGGCAATCTTGCTGGACCAGACGGATTTCCAACTGCTCTTCTCCATGTGTTTTGGGGAGAGGTAAAAGTTGACTAATGATTGGGGAAAGATAACCAAATCCAAGGATATCAAGGCTCTGTTCATCATGCTAGGCCCGAAGAGAAGGTGCAGGGTGTTGGAAGGATTTTCAGCCAACGTTTACCAAAGGGGCCATATAATCTTAAAGGTGTTAGTGTCAAGGTTGAGGAAAGTCCAAGGGGTCGCTACCTTAAAATCGCAATGACATTAGTGCATGGGAAACAAATTCCTGATGGGGCATTATGTAGCACATGACCATGTTGTCTTCAGGCAGTGAGATGGTAGGCCTGGGGTTATCTCTAAGCTTGATACGGAGAAGGCCTTTAACTACATTGATTGTGATTTTCTGCATTGTTTGTTACAAAAATTGCGGTTTGGAGCAAGATGAAGTGGATGAAGATGTGTGAGCTTATTTCTCTAGTTGGTAAATAGATCACTTGATTGTGATTTTCTGCATTGTTTGTTACAAAAATTGGAGTTAGGAGCAAGATGAGGTGGATGAAGATGTGTGAGCTGATTTCTCTAATTGGTAAATAGGCCACTTAAGGGGTTCTTCTGGGGGCTAAAGGCTTGCATTACGTGAATCCGTTCATCTCTGTTTCTCTGTGGTGACAGCTGAAGCACTTACCAAGATGTTGTACAAAGAGAGGAACCAATTGATAGTTTTTGGATGGGAAACTCCAACTTCCAAGCCTCCCACTAACAAATGCAAATAAAAATTATTTTTTGCAATGCGGACGACCAAAAGGAGGAGAACTTTAGATGTGCTTTTTTAGGTGCTGTCAGGGCAGAAGATAAATCTCAATAGTTGTTGTTGGAGATCCACATGTGGCCACAGGATGTGCAAAGAATTGCAGAGAGATTTAGGTGCAAGGCAGGCAAGCGTCCAAGTTTCTACCTTGGGCTTCATCTATGAACTGGCAAACTGCATAAATAGCTGTGGGATTTGGTAGCGAAAAGAAGAGAAAGGAAGCTTTCAGGTTGGAAACGAAGGTATCTATAGCTAGAATTCACGCTGATTAACTTTGTGTAATTGAATGTGTCTATTTATTTTCTCTTTGTAATGCAACCATGATTGGGGAGGCATTTATGGGCTGTTGGGTCACTCAAGACTTGAAGTGACAACATATTGAGCAATGCTTCTTCCATCCAGCATTCACCGGCTCATTCACGACCTCAGCATGTCTTTAACCCGGATGGCCAAGCCCCAATATTGACCAATTTGATACTAAACTCCATCTTCTTTAGACCACCAGCACCTCTTTCACCATAAGAAAAAATAGGACAGCTTCACCACTAAGTACTTTATTTAGACCATGAGCCATTGAATGGGCAGTGTAAGCTAAACCATTGGCATGCCAAATGGATATCCTTTTTGCAAGAATGTTCTTATCGCACACAAGGCGTGTACCCAGAACTAAGTAGCCAATAACCTAAGCCATCAAACCACCTTGCTAACCAAATTAAAAGTTGTGGATGGGTTAAAAGCTATCACAGACATATATGACAATGATGCAGGCTTTTGCCACATTGTGCATGATATTGATAGAGGACAACACAATGATTTTTATTTTTATTTTTTTTATTTTTTATTTTTTTATTTGTGGCAAGATGGTTTACTCTTTAGTAGGACTCGACTATGCTTTCCCTTGTGCTCATTGCGTGAAAAGATCTGCATAGAGTTGGATGGAAAATGCCATTTTGGTCAAGGAAAACCTTGGTACATGTCGAGAAGAGCTATTACTTGCTCCACATGTGATGCCATTTCACAGTATGTCGAGTGTTGCTACATATGTCAGGTATGAAAAGGGTCAGCAAGCTATGTTGGACTCTATGAAAAGGGTCAGCAAGCTACATATGCCATTTCACACTGCTCCTCACACCTGTTACACCATGCAAGACTTCAATGTCGATTTTGTGCTGGGTATCTCTCATGCCCAATGAGCAGCGCCAGTGGACCTGATTATGGTGGTTGCTGATCAGTTCTCAAAGATAGCTCATTTCATTCATCATACACAGCCAACCACTCTTTTAGGATGGTTGTCTTCATGGGGTTCCTCATAGCATCATGTCAGGCCAACCACATTTTTGGAGGTGCTCATGGAAGAAAATGGGCACCTGACTTTGTTTCAAGTGCCTACCACCCACAGACTGATGGGCAGATTGAGGAGGTAACTCGCAACAAAAGAAACTTATTACTTACATGGTCTAGCAGGGCTAAGCCCAACCAGTGGGATTTGTCCTTCTTGCAGCCCAAATTCACCATCAATCAATCTCGGAATTGCTCTACCTGGCTTAGCCATCTGACATTTGTGATGTAGATCATCTCATACCATAAGCAGAGGCCACTTGTGTCAATGACAACAAATAAAATTCAAGGTCAAGTTTTCTCCAACTTGGGGAGAATGATGCAATCAAAATCCATGGTAAGGTCGAGTTTTCTCCAACTTGGGGAGAATGATGCAATCAAAATCCATGGTATGAACTGTTGGGATCGCTTCAACATGGGTCCCACATGTTACGAGTGAAGAAACATGAAGAGGTAGCATGAATTTGCGCTTCTGATTATCCCTCTACACAACAGCTTAATCAATCTTATCTTTTATTCCAATTCAAAATTCAGCTTTAATAATTAGCCAATGGAAGGTGGAAAATGGCTTGATTAGCTGTTTAAAATTATTTAGTTATTAAGTACTTAGAAGAATTGCATTAGGATTACTTGTTTGAAGCTCAATGTAAAGGACTGGAGGAAGGTCCTCTTCAGCTTCTGAGAAATAAAATATGTAATCTTGGAGCTGAGAATTCTCCACCGCTGCAAGGTATTTGTTGCATTTTCCAAGTGCACCATGCCCTTGCTTCATGATTTGCATCATCATGTGAACTACCCGTTTCACCAAAGCAACCACTGGTCATTTCCACAATCAGAACGACCCTCAGCTGCATGAGTTTCAGCGTCTGACAAGCATTTTACAAAGGTTGGACATAATCCAAAGGGATTTTCTCTGGAAAGGCGCATAAGAAAGGCACAAGTTCCACCTTGTAAACTGGGGGGAGGCATGCACACAAAAAGAGTATGGAAGGGTGGGGATAAAATCATTGCAAGTCATGAATACCACGTTGTTAGATAAATGGTTCTGTAGGTCTGGAGTGGAGAGATAGTCTTTAGACAAAAGTCATTTGCTGTATCTGAAATTCACAGGAGGGTGGTTCATTAACGAATTGCCTGATACACGGTGACAGCATGTGTTTAGAGTTAAAAAAGATTTTTGCAAAGGCGATTTCATGTAAAATCAGCAATTGCTCACACAATTCTGTGAGGATGTTTGATGCAACATATAGCCCTTGCCATATTTATGTGCATTAATTTTATTAGGTAGTGCCTATGAGGTGTACATTCTGAAACTTTTCTTTTAGGTCTCAATGCATGGCTCAGTGGTAGATGCTCTGCATTTCAACAGTGAAGTCCTGGGTTCTAGTGCTCATGTGGTGTCTGTGCATGGGTGGGTCAGTGTTTATTACCAAAAAAAAGAGCAGTGCCTATGTGAGAGAGCGAGAGCAGAGACTTTCTTAGTGAAATCATTTTACTCGTTAACATCAGTGATAGTTGGATGGAAAGAAGGGCTCTAAAACCCAAATCTGGCAATTATTCGAGCCCACCAAGGGTGATTGCTTTTTGCTGGCTTGTCAAAACCATGGCATGCTCAACCTTGATCATTGGAGAAGGGATATGATAATTACAAACACTAGTATCGTCTCCAAAATGAATGGATCATTACCTTCTGCACTGGTTTTGCAGGGGCTGTTTCAGGAAGATTCTTTGATTTATTTGGGATGGCCTAAGTGATAATGGGAATACCCAGGACATTGTTCAAGTGTGGAAAGGGGTTTGCAAGGGTAAGAGGAAGTATTTCGTGTCCCCTTACGTTGCAAACGGATCTATGGTCCATTTGGAATGAACACAACACTAGGATGTTCTGCAACAAGTCGCATTCATGTTCTAAGATGGTAAGATCATTATATAGGCCAGAGGTAGAGTGGTTAATTGGGTTGTGAGTGTAAAAGCTTTTGTACAGTGTAGCGCAAGAATAAGTTGAAGAAATTTGGGGAAGGGGCTCTCATTGTAATGGATTAGATGAACCCTAATCATCTAGTCCATTCCATTAGCCACGATGTTCTCTTGTAGTGCATTTTGATTCTGATGAAGTTTTTGTTGTCATTCAGAAGAAAAGGGATTCTGTGGAGGCAATTAAAAATAAAATGAACAAAGGTGGAAAAAAAAATCATAAATACAACATTCCCTGTTGTTTAGAATAGGATGATATGGAGAAAATTAGGTTCTTTCATTGTCTTCAGGAATCAAGAGCCAGCAAGGGTTTGAATCACAGTTCTATGCCACGGGTTGGAAAGGTGCACTATGAGGTTTTCAATGGGGCCAACGTGAGTCACATATGCTTGCACAAAGATTCCGAGCATGGCCACCATGGCTAGCCTTCCTGTAACAAAACACCCCATGTAAAATGCAAAACAAGATGGATTTTTTATCAGTGATATTATATCAACAGTGTGTCTGGGAACCAACCGTTCTTAATTTCTTTGAGTTTCCAATCATGGGCACGATTGACATCCTTCGCCAAACCAAGAGGATTGAGCAATGGCCCGCCAGGATAGCTGTTGTTACAGGCCGTAAGTTTCCGGTGAGAGAGGTCCTTCAACTTTAGCAATTTAATGAGTGAGGGAGCATGATCATATTTCGTTGTAAGATAATTACCCAGGTTCTAATCCCTCTAGTGCAGCTTCCAACCCAAAAAAGGTTCCTTCTTTGGCTTGGGATCCAGGATACAAGAAATCCATGTATCGTTTTGTTTCCACAAATCTGCAAAGAAATAGCAACAAAATCTAAGGGTAAAACTGAAGATCATGGCTACTACTCTTTAGAATGAATAGATATGAAACTAAAGACTCCACTGAAATATTTTGAATCTCATATTGCAAGATCACTGTACTCTGGGTCATTGGAACACGATTGTTGTAAGTGCGAGCCTCTGCCATTGCCAGTTCCAACTTCCAGAGCCCAGGTAAAAGAGGAAGGTTGAAGTCTAGTGGCCAGCTGATAGTAAAACTTTTGCTGACCTACCATTTAAATGATAAAACTTCTTGCCTTTTTATAGTTGAAACATTTTCAAACAGGCGCTTTTCTCCTCTCACACCCGTATCTATTTCCGGTTCACTTCACACTTCTTAAAATTTTAAACAAAATTAAGAAGTTTCCCAGTATTTATAATGAGGAAGGGACCATCAAATTGCTGATGTGTTCCTTCCAAGTCCAACTTGAGCAACAAATTGCAACTCGGAGCCCAGGTCCTCAGTATGAATGAGAGGATTATTTGCAATTTAGGAGACCAATTATTGCAATTCAAATCGATAGTGCATCCACACACCCCTAATAGAAGCCCTACATAAACCTTACCCCATCAAAAGAAGTTGGACAATAAAGAGTGTCTCTGTGCTGGCAAAGTCGAATTTTAAAGCACCAGCTTCAAACCAAACTGGAATGTTGCTGTTTCCAGTAACACGAAGTAACTGCAACCAGCAAGAAAAAGATTAAACCACAGGACTATAATGCAAAAGTAACAATGGGTGGGTTAGAAGATGATAGAGCATTAATAAAGCTGGTTCCAGTTTCCCTTGAAATCGAATGTTAGATGCATATGGTGGTCAAAGAAATAGATGTAACAAAAGAAACCCCAAATTGGTAAAAATAACTAAATATCACTATCAAGCAAAGGTAAAGACACAGGCACGGTTGGCAAGCACCCCTTAGTTCTCTTTTCCGCATGTACTTGGAACCATGGAATAACAATCATAGTGGAATACTATGGATCCATATACAAGGAATTGACTGATGGACAGATTGAAATAAAAATTATAGTGGAATAATGCCGATCCATATACGAGTAATTGACTGACGAACGGATTGAAAGTTAGTAAATTATCATTACTGGTCAGTGGATTAAAAGAACTCAACACAGATACTGTTACACAATGTTGATATTTTGTGAAAGTATATAGACAAACACAGCATTGTAACACATGACTGAACTGTATTTCATCTTATATTTCACAGCTCACAAAAGTTAAAATTATGACATGGATTTGAAGTTCCCTACCAAATTTTAGTCAAAGATGTTTTTGAAGAATCATTGTGTGCCTGAGGTACAAAAGCACAAATTTCCTACAAGAATTAAGACCTTAATTCATTGGTAATGTTGACTTCTGCAAAGAACTTCAATAATTTAATCCTAGTATAGCTTCGCCAAATATGGAATAACTGCATTTGTGGTACCAGCATGTCTAAGGAAAAACTATACCACATGAAAAGGTCTAAGCAATAGTTGCGTGTTAACCAAAGGTGCCAGGGAATCAATAAATCTATAGCATTGTGTCTACTGACTAAAAGATGGACAAACAATCAGAGACTGGTAGATTGCATCATTGGAGAGCAAGCTTATGCGATCCCTAATTTAGCTTTGCCACTGTTGAGCAATTGATCAAGAAACAGTTATATAGCCTATCAAAGGTCTACGTATCCTAAACAGAAGTAATCACACACAAGCATGCTTTCTAGTGAATGAACTGGAATCCACACACACAAAGAGGGATGGACAACAAAGCCTAACAGCTCTCTCCCACAGATATGTTGATTCATCATCATCATTACCATCTAAGCCCTATCTCAACTAATTGGCGTCAGCTACATGAATCCTTTTCTGCCATTCCACTTTATCAAGGGCCCCAACTTCAATTAGACTAGAGGTCATCAAGTCTTTTCTTACTACCTCCACCCATGTCGTTTTGGGCCTTCCCCTTGCCCTTTTAGAGCCTTCAACTTGAATAGACTCACTCCTAACTGGCGCAATTCTGTCTCTGACACATGTAACCAATCCATCTAAGTCAACTTTCCCTCATCTTGTTACCTATTGGCGCTACTCCTAAATTCCCCTTGAATGCATTCATTTTTAATTCTATCCTTCCTTGACTTGCAACTCATCCATTCAACATCCTCATTTCAGCTACACTCGTCTTATGGACATGTTCCTTAATTGCCCAACATTCTACCCCACAAAGCATGGCTAGTCTTATAGTCATCCTACAAAATTTCCCTTTTAGTTTGAGTGTTACACGATGATCACATAAAACTCCAAAGGCACGTCTCCATTTTTTCCACCCTGCTTAAATTCTATGGGCATCATCCTTCTCAATCTCTCCACTCTCATGAATTATCGACCCAAAATATTGAAAGTGGTCATGTTGGGAAACTTCTTGGTTAGCAATCTTTACTAATTCCTTGTTCCCACTTCTATTATTACTAAACTTGCACTACATATACTCTGTTTACGTTCGACTAATTTTAAATCATTTAGATTCTGAAGCAACTCTCCATAAATCTAGCTCTGTTTTTACACACTTCCTTTTCTTTTCAAGCAAAACTATGCCATTAGCAAACAGCATACGCTATGGCATCTCTTTCTAAAAATGTCTTATTAACTCGTCCATAACCATTGTGAAAAGGTAGGGCTCAATGCCAACCCCTGGTACCAGCCTACAACAATTGGGAACTCACTTGTATCTCCACTAGTGGTCCTCACATTTATTATTGCTCCCCTATACATTTCCTTAACCATGTCAAGATAGCCTCTTGAAACTCCTCTCTCCCAACACCCACCAAATTAACTCTCTAGGGATCCTATAGTAAGCTTTCTCGAGATCCTTCTTCCTCTCTTTGTATTTCACTATCAATTTTCTCTTTCTTATAGTTGGGGAAGCTTTATCAAGAATGTTACATAAGGGCCAAGAAGAGGGTATTCTTCTCGGGATTAATATGTCAGGCATGTCTTCTCCGGTCTCCCATATCCAATTCGTGGACGATACTCGGATTTTTTCTGAAGCATCTCAAGCAAAGATAGAAAATTTATGCACCTCTATTCGTTGCTTTGAGGTAGTTTCCGGGTTAAGAGTGAATCTGAGCAAATCTAAGATGTTCGGTGTGAATATGGATGAGGAAGAAATTAAGAACTTTGCTAAGCGCTTCGGCTGTCCCTCGGCTGCTTTCCCTATAACGTTTGTAGGTCTCCCCTTGTGTTTAGGATCTCCCCCAAAGGAACTATGGAACAAGATAACAGTCAGGTTTGAAAAGTACCTCGCAAGATGGAAACGTCGATATCTATCCTTGGGAGGGCCTCTTACACTAATTAAGGCAGCCCTCTCTAATTTGTCTTTATTCTTTATGTCCTTATATACTTGTCCACCTACGGTGATGGTGGAAATCGAAAAGTTAAGACGGGACTTCTAATGGTTTGATAGTGAGGAAAAGAAGAAATTTCATCTTGTTAAATGGAAAGAGGTTTGCAAGCAATTTCAAGAAGGCGGAGCAGGGGTAAAAGATCTAAAAAACATGAACAGGGCTCTCTTGGGTAAATGGATTTGGAGACTAGGATCAGAAGGAAAGAGTCTCTAGAATATCTTAATCAAAGGTAAATATGGTTCGTCAGAAGATGGTTGGTGGACTAGAGATTCTTCTCTCTATAGGGCTTCTCATCTATGGAGGGGCATTATTCATATGAAAAGGGAACTCCTAAAAGGCATTGGTTACGAGCTCGGTAAGGGAGACAAAATTTGGTTTTGGGAAGATTTATGGGTGGGGAAGGTCCCCCTGAAAATGAGCTTTCTGAACATTTTCTTTCTAGCCTCTAACAAAGCTGCTGTAGTTGCTGATTGCTATGAGGTCATTGCTGGAAAGATAGTCTGGAAGGTGGAATGTAGAAGACACCTCCAAGATTGGGGGATTAGTGAATATGTGGAGCTGCTTCTTATCCAGAGATCCATGCCAAACCCTTCAAGTACTGACAATCTTTCTTGGAGATTGGATAAATCCAGCAATTTCTCAGTCAAGTCGCTACACAGTCTGATCCACAACAAGCCAGTCTTTAAGGAAGATCTAAAGCTAAGCTTATTTTGGAAAGATCATCTTCTCATCCATTATCCCTTCATTGGAAAGATATGGTCAGATTTTTTCTCCTACTTCAATCTTGGTTGGTGAATCCCTGGCTCAGTAGATTCTCTATTCACAGCATGGCATGGGGTTTGTTTTGGAAAGAGTACTTCACGAATCTGGATAATGGCAATTCTGGCAATTTGGTGGGCTGTCCGGGAAGAAAGAAATGGTAGATGTTTCAGGGATTCTTCGAATACTGCAGAGATAGTAGCATCTAAGGCTAAGTGCTTTCTCTCAGAATGGGCTGTTAATATAGCATCTTTAAAGGATTTTGATTTTCGTTTTCTAGGAGGTTAGCCGAGCTTGCCGTCTCAGCAGGCTCCTCCTCCCCTTTTGTATTTTGCTTTCTCTTATCTATATACAATTTGTTATCTATCCAAAAAAAAAAAAAAAACTATCAATTGTCTAGGTAAGAAAATAGCTTCAATGGTGGACCTCCTAGGCATGACACCAAACTGAATTGTTGATGCATTGGTCTTGGCTCAATCACTCATTCCTAAAGTTGTCTGGCTCGTAAGTTTAACCCTTCGATAGTTAGTGAAGCTTTGTATGTCACCTTTATGCTTATAAATAGGTACCACGTTACTTGTCCTCCATTCGTCTTGCATTTTCTTTAGTCTTACAATCTTGTTGAACAATTTTGTCAACGAAAATAACCTAGTATCTCCCATACACTTCCAAACCTCTATTCGTATACCATCTGGTCCACAGTCCTTTCCTGTTTCATCTTTCTCAAAATTTCTTTCACTTTAGATATCCTAATCCCGGGAAAGTATCTATGGACTCCAACATCATTTGAGTTTATAGTTCCTTCTATCTCTATGCTTTTAGAGTGATTGTGTTTTTACAGGATCTAAAAACAACTTCTCCACGTTTCATTGATCTCATTATCCATAATCAGTACCATCTGGTCATTGCTGTTAATGCATCTAGCATAATCTAGGTCCTTACTCTTCCTCTCTCTAATTTTTGCATGTTTGAAGACATCTTCTCACTTTCTCTTGTCCTCGATCTATTGTAAGATCATCATAAGTGTTAAGTTTATCCTTACACTTTGTTAGCAATCTTTTTGGCATTTTTTAGTTGTTCAAGATTTTCATTGTTTCTAGTCCCTTGCTAGGCATTAAAATATGCACGTTTCTCGTTACTAGATTGTTGTACATCATCATTCCACCACCAAGCTCCCTCATATGATTGACTTTTCTCTCTAGATACTCCTAAAACATCTTTTGTGATTTTTTTAATGCACCCAACTATCTCATTCCACATAGCATTTCTTCTTCATCAAATTCCACCTTCCTTCTTCCATCAATTTATTACTAAATAATATTGTTTTCTATCCTTATAAATTCCATAGTATTTGGATACCTATTAATTCCATTCCCTTCCTTCAATCTCTTAATTTAAACATCCATAACCATTATGCTATGTTGCACGATCAAACTCTCTCTAGGTATCACCTTGTAGTCCTTATGCATTGATCGTCCTGTCTTCCTCAGTAGAAAAAATATATTTGGCTTGTATATGATCTACATTTGAAGTTATTAAATGTTCATCTCTCTTTTTAAAGTATGTGTTTGTTAGAGCTAGATTGTATGCCATAGCAAAATCAAGGATAACTTCTCCCATCACATTTCTTCTCTCAAAACCATATCCTTCATGTACCTTATCAAATTCTCTACTTTCTTTTCCTACATAACCATTTAAGTCTTCTCTTACAAATATCCTCTCCCTGTTTGAAATTTCTTGCATTAGTCCATCTATATCTTCCCAAAATTGTTTTTTTATTCTATCCTCTAACCCCACCTGTAGACTGTTGCACATATACACTAATAACATTGATTATGTCCTCTCCTAACACAAGTTTTATTAATAAAGTACTATCACTTACTCTCTTAACATCTATAATTTAATACTTTAAATCTCTATTTACCACTATCCTACCCCATTTCTATTATTGTCCTTTCCTAATATACCGAAGCTTATATCCATCGATCTTTTCTAATTTTGGCCCATTTCCACTTGGTCTCTTGAACACAAGCTATGTTAACACTCATTTGTTTCACCGTTATCTCCTAACTCCATGCTCATACCTATCAATGTTCATATATTCTAGTGGCAAGATGAATCTTATTTTCTAGGACTAGCTTCTTTACTAGCACGTATTCAAAATGATGCAGGAAACCATGCCTATTTCTTACGGCAACTAAGCATTGTTGTGGTGAGTTGCTTACGGGAGATGCCCTAGCCAACCCTTGCCTATTTCTCACTGTAACCAGGTTCCAATGCAACAAATGGATTATGGGGAAAACCCTAGCATGAGTTTGGAATGTCATTTTGTTCAAATTGAAAGTTTTGGCATAAGTTTGATGCCGATTGCCAACCTAACGCAACCCCCCTTTATCCGGGCTTGGGACCGGCTGTGAAAGCATAAAACTCCCTCATGCACAATCTAATAGACGAGTACATAGGTTGATTACAATCAAGTGTTATCTAATAGTCTATTACAGGGGTTGATTACAATCAACAAGCTATTGGGGCCATAAACTTGATTATGCGAGCCAACATGAATAGCAAATGCCCAGAAAGTAAAATTGATAATTCTTCTTGCTCTCCTCCGTTTCATTCCAACACGAACACAAACCCCATTTATTCTATATGGAAAACAAAGATCTGTCCCGACAACATTGTACAAATACATTTGAAATATTCTGCATTTTCTGATGCAAACCAACGTATGCCACTATGGCAGCCTCGCTATCCGACTGATGCTTTGAGTGTGTCACTCTGCTAGCAATTCCATATACTTTTTTTAAAGGGTGCTAGCAATTCCACATACATATTTTCTTTTCCTTGGAAGGTGGTCTGTATAGCTTTTTTGAACAGTATAGTATTCAGTTGGTGTATCTTGCTTTGAATGTAAAGCGGAAACCCACCCATTACACATATTGGTATCAGTGGTCCTGTGAAGATTCCTACTTTAAATGATAGCCTATCAGACAAAACAGATATATGGAGTATCCTACTATACCTTTCCATAAGCAGTTTCGGCCAGAGTCTATATCATGACTTCTAAGCACAGGAAAAACCCAAATTTTGCCTGAATTCAGTACATGAAAATAAGAAAAAGAAAATGACAAGGCATTATCACATTCAATGAAATTCATATCTGATGCCTGCCAACAAGACCAAGCTAAGGCACTTACATCTGTTACAAGAATTCCTGCTACTCCTGCCATTGCAAAACGGCAATGCACTAGCTCTGCCTGCACATACCATTTTAAACTTTTGGGATCTTCCCCAAGCCCCAGAGGATCGAACCCGAAATCTCCAACGAGACTACATCAGATAACCTCTGTTAGCCAACAGTGTGCATCTAACTACTAGAAATATGTGAAGTGATGCTTCCTCCAGTAAGAAGATTATGTAGAAAGCCCATGCTGCCTTAAATCATGAAGGTGCGTTAGGGTTGCACCAAATATCATGATATTTGGTGCAACCAAACACACCATAAATGAAAAATTGTTGCGCAAAAGGAAGTATATGGTTCCAGGTTCATGGGCAATGCTAAGGCAGTGTATGGATGCATGGGCAAAGAGAATCATGAACATGTAGTTTAAACAAGAGGATATGACTAAAATTATCCATGAATCCTAGTATTCAAAGCGAAGTAGCCCTAAAATTGAAGTTATTTCTCTTTCAAGTTCAACTTCAAGGAAACGTAATTGCAATTTGGAGCCTAGACTGCCAATATCAATACAGAGGGAGGTAAAAACCGTTTGATTATTTCCATTTTACTAGAATTATAATTGCAATTCAATTTGGTAGAGCATACAAACACACCCTCAATCAAATTGAATTGCAATAGATGAATTCAATAAAGAGGAAATCGCTGGAGTGGGCATGGCACCATTTTTAATTCACAATGATTACCAAACCTCTGATTACGATTCCATGCGTTTAGAGTAAGATTGGAAATGTTCGTAAGGGGTCGTTTGGATGGTGGTAAGTGGGGCAAATAGTAAATCATTTACTACTTGTAAATGATTTACTAGCAAAGCCCCCTTCTCATTTATGAGCAATTAGGTGAGTTTTCATTTACTAGTAAATGAGGAGATGGCAATGGCTCTTTTTTTTTTTTTTTGAATGGTTACTAGTAAATGAGGAGATGGCAATGGCTCTTTTTTTTTTTTGAATGATTACTAGTAAATGAGGAGATGGCAATGGCTCTATTTTTATTTTTTATTTTTGAATGAAAGCCTATAAAGCAGATTTCATTTACCATTTACAGGCTATCCAAGATTTACTAGTAAATCATTTACAACTTAAAGCCAAACAGACAGGCTGTAAATTATTTACAGCCTTTAAGTGATATACTTGTAAATCATTTACAACGTAAACCATTTACCACCATCCAAACGACCCCTAATGATAACTTGAGAGCTAGCACACATTGTCATTTTCTCCTCATCGCCTTGAGCCGCGTCAATTCATTTCGATTGAGCATCCAAACGCACAAAACCATTGAACGGTGTTGCCGCAATAATCTTTCAAATGACAATGAAGCAAGCTTTCCGGAACTAAGGCATGGAGAGAGAGAGAGAGAGAGAGAGAGAGAGAGAGAGAGAGAGAGACCTTCCGTCGAGGTGAGGGGGTGGGTCGAGCCCGGGAAGCCACGTAGCACGTTGGGCTCCGGCCAGGGTTCGAGAGGAACGACGAGCGGTTGGTCCTGCGGGTTTGAAGGCTAGGTGCTTGATGTTATTACCTAATGAAGAAGCGAATGGTGAGGGGAGAGGATGAGGCAGAAGAAGAAGGCTTCGCATTGCAACGG
The DNA here is from genome assembly GCA_037074715.1 of Magnolia kwangsiensis. Lineage (NCBI taxonomy): Eukaryota > Viridiplantae > Streptophyta > Magnoliopsida > Magnoliales > Magnoliaceae > Magnolia > Magnolia kwangsiensis. The sequence goes on from CM073572.1 coordinate 19,467,832, forward strand.
CCATCTGTAGCTAACAACCATGCAATTCCAGACCGGTATCTACTTGTATTGTTATCCTGTGGAGTAATACCCCACGCGGAAATGTTGGGTCCTGATGCTTCACCACGTTATGGATAGTGAACCAATGCACCCGATCGGTACCAGTGGACTATCATCTGGTGATCCAGACCATTGATTTAGTTGACCTCGCCGTGGATGGGGGATGGCAGTGAAAATCTTTGATATTGGATGGTCCTAGCCATCCAATCTTTTGCCTTTTTTTTTTTCGTTTACGGTCATTGCTGATGGAACGGTGATCGAAGGGTTCCGATCTTCCATTTTTTATGGTTTTTGAGAAATCCACCGTCCGGATAACAGAACACAGGTCCCACGTGCGCGATGCAACTGCTGTGAGTTATCGAACCCATAAGGAGTGAGGACAGTCCAATGGACGTGGATTGCCTGCTAACGCCGCCAGTAGCGAGGCAGCTACTGGTCGGTGATCGAACAGTGGTGTGCGAACGCTCGCCATTAAAAACTTACTAATGGCCGTTGTGATGTTGATTTTCCATCCAACCTGCTGATAAGGTAACATTGACCTGGATGGATGAAAGGAAAACACGAATATAAGTTTGATTCAAAACTCCTGTGTCCCACGAGAAGTTTTTAATGGTGCGCGTTCAATCACCACCTTTTCCTGTGGTGTGGTCCACCTAAGATTGGGATCTGGTTCGATTTTAGGTGGATGCCCTAAAATGAGCCGTGTAAATGCATGGCCCACGTGGATAAAACATATCCATCATAATGAGGGCCATGGAAGCGGATTGGGTGATTTACCACACGCCACCGACCAGGCTCGTGTTCGTACGTGTCGAGTTGTACGAACGGTTCAAGGGAGGTCTAAGTTACATGACCGATAATGATATGTTTATTATATTCAAACCGTTCATCCCTTCCGCGATGGAAGGGAATGGCCGGTGGATCACACACCAGCTATATAGCTGCTGTGGGTACGTGTCGTGCGTAGACGAGGACTAACGCTCCTCGGGCTCCAAGTTGTACGAACGGTTCAAAAGATATCAAAGTTACGTGGCCTTATACGGATGTATTTATAATATTTACACCGCTTATCTATTTTTAAAGGTTATTTTAGAGCATTATCTGAAAACCAAATCAGAGACCACACCATGAATAGTAGGAGAGGTAATGATTTTCAGTTAAATAATTTGTAAAGCCCACCGAAACATTTATTTTCAATCCAATCTACTCATGCCTACAAAGATTTCAATGGTAGGTGTCCAATCCTAATCTCTTCTTCTTTTTTTTTCTTTTTTTTAATTTTTAGTATAGTCCACTTGATAGTAATGGTTAGATTTATATTATTTTTCATCCCAAGCCGTAAGGCCAGCGGTTTGCATATAACACCCACAAAACTTGTTAGCGTCAATACACCAGCTATTGTACACCAGCCAATGGGCTTGAAAATAAGAAATTTAGGACTGCGGACACCACCTTTTATCCAGCTGTTTTCAGGGAGGAAGACTGACTCTTGCTCGTACGGACAGCAAATTTGAGGACGAAGTACCCCTCCCATTTAAGACGAACGCTGACGCTCCTACAGCCGAGAGCTGTCGGACGGCCCAAAAGATATCAAATCCCACGGCTATGTATTTATTATATCCACAACGATTCATATGTATTTTGAGGTCATTTCGGAGCATTATTCAAAACAAAAATCATATCCAAAGATCCACTGAGCAACACCACAAAGAGCAGCAAGAAAACAAATTTTCACCGTAAAAATTTTTGTAGGGCCCACCATAACATTTATTTTCCATCCAATCTATTCATAAGGTCACAAAAGCCTGAATGAAGACAGTAAAAAGAGTTTTCATAATGATCCAAAACTTTTGTAACCCCTAAAAAGGTTTCAATGGTAAACGTTCAATTCCTACCTTTTATAGTGTGGTCCACTTGATAGTTAGATCTATCTTATTTTTCATCTCAAGCCTTAATATGAGCTTGTAAAATATATGGATGGTTTAGATATAACACAGACATCATGATGGGACGCACAAAAGTAACATAGCAAAAAAAAAAAAAAAAACTACGATGCTGTCCGCTATGGTTATAATCCGTATCTAAAGTGTATCAAAAATTCTAGACTTTTAAGACAAACTCGTTGGACAGTTTTGAACTTTTTAAATAATATCGAAAGATTTTCGATATATCAACGCAATTATAGATACGGTTATAATCCGTAGCTAAAGTTTATCAAAAATTGCAGGATTTTTTAGGCAAACTTACTGGACAATTGGCATCTAGATTTGATATTATGGACATATTGTAGATATTATGTATGACTAACGTCGATAATATCTATGATATGTAGATAATATTGACGTTTGCATCTTTTGCAAAATTTTTTTTTTTTATGTTTTTTTTATTTGGGTTAGCTTGTTGTACCACCTATGTCAGTACACACCCTCCATGTTAGCCATCCCCACTGGGGATCGATACGAAGATGAGTAAATTTCATCCTTGTTGGGAGTAGTTGAAATTTTTTTGGGGTGAGAAGTTGGGGTTATGTGTTCTTGAATTTGTTGTGTGAATAATAGTACAGTACCTTGTTTGTTTTTAGTGTTTGTATTTTTTAGCAATCAGCCAAGGAAAATGTACCTAAATAAGACTTTAATTTCATTACTAAACTATGAAGGTGTCCCAAAAGAATAATTTATGGATCTTCTGAGGAATGTTTTGAATGATGTTCAAAATGTTCGTTCCAATAAGCACATTGCATTGAGAGGAATGCTTTAATTGCACATTTGATAAGTAAGGATGGCCCAAAAATGTACACTGATCATGTGATCGATGTTGACTGTGTAAGGTCAGTGGATTGGTGAGTTGCCTATTGGGTATATGGGGTCTCTAACTCAGAGCCTAATAAACAAGACCCATAACATTTGCAGGATAGTTTAATAGCATCAAGACCCGGATATTGCTCCAAATATGAAGGCAGAAGAAGTGGTTTCAATCCAATCAGTTGTTGATATGGCTGTCTACTTAAATACATGGACTGAAAAAGAAGACCCAAATTTTACAAACAATGCATCATGGAAACAAAATGCAATACATCCAATTAGCATGTTTAGCGGTTGATCATGTGTGGTATTTAAAACCACATATTTAGGAGGTGTTTGCCATATGGAATTAGATGGTATTAAGTGAGATGGAAATTTAAATCCATTGGTTTGAAAAATTATCTAAGTTTCGTTTATTATAGGTTTCCAACATTGGATCCTTTACATGGAGTATGGAGGGATAGAGAGGGCATTCCCCAATTCAACAAGGATTTGCAAAATCCATGAGATTTCCTCCTAACACAAATACAAATACAGCAAATTAATCATGGTGGGTGTACATATCAATTCCCAAACAAGAATTAGGAACAAAGCACAACAGAGAAAATCAAGATTAAAAAACTTGAAGTCTCATCTGTCTGAGATGTCCGACATCTGAGACTGGAAGTTACTGAAATTTTGGATGGGATAAAGATAAATAGGAAGAAAAATCAATGAACTCAATGCATATCAGATAAGCTTTTTCTGAAGGATGGTGGGGTAGCTGACATGTTTTCATCATTTTTTCAGTTATTTGCATCTGGAGAACTTGTAGCATGGAGGAATTTTGAAAATTGAGCGGGCTAAATTGAAAATTCAACGAGGATTTGGAGAAGGTTGTTGAAAATTCTTAATATGCTATTTTCTTTCCAACTAAAGGGCCGTGATCATTGGCAGATGAGATGGCGAACAGTGATTTTGATGGAGACATGTACTGGGTGTCAAGAAATCCAGGGGTTCGTAACCATTCCCTATTAGTTTATTAAGTAATATATCTAACTTTTTGAGAAATGCTACATGATTTTGCTTTATTTTGATATTGATCACAAACTATTGTTGCTTGATATGTTGCATTAAACAAATACCTTTTTTTTTTCTCTGTTTTTTTTTTTTTTTGGTTTTTATGTTACTTAGAAGGTGTTTAATAAAACACCTGTAAAACCATTGTATTTGTTTGTAAAACAGTGGATTTTTGAAGTTGTCACGCCCCAAATCCGAAAATCGAATTCACGGGAATTCCGATCGTCAAATCCGATGCTGACAACCTCCGTAGTGCCCCATTCTCGGCTCCTGACAAACATATGCCAGATTCCGATCCTGAGATCCTATAAGGAGGATTTTCAGAATAATTTTTTTTTGTAATGGAGCATAACCACAAGCATAACTAAGTCACGAAACAACATCACCACATATCCACTATATCAAAAATTTTAAGTACAATGAGGAAAGGAAAATACAAGATAATCAAAAAGCTCCAAAATGGCCTGATACACACTCCTGCCTCAGCGCTGCTGCTGTCCAACGACACCTGCACGCAACGGTCGTGTATAAGCTTATAAAAGCTTAGAAGGTGGTGCAAGTGTGTGTGTAAGGCAAGTGCCAAGTGTACAATATCAGAGTAATGCGAAAGTATGCGGTAAGTCCATGAATACAATCAACCATACCAAGACTATGTAATGTAAGACAAAAATGCTATCGCCCATACCAAGGCCATGCGATGCGAGAGATGAATGTCATCGGCCACACCGATGCAATGCAAGGCCTACATAGCCGAATGTCATATGCGAAATGCAATCCAAGCAAGTCGATACTCATCAAGTATAAATATCAGTACAGTTCCTCTCTAGATATCACCGAGGTCTAATACACTCACACTGACTGCCTCCTCCCTATATGCACAGCCAAGCAAGCGGAATAAACCTCACTATCCCCCTAACCAGTAGTCTGTCAATACCTACCCGGCTCGTCGATAGCGGACTCATTTGCGAGTTGGTCAAACTCAGCCTAACTTATAGCCCCCTCACTCAGGCGGATAAGGTCACACCCCCTTCCAACTGACCACGACACAGTGGGAGACACGACCAACTGGTATTCGGCACTCGGGCGCTCGTGTATCCACTCGGTATAGACGTTGGAGCATCTCCTGGTACCAAAAAGGTTCTGGGACTTTCACCCAAGGACATCCTAAGTGCCCACAGCGCTAGAACTAAGTATTTTCGGTATCCGATACAGCCATCCACGATGTACCTGTGGAGCCACGACCCTGATGTCGATAGGGCGTGCAGTGATCAAGTCACACATATGCGAGATGCATGAGTCACATTGTCAAATCATGCAGCAATCTAGAGTGTACTGCGCGATCATGTGGGGCACTCCATCTCCTAAGGAGTCCCGTAAGTGTCTCAGCCCAACGACTTATGCTATGATCAAACATTCCTTATATCAAGCATACATATGATGCGTATGAGCATGAATCATGGGGCTATACTAAGCATGTTATAAAGTAATGAATTAGTAACAAATATGGGCCTATTAATGGGCCCTAAGGAGAGTTACAATGCGGACATTTAACCAACATTGTACTTACAAAGTGGATGTCAAACCATCATTGTTCCCTAGGCACGACCCGCCATAAATATCATTACACAACCATGGAGGAAATCACTCATTGCAATGGACCGTAAGGACATCCTGTTGGGCCTTAGATACATCGAATGGGCCGCCTTATATGAGTCTTATATAAATCAAGTGGGCCACATCAATGGGCCTAATGTACATTGTAATAGGCCATATCCCATGGGCCTTTGAATGCATCAAAATGGGCTTAATCTCATGGGCCTCATGCATACCAAATGGGCCTTTTGTATAACATATGGGCCACACTAACGGGCCCCAAATACATCAGTTTGAGCCTCCTCATATGAGCCTTAAAAATGGCCACAAATACATATATATATATATATATATATATATATATATATATATATATATATATATATATATATGAACCATGTCAAAGGATCAACCGATCCTCACTTCAAATAATAGTGGTGGGACCCACTTGAACCACGAATCTGACTCATTCTTTAGCTCATGCCAAAAATGAGCTCTCAAAATGGGTGAACAGTTTGAATGTAGCACCTACATCATGGTGGGGGTCCACATAAAGGTTGGATGGTTAGGATGCAACACATGCATCAAGGATGGGGTCCACTAACCATCCAGCACCAAGCCCAATGGCTAGACAGCGTTGATAAAACACATACATTAATGGGGTCCCACCGTCCAGCGGTGTGGACGGTGCAGACGAAACACACACACCACCGTGGGCTCCACCGTCCGCCCGGAGGGTGGTTAGAAAACACATATATCATTGTGGGCTCCACATGGGGGGGGGGGGGGGGGGGGGGGGGGGGGTCATCATAATGTTTACTTACCATCCGACCTGTTAATGAGGTCACAGAGACCTGGATGAATAGAAAATACAAATTTCAGATTGATTCAAAACTTCTGTGGACCCAAAGAGTGTTTCAATGATAGATTTCAATTCACAGTGTTTCCTCTCACGTGGGCCACCTGAGCATTGGATGGGCCTGATTTTTGGAGTGGGTCCACTTCAGAGAGTGGCCCACCTTGTGAACGGATTAGATGGAAAAAAAACTTCAAGGTGGGGTCCACAGCAGGGGCCGTGGGTTGCTGTCCGCCTGCCTGCCGTAGGCAGTAGGCGCTGCCTGCTGCTTACACCTTTATTTTTTTTAAAGGAAACCTTTTTTTCCAAGATTTTTCGGGTGTGAGGCCCGCATCTGATGAATCCACTTCAGCCATTGGATTCTACGGCCCATAACCCATCCATCAAGACCAATATTGGGCTTCTTTCAACATGTAGAAGAATTTTTGTGAGATTTCAACGGTAAAGATACAGTTTTCAACGCTATGGCCCACCAGATACTCTGATCAAGCTCATTTTTCGGCTCAACGCCTAAAATGAGTTGGTAAACATGATAGACGGCGTGGATTGAATACATTCATCAAGATGGGGTCTACACAAAAGGGCCACCCCCATTAGCTTGGAACCAAGATAATATTTGTGTTTTCCAATCACGTCCAGCGTCCCTGGACGCTGAACGGTGTGGCCTAGCACACGCACAAGGTGAGCCCTATTTTAGGTGGGCCACCAAATGGTAGGTGGTGTGGGTGCAACACATATAAGATGGGCCCTACTTTTAGATGGCTTGGGTCAATACATACCAAATGGTGGGGTCCATCCAAGTGGGCCACACGGTCATTCCATCACACAAAAAAAAAAAAAAAAATAAATGGAAAGAGAGGGAGAGAGAGATAGAGTGGGACACGCGTGTGATGGAGGGACCCCGACACTATGGGCCCTCCGTTCCATGATCTACATCATAAATCAAGTGGGTCCCTTTACATGTGGGCCCATAAAAATTGAAATCCAAAGGTGAAGATCCCTTCTCCATGAAATTAGACGGTCTAGATGACCCATATACAAGCTAGGAAGGTAAACATCATGATGAGGTTCATGGAGAATGGCCCCATCATGGAATAATATTGATGATCAAGATGGGCCATCGGCCACATCTTAGGGTCCAAAGAGAGATTTATACCATTGATCGGTAGGCCTCACTTGACCCACCATAAAAGTATGAAAATTTAGCTTATGAAAACACCCACCACTTGATCTTCTTGGTCCGTTGAGATGCCTGTCTCCTTGTGCTTCTTTTTGATGGTGGAAGATAAAAAATGGATGGCTAGGATAGAAGTTTTGAGGATGAAAAGTGGGCCACACAAGGTCACTTCTCTCTTGGGAAAACCTTGGACGTGTGGGCTCTTGGTTGCTTGAGAAATGCTTGGAAAATGTGAAGAGAAAGAGAGAGAGAGAGGTGGTTGCAAGGAGAAGTGATGGGAGATGGGTGATGGATGTGAGTGATGGGTGAGGTGATGTATTAGTTGACTCTGGGTTTGCTTGACTTGTGGAGAAAGAAAGCATGGGTGCTTTGTACTTGACATAAGAGGTGACTGATGGGATGTATGGGACATGTTGTAGAGATTCCCTTAGGATTTGCAACGCGCGGTGTTTTTGCTCGAACTGAACGTGGGTCCACATCACCTTGTCTGGGTATCGGATCGGTGAGTGAGTTGTGGCGTTGAAACTGCGGCGATGGTGCGGTCGCAATGATACAAGTCTCGGATTAAGCCAACTCAAATGTATAGGATACGACTTACGGTCGTGCGCAAACGTCGATTACAGGTTGCAGATTGCCGAACTTTGACGGGAAGGATCGCTGGGGTTGATGGAATAGTACGGATTAGGATACGGGTCTTACAGAAGTTGCAGTTCAGGTGTTTGTAAAAATGCCTCATGGTAAGGGCTGCATCAATCTGGGTGAGGCTGGGGTGCACCTAATATACTGTTGAAAATTGGGTGGCTTTTCACTTATAGGACAAGACGTAGCAAATCGTTTGTATTCTCTTTGATTGTGCAATCGTTTACATTCAACAGGGCAAACTGCCATTAAACTATCTTGCATATGTTATGGGTCTTGTCTATTAGGCTCTGATTTAGAGATCCCATATACCCAATAGGTAACTCACCAATCCACTGACCTTACACAGTCAACATCGATCACATGATCAGTCTACATTTTTGGGCCACCCTTACTTATCAAATGTGCGATTAAAGCATTCCTCTCAATGCAATGTGTTTATTGGAACGAACATTACTAATAAATTGTTAGAATTAGAATTGGTATAATGCTGTTTGGTTTGTGCTTAGTGTTTTTATGTCGGGTTTGCGGGGATGGGACGGTTTGAGTGAGGGTTAATGTCAAAAGCCATCTGTTTTGGTTGTTGGTTCTGAATCTGATTTCGTCGGTGGGCGTGTTTTAGAAATGTGGTTTCATGTTGGGTTTGTTTGGTTTTTGATATGGGATAATTCTTTTGGTTGCTCGGGACAAGCAAATTGAAACATGTTTTCCATTTCTACACTCTGAATATGAGGTCTTTTATCTTTCTAGTCTCTCTCTTTTTCTTTTTTTTTTTGGGTTGTCTTTGGTTGCATTATCTAATTGGATTGCAACCATCTGTCAAATAAAGTAGAAATAACCAGATTGTAGTTTCCTTCCTTGGCATTCTTATTTAGGATGGGTTATTGAATCCTTATATTACTTTCAAGTTAGACATGATAGGGACAACTACAATTTGAAGGTCATTTCCCAATATGAATACCATGAGTAACAATTAAAATCAGCGGGCGAAACATGAAATCAGCGGGGCAAACTAGAAAATCATTATGCCCACTATTTCCCGTGGTATGATTCACTTGATATTTTGATATGCTTCAATTTAGGGCTCAACTGCTAAAATTAGATGGACGGCGTGGATATACTACATACATTCAATGTGGGCCCATCTAAGTGTATGTTATAAGTTTAGGTTATAAGTGTAGGTTATGGGTTTAGGTTTAAGTTAGGTTATAGGTTAAGGTTTAGGGAACTGAGAATAGGTTAAGGTTTAGGTTTAGGTTTAGGAAATCGGGTTCGAGACTGGGTTTAGGTTTAGGTTTTCATGTTTAGGTTTAGGTTAAGGAGTTGATATTAGGATTAGATGTACATTTAGGTTTAGGGATTTGAGAATATATTTAGGTTTTAGATTTAGGTTATAGGTTTAGGTTTAGGTTATAAGTGTCGGTTATATGTTAAGGTTTATGGAACTGAGAATAAGTTAAGGTTTAGGTTTAGGAAATTGGGTTCGGGATCGGGTTTAGGTTTAGGTTAAGGAGTTGATATTAGGATTAGGTGTAGGTTTAGGTTTAGGGATTTGAGAATACATTTAGGTTTTAGGTTATAAGTGTAGGTTATAGTGTAACACCCTGAAAATCGGGGGTCGTGTATAAACTCAACTCCCGAGTTCCAGACCGTCACTTATGCAACAAAAATGATTATGATTCAATGTTGTCTGAGTTAAAGTATTCACATGAGTAAAAGTATACCAAAACTGCAATTCATACTACAGATCCAGTGATAAAAGCAAGCAGAAGACTAAAGAATATATATATCACTGTATGGAAAACAAAATAGATCTCGACTGTCACTAAAGTATGAATACATCTCTGAGTCCCATATACATGTAAATAAACAAAAATCAATGTCCAAAAAGTAGTCCCACTGAGAAGTCCCGTTAACCCAGGCCACCTAAGCAAAGCCGTCGTGGGACTGCATGTATGAGAACTCGTCCTGGTCCTCATCATAGTCCGGCTCTGCCTCCTGGATCTCTGCATCACCTGCATCTAAGACAGGGTCTGGTGGGTGTTGCAAACACCATCCCGAAACGTGGGAATGAGTAGTTAACTCAGTGGAATAATAGAGCAAGGATTAACATGTTCTCAAATCAATCATGCGATAATAGTAAAGCAGTAAATCAAACATTCCTAATACTGTTGTTAATGCAATATGACATGACGTGATGTATGCCCTCACCGACGATCTCCCTCATACGGCACCATCTTACGACCGCGGCATGCAATCGGCCCTCAAGTGCTCCACATCTTCCATGCACATGCAATGTTATGGCGATATGATTTTCAAGTTGTTATTAGTCCATTCAAACAGCAGGATTGAGAAACTAAGGTACTTCCCTTATATCAATCCCAACACAGATCCTGTCTAGGGTCGTCACTCCTAGTAATCTCATACGAAGTATATTTTGTAGGTTGCTGCAAAGGCTGTCAGGGCTGTTGCTCGCACTCATTGCACCGCTCCCCCATCACCTTATCAATACAGGCTTACTGTACTCTCACTGCTACTGAAGGGTCATCGCCTCCCGTAGACTCAGAATACGATCGCGGTCACTACAAAGGACTCGTCGCATGATCAGTGTAGGCCGACAACAAGAATATAGTGTCTCATACCACTATAATCTGCTCACGAGACATAGGTACTCATTGGTCACTACGGGGAGGTTTGTGGCCCCAGCGTAGGCCAACAGCTCGACCACGGTATCCCATACCACCATGCTCGGCTCATGAGTCTTTGTGGATCAAGGTACCATGGTTGACAGGGTTTACAATGGTAAGTTCAGTACCCTAGGTTCAAGCAGTTATGACTCATACAGGGTGAACATACAACGGCCAGTAGGGTTACTTGACGGGCTCGACTAGCACGATCGTATCTCAAGTCGAACGACATAAAGTGCGTGAAACACCTCGCGTGACCTAACCACTGCCGCTAACTCCAGAACACGACTCGCGTTCATCGATGCGTCGTTCGTGGCAAAATATAAGTCAACCACAAACTTGCTCGGTTACTGACGCCTGGACTAAGTATAGTCCCAAATAATTATGGAATCACATCAGCAATCATATGAGAGTATTGGAAATGAAATACAACCATGTGAGCATGTTAACACATGTTACAACATATAACTTAAGTAAATCTTCAAGCACATGCATTTCATACATATAATGAAATCATGCATATAGCTAACATGTAGGAAATCATTTACATCAGCATATTAATTGAGAAATCAATCTCAAACTAAATCATAACACCATTTAATTCAATACATACTAATACAAGCATTTATACAAACACTTAAACTACACACTTAAGTCTACATATAGTATGTCGACTCAAAGTGCGCATTTTGACGAATCTCTTTGCCAAACTAATTATGCACGCATTCCTAGTATTCTAATGCGACAAGAAGCCATGTCAATCACGTCAGCAAAATATGAATGAAAACAGTACTTCCTACAAATGACTAAAATGCCCTAAATCTCATATTCTTCGCCGGTTTACGAAACAGGAAACAGACAGCATGTTGTACATGTCAAACGGCGTTGCCGTCGATAATCTACTATTAAACGACATTGAAAGCGTTGTAAACAGTCAATCAAAGCGTCTAAAATCTGCACCTTATCTCCTACAAGTGTATCGTTTCGAACGGAGCGTATACGTTTCGTCTACGGTGACTAGGCAACCTGATTTAAAAGATCTATCAGCTAACATGCTATGGAAATGAAAGAACACTAAATCAGCAACTATCTAGGATATTTTCTTACCTAGAAATGCGGAGAAATCACCGGATAAGTGATTGAGGTGTGTTGCTTAGGCACTTGCAACAGGTAGCACAAGCGGCAAGGAATTCTCCTCCACTCTTTCTCATAAACTCTCACCTTTTCTCTCTCTCAATCTAAGGTTTTTCTCAATTTCGGATGGGAGAGAGGAATGAGGGTTTCAACCCCTTTTATAAGCCCAAACATGCCTGAAATAGGCTCGGCAACAATGTTTACTTAGGTTATATCCAAATCGGGGCTGTTTCGGTCCAAAAGACTATTTCTGGTGGTGCCCTGGCCGAACGCGATCGGACTTAAGTTCGTACATGTCGGATGTTGCTCACATCCCGTTTTCAGACCATCAGTGTTTGTAGATCGTCCGTGGCGGTCCAGTTTCAGTTCAGCGGTCACCGCACGTAGATCAGGTCTGCAAGTCTCATGATATGAAATAGAAATTTTTCCTGATCCGAGGGTGTAATTTGGCTGAATTCTGACGATCGGAACGCTTAATACTGACACGCCAAGTCGTGTGCTAGTTTTGAATTTCAAATTCCAAATCTGTCCCTATTCTTACTCTCTTCAGTCCAGACTCAATGAATAGCCCTCGAATGTCGGTTGGACTTGATTTTCGAAATGATTGTCAAGTCTAGCTAGGCGGTTCTAACGATCTAAGATAGTAGGTATCGGACTTTCGACGCGCGGTCTAGATCCAATATAAAGTTTCAAAGTGGTCCAGAGAACAAACCTGCTTAGAGTTTGATCCGAGATTTTAGAGTATTATAGAGTCATTGGTTCTACTCGATTTGGGTCTTGTAGAACGTATTTAAAGTGATCAGAGACTATTTCCCAGCTACTCTAGCGTTGCGCTAGCTAACTTACTCTTATTTTATAAAGGAATTAATCCTACGCAATTTCTGGTCGAGTTGGTACTCGAGTCCAAGTACGGATTTTTCCAGGGCATTACATATAGGTTTAAGTTTAAGTTAGGTTATAGGTTAAGGTTTAGGGAATTGAGAATAAGTTAAGGTTTAGATTTAGGGATTTGAGAATACATTTAAGTTTTAAATTACAAGTGTACGATATAGGTTTTGGTTTAAGTTAGATTATAGGTTAAGGTTTAGGGAATTGAGAATAAGTTAAGGTTTAGGTTTAGGGACTTGAGAATACATTTAGGCTTTAGGTTTAGGTTTAGGTTTTAGGTTTAGGTTTATGTTTTGAGTGGGGGCAAACATGAAATTGAGTGGGGGTAAACTAAAAAATCAGCGGGGCGAACATGAAATTGAGCGGGGGAAACAGGAAATTGAGTGGGGCAAACTAGAAATTGAGCGGGGGCAACATGAAAAATGAGTGGTGCTTGTTTAATTTTGTGATGTTATCTATCATGTCATTGATCGAGGGAAGCATTATCAGTTTGAGTGGGGTACACATGAAATCAGCAAGGCAAATATGAAATTGAGCGGAGGAAACATGAAATTCAGTGGGGGAAACTTGAATTTGAGTGGGGCAAACTACAAAATCAGCGGGGCAAACTACAAAATCAGCGGGGCAAACTAGAAAATCAGCGAGACAAACATGAAATTGAGCGGGGCAAACTAAAAAATCATTATGCCCACTGTGTTCGGTGCTCTGTGGACCCCATCATGATGTATGTGTTTCATCCATGCCGTTCATTTATTTTTATAGATCATTTTCTGATATTATACAAAAAAAGGAGGTATATCCTGATCTCAATTGGACCACATTACAAGAAATAGTGTTTCATGAACATCGACCATTAAAAACTTTTTGGGGGTCATAAAAGTATTGGATTAAGATGATCTTTATTTTTAGACTTCATCTGGGTCTTTATGACCTAATAAACAGATTGGATTTCAGATAAACAGTACAATGGGCCTCAGGAGGATTTAAATGATGGATATCCAATCACTATTGTTTTCCTGTAGTGTGGTACATCTAAGATTTATATCCCTCTTATTTTTAGGATGAAGCCCTGAAATGATCTTTACAAATGGATGAACGGAATGGATGAAACACATACATCATGGTGGGGCCCACAGTGCACTGACTACTAGCCACGGGGCTGGTGTCAGGGGGAGTAGCCAATCCGTTTCCTGTACTACATACATTCAATGTGGGCCCAACTGATGCGTGATTTCTTCCCTGGACTGACCATTTTCGGAAGAAGACAAAATGTTAATAAGGGGGCCCACAAAATGAGTTTTTTTCATCTTTCTCATGGAACCGGAGGGTGGAAAGGGAGGTGAAAGCAGCAGTGGAAAGGGAGATGAAAATTAAACAGTGAAAAAGGAGAGGAAAAGTGGACAGCAGTGAAAAGGAGAAGTATTTTCATCCTGGAATTGGGTCTCCGGACGTGGAGGTCTAAGTTGCAAAAGTAAGTTTGTATTCTTTCATAAAAACAACTAGATAAAGACAAACTAGATTTTAACAGTGGGGTCAATTTCATATTTTCCTCGCTCAATTTCTAGTTTACTCCGCTCAATTTTCAGTTTGCCCCACTCAATTTATAGTTTGCCCCCCGTGGGGCAAACTATAAATTGAGTGGGGGCAAACTGAAAATTGAGTGGGGCGAACTGAAAATTACACGGGGCAAACATGGCCCCACAGCTTTTGTGGGTCCCATCATGAGGTCTGTATTATATCTAAACTGTCCATCTATTTGGTGAGCTCATATTAAGGGTTGAGACGAAAAATAAGATAGATCTAACTATCAAGTGACCACACTGTAAAAGGCAGTGGGGAATTGAACGTCTACCATTGAAACCCTTTTAGGGGTTACAAAAGTTTCGGATCATTATGAAATTTATTTTTCCTCTTCATCCAAGTCTTTTTAACCCCATGAATGAACTTAGACAGGGAAGATTTCTCACAAACATTACAGTGGGCCTCCTAAAGGTTTCTAATGGTTGACGCTCATTTAACACTGTTTCCTGTAATGTGGTACACTTGAGATTTGGATATATCTCATTTTTGATCTCATACTATAAAATGATCCGAAAAAATATATGGACAGCATGGATGAAAAGCACATATCAAGGTGGGGCCCACATACCACCGACCATCCGCCATTGGCGGGCGGAGTACCCAATCCGTTTCCTTAAAAGGAGGGGTATTTTTGTCATGAAATTTTATCAACAAGGTTTGTCTTTTTAAAAATTATTCGTATCCACCACTTTTAAGTAGATTACACTACACTTATATATATATATATATATATATATATATATATACACACGCACACACACACCCCACACACTCACGCTAGTGGAATTTCACCTCCAATGGGTACTCGAACCCTTGACCGGGAGTTGAAACTCCTGTGAGTCTACCACCCGAGCAAGAGTAAGGACCCCTACACATACCAACGTGGACAATCGCTTTCACCGTCAAAACATTCGTGGGCTATTATCATATTTATTTTCCATCCAAATTTTTTATAAGGACACAGACATAGAAGAGGAGAAAAATCAAATACCATATTGATCCAAAACTTCTATAACTCCATAAGGATTCGAATAGTAGAAGTTCAATCTCTTACTGCTTTTTTGCAGTGTGATCCATTTGGTCTTTGGATCTGTCTTATTTTTAGTTTCAAGACTCACGGAAAGCTTGCCAAATTCATGGACGGTTTGGATATAATTTATACCTCGTGATGGGACCCACAGGACTTGGTGACATCAACACATCAGCCAGGTCGGTTGGGTGTGTGGTACACCAGCCAATCCGCTTCCCCTGTAGAGCCTCAGTAGCGATCCGTGTCCCAGTCCAATGTCCAATCACTGTGGTCTTTGGACCACTGGCAGCCCACTGGATTCCAGGCCTAGTTGCTTGTTAGGGAAAATCTACCAACACCATCCCCACGGCAGGTGAACATTCACCTGGTAACCTGAACTGTTGATATGGTGGGGCACCATGTGGACCCCTGGCAATGGGACAACCGTTCCACTTTGATCGGTCTTAGTGATGTGCACCTACGTAAACGGATTCTGGAGCATTCATATAGAGACCCACCAAATCAACATTCCTGATCACTATGCAGGTACCACATGTTCAATAAGGACTAATCACCACCACAAAAATGACAATGGCTTGCCAAGGGTCCGCATATACGTTGGAAGCACATCCTACCAACGAGCGGGGTTCACAATGGATGACTTCAAATGTGGAACACGAATTTAACTGTCCAATTCAATGTGCCTAATCAGAACCAATTGAACTCTTAGGATCATTTAATCATAGATGAATTCTCACCTACTGCACCTGATTGTAGCCCACTGGTCCAATAATGGAAACTGGCGTGACTTTCATGGGTAGACTGACGCCAATGAAGACGACATCCATCCTGTCCATCAAGTGCACTATCATGCATTTGGACCAAGTCCAAAATCACACCCCTTCATATTTCATGAAGGGTACAATCTATGGAACAGTTGAGATGTGAGGTCCCACTATATTAAAATCACCCAAAATGCAAGCGGGACTCATCTTGATTTATATATGTCATTCAATCTATTCATTTAATGCATAGATTAGGATAAAGGAGTATTCTGAAAATTAGAATGTTATGAGATTTGTTTGGGCCACGCCATATGAATTTAGAGATTTTAGGCATGATTTTACATTATTTTATGTGGCTTGGACCATCTAAGTCTTGAATTGGATTGATTTTAAGATCCAAATGTAGCCGAATATATCATGAAAGTGGTGGATTTACACAAATTTGTCCCCGATAGTGCTCAATTAGCACAAGTCAATCCCTGAGTACCTACCTTAGTTAAGTCAGCACAGTCTTGTAGAACTAAGCCTTAGGTCCCATGAGGGCCAACCACAGGCCTCAATCACAGGCATAGCCTAACCGTCAAGTGGGAAAAAAGAAACGACAACTTAAAAGGCACTCTTGAGCTTTCTCACTCAATTGTATTAATTTAAATCAACTCTTACATATGTGGTAATGTTTCCATAATCTGCATGATGGGACTTCTGTGGATTGCCGTATTTGCCCAAAAAATATATATTTAAAATTGGATCATTTCAAGCCTCTAACTTTTTCTTGCTTTGTTGGGCAAGTACAATGCCTTTTTAGCCCTAACAGGGTCAGGCTACCATTAAATTAAAAGGATTAAAAAAGATATATTTGAAATTGATTTTTTACTTTTGTTAATTATTTTGTTTTAATTGAATTTAGTTTTGTCCCACATTAAAAAGTTTTAAAGAAAACTAAGCTTTATATTAAAATCATTTACTAATTATTTGTATTAGAAAACAATGATCTACCATGGGAGTAACCTTGGATGCACACCCATAAGTTTTAGTGCAATGTGGAGCACTTTGATTTTCTTAACATATAGTTTATACTCATGCATAATCATACTTTGGTGCTATTATATCTCCGGGGTAGACTTATAGGAACCTAGTGTATCAAAGATTGTCTTCCTATGGAAGCAAATTCATCTCTAAGACAGCTAGAGGTGTACAAGAACCGAGCTAACTTGGTTAGCTCTCTTGGTTTGACTCGAAAAAGCTCGATTCAACTCAATTTGAAGTTAAGTTCAAGTTGAGTTGAGCTGATTTTTTGAGCTCAAAAATAAGTTTGAGCCGAATTTGAGCTACCCCAGCTCAACTCGATGCGGATCGAGCCCAACTTGAATTGAACTTAGATTGAACTAGTTTAGTGACTCGGTTACTTTGATATTGATGTTGCTCACCAAGTGTTTAATGAAATGACTTAAAGAAGTATGAAAGGTAGCAAGGAAGGTATGTATATGAAACTAATACCTTTTTTTTCTTGATTTTTATGTTGTTTAGGTGTTTGATAAAATACATGTAAAACCATTGCTGTTGTCTCAAATATAATGAGATTTTAAAAGTATAATTTAGATATTTATGAAAATGCTATAATGATGAATTCAGCTCAAATTGGCCTGAGCTGCTTATCGAACTGAGTCGAGTTGGCTAGTCAGGCTCTATGACCAAGCTAAGCTGAGTTTGAGATGAGGCTAGATCAACTCGATGTACACCCCTAAAGACAGCGACAATAATTAACCTTAATTTTCTAAATTCTTTATTATTATTATTTTTAATTTGATATTTTTGAATTTTATGCTATATCCTTGTATATTAAAGCCAATTGCTATAACTTTGAATGTAATGCTTCTATTAAATGAGTTACACAAGATTATAAGTTTTGATTTGACCATTAAATTATTAAGATTAAGAAATTGAATGATTCCCGCCATAATTATGATCATTATAAATAAGTTTGGAGTGGAATGCTTAATCATGATTCCTATACATGATTATTCAGATAAATATTGAAATTTTTAGTGTAGAGTCTTCAAATAAAAGAAGTGCGATAGATAACCTTTTCCACACACACACACACACACACACACACACACATATATATATATACTATATATTAACTATTGGTAGTAGTGCTTTTACCTATATGGATAGAAAACTCTAATCTCATTTATAAAATTTCAAAAGGATATAGCTATAAAAAATCAACCACATCTCTCAATTATAAGCACTTAAAAATTCAGTCTATGATTTTCAATATTGATGCATAAATTATCCTTTTATTCTCCAGTTGAGTTTACAATAAGAAGCAGAGTAGAACCCCAAAGCTAGCCTGGCCCATTGCCACCCCCATGCATAGGGTCTACGTCAAGCACAAGCTTTGCCAGTATATTCTCTCCATGTTGTTCAATAAAAGGACGAAACCTCGCACATGTGGGTCAAGCTCACTTTCAAGTCAGGTTGCTGCTGCTTCGTTTCGATTTGAACATTCCCTCTTCACAGAGAAGACATATCGGGTACCATGCGCTGGCGCTAGGTACCACAAAGGTTACTTTGCTTACATGGCATGGCCCACCTGAGTCTTAGGATACTGTGATCTTTGAGAAATTCTTTGGCCTGATGAGGCACATCATGTGAATGGATGAGATTAAATGGCATATAGACACCGTGGTGATCCTACATAAAACTAATGGTGGCCACTTCATTCCAATTTTTTCCTGTGGTGTGGTCTACTTTAATTTTAGATGATTATGATTTTCTGCTTCAATGGTTAAAAGAAGTTAGCATACCTGATGGACGGGGTGGATCTCATGAAAATTGCACTTAGCTCTCGGTTTGCAAAAGAAACACCAGCAGGCACTTCGCGCGAGTTACCCAAGCGCGGTTGTATCAAGTTAGTTGATAAATTCGTTTTGTCTCTGCCACGACACAGAGCTGATGGTGTGTCGCCACCTGCTGGACCCCACATGATGAGATGGTCAGGTAATTTAAAATTTCCATTTTCTCGTTTCTAAAGAAAATAAGTTGTTATCAAATAACCTTACTTCAGGGAGGATCCTATCCTTTGATTTTTTTTAAAGTTGAAGATACTGTTGAAAATATCCTTTTCGTTGTTTTAAATCATCTGAAGATAATGTTAGTTGCAATCATCATTTAAATTTAATTTTCATGAGGTGACGCGTGTAGAATAGAATACATACCATGGACAGTCACGATTGTCAGATCACTGAGATTGTGGGCCCATTGACGGCGACACACGGGGAATCGTGAGACGCGAGAGAGACGACCCGGACTGTTGCTTGCTTCGATCCGAAGGAAAGTGAAACCCTAGAAACCAACGATCCGATACCTCCACGCGTACCGGCGATACGCGGTACCACATCGAAATTTAAAATCGGTAGTCCCCCAAATAATCATTTCCCAAACTCGATTTTCCGTGAAAAGCATAAGACAAAAACACAAACACAACATCTCCTCTCTCTCTTTTCAGTTTCCGGCACCGAAGGCAGCAGCTATGGGGGGTTCTCAAAGCCGCGAAGGCCTTCAACTCTCTGATTCCGAAGAAGAAGGAGAAGAGGAGCAAGAAAGGGAAAACCCAACTGACGAAGAAGACTACAACGGCGACGAATCCAAAATAGGGAAAAACCAGCAACACCAGCAATCTCTGGACGAGGTCGACGCCCGCCTCAAATCCCTCAAGCTCAAATACTCTTCGTCTTCCTCCTCCCAAAACGTTAACCTAAAAAATAACTCCTCCATCAAGCTCTACCTCCATGTCGGCGGCAACACGCCCAACGCCAAGTGGATCGTCTCCGACAAGCTTACCTCCTACGCCTTTGTAAAATCTGATGGCGACGATCTTTCCGGCTCGGACTCCGATTCGGAAGCCGACCCCAAAACCTCCACCTGGGTCCTTAAGATTGGATCCAAAGTCCGTGCCCCTGTCCATACGTCCATGCAGCTCAAGATGTTCCCCGACCAGCGCCGCGTCGACTTTGTGGCCCATGGCGTCTGGGCCATCAAATTCTTCTCCGACGATGACTATCGCAGGTTTGTTGCCAATTACCAGAATTGCCTCTTCGAGAATCTTTATAATGTGGAAGCGACGGTTGAGAACAAGGTGAAGATTTATGGCAAGGATTTCATGGGGTGGGCCAACCCGGAATCAGCTGATGATTCGATCTGGGAAGATGCTGAGGATGGCTTCGTGAAGAGCCCGGGCCCCGTGACGCCTGCAAGAGAGAGTCAGGACTTGTTGGAGGAATTTGAGGAGGCGGTTAATACCGGAGGGATTCAGAGTCTGGCGTTGGGTGCGTTGGATAACAGCTTCCTTGTTGGTGATTCGGGTATTCAGGTTGTCAAGAATTTCAGTCATGGGATTCATGGGAAAGGTGCCTACGTGAAGTTCAATGGTGGGAGCAGGGGAGGGAGTTCTGCTCTTGGGCATTTGACCCCGCAGAAAGCGCTTTTGATGCGGGGTGAGACGAACATGCTTCTGATGAGCCCGGTGAATGTGGGAAAGCCCCATTCAACGGGGCTCCACCAGCTTGATATTGAGACGGGCAAGGTAGTCACTGAGTGGAAATTCGAAAAGGATGGGGCTGACATCTCCATGCGGGACATCACAAACGATACCAAAGGTTCACAATTGGATCCTTCGGAGTCGACATTCTTGGGTTTGGATGATAACAGGCTGTGCCAGTGGGACATGCGCGACCGGAAAGGGATGGTTCAGAAGCTGGCTGGTGCAGACACACCGGTTCTGCATTGGACGCAGGGGCATCAGTTCTCTAGAGGGACAAATTTCCAGTGCTTTGCAACAACGGGTGACGGGTCAATCGTTGTTGGGTCAATTGATGGGAAGATACGGCTGTATTCGAAGACTTCAATGAGGCAGGCAAAGACAGCATTTCCAGGGCTTGGTTCACCGATTACCCATGTTGATGTCACTTATGATGGGAAATGGATATTGGGCACAACGGATACATACCTGATCCTCATATGCACTCTATTCACGGATAAAGATGGCAAGACTAAGACTGGGTTTAGTGGTCGGATGGGGAATAGGATTGCAGCTCCAAGGCTGTTGAAGCTCACTCCTTTGGATTCGCATCTGGCCGGGGTAAACAATAAGTTCCATGGAGGACAGTTCTCATGGGTAAGTATAAATTCTTTTCTTTTGTAGGCATAATTTCTCTTTTGCTGAGTGGTTTAAAATTTCATCATCTGTCAAGTTTCATATGATACCAAGATCCTAGGTTAGCATCCTTTTCCTTTTTTGGCTTCTTAATGTATTAAGTTTAGGCATGTCTTCTTATACACACTGAGGCTGCATGCAAGAGAACAACAAAAGTTATTGATGTTTCCTTGGATCATAATAAGGAAATGGCTGTCATCTTTCAAAAAAAAAAAGAAAAAAAAAAGAAAAAAAAGAAAAAGAAAAATAAAAAGAGAGAGAAGTAAATGGCCATTGAGTTGCTTATGATCCTTTCAAGTTCAGGTTTAACATAACACGGTGCAATTTCGAACCTCAACCCCACAATATGAATGCTCAGGAAGGAAATATACTCTGGTTATTTTGGAATTTATAAGGTTAATTATTGCAATGATGCGGCATCCAAATACATCCATAGTGTGAAAAGAGAGGATTAAAAAAAGAAAGAAAGAAGAGGAAGTGTTTCCTTGATTTGTTTTAGGGTTCATGGCCATCCACAACAAGTTGATCGCAATTAGTTGGGATAACCGTAGTTGCAGGATCCTTCAAACTAGGTGCCGCTCCTGCTTCAAATCCCTACTTCGGACTCTCACTCTTGCTTCCTACCTATTTATACTTGAGGCACTTCCCTGCTCCTGCACCTGACTTTGTGACACTTCACTTCATGCTTTGTGCAACTATAGGCTTAGATGATCTTGATTACGAGTCATATCACGAGAAGAAAGAGCCATGTGATTATTTCTTCACCATTGGAAGCTCAAGTTTCTGGAGATACAACTTACCATGTTAAAACGGATTCATCCAGGCTGAACTTCCGAGGGAGTTCCTTTA
Source organism: Magnolia kwangsiensis (assembly GCA_037074715.1). Lineage (NCBI taxonomy): Eukaryota > Viridiplantae > Streptophyta > Magnoliopsida > Magnoliales > Magnoliaceae > Magnolia > Magnolia kwangsiensis. The sequence goes on from CM073572.1 coordinate 19,490,150, forward strand.
TCATTCCTTATTTTAGGTTTGATTTTGTTGGGGTGTTGAAAAATTCATTGGTATTGTGCAAGAGGCTAGTGATAGCAAGTGTTGGGTTGACTGAGATCGAGTGAATAGTTTTTAGCTATTGCTGATTGAGAAATATTTATGACTGTCTGCATGTCCTTTGTGGAATTAGGTGAGACCATTTTTAATTTTTATTTGTTTGTGCATTTTATCCTTGGTTTAGAAATTAAGGTGAACTTACTAATTGGAGATAAAATATTATCCTGTGTAAAGCTTGATCTATGGGTAACTATAACAGGGACATTATTTTCTAAATAATTGCAGTGTGACACCCATTTCTGGCACATGTCAGTTCAACATTTCCAGTAGGTAGAAGCCTTAGTTTGTGTTTTGTTTTGGTGCCTTGGCAGCTTATAAACTTTATACGAAGTTCTAAAATGTCTGTAGTTATTAGGTGCATTTTCTTTCAATGCCTTTTTCATTTATGAACCAAAACTCATATAATAAATTTTTATTATCATAAAGCAATTTTATTGAAAGAAAATCATATGACAAGACTTCCAATATCATTATATATCTGTATATTTGTGTCTGTCTAGTTTTCTGGGGTTCCTGTTTGACACCTCATGTTCATGTCCGATATGGACAAGTGCATAGATTGGACATGGAAATGCATCATGTAGATTGAAAGGTTATCGAGTATTTTCAGACTCATCATATATCTTGTTGTGCTTCCAAAGTCAATGTGTGGTTGTTCTGAGACTACTGTTTTTTGTCAAGAACAATTTTTGCAGAGCAAATGGAGCTGTTTTATTTTAACTCGTTTCGGCATAATTGAGTTATTGAATTTCATTTTTGTAGAAAACGGAATGCAGGACAACAGATGGATGCTGCTGACATTTATTTGGGTTAATCTATTGATTTTTGCCTTTATCTTGGTAATTTGGGATTTAGAGGATCCATCCTTTCAGCCTTTCCTTGCCGTACCATATATATGTACTCATACTTAGGTAAGATAGGTCACTCAACGTTTTTGGGCAGCTGGTTCCAAGCCCTGGTAGAGGAGGGTCTATATCAGGTGGGCTATTGGTTGTTCAAGCAATCATGATAGTCAAGCCCAAGCAGCTAGAACAAGGCTATCATGATGAATACTGATGACGATGATGACTTAGTTGTGTGGCTATCTACTAGGTCCTCAAAAGAGTGAAGAGCATGGGATAAGAAGAGTGGCAAGCTGGGTAGTGTCTACCTTCCTCTCTGCTACTTTAAAGAAGTAAAAAAAAAGATGCCTTGGAGGTGTCATATCTCATTTAAAGTGGAAAATGTTGACTACGGTTGACCACTGTAATTCCTCAGAAGTTAAGAAATATCCAAGAATTGTTAGTTTCTTTAAGGGTGTGATAAGATCTTGAGCTGTCTTTTGTAGTCTAGGTGGGTACCGAGAAGAGTTTGAGGATGCATCTCGTATTGATAAAATTTTGGTGTTATGCTTGGTTCTATAACTACTATTTATGAAATGTAGAAGGAGAATGTGCGAGCCAAGTGACAATTGACAATTTTCTTTTCTTTTCGTTTTTTGGGTAAGGGTTGGAAATAGTAGAAAATAATGTGTTTTTTTTTTTCAAGTTATTTATAAAGTTGATGACATTTTATTGATGGGAGCTAGATGCTTGATTTACGAGCTATACTTTAAAAAGTTAATAAGATGACAACCCCTCTAGGAACGACCAGTCACCCTGGTCAAAATCCTTTAAATAAGAAACCCAATTCAATAAGCCCATTTTAGTCCTATATATGTCCGTCTCCAATCCATTTTTTGTTTTGAAAGCATCTCTGATCCCCCTCCCCCCATAGAGACCATAAAATTGGCATCATGACTAACTTCTGCGCCACTGCCTCCTTTTTCTTTAAACCTCCCCCAGACCACACTAGCAAAACTCTTACCATGGAATGCCAAAGAAGGCTATAAATTTGTCCCACACCTTTCAGGCGAAGGGACGATGGATAAATAAATGGTTCACTGATTTTGCTGCCCTCATACACATTATTCAACAATCAGTAGTTGCCATCGATCTCTTCTACTGATTGTCAATAGTGAGGAGGATCTTCTTTCTTCCCACCAACCTAGTGAATGGTGCCACTTTAGGGGGAACTTCGTGGGACCGTACAACGGACAACACACCACTTCACTCGGAACTGGTTACCCACCCCATAAAAGGAGTGAACTGAGAATTGGCATGATGTTTCCCAAGACCACAACAAGGAATCCTTTTTACCTGGATGTACCTTTAGACAATGTAGCCATTCCAAGAGACGAACAAACTCCATGCTTCTTCATCCATTTAAGTTCCTTCTGTAGGGAGGAGACCACACCACCACATCAACACTGTACAAATAGTGTTGGTCTACGCCTCTACGGTCACATCCAAATCTGGAGCAACTCTGGCTGGGTATGGGAGGGATGCGGATTTCCTGCGAATGGCATTTGCAGGAAGTTACTGCACTGATATGCTAGTGGGATCCACCATGATGTTTGTGAGAAATCCACACTGTCCATCTGTTTTGAGAGCTCATTTTAGGACATGCGACCAAAAATGAGGTGTATCCAAAACTCAAATGGGCCACACGAGAGGAAAAACCGGGGAAAGAATTTCCTACTGTTGAAACCTTCCTGGAATCTACCTTGATGTTTATATGCCATCCAAGCCGTTTATAAAGTCATTCCCACTGGGATGAAGTGAAAACACCAAAAACTTAGCCTGATATGAAACTTTGTGGCCATACGAATGTTTCAAACAGCGGTCACTGAATCCCCACTGTTTCCTCTCGTGCTGCCTGCTTGAATTTTGGATACACCTCATATTTGGTAGTGTGTCCTAAAATGAGCTCTCGAAGTGGATGGACAGTGTGGATTTCTCACAAACATCATGGCGGGCCCCACTAGCATCTCAGCACAGGAACTTCCTGTGAAAGGCTTTCGCAGGAAATCTGCGTCCGGTATGGGAGTGCCTCTAATTGCGGGCATTCCCCAATCCAGATGTCCTTCAAGTACCGAATTCTTTTCCCATCACCCTGAGAAATGAATCTCATCCATAAAACTTGTTCCGCAATGATGATATACCTTTCCACACTCCGGAAGCCCTATAAAGTGTTGATTCTTTCGCCCTATGGTTGCTTATTGTTGACATGTTGTCAAGTAGGTTTGAACTTTGGATTCACTGTTGGGAGGGGGGGATGGACTGAGATTCTGGAAGGACTGATGGTTAGAAGAGGAGTTTTTAACCGATTCATTTCAATCCCTCTTTCTCCTCGCTGCAAGAAAAGACGCAAAATTGAATGAATATTATGAGATGGTGGGGTATTCAATTATATGGAATGTCACCTTATCAAGAGGACATGTAGACACAAACTGTGAATACCAGAAAGTCAGGAAGTGGACATGGGACGGCAAAATTCTTTGCCAAGTTGTTCTTTAAAATCTTGTTTGACGACAGTTGGGAAAACCTTTCTGGTTGCATCTATGTGGAAAGTCCCTATACTGCCTAGAATTCAATTTTTTGCATGTGTAGCTACTTCAAATAAAACTCTCATGATTTATAATCTTAAAAAGAGGCAAAATGTGTCTATTCTATGTAAAAAAAGATGAATAGACAGTAGCTCATCTTTTTCTTCATTGTAGCCTATCTAGATAATGCTATCTACAGCCATTTGGAATCAGTTTCTTCATCCTTTCTTAGTGTGTGCCTAATTGCTCATTGAAATAGGCATTGGGTGGGTGACATGGGGACCATGTTTATAGGTAGCAGAAAAAGGGTGTGGAAAACTGGAAATAGATGTCTGCCATTATGTGGGTCTTTGGAAGGAGAGGAACAATAGAATCTCTGATGATAAGTCTGCCTCGAAAGAGGGGATAAAAAGAAAAATGACTTCTGTTTACAATTGGGCTTCTGGTATCCCTTCTTCTCAGGGGACATCCCCTTCAGATTTCATGGCACGCATCCCGGCTTCTTGGACTCTTTCATGGACTTCTTAGAGGCAAACAGAAAAAGAGTTGATATTCCCACAGAACTACTCGTATTTGTAAGTTGATAGTAAAGCACAAAAGAGCTTCTAAACTGAAATATCATATGGGGGAACAGAGTAAAAAGCCATTAACATCAAGACCAGAATAGAATTTTATGCCGCCTCCATGCTAAATACCTTCGCAAAAGCAGTCGCTCTTGAACCCAACAAAAAAGACAATGCTCAACTCTCCATCAACACTAAACTGCAGAAAATGAGATGACGGCAGGTATATATAGAGATTCTAGATGCTACTATGAAATAATCATAACCTTTCAACTACGGGCATCTTGGTAGTGTTTTTGTTGTTACTAGAGATACTGGAGCATTTCATATTGTCATATGGCGTTCCTTGTTGATCCTAAGAGATTTTACAACCATTTACTGTCTGTACCGTCAGTGTCAGAATCATGGTTCCCCCCCTCCTTTCTTGTCAAGATTTCACACACACACACACACACACACACTTGGTTACATTGTTGTAGTTGTGCTATTAGATTGTCTAATTATTTAACTTTCCTTAAAAAAAATAAAAATAAAAAATTTCTCTTCTTTTATTCCCAAGCTATTAGATTGTCTAATTATTTAACTTTCCTTTTAAAAATAATAATAAAAAAAATTTCTCTTCTTTTATTCCCAACAATTTCATTTTTCAACATCACCATTTTCTGAATATTGTCAATAATTTTCAACATCACCATTTTCTGAATATTGTCAATAAGAATGAATATTTTGGATTGAAAGTATATTAGATAAAAACACTGGGTTCCTTCTCTACTTCTGGGAGATACTCCCGTCCATGCAAGACTGACTGCCAAATGTCCAGATAGTTTCTTGTTTCTATGTGGATACAATCGCCATCAATACATGTTTGCTGCTTGTTTCTATTATGTTTGATGTGTCTGCTGTATCATCCCAACTGCATGCAACATGCTGCAAAGTTAATAATCTCTGATACTACTCTTCAACGCTATTTGTATAGTAATCCGTTTGCTGAATCTAGTAACATTAGAGGATATATGATATTTTCTATTTGGAAGGGACGCGGGTAGTAGTAGTAAGAAAAGAACTGAGTGAGGACCTATGTTTTAACCAAGGATATGGTCCATGATAGAGTGGAATGGCAAAACAGGATTCGTGTAGTTGACCCCAATTGGTTGGGATAAGGCTTCGATGATGATGATGACAGTGACTGACATATTTCATGGTTTGGATCCTTGCATGTGTCTCGTTCGTGTTTTATGTTTTATATGTTATTACTGATTGGTGGGATCTCATTGTCACAGCATTGCTTTCGGAAAATATCACTATTCAATTGATCTTCACTTCTCGACTGCGAGTCTTATTCTGACAATCTTTCTTCCATACAAAATACTGCTCCAGGTTACTGAAAACGGAAAGCAGGAACGCCATCTTGTAGCAACTGTTGGCAAGTTCAGCATCATTTGGAATTTCCAGCAAGTGAAGAACAGCGGCCACGGGTGTTACTGGAATCAAGATGGCCTAAAGAGCTGCTACTGCTACAAGATTGTACCCAAGGATGAATCAATTGTTGACAGCCGCTTCATGCATGAGAAGTTCGCAGTCAGTGATTCTCCGGAGGCTCCGCTCGTGGTTGCGACGCCGATGAAAGTCAGCTCTTTCAGTATATCGGGTAGGCGGTGACATCATGCTTCCCTTAACTTTTCCTGATTCCTGATGATACATATTTAGGATAGCTAAGTGATCCATTTGGATAGTATTGTAGATTGTCCTTGATATTTTCCAAGTCCTGTTTATGGTATTTGTGACCTAGTCTTCTTCTTTGTTTTTTATTTTTTGGCCTGTGACCTTTGTATTTGTGATTGAAATGAATGTCAAATTTACAATATGATGTTGTGTCACTTGATTCAATTGGTAAGGTCTCTTTGTGTAAAGCAAATTGAAAATCCTCTTCCTGCAGGCATGCTGTTTTGCCTAACGGGTGCATTTCGTCTCAGTTTGGAGTGCCTTAGGTAACAGAGAATCCGAATCAAAGAGGTTTTCCTATCATATTACACAAATAGTCCCTAGTAGCATTGTGTTCTTATCTGGGAAACTATCCATGTTGCCTAATGCAAGCGTCCATGTTGGGAATCTGTCACAGTTGTTAACTGGCACATCCCACTGTGATGTAGTGATCTGCTTGCTACGAAATCACTCATTTAATATCCTATGGATATGGAAGAATGATACATCCTGCCCTAGCTCGTCGGGTGTCTATGCAAGAACTGTTCGATTCGATGTCTCCACTGCTAGCTTGTTCGACTCAGAAACCAAAGAGGAAACCAACGGTAAAAAATAAAATAAAATAAAAGGCTAGAAATCTTCTAAGGGATGGGACAAAATGAAAGAGGTCTTAAAAGATGCTTGGGCCCAAAGATCTTGCAGTAAACTATACTGCAGAATCTTTCAGCCCAAGCACCAATAATCACGCAACTCAAAACACGAGGGGTGCAAGCTCGTCCCGTCAACTCGATGGATTATTGGACCCGACCAACGCCTGACAAGAAATCTGGATCTTCAATTAACTAAAGAGCTCGTCTGGTGGGACCCTTTAGAGTCAATTTTACTATTTTTTCTTTTTAATTTTACTAAACGGCCCTGATTTGGACCAACCTAAGATAGACCTAGGGGTCGTTCGGCACTGGGGATTTGAATCCCCTAGTTGTTTGGTAGCATAAAGTAACTGGGGGTTTCAAATCCCCTCTCGGAGGGAGTTTTAAATCTACGATGAGAGCTTGGATTACACCCATAATCATTTCAATAGTTGCATGTGTAACATGTGTCAATATACTATCATTCTATTGGGCACATGACCCACTAATGATGATCGACACCTTCCAAACATTGTCCAGCACTGTCCAAACATGGTCCATGTTAATCAATGATTAAAAATCGTTGGTTAGTCACTCAAACATGATCTTGTGCTAGTGGCCCATCTGAGACTTCGAATTTCATCATTTTCAAGCAAAGCATATATTTCAGTGGGCTTATCACAACCATTGTGTCAAAAATTACATATCTCACTAATTAGATATATTAAAGTTGAATTAATGATTAAATTCAAACCCCCATATATATACCATGCATAGCTACTTCTGGATTGAAGTTGATTCACAATCTAGGGTGCCAAACATGTAGGAGGATTTCAAATCTAGGGGGTTTCAAATCCTGGAGGTTCCGAATCCAGGGGATTCCAAATCCACGCTCCCAAACAGGCCCCTAAAACATGCCTATCCCTGAGCCTGATGTGGGTCCAGCTCCATGGCTCAATGGTAGACAGACTTCGTCCCTGAGCCTGATGTGGGTCCAGCTCCATGGCTCAATGGTAGACAGACTTCGTTTCAACACAGATCATGAGATCAAGTGCCCATGTGGTATGAGTGGGTGTGTTAAAAAATAAAAAACCCCACACAATTCTGCACATGCTTTTAGTGTGGTAGTCGACCCCAAGTTCTAGCTTAATGCACATGACTCTACTAATTTACATATAGCTTGTTAATGCAAGATGTGATTAGTTTATCAGGACGGCCCTTATAGTTAAACGTTACGTTTAAAAACTCCGCTATCCATTGTATATAGCGACAGTGGCATTTGGCCAAAGTTATAGTGATACGAAGAGATGTTAATTCTAGTGTTTTTCATGCATGTAGCTCCTCTTCAACGAAGGACAATTTTGTCCTTTTAATTTATTTAGCGCCAATCTCTAGCTTAAGAGGAATCTATGTATAGCCTACATTCACATGAGGAAGCTGTGCAACATAAAGCGCTGTGTGAGTCCACTGTGCTGTTTGTGTGACATTTAATGTATATGTCTGTTGCCGGCTCACCTTACGACTTCAGTTAAAAACGAAGCAGATCTAAAACACAAAGTTAATTTGGTATTTGAAAATACCCACATAAAAAAATAGATAGTTGCAAATAATCACATTGCTAACTTGGTATTATTACAAATACCCACATTCCACTAGCATTTCACAGATTCCGTTAGCAACTCATAGAAAATGTATGAAAATAACCATAAGCAACATACCACAACCTTTCAATTCCCCTCTATATGGAACATATTGGAAAGTAATTTTAATCTGGATATTTGTTTTTTGAGTTGCAAGAGGGGCCGGGTGACTGGATAGAGGGGTAGTTTCGTCATTTTCTCTTCAAAATATTGTAAAAGAGTCAATGGTCGTTAGAAAAAAATTACCACGGATTAATAATGTGGTTATTTACTAATATAATGTAGTTATTTGCAAAAACTCCTAAAATAAATAACTGGGTCTAAATCCTCATATGCAAGAATCAACCAATTAAATAAATGGGTTGGCTTATTTTAACATAAGACCCGTCTGAGATTCTAATCAAATGGGCAATTGAATTTGCATCAGATCGGATCAAATGGTCCAGATCTAACCACCATCAAACCAAATACAATTGTACGCTCGAGTATCGTACGATTTGGGAAAGTGGCACGTAAGCTTTTCAAAGAGAAAAACATAGGGAAAAAGACAATAGCTCTGGGCCCATGCTACTCATGCACAAAAAAGGGCATGCGATAAGTAAGGTAACATCCAAGCCGCTTGTTTACTTGGATAAATCTAAGTGGTTAGTTTGAAAATTTGCAAGCCGCTTATTTACTTCGATAGTGAACTAAACGCAGGTTCACATCTCTTAGTCTGAGTATCGCATCGGCGTGCGAGACGCGGCTTCGGAACCGCAGCGATGGCCTGATCGCAATGATATATAAATCTCGGGCCGAACCGACTCAGATCGATAGGATACAACTCAGGGTCGCGTGCAAATGACGATTAGAGATCGCAGGTTGTCGGAATTTGACTGGGAGGACCGCGGAAGCCTACAGAACGATATAGTCTAGGATACGGGTCTCCCAATTAGCGACACGATCCACAAGCCTCGAGAGTCGGTATGGTGGTATGAGACACTATGCTCGAGCTGTCAGCCTACACTACGGTGACGAGCCTCTCCGTAGTGACTGTGAGTAATTCAGTTTACAAACCTTCTTCTCGTATGAGTGTAAGTAGGAGTGACAAACCCAGAAAAATCAATGATCGTAGGCACGAGGCCACTACGGCCACCATGAGCCTCACGATCGGATTAGGGCCTTGATTTCGTGGGAGTGCCTCAGTTTTCCTAATCTTGCTAGACGAATGGACATAACTAAACATTCGGCTAGTATGATCATTGTCGCATTGCATTAGTTAAGTTTACGACTTGATAATTGAGGTCATATGATAAGGCAGTGTTGGTCATATGCAAACATGCATATGAAGTCGATTTGATGGAGTATTTATAACACCCTGTACTTTTCAGTACTCGAGTGCTACTATAGAAATCTAAATCAGTTTGCACGTGTGTGGGAACACATGTGACTTACCTTACACATTATCATATAGTAACGCACAATCTATCTATCTCGACTGTCTAGTACAATCTCCATTGATGTATTAAGTCATCTGACCGTTAGGAGTGAAATTCACCCATAAATCAAGCTTTCCGTTCAATTAATCCTTGAGATGGACCATCACATGATTGCAAGAACTTACTTTAGGATACCAATGCCCTTGATAATTAAAATCCAACCGTCCATCTTAGAATTTGAAGCCTGAACCACAAGACCTATCATTCGGTAGATCCACAACGTCCTGTCGATCACTCTAATACCTGATTTCCCTAATCCAACTATCAGATTATAAAATCGACTGGAAGACTGCTTGAGTTGTAGATGTGCTTGGGGGTTGGACACATGGTTCACTAGGACATGATTCAATGCATTAACGACTCTAATCAAAGGCAGGTCACATGGGACAATAATATTAATATTAACAAACAATAATTAATTACAATATATGTGTATACACATGTAAAAAGAAAATGAGGTTTATGATTTTTGCATTTTGCTACATTGCCATGAATTCTTAGCGGTTTGAATATCTAAGAACCCTCCCAGTTTTATGTATGATCTTGTTATGTGTTGTTTTAGAACTATTGTTTGTTTGGAAGAATCTTAAGATGAATGTGAAACTCCTCTTCCATGTCATTAAGAGGGAGTTTAGGACCATTTAAAGTTATGTAACTAGTGTGAAAACTAGTGCAGGGATTCAACCATTTCTTTGGCTCATTTAATAAACTTAGCAGTGTATTTGCAGAGACATCTGAAATTATATACAGTTTTATAGAGAAAGAGAATTGTAGAGTGGTCTACATGATATACTGATATGCATAGCTTAGAATATTTTGAATGGGTCCAGAGTTCTCTAGTAAATTTTGTTCGGTAGGCCTATATACTGCTCTTGACCTTAGACGAGGGTCACTTGATACAATGATGTGGGGTTTCTATATAATTCTTATGCCTATGCGTAGGAGAGCATTCCCATTTCAAACTCATTTAGACTCCTAATTTAATACAAGCTTTTCAATTCTGCTCTCGTATAATCTCTTTATATTCTCACTATGTTCTTGTATTTAGTACTTAGCAGTGTCTGGGAGTTAGGCTAGCTTTAGTGGTGTTGGGCCGTTGAGCAAGTGCCATGCTAGCAAATGCTAAAAAGTAAGTCCATGACGTGTGGCCCATCTGTGTTGTGGTGATATGTATTGTATAGAGGACACTGATTGTGTGGTGACTCACCACACCATGGCATGTTGAGTGAATTCTGTGGGGCCCACCAAGATATGTGTTTTATTCACGTCATCCATTTATTTTTTGGCCATGAGCCCAAAATTAAAGCATATACAAAGGTCGAGTGGACCGGACCACAGGAAAGAGCGGGAATTGAATACCTACTGTTTAAAACTTCTCGGGGGTCACAAAAGTTTTGGATCAAGTTGATTTTTGTATTTTTCCTCCATCCTGACAAATAAATATCATTGTGCCTCATAGAAAGTAGAACGGTGGATGTTATTATCCCCACTGTTTTCTGTGGCGTGGTCCACTTGAGCTTTGGATATGCTTCAACTTTGGGCTCATGCCCTAAAATAATATGGAATAACAGATGGACAATGTGGATAATCCACATACATCATGGCGGGCCCCACATACTCACACACAATCCGCATCCCTGTATAGATCCATCCAGCAGCCATGACACCCAATAAAGTATGCTATAAGAGGAATTTTATGGCGTGCAGCATCTTAATTAGGGCAGGCAACGGGCCGGGCGTGGGTTGGTGGGGGCGTGGCTTTACACTGTTAGGGGCCGGGCCTCATGCCGTTTGCAGGCCTGATCCCGGCCCATTAACACCCCTAATCTTAATCGACATGTGGCATGCGTGTGATGATCTGCATCTCTCATTGTGCAGACTAGTGGGGCCATCGCCTGAGGAAATGACAATTATCAAACAATCCTTGCCATTGACGTGAACAGAAAATGACAAGCAATCTAGAATCGCTCCATAAAAGCACACTCTGACGAACGGGTTGCTATCCGTTCATAACAATACCTGGCTCTGCTTGTGGAACATAATCAACGTCTCAAATTCGAAGATGGATTGTCCATATCATTGAGGCACATGTGCAATGACTCGATTTCAAGAACAAGCAATGGGCTTCATTGGAATAAAGTGAAGTATGGAGTAGTGCTTTAAAAAATTCTACGGCCCCACCGTGATGTATGTACGATATCTATTCCATACATCAGGTGCACTGGTTCATCTTATGAATGTGATGTATGTATGATATCCAGTCCATCCATCAGTTGCGCTAGCTCATTTTATGACCCAGTCCAAAAATCGAGAAGACATGAAACACAGGTGGGCCACATACAGAAAGACAGTGGGATGGGAACTTTAACCATTAAAAAATTTAAAAATAGGGGGGCCCACCGAAGTTATGCATCAGGATAATTTTTCCCACCCTTTCATCTTGGAGGGATTTACCTCATGAATGGATTGGATGGCATCCAAACATTATAGTGGTACAGTAAGGTTTCAATAGTGAGCATTTTTGTTCCCCCACCATTTCTTTTGTTGTGGGCCACTTGAGTTTCGTATGTAACTGATTTTTAAGGTCTAAGGCTGTTGTAAGAATGAATTGTGATAAGGTCGACCGCCATCTTTTTCAAGGTTAACTAATGAATGAATAAAAGAGTTTACACCCCTTTAAATAAGGATACTAAGCCATGAAAGAAGTTTCAGAATTAAACTACCATTGAAACTCTTAGAAATCGTGACTTACTACAAATAGTAAACTTACCATTTATGGATGCTCTTTGTTCATATTAGTGTGCATGATTTTTAGCTAAAAATACCAAGTGTCTTATTTGGTTGAACCATGATGTTCTCCTGGCTATTCTAATCACTTTTCATATAGGACGAAATTAGAACAAGATTTCGATCATCGATCAAATGGTATTTCACAAATTTGGCACGAGTAAGCGGCATAGCAGGGTTGAGTGGTTAAAGTATATTGTCTTATCCCAAAATCATGAAAGGTATGTCCAATAGCTCATTTTAAATTGTGAGATACATCCCTTTTAAGTTCTGATTGTCTGGATCCCCTCCGCTTCCAAACAAGCCTTTTTTGATTAATCTTGGTCATGAGACTATCTGCGACCCGCCCTACATCAAACATTATAGTGGTTTAGTAAGGTTTTAATAGTGAGCATTTTTGTTCCCCCACCATTTCCTTTGTTGTGGGCCACTTGAGTTTCGTATGTAACTGATTTTTAAGGCCTAAGCCTGTTGTAAGAATGAATTGTGATAAGGTCGATCACCATCTTCCTCAAGGTTAACTACTGTCAAATTTATAGAGCTTCTCTGACTTCTCATACAGATTTCTCGAGTCCACGAAAAAAAAAGAAGAGAAATAATAAAAATAAATTCTAAAAAATTCTTAAATTAATTGATGAATGAATAAAAGAGTTTACACCCATTTAAATAAGGATACTAGGCCATGAAAAAAGTTTCGGAATTAAACTACCATTGAAACTCTTAGAAATCGTGACTTACTACAAATAGTAAACTTACCATTTATAGACACTCTTTGTTCCTATTAGTGTGCATGATTTTTGGCCAAAAATACCAAGTGTCCTATTTGGTCGAACCATGATGTTCTCCTAGCTATTCTAATCACTTTTCACATTGGATGAAATTAAAACAGAACTTTGATCATCGATCAAATGGTATTTCACAAACTTGGCATGGGCAAGCCGCGTAGCAAGGTTGAGTGGTTAAAGTATATTGCCTTACCCCAAAATCATGAATGGTATCTCCAATAGCTCATTCTAAATTGTGAGATACATCTCTTTTAAGTTCTGTCTGATCCCCTCCGCTTCCAAACAAGCCTTTTTTGATTCATCTTGGTCATGAAACTGTCGACCCGCTCTACATCAAGGCCCTAACGAGAGCTGGCCCAACTGATCCGTGAGTGGATGTCACAAAGACATGATGGTGGTCCCACCGTCTGTTTGCTGCACAGGCTCCATCAACCGTCCACATTAGACCTAAGTAGGTTAGGTGGATGGGTAAAATCTTCCAGAGAATCTTGGGTGATTTTCCGTCCCAGGTAGGTTATAGTAGACCGACAGACTGGTTAAGTGAGCATAGACCGCACGTGCAGATACTGGAGACGTGGGTATCCAATGTACATCCTTCGGCGGGGATGATATAATTCCTTTCCTAATCCGTACATAGCATTCATCAAGATAGTGGGCCCATCCGAATGAAGATTTCGGAGATTCGTTTGAAAATAATGGTAGAAAAAATGAAAAGAAGAGGACATTTGAAAGTTTTCGAAAGAGATGCCGTACCTAAAATGCGAATTGAAATTCGACACTTGTTCTCGCAACTATTAGAGAGTAAAATTTTGTTAGTGGGTCCACCATAGTGTGTAGATCCTACCCGTCTAGAAGGATTAGCCCACCGTAAAAATGGGATGCCCCAAAATTCAGATCGATCCAATAATCTATTAAGCCACAATGTTAGTTTGAAGTTTTAACGTGAGGATTGGATCAGGCTGATTTTCATAGTAGATGGAATCTGATGGATGGGTGGAATTGCAGAAACAAGCGACGGTGGCATCGAGATTCAGCTGCACAAAATTTTCATCCATGTTCACTACCTGTTTGTGGGCCCGACTATTTTCTCTTCATGAGTATTGCCATTCGTTGACACTTGTCCTGTTCTCACAGCTCCAGGAACATAAATATCCATGGCCCACCTCGATGTATACGAGACGTCCAATCCGTCTACCACCTGACCCAGACATTTTAGAAGGTAAGTGGGCCACGCCATTGGCAAATGTGGAAATAGAGACGTCCACGGTTGACATCTTTTTGGGGTGTCAGGTCTTTTCCGTGGGGCCCACCTCCAAGTATGAGTTGTATATTCACGCCGTCCAATCGTTTTGTCAGCCAATTTTTAAGGATGAGCTTAAATATAAAGCAGATCCAAATCTCAAATGAACCACACCACAGAAAACAGTAATTATATATTGATTGCTGATGCTTAAAACCTTATTAGGGTCTGCCATAATGTTTATTTGCTGGCCAACCAATTAATTATGTCACACAACTTGGATGAAAGGAAAACACAAATATTCGGGGCCCACAAAAAGTTTTTAATATTGGTCAATCACCACGGCTTCTTTTGGTATGGTTTGCAGTAATTTGGATTTACTTTTATCTTTGGATCGTGCTTTAAAATGATATGAAAAAAAATGAATGGGAGGTGGTACAGTGAGGTGGACCCCACAAAAAAAGACCTGACAAAACCGAACCAAGTCCTTAGGGCAGAAAGTCGAGCGGGTTCAACTCGACCAACTCATGACCGACCCAACATTGGGTTGGGCTCAGGCAGGATGTATCGGGTTTGGTCTTGAGCTTGGGCTATACAAACACTAACATGATAAAAGTTTGGTTGGGCTCAGGTTGAAGTCTTAGGTTGCCTAAACCAACTCGTACCTGATCAATATATATTATAATTGAGTGCAGGTTGTCTATATTGAAGGCATGAGAAATTCCAGTGTCATCAGGTCTAATTGGTCCACATTATTTTCAATGACTCTAGCTAACAAGATATGCTAGATATCTCTCTCCCAAATAGATTGTGTGTTATACAACATGACTTCTAAAAGAGTAGTTGTCCTGTATTTTAGCTTGTTTATTTATAAAAAATGAAGTTCTTTACTATAAATAATTACATATATAATTAATAAAATCATAAGTTCAAAAAATAAGACATGTATTGAAATATAAGAATGAAAATATTAGCATGTATCCACCCGACGGATCCCACTTGGATTGGACTTGGGTTGAAAATTCCCAACCAAAGGTCAGGTTGAATTGGGTTCGGATTGAGATATAGGAACCTTAGGTTGGTTTAGGGTTAAGCACCAACCCAACCAACCCGACTTTTGCCCTACAGGTCCTGAAGTGTCATTACAATAGGGGAAATAGCCAAAGCATTACTCTTTATCTTCATGCTCGTGGCAGCTGGCTCTGTCCAACATTTTCTCTAGCTCATGTTAGAACATGATCCAAAAATTTGAGGAAATCTAAAACTTTAGTGAACCACACAGCAGGAAACAAGGGGAATGAAAATGCCCACCATTAAAACAGGCCCAAAGCCCGCGATGATGTTTATATATCATTCAAACTGGTCATAAAGGTCATTCTAACTGTAATTAACTACAAAAGCAAATATTAGCCTCATTCAAAACTTTTGCGTCTTCATAAAGGTTTCAACAGCATTCAATCCCCACCGTTTCTTATAGAGCGGTCTACTTAAGTTTGGAGAAACTGGCATACGGTTCAATTTCTCACGGACATGTCTGTGGGTCCCAGGTAGCTTCCCAATGCAGAAAACCCCCATGGGCAAGGGGTGCAGGCAGCTGGGGTCCACCAGCAACAGAGTAAGTCGAGGTTTGCTTGGATGCATTCATACATACTGTAATAAGATGTGTTCAAACTTGCTTTTTTTATTGAGACAACTGTAATTTATTAGATAGAGCTGCCCTCGAATTGGGGATGCTAGAAGAAAGGTTTAATATTTCAACCCATTGGAAGAAGTTTACAATAACCGTCCATATTTAAAGAAAATGAGCCAAGTTATTGGAGGGTTGAAATAATCCTAGTGTTGGTTCTAAATTCAGTCGAACACATTATTCGTGTGTATGTGTGTGTCGAGCATGCCATAGTCAATATTGGCTCAACTAAAACTAAACGTCTTGTGACCCTAGGCACTGAGTAGATCGGGAAATTGAATTCGGGTGAATTAGGTCATTTATCTAGCCACTAATCACAAAAAGACCAAGCATATTATAAAAAAAAATGCATTAGCCATAATTGATATAATATATATATATATATATATATATATATATATATATATATATATATATATATATATATATATATATATGAATCATGCACTCGGCTGATGAAAGTCATTGCAGAATGTTCAATTGTTCATCTAGTTGATATGTCTCGTTAAGTGAGATGGTCATGAATGATGAACGGATCTTCAATAATCTTGTGAGAAGGTTGGTGAAATGTTGATGATCACATGTAGAGTCCAGCTATATTATTCTACTTCTAATGAAAAATAAAGGCATTGGGACTAGAAAATTAAATTACTAGTAATTAAAGAATAAAGGTAAATGATGATAAAAATAACAATAATACTGTAAAGATAAAATAAATCGTTGGCTTTGGTAAGATTGACGTAGACTAGGAGCTCCTAGTTCCTCACTCAATTAATAAAATTGAGAGGCAGTTGCTGAAGAGCTCACTTCAACTTCATGAGAAATTAAGCCAGTTGGCCATGCAATCTCTTGCAAATATTGTTGAGCATTCATATAAGTGTATCCTTTTGCATTTGGCCACATGTATAAGAAATAATCATCTCCAGTTACTAATGTGATTGTGCATGCTATTTTAAGCGATGAAGAATGACTTTTCTAATAACTTATGTGATTGTGTATATTCTCCTATGCCATTGTATTAGATGGGGTCATTCACAACTTGCCACGTGTACATGACAATCTCTTTAGCTTTTAGTGTTTTGTTGTAGAGTTTCCACTTTTGCATTTATTATTTTTTTAAATATGGACATGCCTGTACCTTCTTGGCTCAGAGTTTTATGTTCACCAGGTATAGTATATTGTTACCATGCATGTGGCGTCTTTTGAATTGTTCCACTTGGCTTTCTCAGGCTGAATGTACCCATTTAAGCTTTATGTATTGTCTTTCTACCATATAAAGTAAGACCATCAAATAAACAATTTAGACCATGGGAAGGTGACCAGATTCAAAATTTAGAAGCATGCTCATATCATTTTGCAAGACATCCACATGCATGCATGCAAAACCTATATTAAGCGCATTACTATTTTTAAGGTGGATTGCCTCAACCACCCTGTTGCAGGAAGTTGTTGCGTTTGGAAGCCAGGTGGACCCACCTGATGTTTGTGAGAAATTCACTCGTACATTCATTTTTTCCTGTTGCCCATCCATCCATTTGCCTGCTCATATTATGACATGAGCTAAAATATGAGGCAGTCCAAAAGTGGGTTGCATGACATGCAAACAAGAATAGGTAAATGCTTACTGTTGAAAGTGATGTTTATATGCCATCCAAACTGTTCAAAAGGTGGAATGAACTGAAAAACACAAAAATATTAACCTAACGTAAAATTTCTATGGCCCCATGAATTTTTTGCACAAACAATCAATCCTTATTGTTTCCATTATGCAGCCTACTTGACTTTTGATTTTGCCTATTTTTTTGCTCATATCCTAATATCATTTGAAAAATCAGATGAACAGGGGTGGATTTCTCACGAACATCATGGCAGGCCCTACCTAGCTTCTAGCCACCGGAACTTCCTATAATTTGGATCCTATCATTTTTCCAAAAGAAAGAACACGGATTGCCTTCACCAAGTTCTTGGTGTTAAAAGCTAACTGGGGCCTGCTATGAGTTTTGTGAGAAATCCACTCAAAACATCCATTTTGCAGACCATTGGTAGAACGTGAGCTTGAAAATGAGATAGATTGAAAACTCAAGAACAGGAAAAAGTGAGTCAGGTAGCTGAAACCTCCCCAAGGTTCCCACAGATGTTTATATGCCATCCTAACTACTATGAGGTTTTTTAGTTTAGTTTTGTTTTGTTTTGTTTTTTTTTTTCTTATGGAATAAATTAAAAAACACAAATATTAGCTTAATACAAAACTTCTATAGCCGTGTAAATATTTCAACAGTGGACGTTTAATCCTCACTATTCAGTAGTACAACCCACTTGATTATTAGATCTACCTTATTTTGACTCATGTTCCAGTATGTTTTGGCAAAAATGATGGACAGAGTAGACTCCTCATAAACATCACAGTGGTCCAGCTGAAATAACTTTCGAGTGGATTAGGTGCCACCCAACCTCACCCAAAACCGTGCACCCCTTACAGTAGAGCCCATCTGGATGTATTTATTCTATATCCATGTGTCTATCCAGTTTTCCATATCATTTTTCGGCATGAGCCCAAAAAATAAAACAGATCTAATTAACAGGTGGACCACACCATAAGAAAGAGTGATGGTTGACCATTAATAAGCTACAAAAATTTTGGATCAAGCTGATATTTGGTTTTCCCTTAATTTAAGATTATGTGACCTTATTAACAGATTAGATGGAAAGTAAATATTACGGTGGGCCTTAGGAAGTTTCTAACAGTAGGGCATTTAACCACCACTGTTTCCTATAGTATGGTCTGCATTGGACTTGTATCTTCTTCATTATCATGCTCATATCCTGAGATGATTTAGCAAAACCGATGGACAGCCTGGATATAGAATAAATATATCAAGTGGGCCCTACAATAAGTGCCGCACAGTCTTCGGTGAGGCTGGGCGGCACCTGCCCAATCCGCTCCCCTGAACTTTGGGATAGGGTGTCCCAGGCAGTCCGCATCCTCAATGCCAAGTCACACGCAGGTCACACGTGATGCCAACCAACCTTGACACGTGTGCCAGATCCTAACCAACGCCACCTAGCAGCGTTACCAGGCCGAAATGTGCTAGAATTCACGTGTGGAAACGTTGGATGTCGACAGTCTGCTTCTTTTCTTTTTTTTTGCATGTCTGGCCCACCCGATACTTCAACTGAAAGAATCTGATAGGCCTGCATAAAAGTGTCTGTACAAATCGAATCTTGAATCTGACTGGTTTGGTGAACTGCGTCTTTATCCTCAACCCATGCCGACCTGCTTTGTTGGCAGTCGCACGTGCACAGATGTGGCACAGTTGCTTGAGATTATCGGCGTCACTATATAGATGGGGCCGCCGCCGACTCGGCCTGGCCAAAAGGTGGGCCACTCCACTCATCAAATAATGGCAGCTGCATGAGAAGGCATTTACATTTTCTGCTCAATATACACGTTGCCAGCTTGATTTTTCACCCAATCTTGTTGCTATTGGCCAAGGCTTATCACTGCCGGGACTTTCTAGAACAATTTGAGTAGCCTGGATTTGCTTGCATGTATGCCTTACGTTGAGTGGATGAGCTGCAAATTGCATGTACCTTGGTAAGCGATGGCCACGTACTATTTACCACGTCAATTGGGATATTAATTAAAATAGCTCTAAATTACCATATAAAGACATCAAAATTTCAAGTCATGTTTCTTTTAGTCCATTGGCCTTTTTGTTTTTTGTTTTTTGTTGTTTTTTTTTTATTTTAAATTATTATTATTATTCTCAGAATAAAAATGAGCCTTTGCTAGCTATCTTCTTGTATGACGGTAGTTTTTTACACAAGTCGAGAGGACTTTTTGAGGATGAGAATGTGGGTCACACTAAATCAATGATTGGAGCCATCCCTCGGTCGATCTAATCCGTTTACTTTAATTAGACAGTTGTAAACCCACTGTAGGATCTTTTTTAAAAATTAAAGATGTTTGTGGCCCATAATTGTATTAACGTTGTAAGTTAATTCGAACTATTTCATCTGGTGTGGTCTATCCGTGGTAAATTTCTTTTTTCCAAACTTAAGCAGATGACATGAAATTGAAACACATTTCATATAGACGGCTTGGATCTAATACAAGGCGATCCAGTGGACCCATACATAAGATATGGGATTGGTTCAATATGCGCCGGGGGTGGAGGGGAGTTGTTGGTTGAATAAGACTAATTAAAAATATGCGACAATTAAAAATAATTAACACTTAAGCTACAATGTGAGATGAAACATTAATTATACATGTACTACAAATTAAGTGCTTAGTATACAATCTATTCATGCATTCATAATAAACAATTCAAACAAAAGCATAAGAAAAATGCATACACATAAGCAATAATAAATACAATGATGAATAGTGGTTCGGTTAAATACCTACTCCACTCTCAATGGACGTACTCTCCTCGAGTGTATCAAATTTCACTATTTCAGAGGTTTTCAGTAGGTTCACCTCTAACATTTATAATGGTTTTACAAGTCAACCAAAAACCTACACGTACACACCCATGTTGGTGACGGTATTACACAAAAACCTACATGTACTCACCCGTGTCGGTGGAACACATTTTCTACCCGTGTCGATGGCTCCTGAGAGACTTACTGGGTTTTCTATTGGCGTACCTAAAATCAATATGGTCCTAATATAAGGACCTCGGTACAGTGGTAGTACCCAATCCATGTACCCGTGTTATTGGGAGCCTTTGTGATCAAATGATCTATCAGGCCAACCGTGGTGTATGTGTTATACCCACTGCTTCCATCCGTTTGGACGATGAATTTTAGGAAATGAGTTCACACCACGCTAGATTCAAATTTCAAGTGGGTCACACCGTAAGAAGCAAGGATTAAGGGCACACCATTGAAACCTTCTCAGGGCCTTTGAAGTTTTGGATTAGTCTGATATTTGTGTTTTCCCATAACCGTAGTGGGTGTCATTAAGGTTTCGATGGTGGGGAGTTTCATCTCATGCTTATTACGTTGTGACTCACTTGAGTTTTAGATCCGTCTCATTGTTAGGCAGATGTTCTAATACAAGTTGACCAAGCTGATGATGAATAGAGTTGATATCAACTGATGGCAAGGTGGGCACTATAGAGCTTTTGATTACAGGGGTAGTAGGGTATTCACCATCCAACTGCGTGGGCCCTTCTGCTCTTTTCCAATAAGCAGACTTGGATTCAGGAGCGCTTCCTTCGCTACCAACACAGTGCTGGAAAATATTATGGACCCCACTATGATTTATGTGTTTTATTGTGCTTTCCATCCATTTTATCGGCTTAGTTTAGGGTACGAGAAGAGAGAGAGAGAGAGAGAGAGAGAGAGAGGCAGACTTAAATCTTAAGTGGACCACATTATAGATAAGATTTACATCTAGCCTCTCCCTATGATGTGGCCCACTTTTTCACTGCAATGAGTACTCCATCCCATGACCCGTGTTTAAAATTACTGTGAGTCTATCACCGAGGCATGGGTAAAGAATCCAACGAAGGGACGGCTTGATGAAACACATGCATCAATGGTAAGCCATGAAGGATCAGTTGTTACCGTGGCAGCAACGCAGTGATTATTTCCCTGTTTGTGGGGTGATTTACATTGTCCACGTGTTTTTCATTCTCATTTTTTTAAAAAATGAAAAGCAGAACTAAATATCAAGTGGACCACCTGCTGTATCAGAATTTTTTCAAGTACCATAAAAGGGACCCGGCTTTTGCAGGATGTTCCTGCTCTGGGATGCAATGTGGGGTCCACCGTGATGTTGACGAGAAATCCAACCTGTACATCTATTTTTAGAGCCGTTTTAGGACGTTCTATCCAAAATGAGAAGTATCCAAAACTCAATTGGGCCATACAAGGTAAAACAGTGGGTACAGGAATCTCTACCGTTGGAACCTTCCTAGGCTCCACCTTAATGTTTATATGCCATCCAAATCGTTTATAAGGTCATTTTAAGTGGGATGAAGTGAAAAAGCCAAAAACTTAGACCTATACAAAACTTTTATGGCTATATAAAAGTTTCAATGGTTTTGATCAAATCCCCACTGTTTCCTCTCGTGTGGCGAATCTGAGTCTTGGATCCACCTTATTTTTGGTCGCATAAAATAAAATGATCTCGAAAAACGGATGGACGGATTAGATTTCTAACAAACATGAGCCCCGCACAGAACACTTGGGTAAGGCTTTGTCAAGAAATCCGCGTCCCCGTAAAAGTGTCAACTTCCCAGCTAAGAAACCTCCACGGTCGTACTCATCCGAAGAAACTTCCGAATCTTGAACAGTCAACCGAAGAAACCTCCGAATCTTGTGCCGTCTACCGCGTTGATGTTGTGTCTTGAAACCGGCAGACTGTCTCCTTCACTGACTTGCCAGCTGCTTGTAGGGGCTGGGTACTTCTAGAACCAGACCATCACTGACTCTTCCTGCGATCCTCATTTTTCGTTGCGGCTCCACGTTGCGTTCGGTTCTTCGCATATTGATTATGACCGTTCATATAGTGGGACTCCCTAATCAAAACACACCTGAAAGGCCATCTCATCCGTACACTTGTAGCCTTGATGTTGAAAATTTCCACAATTAACCTTCGTGACAGAAAGAGAATTCAATCAATAAGTAGCCAGTATCATTCCTTCATAAGGATTCTGTTCTATGGGCCACCAAAAAGCCCACCAGTGTGACGATCTGCACTGAATTACCACACATCATGTGGGAGGGTTTAGGTGTGGGCCTGATCATGAGGCCCACCTTGATGTCTGTATTGTATATTCATGCTGTCCATCCGTTTTGTGAGCCCATTTTAGGGCGTGAGACGGAAAATGGAGGAGATCCAAATCCCAGGTGAACCACAATATCCGAAACAGTGGGGATTCATTGCTCACCATTAAACTTTCTAAGGCCCACCTTAAGGCCCACCATGATTTTTATTTTCCATCAAACCTAGATGAAGGTAAAAAAAAAAAAAAAACAAATATCAGCCTGATCTGAAACTTTTTTTGGCCCACAAGAATTTTTTAATGGCTAATCACCACTTTTTCATGTGGTGTGGTCCACCTGAGATTTGGATATGTTTCGTTTTGGGATCATGCCTAAAATGATCTTTCAAAACGGATGGATGGAAAGGATATACAATATATATATCAAGATGGGCCCCACGGTGAGGGCCGCACCGTGTTGGGTGAGGCCGGGGCCGCACCTAATCCGCTCCCATCGTGTGTACCGTCCCAGCGCAACGAGTAAGCTCCCCTTCCAGAACGTCACCGCGTAATCGCGAAAGGCGAAAGCTATATTCTTCACGCCAGCATGCGCGTGGATACCTCGAATTCCCACGAACCACACGCGCACAAGATCAGAGCCTTCCGTAATATTTTTAAAACTGTTTATTTCCTTTTCTCAAGCTCAAGTATCTTTCGATCCTCATATGGGCCACGGTTGGCTAAAAATTTATTCTAACCGTCAGCTTATTTTGTACAGTGTAGCCTACATGAACCCTAAAATGGAATAAATTTTAATCCATCAGATTAGGGAGTGTGCCCAGATGATGAAATGCTCGGATGTCATACACGTGTCGTTTATTGTCACCTGTTCTTCCGAGTGAATTTGGAGTAATCCACGCGCGCGGTCTTACCAAAACTCCATCAGAGACCGCCTCCGTAGGAAGCGGATTAGGTGAGAGTCGACTAAACCAAAGACTGTGCAGCCCTTACCGTGGGACCCACATTGATGTGCTTAATGTTAATCCACACCGTCCATACATTTTTTAAGATAATTTTAGATCATTATGCCAAAAATAAAGCATAAAAAAATTATCAAATGGAGAATTACCTACAAAAAATTTTTGATTGAAAATTAATGGCAAAAATAGTTTTGGAGAAAGATGATATTTATTTTTCCCCATTTATCCAGACTTATGTGACATTATCAAAAGATTAGATGGAAAATTAAAACTAAGTAAACCTTAATTTCTCCCTAAGAAGTTGTTAATGGTAAAGCGTTCAACCACCACTGTTTCCTATGGTATGGTCCACCTGATTATTGAATCTGCTTCATCATTTTTTGGATAATACTTTAAAACAGTCTAAAAACGGATGGACAGAATGGATATAAATTAAGTCAATCAAGGTGGGCCCCACGGTAAGGACTGCACTGTCTTGGGTGAGGCCGGGGTCTCACCTAATCCACTCCGCCGGCTGCAACCCACTAATAAAAGACGAAAACTTTCATACTCTGGGGAGTATGATGGATGATGCGCGGACACTTATAAATTGCTTAGAGTCTGCATACAACTAATTCAAATTAAACTATCCAATTATGTTTCCTCATTTATATGTATCATGAGCATAAATATATGATTGTTTAGTTATCTGAACTGCAGATCTGTGAAAATTTATTGGATATTTAAAAATTGAAATATCTGATGGTCCTATTTCAACAAACTAGTGTCTAAGATTCACACGTAAGGATTTTGAAACTAGAGCTACACAATCTAGACGGTTTAAAATCAGTTTTTATAATTCCAAGTGTACTATCTTGGTGAATGTGTACTAAGTTTCATCTTCTATCAGAGTATCAAATAATTTCCCCTTCGTTGAAAATAAATAAAAAAACCTTCAACTAGAAGCTCTGAGTACCGTCCGAAGGACCGCGTCTGCTTGTATGTCATCCTCACGTGACATCATCCTCAAAAGCGGAAGAGACAAAACCGAAAATGCCAGGTCAGCACCCGCTGGCAATGCCCTCAAGTTCCGAACTGCCCAGTCACCACAAGGTCCTCGTGCTGAAAAACGCAGTCAATTCCCGTGTATAATCCGTTTGCACGGCTGGCATGCCACATAAGAAACCCTGCAGATAAAATATCATATAAAAGACTTCACCGCCCATCATCTTCAACATTCCAAATCTTTTATCCGCCCTCAAAATCTCCTTCGAAACTCAAAAACTAATGTTCAGGAAGCAAGTCATGGCAGAGACTTCCCAAATGCAAAGGGTCGCCAAAAGACCCAAAAGAGAAGAAGAAGCAGAGGAATCAACGATCCCCATTAATCTCCTCCACTCCGGCATGAACCGCGAGCGGGAGACATCAATCATTGTATCCGCCCTCAAACGCGTCTTATTCGGCAGCAGCGGAACTGATTCCGATTCCATTCACGCATTGGAGTTCCTCCGGAATCAGGCGTCGGGCCAAACGTCTTCCCCTGCTAACAGCATAGAACTCGACTGCGGCGGCATAGACACTTGCCAATCTTGCCAGATTGAGGGTTGCTTGGGCTGCCATTTCTTCACACCCCAATCAGCAGTAGGAGCAGCATCAGCGTCAGCGTCAGCGTCAGTAGTGGTAGAGCAGAAGAAGAAAAGGATGAAGAAGAAATACAGGGGAGTGCGACAGAGGCCGTGGGGTAAATGGGCGGCGGAGATTCGGGACCCAAGGAAGGCGGCTAGAGTCTGGCTGGGGACATTCGATACGGCGGAGGACGCCGCCCGGGCTTACGATAAGGCGGCGATCGAATTCCGTGGAGCCCGCGCCAAGCTCAATTTCCCTTTTCCTGAAGATCCAGGATCTGATCACATCAGCCTTCAGAACCAGCAAGTGCAAAATCAGCAGCAGCAGCAGCAGCCACGCTCTAATCCTAATCCTTCAATTCCGACCCATTCTATTGAAAATCGACAAGAGAATGATTTCTGGGACAATCTTGGAGTGGAGGAGTTTGACAATTGGATACTGATGGACGGTGGCGATTAACCTGTCGTCCAACTACCGAAACGAGAGAATTTCTGTTTTAATTGAATATCTCTCCTACTGTACTTACTCCGTGTTTTTCAATTGTAGTCAAATATTCTTTATTTAATTTATTCATTCTTTTAGAGCTTGTTTGGATAGTTAAGATAAATGGGATTAGATGGGTGAGGGTTATTGCACGCCATCCCATCCCATCTGCTGTTTGAGATGATGGGATGTATTTCATCCACCGCACCCTTTTAAACACTGGATACTATCAATCCTGAGATGCAAATTTTCACTGCTATGTGGGGTCCACTGAGATATCAACTCCCTCTATCATTTTCATCAGCCTGCATGAAGCCATAAACTTATTCTGAGACATATAAAATAGTAAGTGAGGCATACCAGTAGAAATAGTGCAAATCCATCCATTACTCTGCTGCATATCCCATGGGTTATCTCAAACCCATGGGATCAATGGACAAACACTCTGATACCACCACTACGTTAGAAACTAAATGAGCCCTAATTCCATTTTAATCAGCTTGGAGTAAAGCCAAATAGCGCAAAATAGATTTTGTTGCCACGTCGATTTAGTAAAGTCCTAGGAATTTTGCCACGTGTGCTGTGGGTCCCTCGAACTGATCACCTTTTCTTTTCACGGTCGGTCACAATAGGGATCACTTAACCAGCAGAATCCGCGTTGAAAACGTGCACTTATCTTTAACTTAAAGGGATTAATTCGATGAAAAGGTACCGAGTCCATCTAGATGTACCGAAAGTCATGGTCCACCTAGAATATAACTTAGATCTTCTTAAGCGCATGCAAAATATAAACCGTCCAATATGTTGGTCACATCATTAGGGTTACATTTAACAAAAATCAGCTACATCCTGTTATGAATAGTCTCAAATTTTTATTTTTCTATTTATTAACGGTTAGCTATTTTTCCAGAGAGTGTGTTCACCTACTGGTGATATATAGGCTGAATTTTGTAGTGGATGGTCCAAATGGTTGGGCCTACCCATTAGATGAGTTGGATATTATATATGCTTAGTTCGATCTGTGTTATTTGCAGGGCAGACCATTGCTTCTGGTCCAACCGGTTGGACTTGAGACCCAGTTTCACTTGATACTCGGACTGCTTATGACGATCGATACTCAGGCACCTTACAAATGGTGCCCATGGCAAAAATATTAACTCAAGTTAAACAGGCTAAATGGTAGAAACCACAGTCACTAAGGGTTCATTTGGATTATAAATTATTTAAAATAAACTATTTATTTTACATGTAACTTATTTTAATTTTTACTTGTTAAGAAAATAAGCATATTTGGCAAATAAAATACTTATATAATTATCCTCTCTTTCAGACCCATCTTACGCCTTGCAACTTATAAAAAGTAAAAAAGTTAATTTTTTTAAACTAAAGTAGTTATATACTTTTAAAAAGTTAATTATATTTAATCATGAATCAAAACTTACTTATATGAAATAAGTCACTTACCTACTGTTATGAGTTAAAAAAGTAACTTATTGGTGATATCTAAATAGGCCCTAAGTTACTGTGTAAATATCTGGTTACGTGAATCCTCATACCTTGGTGGTAGACTTACAATAGTTTTAACATGAGGCCATGGTTTCAAGTGAATCTATTAGGGTGAAAAACCATTGCTACGTGTTAGCTCCTGGGTGTGTGTGGCATGCGAGCGTGTAAAGAAATAATAATGATATCAGGTTGCTTGAACAATTTTATTCTACGATTCATTATTCTAATGATCTAGACAATTTAGTTTGATTATAGGTGAGTACCATCCACCACACCAGCGTATCATAGCGTGAGTTGGCTGCAGCTACGGTACGGTCCATATCAATGTATTCCTTGTATGTCCAAGCTGTACATCTGTTTTCCAACTTATATATTTTAAAATATAACTTAAAAATAAAGTAAATAAAAATTTCACGTGGACCACACCACAGGAAAAGTTGCCATGGAATGCACACCATTAAAAAATTTCTAACATCTGCCCTAATGTTTATTGATCATACAACCTGTTGATATGGTAAAACAAATATCACCTTGTTCCAAAACTTATATCTTAACCACGAAAGGTTTTTAGCATGCAATAACCACTGCTTCCTGTGGTGTGGTCCACCTGAATTTTTTATCTCCTTCAGTTTTGGGACCGTAACCTAAACTAAGCTGTAAAAGCAGAACGACGGGGTATTCATACACAGAGGTGGCCTCCTACAGTCAGGGTCTCACCCACGTAAACGGATTGGCTACTCCTGCCACCATCAAGTTGGCTGATGATCAGTGGTCTGTGGGCCTCACCATGATATATGTTACATCCATTCTGTTCATCTATTTTTACATATCATTTTAGGGCTTGATCCAAAAAATGAGTAGGATATAAATATCAGGTGGATCACACCACAGTAAAACAATAGTGATCGGACATCCACCATTAAAGTCCTCCTAAGGCCCACTGTACTGTTTATTTGACGTACAATCTATTGATTAGGTCATTAAGATACAGATGAAGGGAAATTAACAAAGATCAATTGATCCAAAACTTTTATGGCACCAAAAAAGTCTTTAGTAGTAGACATTCATTCAACACCGTTTCCTATAATGTGTTCTTCTTGGGATTTTGACATATCTTATTTTTGATCTCATACCATAAATATAGATGGACGGCATGTATGAAATACATACATCAAGATGGGCCCACGGAGCACCAACCGCCAATGGCTGGTGGCAGGGGTAGTAGCCATTCCGTTTCCCTCGCCCGCCCACGACGCTGGTTCCGGGGTCGCTATCGAAGTAATCTGAAGGAACATTCGTTCTCCGTGGATCAACGCAGAGGAAGTAACGCAATCTGAGGAACGCGGATTGGGTACTAAGTAAACTCTGTAGGGCCACCGTTATGTTGTATCTTATCCACGCCGTCCATCCATTTGTCCATCTCATTTTAAGGCATGTACTTAAATCGAAGTATACCAAAAGCTCAAGTATACCACACTTTAGGAAAAGTGTGAACTGAACGCCTACCATTGAAAACTTCTGGCCGGTAGCTGTAGAAGTATTGGATTACACTATTATTTTTGTTTTCCATTCATCCATGTCTATGTGATCTTATGAACAGGATGGATGACAAATAAACATTTCATCAGGTCCTAGGAAGGTTTCAACGGTGTACGTCATTATCGTCACTGTTTCCTGTGATGTGGTCTGTTTGAGATTTGGATATGCTTCAAATTTTAAATTTTATCCTAAAATTATGTAAAAATCTGATGTACGGCGTGGATAAGGCATAAATCACGTAGGGGTCCCACGAATTTTATCAGGGCCATAGAGTACCGAGTTACCAGGTAGAGAACCGCGTTCCAGTTGTAGGAGCATACGCGGGACGCGGATTGCGTCCTACCCCAGCCCGGACGGTAATCCGTCCGGGCAGGGCTCTGTGGGGCTCAAAGTGATTTAAGTGCTTTATCGCCGCCGTTCATCGCTTTTCTTGGATCATTTTAAGTTATGAGATAAAAAATTAAGCAGATCAACATCGCCAGTGGACCATATCAAAGGAAGCTGCAGTGATAATGACTTTCACCGTTGAAACCTTCTAAGGGCCCATGATTTTTTTTACCATCCAACCTATTAATAATGTCATGCAGACGTGGATGAAGTGAAAAAAGATAAATATCAGCTTGATCCGAAAGTTCTCCAGCTCCAAGAAGTTTTTAACGGTGAAGTTAAATCCCCATTTTGTGGTCAACTTAATCCCAGACCTTCCTCATTTTTTATTTTATATATTAAAATTATCTGAGAAAAATTATGAACGGCGTGGATAAAACACTTATATTACTTTGGACCCCATATAACCCTGCGCGGACAGATTACGATTGGTGGGGGGGGGGGGAGGATGCGATCCGCGACCGCATATGCGGTTGTGGGTTGTTCCAGCAAAGTCATATTCTCCAGAGAAATTTTGATACTCCGGCCGCGTAAGACGCTAGCAAGTTCGGCACTTACAAAATGCAACGTGGAACATATTAATTCATATTAAATCCCACAAATCGTGTCGCTCACTCACTAGGGGTGCACACAGTTCGGTTTGGACCAGTTTTGGGGTGAAACCGGAATCGAACCGTTCATAATGATTCTGAGAAATTTGGAATCGCCCTAGAACCGAATCGTTAAAACCGGTTCAGTTCTGGATCGGTTTCACGGTTCTGGGCTTTTTATAATCCAGCCCAATTACATGTTTAATTTTATTATCTAGCCCATGTCGATTTATGTTGTGGTCCATTTGATAAATGGTTTAGATATTGTATAAGGTGTGGAAAAATACATTTATGAAAATAATTAAATGGTGTATTATAAATCATAAATCATGAGTCAAATATGGAAACAATCAAAGGATTCTTGGTTCAGTTCCAAGTTCGGTTCTACGGTTCGGTTCCACGGTTTGGTTTTACGGATCGGATCCATAGTTCGGTTCTACGGATCGGTTCACGGTTCGGTTCAGTTCTACATACCCCCAAATCGAGAACCGAACCGACGTTAACGGTTCTTTGATTTTTAGAACCGGAACCAGAACCGGTGCACTCTAGAACCGGACAATTTGGTTGGTTCCGGTCCGGTTCCACAGTTCTACCAGTTAAATGTGCACCCTTATCACTCACTGTCGATTAAGCCACCGTGCTAAAATAGGATTAGTCTTTGATTCATGGACTTCTTTTTTTTCTTTTTTTAATCGCTAGATATATTTTATTTTTAACCGTTAGTATCGGTCCATTATATGTACCTTTTCAACTCGTGTCTTTTTCTAAAGTAATGGATGGTTCATATCAAAGTAGGCTTTACATGCTGCGCGATTGTCAAAGGTAAGACCCATGCGATGACGATTCACATCAAACGTATGCCCACATTACGTATGCCCACATTATGGACGACCCACATATAGGCGAATCCTCATAATGGATTGTCGGCATCATAGGTAGGCTTCTAATGATGAATGACCCACATCGGCATCATAGGTAGGCTTCTAATGATGAATGACCCACATCCAAAGTGGGCCCGGTGTGATGGATGACTCACATTGAAAGTGATGCCCACAGAATGGAGGGTCTGTATCAAAGGTAGGCTCCACATGAGAGGCAATCAATATTGAAGATGGCCTCACATGATGGACAGTAATATTAAAGGTGGGCCCCATATGATGATGGGTGGTGGACATTGAAAGTAGCCCTCAAATGAAGGACAATTTATTTTGACGGTGGGACCCACATGGCTGATGACCTACATTAAGGTGGTCTCTCGCATCTAAGGTGAGCTCTACATGATGGGTGACAACTATTAAAGGTGGAAACGGATTGAGTACTTAGTAAGTCAGTACCATTAGCATGTAGAGTAAACTCTGTGGGGTCCACCATTATTTACTTATTTTATCTACTCTGTTCATACATGTTAATGGATAATTTTAGAGCTTGAGCTCAAAACGGAAGCATATCCAAAGCTCAAGCGGACCACACCAAAAGAAACAAAAAGTGTTATTGAACCTCTACCATTGAAAAATTCTTTTTGGCTGTAGAAGCTTTGGATGACAAATAAACATTACCTTGAGCCTTATGAAGGTTTCAACGGTGGAAATCATTATTCTATATTGTTTACCGTGGAATGGTCCACTTGAGCTTTGGATTTACTTTAATTTTGCAATCAACCCATCAAATTAATAAAAAAATGGATGGACAGTGCGGATAAAACACATACATTCATAATAAGCCTAGCTGATTTTGCTCGGTACATAAAAGCTCCTAGAGTAACTCAGTAGGCAGTCCGATTTCTATTAAAGGTGGGCTTCACGTGGTGGACAATAACATCCATAGTGGCCGCCATATATAAACGACCTAAATCAAGGTGAACCCCAAATGATGAATGATACACATCTAAGGTGGGCCCTACTTCATAGAACGACCCACTTTAAAGTTGGGCCCTGCATGATGGAGAGTCTACATTAAAGTTGTGCCCGCACGATGGAGAGTCTACATTAAAGGTGTGCTTTGCAAGGTGCGTGGTTGACATTAAAGGTAAGCCCTCATGATGGACGGTGAGCTTTGCAAGGTGTGTGGTTGACATTGAAGGTAAGCCCTCATGATGGATGATTCACGTTAAGGTGAGCCCAACATAATCAACAGTCCACATCAAAGGTTAGTTCCACATGACACCCTGATCCATAGCTCAATTGGTAGATTGAGTGAAAGATACCTAGTTTCAACACTGAGGTCTCGGTATCAATACCTAGTGGGGGTAGTTAACACTAAAGCGTGAACAGACGGTGGGGTGTAATAACAAACTAACAAAAAAAAACAAAAACAAAAATAAAAAAAAAAGGACTAGTCCCACACGGCGGATGATGGACACTGATAGATGGCAAACTTGAGCAAGAAATACTTACATGATACAGAAACCAAACATACTTTTCAACTTTTCTGTGATAAGTGTATTATTTACCAAACATACTTACCTATTGAATAAGTGGAAGCCAATGTAAGCTACATTAGTCATACCTAACTCGTATAAAATAACTTATGATCCAAATGTACCTTAAGGCTCATTTGGATACCACCGTAAGTTACTTTTCAACTTATGTTAAGTCATTAATTAACTTTTTCACTTAAGTTTAGTAAATATGATTTCAAGAATAACTTATCTGTTTAGAGATACATATCCTCTTAAGTTTTTTTTTTTTTTTTTTTATAATTATTTTATTAAAGGAGACATTTGAATCTTAACTTAAAATAATCTATTTATGCCTCAAATACCTTATCTTGATTTTTACTTATTAAGTTGAAGTGATTAAGTATATTTAAGTAAAAAAGTTGCTTATAATTAATTTTTAACCAAACTTACCTTATCTCTAATAAGTAACTTATCTACAGTTGTAAGTAGAAAAAATAACTTATTTCATGGTATCCAAATGGGCCCTTCTCACTTTTTTACCTCTCTCTCTCTCTCTCTCTCTCTCTCTCTCTCTCTCTCTCATAATCCATATCAAAGGAGGCCCCAAATGATGTATTGTCCACATCAAAGGTGGGGACCATATGATGGACAATCCACATCAAAGATAGGCCCCACACAATGCATTACCCATATTAATATGGGCCCACATAATGGATAGTCCACATCAAAGGTCAACTCCTAATAATATAATAAATAACCTACATCCAAAATGGACGAGTATGATGGACAACTCACTTCAAAGGTGGGGCCCACACAATGGATAGCCAACATCAAATGTGAGCTCTACATGATGGGAAATGAACATTGAAGCTAGTCTTCACATGATGGATGACCCACATCAAGGTAGGTCCATTGATGGACGATCCATATCAAAGGTTGGGTCGTAATGATGAATGACCCACATCCAAGGTGAGCCTTGTGTAATGGGAAACCCACATTAAAGATGGGGCCCACATGATGGATAATCCATATCAAAGGTGGGCTTCACATGATAGACAATTAATAATGGTGAGCCCCACATGATAGATGATCCATATTAAGGTAGGCCCCACATGATGGACGATCCATATCAAAGGTTGGCCCTAATGATGAGTGGCTCATATCCAAGGCAGTCCCACATGATGTATGCCCACATAAGAGGTGGAGCCACATGTTGGACGGTCTACATTAGAGGCACGTTGCGCATGATGGGTGGTGGATATTGAAGGTGGGCCCCACTTGATGGATGACCAATATCAAAGGTGGGCCCTACGTAATGGATGGTGCACATTAAATGTCACCCCCTAATGATGGACGATCCGCATCAAAGGTGTGGCCCACAGAATAAATGGTCCACGCCAAAGGTTGGCCCCACATGATGGAAGATGGATGTGATGGGGACTAAATAGACTTATGATGTTGGAAACTCATGTTTATACTTTTTTGCTGATCATTATGTTATTTACTAAACATACTTACCTACTGAATAAATAGAAATTAAAGTAAGCTACTTGTTGCATAAATAATTTATAAAGTTGCACAATCCAAACAACCTATAAATGTCAACTAATTTGATAGTTGGATAAATAAGTAAGCAAATTCATACATTAATAATATGATGTAGATTCAAGTGCATGTCATAATAGATTCATGCAGTGGCAATATGGTGTAGCAATATGATCCACGATATATTCATACTATTTTAGTTAAAGGGTTGTTTTGTAGTGTCAATTTAAAATCCTCTAAAATCCTAAGGAATAGAGAGGATTTTATAAATTAATTACAAGGTGAATGATGATAAAGGCCCCCTTAAAGGGATTTTATAGGGTTGAAATTAAAAAAAATCTTTAAAAATCCATTCTTATACCAAATGTTCTAAAAGTTGAAATCTCCACAAATCCCTCATGATCCATCCACTCTTATAAATGGTTCTGCTTGGATTATGGGATTAGGTAGTACAGAATTGCATTTGGTCCAATGTAAATTTTATCTAGCGTTTGGAAAAGATGTGAATAATTAGATGAATCTATATATGATATCATCCCGTCCTAACAGGACATATGATAGGATTTCTTGTGAATTTTGAAACCCACCATATCCACAGGCCCCATATTGATACATTTGTTTTATCTATGTCATCAGTGCTTATGTTTCTTTTACAAATGCTAATCTAGTTGCATATACATTCAGGTGACAAACATCAGTTGTGAAATCTGATCCATTGCTTATAGTTCTATTGTCCACTAAACATAAGTTTCACTTAAAATAATGTTTTCTTCTAAAGGAGAATTTGATCTTAAACTTGGGATTTGACTGTCAAAATACCATGTCTATTTCTAGACAAATAATCATTCTACAACAATAGTGTTAATTCCACCCAATGCAATTCAATACGATATAATCGCGCATTGCAAATAAGCCCCAAGTGGTTGCACATACAAACCTTGTTACAAAGTAGTGGCCTTTTAACATCTCTAATAAAAATGGCTTATTTACTTATTTTAAAAAATAAATTCTTTTTTT
This sequence comes from Magnolia kwangsiensis, assembly GCA_037074715.1. Classification (NCBI taxonomy): domain Eukaryota; kingdom Viridiplantae; phylum Streptophyta; class Magnoliopsida; order Magnoliales; family Magnoliaceae; genus Magnolia; species Magnolia kwangsiensis. Next base: position 19,524,931 of record CM073572.1, read on the forward strand.
GAAAATAAACTATTTGGTAAAGCTTTAATTTTAGAATTTTTAATTTTTTTTTTAAGAAAGCATCAAAATAGCTCTTAAAAATAAAGTGATGGGGAGGTCATTATTTTTTAAGAGCTCATTTGACTTATGCGGATAGAAGTTTTTTTAATTAATTTTTGAACAATTTTATCCTTTAACTTCTTAAGTAATTTTCATCTAAACCTCTTCTTTTCCTTGTAATCTTTATGAGGTGGTCCCACATAATGAACAACTTGTATTAAAGGTGGGGCTCTGCATAATGAATGGTCCACATCAAGGTGTGCCCACATAATGCAGATCACACAAAAGGTGGGCCCCACATGATGGATGCCCCATATCAAAGAGTGGCCCCATATGATGGACAACCCACATCAAAGGTGGGACACACATGATGGATGGTAGACATTAAAGGTGTAACCACATGGTGGAAGGTTAACTCAAAGTTGTGCCCACATGATAAGCAACCCATATTGAAGGTAGGACTCTACATAATGAACTATCCACGGCAAAGGTGGGACCCACATTATGGATGGTAAACATTAAAGGTGGATCTCACATGATGGATGACCCACATCAAAATGTGGCCCCACACGATGGACTATCCACATCAATTGGGACCCACTAGATGGATGATCAATACCAAAGTTAGGACCCACATGATGGATGGTAGACATCAAAGGTGGGCCCGCATGACCCATATTGAAGGTACCCCCAAATGATGAATGGTCCACATCAAGGTGGGCCCACATAATGCACGATCCATGTCAAAGGTGAGCCCCACATGATAGACGGTCCACATCAAATGTGGGACCCAATTGATGGATGATGGACGATTGACATCAAAGCTAAGTCCACATGATAAGTGACCCGTATTGAAGGTGGGGCCTACATAATGAATGGTCCACATCTAGGTAACCCACATAATGGACCAAGTGGGCCTCACGTGATGGATGTCCCACATCAAAGTGTGACCTCTCGTGATGGACAATCCACATCAAGTGGGCCCCTACCTAATTAACGTTCTACATCGAAGGTCTTGCATGATGGATGACTCATATCCAAGGTGGCCCAACATGATAGATGATCCACATAGAAGGTGCACCCTACACGATCGATGGTGAACATCAAAACTAGGACCCACACAATGGACACATCAAATATGGATTCTACATCATGAGTAATGAGCATTGAGGCGCCTCACACAAAAGACAATTAGCATTGATAGTGGGTCACACATGATGGATGACATACATCAAAGTAGATCGCACATAATGGGTACTCCACATCAAAGTGGGTCGCACATAATCGGTAGTCCACATCAAAGGTCCCTAATGATGAATGGTCCACATCCAAGACAAGCCTCACATGATAGACAACCCACTTTGAAAGTTTTGCTCACAAGATGGATGATCTACGTTAAAGGTGGGCTCCATATGATAGAAGATCAACATCCAACATCTGACATAATAGATGACTCAAATGTCTTAAAACATGAAGGTTGAAGCCATCCACTCACTTGTCATTTGTGGTAAGGTCAATCTATGATAAGATCCACCCAAGCTATATTTTAGAATGCTATCACAATTAAATTTTTATAATCTTTAAAAATGACATCAACTATCTTTTTTTAAAAACCAAAAAACTAATAATAATAAATAAATCTTATTTTAGCGATTTACCAAATGTGCTTATTTCAAATAAAAGTTTTTTCTAATAGTTTTGAAAACATAATTTAAGAAGTGAGCTTATTTAAAACAAGAACTAAAATAAAACAAAATTTTTAAAGCAACTTTTATTTGAAAAGCTCTTACTAGATTAGAATAAAGATGCCAAACAAGGCTTTAAACTTCCGGTGAAAAACAGAGTTTCCAAAAAAGAGGAGATGGAGATTAGGATCTAAGGTAGAGAGATTTGGAAGACTGTATATGGTGAGACCCTAAGGCAGTGAGATTTGATTGGTCCAAACCCGTGAGATTTGGAAGACTGTATATGGTGAGACCCTTAGGCAGTGAGATTTGATTGGTCCAACCGCGTGGACCATGAATCAAGTACTTATTTAACGGACCCACTCTCTAAGGGAGGCCGATTAGCTACCGGCGGATTCAATGCCTATCTTGCTATTGAAGTGACATCACCAAGTTTTGTGGGCTTTATCATGAAGTATGTGTTGTATCCACAACGTCCATCCATTTAGAATGGAGATCATTTTAAGGCATGAGTAAAATAATGGGCAGATCCAAAGCTCAGGTTTACCATCACAGAATACATTGGAGATTGAACGCCTACCATTAGAAACTTTCTGGGTTTTTGATCAAGTTCATATTTGTGTTTTCCCTTTGTTCATATAGGTCTGGACTTATAAATAGGTTGGATCTTAAATAAACATCACGGTGGGTCCTAAGAAGGCTTCGACGGTGGGCTTAACTGTCCCCACTGTTTTCTGTGGTGGAGTCCACTTAAGCTTTCGGTCTGCCTTATTCGTTGGTTTATGCCTTAAGATTATCCCTCCAAATGAATGTATGGTGTAGATCCAACACATAAATCAAGATGGGCCCACAGAACTTGGTGACGTCACCCTCCGCAGCAAATCAGCGTCCCTCTCAACCATGTTTGGCGGACCCGGATTGGGTACACCCTCACTTGTCCTGAGCTCGGCAGACATATTCGGAGGGGTTCACTGTGATGTATGGTTTTATCCACTACATCTGTCCCTTTTGCCATATCATTTTATGCTGTAAGGCCCAAAATGAGGCTGATCCGACCCTCAAATGAATCACATCACAAGAAGCAATGGTGATAATGATGCCCTCCATTGAAGCCTTAGTAGGATTCACCTGATGTTTACCTATTCATAAGGTCATGTAGGCTTGAAGAAGGGAAAACATAGATATCAGCTTGATCCAAAACTTCTATGGTCCCAAGAAGTTTTCAATGGTAGGCATTTAATCCTCATTATATGGTCCACATGAGCGTTAGATCTGTCTCATTTTGGGGCTTTCATGTTAAAATGATATGAAAAAAATGGATGGACAGTGTGGATGAAATACATACATCACAGTGGCCGCTCAAAGCTGAGCCTCGTCCCGAGATCGGCACAGCGGGTATGGTGCGTGACCCATTCAAATCTCACTACCTCAGGGAAGCGTGTGTATCCTATGTGATGGGGTCCGCAGGCAAAATCACCTATTGAACCCTGGTTGACCATGATAAAAGGACTGCGTGAGCCTGACTAGGCCTAGTCACACAAAGGGCATGTGCGCTAGAAAGGTGAGCCTCACATTTCTCCTAAAATCTGAAAAGCCCGTCAAATACAAGACTTTGGTGGGCTAAACCATGGTGAAGGATGTAAAATCATTCTAGAAACTCAGGTGGGGCAACATGAGTTTTAGAATGTCCTAAATTTTTAGGGTATCCATTTATCCCGGCATGGACCTTAGATGAGTAGATTAGATGGCATATACACCCCACCGTGGACCCACATAAATTCAAACAATTCTAATGGTGGGACTTCCCATCTCCACTGTCCACGTGGCACAGCCACCAAAGGTTTGAAACAGCCTAATTAGTTTGGGGCCCTGATCCCAAAAGATTATAACACACCCTGATGAATGAGTTGGATCTCATCCAATTAACATCTTTTGCATACATTAGCAATTGTCGCTCTCATATATTAAAAAAATAATAATAAAAATAAAAATAATAATAATAATAACTTAACCATGCAAAGCATGTTTGAAAGGTATTAGGTTCAATTGGTATTCCACCGTCCATCTCTAATAACGCCACATGTTACAATCACATCTCAACACCACCGTCCATCTTTAATAACGCCACGTTTCACAATCGCATCTCAACACCAGCAACTTATGTGGTATTGGGGTCGACGTGCAATCCATGTGCTTAATAGGTGTTGTTTTTGGTAAATTAATGTAGATTGCCTGATGATGGTGACAGGGACACCAGAGAACTTGAAGGATTTGATTGGATCAAGCTCCGTCAAATACCAACACCTTTTCAACATGCTTTGGTTGGCCATTATCTAATAACGGCAAGTGGCTCAATCAAATTGAGACTCATCCATGATAGCGTGGATTACACTACTATATCAGTTTTGTACAACTTAAAAATGCCATTAAGTAATTGTGGATTGCTTTGCAAATGGAAGATATCTCTAAAATCACACTTGTTGATGTCAAAATTTGATTCGCCCTCCCTCCACGTCGTCTTCACCTCAAAGTATCGTCTCTAGAACCTGCGCTAAAGAAACAGATAAAGGTGACCCTGGCTAAGCCGGGGGACCCTCCGATGCCTAAGTCAAGACAAGGGAATCGGGGTCTAAGTAGAGAGTAGAGGAGAGAGCACCTGTTATCGCCTCCCTGTAGATATGGCGCCATGTGCTATTTATACTTTCCTGTGGAATGGTCTGGGTCCGATAATCTCGGCACGATCAAGGAGATTCTCGGATCATTGAGATATTGCCCGTAATCTACTGATCACGCAACGTATCCAGCGAGTAGCGCGTATCTGCGAGCGAAGTTATCGGCCACGATCAGTAATGGAAACTTCTGCATTTGGCGTATGCCATTACACGCCTGCTCGGCTCGGCTCATCCGATTATGCGGCCTCTAAGTCGAGCGGTGTCCGACCCGACCCGTTAGGTCGGATCCATTGTGGTTGAGAATGCTAGCCATGTCGAGCATACTATACCTAGATCGTCCGATCGAAGTATAAGAACCGTTCCGAGCTTCTCCTCAGACAAGTTGGCCGGCTCGGATGGGTCGTGCCTCCTGCTCGTCATTGTGTGATGCTGGTAAAGGGTCGGACGAGTAGTGTCTCGGACGTCGCAGCCACGAGTCGGCTCAGACTGGCGCTCAGATTGACGCTTTATCATGGGCTCGGATTTCCCCATAACAGAAGCTCCCTACTCTTCGAGTCTGCTCGCGGACTTGGAGAGTATTTATGTAAAAGATCTCCCTCCCATGCTGCATTGATGACGATTTTCGAATTACGTACGTGCTAGTCGCTTTGGTCGATGCGTGGCGACAGTTGCGATTCCGAATCTCCTTTCGACCTATGGAAAGCTGCCACGCAGGTCTGAGGAGGCGTGTATGTGATGGTTCCCACTGCTCGGGCGTCGCTTTGCGTCTCGAAGCACGCCGTCCGATGTCAGAGTCGTACCATCGGTTGAGTATTCTCCCAACGAGGTGTGGCCACGTGTGCTTGAGGATCGGCTCGTACCGATTCGACTGTGGCCATTATGGCCTGTCATCAATGCAGGGTTCCTTCGTTGCCTATATAAGGAATCCTGAATTTTCGTTTGTCACTTTACATTGTGAACCAGAAGAGCGTACCAGAAGAGGCGATTCCGTTTGAATTCGAAGTTTCTGGCGGGTGATTCCGACCTATCTCCCTTTTCCTGTAGAAGGCGATTTTCGGTACTCGCCCGGTGAGTCACCTTCGCTGTTCTTCATCCTTCTTTCCATTATGTCTTCTAACCTCGACATGGTACATGAGTACGCCGAGGACTCCGAGCCGGGGAGTTCTAAAGATGGAAGTGGGGCTTCCGAAGGCCCCTTCGAAACCACACCCCTATACCCCCCACCTCGAAGACAAAAGACGATGGGTGCTAAGACCAAGCAACCCAGCAAGAAGAAGGCCACACGAGCCCACCGAGCCAGCACTCTGAGGCCGCTGAAACGTCCGCGAGTGGACGCACTGCGAGGTTGTCCCGAGGGGTTCCGTTTTATTAGAATCCCAGATAGAATGGATCCGTTTGGAGTTCAAATTCCAAACCTCGTCCGGATAAGGGCCCCTGAGCCTATGGACGTGGTCGGTACTCCTGCCGAGGGGGAAGTTGTTATCTTCCTCTGTGCGCTGCAGTGCGGGTTTCGGCTCCCACTTCACCCCTTCATCAGGAAGGTCGCGGCCTACCTCGGGCTGACTCCTGGGCAATTCGCTCCCAACACCTGGAGGGTGTTGATCTCCGCATTCATCATCTGTCGACAAGTTGGGAACCCCGAGCTAACCCCGGAAGAGTTGTTAAGTCTGTACCTGGTCAAGCACGACAGCAACGACCCATGATATTACTTCGTAACCCGAGGCAGCAAGGGGTCGGGACTGGTGATGAACCTGACAACTTTGAATAAAGACTAAAAAAATAAGTGGTTCTGACTCGGGTGAATGGGAGGCGCACGCAGCTGAGCTCGGAACCTTAACGATATGGGTTCCGACCCATTTCACTAAACCAGGTCAAACTTCATCTAGTATTCGTATTACCGCCTTTGCTTTCATTTGTTTCAATTGAAGTAATGCTTCTCCGCTTCCTTTTGCAGCTTTTTCGAAGGAGCTGTCGCTCCTCGACCTGGCCCAAAAGAATCGCATTACGAAGGCCAGGGCACGATCGAAGACGCTTCGCTCCTGGACGGATCTGATAACAGCGGATAATCTTTATTGGTCCGGATTTTGTAAGACTCAACCCTTGCCTATGTCCTTCAGTAAGTTATCGCAATCTTTCTGACGAGCTCAGTTTTGCCTACTTAGACGCTGACATAGTCGTTTATTTCGCAGGCATGGCCGAGGCGTCTGGAGCTCGGAAGAGGAAGGTGGCTCCGACGGCGGCGAAGATGTTGAAGGAAGCCCCCCGGGTGAAGGTCAATTGGAATAAACAGGTCTTCCCTCATGAGGGGGAGTCTTCTGCTGCGCCGATCTCTCCAGCCCCCACCCCATGGCTCGCCGGCTCGGCTCTTGCGGCTCCTACCCGCCCACAGGCATCGTGTGCACCGCCGACCCCAGTGCGCCCTAGCGTGGCCATAGTTCCTCCGGTGGCTACTCCCTCGGCACTAGTCTGGACGACCGTCGCTGGTACCTCGGTCGTCCCGAGCTCTGGTCCTTCCGCCGCTATTCCCCCGCCGCGGAGGCCCTGTCGCAGCCCCTAAGCCCGAGGTTGGGGGAGATGCCCGTGCGGAGGGACAGAACTCGACCGACAACAAGGTAGGGGCTCAGGAGGCTGTAGTCTCACCCCATATGGGGACGAACTATGAGAGGTTCGAGCCGGGCTACCATATGTCCTGCTTGGCTTCGTGGGCTGCCAAGCACGCCCCCGAGGAGGATATAGCTCAGAACATTGGCAGGTCGCAAGGCTCCTTTCTGAAAGATTTTATTGTCGTGTGTTACACGATACGTCTCCGAGAGGTCCCTCTCTTTTATTCATATTGTCATTGTATATGTTTCCTGATATACTGATTCTCGCTTCTTATCCAGGCTGTGCCAGTGTTGCTTTCGATTCAGGAGAGAGCGCGGGAGCATTGGAGGAGTGAGATGGAGCTTGAGGCTTTCAAGGCCGAGACGACAGCTTTACGAGATGAATCTGCCCTCTTGAAGTCCGAGCAGAGTGAGCTGCGTCGGCAGCTTTCGGACGAGAAAGCTAAAGTAAGTCAGTTGCAGGGAGTCGTGGTTGACCTGATGGCCAAGGAGCTGCAGCTGCAAGAGAGGGCGGATAATCTCAAGGCCAACGGTAATGCAGCGACCGCCGAGCTGACCCCCACCAGGGCTCACCCGGATTCCTTGGCCGTGGAGACTACTCGACTGGGTGAAGCCTTGGAATGTACAAAGGCCGAGGCGACTAAAGAGCGAACCTGAGCCATCGTTCAGGCTGTGGAGGCTCAACGGGTCAGAGATGAGGTTTCTCTAGCTGCGGCAGTTGCCGCTGCAATTGAAGACTTTAAGACCTCAAAGGAGAGAGACACCAAAGTAGCAACGCTTTACAACCGCGGCTTCGATGCTTATATCGAGGCAGTCCTGAGTTTATAAGCAGACCTCGATCTTGATCCTCTTTTGCCTGAGGACCCTGAAGACGCCCCTGCTAAAGTCGCCCGCTCGGATCAAGCCCCTGACGCCCAAACTCCTCCTCCCGCATGAAAACATGTTTTATCATTTTCTCTTAAACCGTTAATGTATTTTTGCCCCTCCAAGGGGATTTAATAAGAAATATTTCTTTGGAATTGTGTTGACTCGTTTTAAGATGTTGCGAGCTGACCTCTTTACGGGTCTGGTCTCTCCATTATCGTTTAGTTGGTTCTCCGAGCTCCCTCGACCCAAGTCTTAGTTGGGTCCGATCTCTTAGGATACTCGGCTTGTCGCTTGTCTGGGGAGAACTTTTCATTCTGTTGTATATTGAGCCGAGTACTCCATTGGAGAGTCAGGTCATTATTAGGCTTTTTTCCCTCAAGGGGATGCCTTGTCGATCCTTCGTAGGATTAGGTTCCGATCCTTTAAAGGATCGGACCATTAAATTCATGCTTGTATTGATAAGACAATCGAGTATGCATCCGAAGTAGAATTGAACTTTTATTAAGAGCCTTAAAGGCTAGTCGCTTAGAGGCGTACACTTTATTATGAGCCTTAAAGGCTAGTTCATTATGAGTAGTAGATCTTCAGGTGCTCGGCGTTCCAAGGATGAGGGAGCTGACGGCCTTCGAGGTCCTCCAAGTGATACGAGCTCGTTTTGACAAATCTGACCACGCAATATAGTCATTCCCAGTTGGGTCCGAGTGCTCCTGCTCCTAGTTCGGCTGTATTTTGGAAGACCTGGCGAAGGACTAAGTCCCCTAGTCGAAAGCACTTGACTTTGACCTTTGAGTTGTAAAAATGCGCTACCTGTTGATGTCGGGCCGCCGCTCGGAGCCTATAAATATCTCTGACTTCCTCAAGCAAATACAGACTAGTGGCGATCTGCTCGGAGTTTCGATTTTCGTCGAATTTCCTCACTCGCGCCGTAGGGAGTCCGATTTCTACTAGCACTATTGCCTCCAAGCCGTAGGATAGCAAAAATGGAATTTCACCTGTTGTGGTCTGAGTTGTGGTCCTGTAAGCCTAGAGGACGAATGAGAGCTCCTCGGCCCAATTTCCCTTTGTCTTTTTCGGCTTTGTTTTGATATGATGCTTGATGATCTTATTGACTGCTTCCACCTGTCCATTTGACTGCGGGTGTCGAGGCGATGAGTAAGCATTGATGATGCCAAGTCCCCGACAGATACCATAGAACTTGTCATTGTCAAATTGTCGGTCGTTATCAGATACGATGGTCCGTGGGATTCCGAACTGGCAGATGATATTCTTCCACACAAAATCAATCACTTTTTGCTCGGTGATCTTTACAACAGGCTCGGCCTCAGCTCACTTGGTGAAGTAGTCGACTGCAACTATGGCAAACTTGACTTGTCCCTTCCCTGTAGGCGAAGGATCGATGATGTCGATCCTCATTGGTCGAATAGCCACGGCCCACTCATGGGAGTCATTTCTTCCGTCGGTTGTCTCGGTACGGCTGCAAAACGCTGACACTTGTTACATTTTTGAACAAAGTTCTTTGAGTCATGTTTAAGAGTTGGCCAGAAATACCCTTGACGAAGTATCTTCATGGCCAGGGCACGACTGCCAGAATGATTTCCGCAGATCCCCTCATGAATCTCCCAAATCAAGTAGTTGGCCTCATCCGGTCGGAGGCATCTAAGGTAAGACTGGGAATGCACCTTCTTATACAATACCCCGTCCAATATGACGTATCGGGCTGCTCTGACCCTAAGTCGCCTCACCTCAAGTTTGTCCGCGGGAATTTCACCGGATGACAGATAATTGAAAATCGGGTCCATCCAACTTGGAATGGACTGAATAGGATTGACCTCTCCGACTGGCCAATGCTCGGATGCTCAATGAATTCGACAGGAACGAAACGCGGGATTTTTCCTTCAGAGGCCGAGGCGAGTTTTGCCAGGGCATCGGCCCATGAGTTCTCACCTCTAGGGATCTGTTGGATGGTGTAACTCCAGAATTTCTCGATCAGCTTCCTCACCTCTTCGAGGTAGACAATCATTCTGACTTCTTTGGCTTCATACTCCGAAGAGATGTGGTTCACTACCAACTGTGAATTGCAACGGACTTGCAGGGTCTGAACACCCAGGCTTGCGTCCAGCTTGAGTCCAGCTAACAATGCTTCATACTCGGCTTGTTAGAAGTTTTGAACCCGACTCTGATTGCGTATTGGATTATCGTTAAATCGGGTGCAACCAGGACGACACTAGCTCCTGCTCCTTTGACGTTGGACGACCCATCAACATGGATGACCCATCTCGGATCCGACACTGTCTCTTAGCCACTCAGCAGGACGGGCAGTGTCATCTCGACTTCCTTACTGATTTCTTCCTCACTCGGAGTCGTAAACTCGGCGATAAAGTCAACTACAGCTTGACCCTTGATTGCTGCCCTAGGGCGGAATTGAATGTCAAACTCCCCGAGCTCCACAGCCCATTTGGTCATGCGACCCGACACTTCGGGTCTCTGGAGGACCTGCCTCAGAGGAGAGTCAGTCAACACAATTATGGAATGGGCTTGGAAGTACGGCCGTAATCTTCTGGCTGAAACGACGAGGCAGAGCGTCAATTTTTTCAAGGACTGGTATTTCGTTTCCGTCGGTACCATGGCTTTGCTCACATAGTACACGGGGTACTACTTTCTTCTGACTTCTCTAATCAGAGCCGAGCTGACAGCCGAAGCCGAAACTGTGAGGTAGTGGAACAAGGGTTCCCCTTCTTCAGGCTTAGATAAGAGAGGCGGCGAACCCAAGTACTATTTCAACTGTTGGAAGGCTTGTTCACACTCTGGCGTCCATTTTGCCCTCTTGTGGCCTTTCAGCCGCTGGAAGAAGGGAAGACACTTGTCTGTGGCCCTGGATATGAAACGTCCAAGTGCTGCCACTCTTCCTGTGAGACACCGTATCTCTTTAATGGTCCGAGGTGAGTTCATGTCAAGGAGAGCATTGATCTTATCTGGGTTGGCCTCAATTCATCGCTGACTAACTTAGAAGCCAAGGAACTTCCCTGACTCAACTCCGAATGCACACTTAGCGGGATTCAGCTTCATCTGATATTCTCGGAGGACGTTGAATGTTTCTCCGAGGTCAGCAAGGTGGTTGGAGGCTCTAGTGCTTTTTACTTGTATGTCGTCCACATACACCTGCATGGTGCGCCCAATTTGTTTGGCGAACATCTGATTTACCAGCCTCTGATATGTTGCCACAGCGTTTTTCAGGCCGAATGGCATGACCCGGTAACAATAGTCCTTTGTCCGTGACAAAGGTAGTCTTCTGCCTGTTTGGGGAATACATAGCAATCTGGTTGTGCCCGAAATAAGCATCCAAAAATGAGAGTAGCTCATGTCCGGCCATGCTGTCCACTAGTTGATCGATCCGAGGTAACGGGAAGCTGTCTTTGGGGCATGTCTTATTCAGATCAAAGTAGTCTACACATACCCGCCACTTCCCACTGGATTTTTTGACGAGCACAACATTCGCTATCCAATCACGATAATATACTTGTTATATGAAACCCGCATCGAGGAGGACGGAAACCTCCTCGGTGATGGCTTCATATCGCTCGATATCGAACGACCTTCTTTTCTACTTAACCTGCTTATGATATGGGTCCACATTCAACATATGGACCAACACGTCAGGTGGGATCCTTGGCATGTCTGCGTGCGACCATGCGAAGACGTCTCGGTGCTGCTTCAAAAAAGCCAATAACTCATTCTTCCGTTCAAAATTTAATGATGACCCGAGTTAAACAGTTTTGCTTAGGTCTAATTCTTCGAGGGGGACCTTTTCCAGATCTTTGACTGACGAGCTTCCTGTCGGTCCTCGGGGATCCAAGGCGTCCACAACGAGCACCTGTTTGGTAGCTCTCTTTCTTAACACTATTGCATAACATCTCCGAGCCTCGCGTTGGTCACCTCGGAGATAATCGATTCCACCTTCAGCTGGAAACTTCATCATCAAATGGTACGTTGAGATGACCGCTCTCATCGCGTTGAGGGAGGGTCGGCACAGGATCACATTGTGCACCGAAGGTACATTGACAATAAAAAAGTCCACCAAAAGTGTGACTTGATGTTACCCTTTCTCCGCTGTTACTGGGAGGAAGATGGCTCCTTCGGATATTACTCTCTTCGGCAAAGCCGTGCAAGGGAGTCTTCACGGATCGAAGTCAGGACCGTGGAATTTTCATCTTTTCGAATGCTTCGGAGTACATTACATCGACCGAGCTTCCAGTATTGACCAGAATGCGATACACCTTGTGATTTGCTATGGTCATTGTGACCACTAGCGCGTCATCATGCAGATGTTGGATCCTGCGTGCGTCATCCTCCATAAATGTCAGGCTGCACGGAGTGACTCGGAGTTCCTTACTGGGACGTTCCGCCAGGTGAACGTGATGTTCCAGCTCGGACCTCCGGGAATGGGCTTTTCAAGCCCTGTTTGAATCCCCTCCCCCAGCTGAGCCCCCAACGGGTTCTTCTGAGGGGTTGTTTGGCTGTTCCCGCGGTCGTTCCTCTCTTCGAGCGGACTTCTCTTTTTTAGTATAACGACGTAAATGTCCCTTGCGGATGAGGGACTCGATTTCATTTTTCAAATCCACGCAATCGTCCGTGTTGTGACCATGGTCACGGTGGAAGCGACTGAACTTTCGCTTGTCCCGGTGCTCTGGGTCAGCCCTCATGCAGACTGACCAGTTGAGTAGCCTGTCTCCTCGGATATCTAGTAGAATTTCCTCTCCAAATGTGTTAAGAGGAGTATAAGAATGAAATTTCCCTTCTAGCCTACGACTCGGCCGACGATCGCGGGGAGCTCGGTCATCCGCCCTTTTGACGTTTGGCTGGGAGTCTTCGTTCCAAGGCCTCTTTCCTTTATTTATCGGGTCAGTAACTTGCGTACCTTTTCGGGCATTAGTGAACTCCTCGACGTTGGTATACTTCTGAGCCTTCGCCATGAAGTCCGCTAGCATTTTCGACGGATTCTTTCCGATGAAAAAGGTAAACTTTTCTTCCTTCAGCCCGCTTAGAATGGCAGCAAGAGCCATCTTATCATCATAATCTTCGACATGCAATGCTTCTTCATTAAAACGGGCGATGTAGTCTTTCAACGACTATTTCGGAGCCTGCTTGATGGTGAGCAGGTGAGTGTTAGGTTTCTGACTTCTCTTACCACTTATGAACTGCGTAAGAAATATCCGGCTTAATTCTGCGAAAGAGCCCACGGAGCTTGGTTTGAGCTGGCGATACCAAATCCGAGCGGACCCCGTAAGGACGATAGAAAATCTGGTTCGCCCTCCCTCCACGTCGTCTTCACCTCAAGGTATCGTCCCTAGAACCTGCGCCAAAGAAACAAGCAAAGGTGACCCTAGCTAAGCCGGGGGACTCTCCGATGCCTAAGTCAAAATAAGGGAATCAGGGTCTAAGTAGAGAGTATGAGAGAGAACACCTGTTCTCTCCTCCCTGTAGATATAACGTCGTGTGTTATTTATACTTGCTTGTGGAATGGTCTGGGTCCGACAATCTCGACACGATCAAGGAGATTTTCGGATCATGGATATATTGCCCATAATCTACTGATCACACAACGTATCCGGCGAGTAGCGCGTATCTGCGAGCGAAGTTATCAGCTACAATCGGTAATGGCAACTTCCGCATTTGGCGTATGTCATTACGCGCCTGCTCGGCTCGGCTCATCCGATCATGCGGCCTCTAAGTCGAGCGATGTCCGACCCGACTCGTTAGATAGGATCCATTGTGGTTGAGAATGCTAGCCGTGTCGAGCATACTATAGCTATATCGTCCGATCGGAGTATAAGAACCGTTCTGAGCTTCTCCTCAAACAAGTTGGCCGGCTCGGATGGGTCATACCTCCTGTTCGTTATTGTGTGATGCTGATAAAAGGTTGGACGGGTAGTGTCTCGGACGTTGTGGCCACGAGTCGGCTCAAACTGACACTCAAACTGACGTTTTATCATGTACTCAAATTTCCCCCTAACAACACTAATTCAAGTAATCATAACCATCCAATTAATTTCTATCAAATGAATGGTTAAGAGTAAATTGGTGAGTTCTTCATCTTTGAATAAAAAATTAGTCAGTTAATATTATCTTTTCACTGCAATTTTAAAGTCACGTGCCATTGGCCAGTCTAAAATGCCGCCTCTATGTCACGTGCACGGCGTTCTACACGGCTCCAATATTTTTAACAGCAGACCCTTCTCACCGGATAATGTTGCTTACATGTGTTTGCAGTGTCTATTCAGCGAGAAAAAGTGAAAGTGATTGATGGAGGATTGCCCCGGTAGCAGAAGAGGTGAGCCATCATGGCATTCCACTGACTAGATTATCCCTGTCAAATGGGTCAGTCAAGCGGCCTTCATCAGTCAACTTCTATTCATTCAATCACAAAATGGCCGGTGATCATAAAGTAATGACCATCATTTTGAAATGGTACTAGCCGTAATTTAATGGACATTTTCCTGGCGTCCAAGACTTTTAGGGTACATTTGGATGGCAAGTTACTTAACATAAGTTACTTATGCTTCAAGAAACTTATCTTAGTTTTTACTTAATTAATAGGTAAATATAATTTTAAAACACATCGGTAAAAAGCTGAAAAGTCCTATAATGTCATGACTACGAGGCCCACTTTAATATATTGTGCTAGATATTCACTCTAGTCAGCCCTTTTGTGAGCTCATTTACAAGTATTGGCCCCATAATGAACCTGATCCAAATCTCATGTGGACCACTCTATGGGAAACAGTAGTAATTAAAGCTCGTCGTTAAAAACCTCCAAGAGCCCACTGTAATATTTATTTGCCATCCAACATGTTGATAAAGTCACACAAATCAAGATAAAGGGAAACAAAAAGGTCACTTTCTCTAAAACTTGTGGCCCCCAAGAATATTTTAATGCTGGGCATTCATTCATCATGTTTCTTATGGTGTGGTCCACCTAATATTTGGATTGCTTCATTTCCCAGATTATGCCTAAAATGAGCTGGAAAAATGGATGGAAGGCAGGATATGCAACACATACATAAGGTGGGCGCACAATACCGCATCTTTCTCAGAGCTTGAGATTTCAAAGCTTTGAAATTTCAGGTAGAAAGAGAGACAATGTCTGATCGTGGAAAGGGAGGAAAGGGGCTGGGCAAGGGCGGGGGGCGACGCAAGATACTACGAGATAACATCCAAGGTATCATGAAGCCGGCGATCCAACGGTTGGCAAGAAGGGTGGTGTGAAGATGATCAGTGGCCTGATCTATGAGGAAACGAGGAGAGTGCTGAAGATCATTTTGGAGAATGTTATTACGTATACGGAGCATCCGAGGAGGAGGACGGTGACTGCGATGGATGTGGTGTATGCACTGAAGAGGCAACAACTTTTTATGGTTTTCGAGGTTAGGAAGGGGATTTTCTTGATGAAAGTCTTGCTGTCAAGAAATGGGAAGATGGATGGATGGATTTTGGGGGGTTTGTTTTAGGGTTTCATGTAAGTATGGGAGTTTAATTTATGCATGTATGGTGGATTTTATGTTGATGAATGCAAGGATCCTTTTATAATTTATTTTTTTTAAATTATTTTTTTTTTAAAAAGGTGGGTCCACAATCACAGTTGAGCTGAACAGTTTGTTTCCCATGGGCTCCACTCCTGTTGCTGCAGACAGATTGGTGAGTGAAGCCAACTCCACGTCCATCCACATTGATTTTTCTTAGAAATTCACCCCTTTCATCCATTTTACCAGATTATGTGAAGAGGTGGGCCCAAAAAATGAGGCAGATCAAAGCTTAAGTGGGCCACATTAAAGGAAACGATGGAGATTGAATGATCACCATTGAAATCTTCCCGAGGTCCACTATGCTGATTATATGACTTCCAAGCCAGCCATAAAGTCATTCGTAGACCCATAAGATCATAGGGAGAAATTAGTGGACCTCTAAAATAATATTAAAAAACATGTGAGATGAGGACCATTCATCCAGAGCCTCCAATCATGCATGTTTCACGTTCCAAATAATTAATATGATATCGAAAAATGACAGGTGGTTAAAACATCGTCATGTGACTTGATTTTATTTTACTAATCGTTTCAATCCTAATGAAACAGATGATCCTGACTGTCCGATTGGCCACCATTAAATGGACATTTAAGATTAAAATCAACCAACAACTAGGTTGGATCCATCCAATCAATCTGACTTTTGGGCTATTCACTCCCCATGGTGGATCCCCCCGTTTTCATTCGACGTGCACGTATTCCACGTGATCGTTTTCTTTTAGGTGGGACAAAAGCACTAATATTCTAAGTAGAGGATGAGGATCCATACACATGCAGTCCACGTCGGCACACGTAACATACACGTATTTAAGTGGTCAACTGGTGGAATTATAATGAACGGTCAAGAATGTTTTAAAAAATAAAAGTCAACAGTGAGAACTCCACAAATAAATAGTCATTAAACAAAGGGCAGGAAGGATCATCGAGTCAATCTGATATTTGGGCAATGCTGCGGATAATATCGAGTAGGTAGAACTCCTTGGATGCTTCCAACTTAGGTAGACAGGTGACATGTACAACCAAATATTAAAAAATGGTTTTGGTACATGGGATCATTCAACACCAACGTGGGGTCCATGAGGAGGACGCGGATTGCCTGTCCTGCTGTAGAAAGCTAGGCGGGGCCTACGGTGTACATTCCGTGCATCCATTTTTGCCGGCTCATGTTGAGTAGATTAGGCAAAAAAAAATAAGATAGATGCGCGTTACGAATACTGAGAAAATCTCTACAACACATTACATCAATTCATCAATCAATGTCAAGTACACAACCTTACCTAGCTCATCCCTCTCTCATTCTCCAAGTCAACTCTCTCTTATACAACTCATACTCATCCCATTCATTTCTTACGACAAGTCAACAAGCACCATGCCCTCTCATCCCATCACTCTATTTCACCACTCCTCTCTATCTCATTTTCTCACTCCGTTCCATGCTACCAGAGAGAGGAATTGTCCAAGCTAGCTCCATGAGAGAGCCTTGTGTTGCACACTTTCTATCTCCCAATCCCACCATTATAAGTCCATTTCAACCGTTGAAATTGTTTCTTTGGAGCTCTAGCATACTTTATTGGGTGTCATGGCTTCTGGATAGATCTATACAAGGATACGGATTGTGTGTGAGTCTATGGGGCCCACCATGATGCATGTGGATTATCCACACTGTCCATCTGTTATTCCATATTATTTCAGGGCATGAACCCAGAGTTGAAGCATATCCAAAGCTCAAGTGGACCACACCACAGAAAACAGTGGGGATAATAACATCCACCATTCAACTTTCTAGGGACACAATGATATTTATTTGTCAGGATGAAGGAAAAATATAAAAATCGACTTGATCCAAAACTTCTATGACCCCAGGAAGTTTTAAACAGTAAGTATTCAAGTCCCAATGTTTCCCATGGTTCGGTCCACTTGACCTTTGTATATGCTTTAATTTTGGGCTCATGGCCAAAAAATAGATGGATGAGGTGAATAAAACACATGTCTCGGTGGGCCCCACCGAATTAACTCACCATGCCATGGTGTGGTGAGTTAACATACAATCAATGTCCTCTATACAGTACACATCACCACAACACAGATGGGCCACACACCATGGACTTAAATTAACTTTTTAGCATTTACTAGCGTGGCACTTGCTCAACTCCCAGCGCCACTAAAGCTAGCCTAACTCCCATACACTGCTAAGTACTAAATACAAGCACACAGTGAGAATATAAAGAGATTATAGGAGAGTAGAATTGAAAAGCTTGTATTAAATTAATTAGGATTCTAAATGAGTTTGAAATGGGAATGCTCTCTTATGCATAGGCATAAGAATTATATAGAAACCCTACATCATTATATCCAGTGACCCTCGTTTAAGGTCAAGAGCAGTATAGAAATTTTCTAGTCTCATTTGCATAGGCCTAACGAACAAAATTTACTAGAGAACTCCGGAGCCATTCAAAATATTTTAAGCTATGCATATCACCATGTAGTGTTGACCGTTGGGGGCCTTGCACTAAACCTTAGGATCTAGCCCTCCAGAACAAACCAGAATTATGAGATAATAAAAGCAATGAAGTAAATCAAAGCATCAATCACACAACACACTAGGGATTTTTACGTGGAAAACTCTCAAGGAAGTAAAAACCACGGGACCTCGTCCAGATCAACAATTCACTATAAAGTAGAACGTTATAACCGATCACAAGCACACACCGCTTGGATCAAACCTTCATCACTCACGCAGGAGCGGATAAACAGTGAGAGAACACAAGAAGAAAATGGAGAGATCTCACCGATCACGAGGACGTATAAGCGCTGAGACGTGGACTGCGAAGTAGATCACCTCTACGAGTATAGTCTCCCTTCCACAAGCTTCCTCTCTCTAGCTTTTTCTCTCTTCATAACCCTAAGCCCTTTAGCAAACTCTTGCAAAGCTTTAGGAAACCCTAGAATACCCTAGAATATACTTCAATCCTGAATACAGCCCTTTATAAAAGAATAGAAAGAGGTAGAACCCAAATAGAAAATAAAATCCACAGAATCTGCGTTTCTGCAATCACATCTGCGAAACTCTTCGATGATATCGAAGGTCTCTCGATAACAGCTTCGATATCATCTGAAGGTCTCTCGATGATATCGAGACAAGACCAAAACTGTTCAGCAACCGGGGGTGAAAATTCCAATAATTATCGATGTCATCAAAGGTTTATCGATAACAGCCTCGATATCATCTGAAAGTCTCTCGATGATATCGACAGGACCAAAAAACAGTCTAGCGACCAGGATGAAAAATCCTACAATTATCGACGATAACGAAACCCATTCGATTTCATCGATTCCAGTAATGAGGAGAAAATTTTCATCAAATCTCTCCCTTTTCGACTCAGGAGGAATCCACCTTCTTCAAGTCAGCGCGATTTTTACAAACCTCAAACTTGCTCTTGAGCAAAGCCTTGGTCATTATGTCTGACTCATTATCGTCCTTGTGGACCTTCTCAAGCTGTAACACCTTCTGTTCCAAAGTATCCCTGATCTAGTGATACCGAACCTCTATGTGCTTCGATTTGGAGTGCTGACTTGGATTCTTGCTTAAGTGTATAGCACTTTGACTATCGCAATAAACCACGTGCTGCTCCTGCTTCAGGCTAAGTTCCTGTAGGAACCTCTTCATCCAAAGCATCTCTTTACATGCCTCAGTGACTGCAATGTACTCGGCCTCTGTCATCGACGATGCTACAACCTTCTATAGCTTGCTCTGCCAAGAAACCACTCCCCTTATAAACGTGAACATAAACCCCGATGTAGACTTCCTGGAGTATATATCACCTGCTGTCACGCCCCAAACTCAGAAGTCGGGCTCACCAAAAATCCCGATCACCAAATTCGGTGCCAACAGCCTCCGTAGTATCCCATTCTCGACTCTCAGCGTTCATACGCTAGATTCCAATCCTGGGATCCTACAAGGAGGATTTTCGAATATACATTTAACTCATAACAAGCATAACCACAAGTTTACCCAAGTCACAAAGATAACATCATCATTATCACATATCCACTAGTATAAACTATTGAATACAGTGCTGAAAGAGAAATACATATGTTAAAAAAATCAGAGCTCCATAAGTCCGCTGCACGCACCAAGCTCAATACTACTGCAACCTAACACCACCTGCACGCATCTATCGTGCATAAGCTTATATAAAGCTTAGTGAGTGGTGAAAGTATGTGTACAAGGTAAGTGTTAAGTAAGCAATATCAGAGTAATTAGAGTAAGCGGAAGTACTGACAAGTCCATGAGTCAATCAATATCAGAATACGCAATATAGAACAGCTATGTAATAAGGAGTCATAAAGAGTTAAATATCAGATACCAAATAGGTAATGCAATATACGATACGAATGAAACATAGTAACCCAAGATGTCATATGCCTGCAGATGTAATGCAATATGCGATGCGAATGAAGTAACTATGCTGAAGTGTGAAGTCAGGATGATAGTACGTAGTATCGCAGGCTATGGGGTCCACCACAATGGACTTCTATCCTACCAGTCCCATACCTAAATTTAGATAGTCAGACTCAACGTGGTAAACTCCTGATCTCAGATTGGTCGCGCGTCCAACCGAAATCCTTGCCATAACGAAGATACACAACAATTAGTTGCGCACCACCAGCCCGAGTGGATAGTGAATGAATGAATGAATGAGCATGCAACTCCTACTCGATAAGTCCACATATCAGTATGGTTTCTCTCTGAAAAATCACCAGGATCTATTACACTCCAAACCAGATTGTCACCCCATCGCGCACAATAAGGTGAGTGGAAGAGACCTCACTATCCGCCTGCCAATATCGGGCCCGGCTCGTCAATAGCGGATCCATTCCTCGAGCTGGTCAGACTCAGCCTAGCATTGCCCTCTCCTCTTGGGCAGGTAAGGCCGCACCCCCTTCCAACCGACCACGCCATAATGGAGAGCACGGTCATCTGGTAATCGGCACTCGGCGCTCATCTACCCACTCGGTCTAGACGTTGGAGCAACCTCTAGAACCAAGAGGGTTCTGAAACTTTCACCATGGATATCTATAGCACTCCATGTAGAACAGATTTTTGGTATCCCATCTGGCTATCCACGATATGTCTGTGGAGGTTACGACCATGATGTCGATAGGGCATATAGTAATCACAACACACAATACAAGATGCATGAGTCATACAATTCAATCATACATCAATCCTGCGCATATCGTGCGCTCATGTGAGACAATCTTCACCTATCAGGGAGTCTCATAACAACCAACACTATGACATATGCAATGGTCAATCATATCTCATAACAGACATACAGATGATGCGTATGGGCATGTATCATGATGCTATGCAGTCACATACTCATAATCGGTATCAATAGTAAGCATTGACAATCGACATCGACAACGTGGACATTTAACCAACATTGTCCTCCAAGGAACGACCCACATAAAGCCTAACATATAGTGGACTCATAGCCGCATATAAGGGCCAAATATACAACACCATGGGCCTCACTCAAGAGTTTAATATACATCACGATTAGCCTTTCACATGAGGCTAACATACATTATAATGGGTTCCATCGCATAGCCCTCAAATGCATCACAGTGGGCCGCATCATATAAGCCTCATATACATCACATTGGGCCTTAAACACGGGCTAGATATACATCATAACAGGCCTCAAATACAGACTGCATATACATCACATTGGGCCTCGACAATCGGAATCGGCAATCAGCCACGACAATCAGAATGGAAAATCGGCCACGATAATTGGCCACGATCGGTAATCGGTCACAATAATCGGCCTCGATAATCGGTAATCGGTTTATTGGTCACGACAAGCAGAATCGGCAATCGGCCACGTCAATCGACAATCGGCCACGATCGGCAATCAGTCACGATAATCAGCCTCGACAATCGGTAATCGACAATTCGGCCAAGTCAATTGGAATCGACAATCGACCATGACAATCAGGATCGGTCAATAATTGGAATCGGCAAATCGGTCACCTTAATCAAAATCAGCAATCGATCATGATAAACGGCCTCGATCGCTAATCGGCACCTATATTAGCAAATAAACGAAGTGAGGGCCATAGATGATCAGTCGATCAACCATAGCATAAAGATCGGCCCACGACCTTGGTTATATCCAATCTGATGTCATGGAGTCATCCGTCTATGGCGAATGGGGCTCACTTGTTTAGATCCACCCAGGTAAAGAATGGTGCGAATGGGCCTAACAAAGCTTACGGAAAGGTCACAATGAGGACATCTAACCATCATTGCACATCAATGTAGACATCTAACCAACCTTGCTCCTAAGGTGTGGCCTGCATAAGGGATTCGTACACAATGTAATAGCCACACATACATCACATTGGGCCTCATTCATGGGCCGCAATTGCATCAAGGTGGACCTTAACGGATGGGCCAAGAATACATCACATCTGGCCTCATCATATGGGCCGAAATTACATCACAATGGGCCTCACTAAATGGGCCATAAATACACACAACAGGTGGGTCCTGTACACACATCATGTGGGTCGTATCAATAGGCCTTATACACATCAAGTGGGCTGCATCAATGGACCATACTAATGGGCCTTACACACATCAAGTGGGCCTCTCAGGTAATGAGGCTTACGACTCAAAAATAAATGAATAGTTTGTGTGATATACATACACCATGGAGTCCATGATCTGGATGGTCCATCAAAACAGGCCCCACATGACACATACGATATGGCAAATTCCACTTGTGTGTAGGCCCACGCTGTTGGGCAATATAGATAAAATATATAGATCATTTGTAAGCCCCACAGAATTTGTTGACGTTGTTACATAGGGCCCGCAGTCCTAAAAATGAATAGACTATGCAGATAAAATAGATACATCACGGTAGGCATTACACATCACCATCCAGTCCAAATGGACGGTGAGAATATAATTCATGCATTGAGGTTGGGACCCACTGTCCATGGGCTGGATGGTGGAATTCAACACATCATCAAGATGATCCCCACCCTCACACGTGCAGGGTGGGTCCCATAAAACTTATTACTGACCAATCACAGTAACTGCTGAGAGAGGTACATGGGCCAGTCCGTCCGGTAGGTGGGTCCCACATGGGGCCCACCAATACATATATATGATAGTATAAAGTAATATTATAATATAATATTATATTATGAAGAGCCCAGCCTCCAGACCCTCTGGACGCTGGACGGACGTTGTGTATCAAGGTGGGTCCCACAGCATCATACAGATGTCACTACGGCTGCTATATAAATGGTGGGACCCACATATAAACAGTCAAGATGGCACCGTCCCATTTGGATGGTGTAAATATAGCACATACATCAAGGTGTGCTCCACACGGCTGGATAAAACACATTTCACACGTACAGCATGTGCATGGTGGGCCCTATGTGAAATTTGCGTCTATCACATTCTCTTACACAGCCATAAAACGATCTCTGGGGAAGGTTGGACGGTATGGATACAACACATACCTCATATGTGGGCCCTAAAAGACTTGCTGACGCCAACCTCACCAGCTATATAGCTAGAGTGCGGTAGACCAGCCCACCCATGCCCAATCTAGGTGGGTCCCACGTGGGGCCCACCGTTATAAGTAATAAAATATATTATATAATATATATATATATATATTTTTTTATTATTATCATCAACATCATCAGTGTTCAGCACCAGCATCATCAAGCCCGGACAGTGGGGATAAGGAACACATACACCAAGGTGGGTCCCATCCAACACACGTTCCACATGTGTGGGGTGGCCCCTTGTCCAAACAGGTGTACAAAGTGTATAAAACACACGTATCATGCAGGAATCCCACATGCTTCCATGGTGTGAGGGATACCAGCCAATTTACACGTGTGACGCATACTAGCTAATCCACACGTGTGAGGTATACAAATTACATGCGTTTGGTGCTTCCACCATCCAGTCCCTTGGACGGACGGTCTGGATTTCATTACATGCATATAAGGTGGCACCACGTGGCACCTAACCAAATGGGTCCAGCACCGTCCAGCGCTATCAGGGCGGTGTGGATAGAATACATATATCAGGGTGGTCCCCACCGTCCAGACCTTTGGACGGTGTGGATGTAAACCATACGTCATGGTGGCACTCAAAGCTCCTGCCCATCCCAACAAGGTGGGTGGATGGTTGGATGGACACATCCATCATGGAGGTCCGCATGCTGAGTGCACGTCACCAAGGTGGGCCCCATGTCCACACACAGATGGACGATAGTGATACAGCACACGCATCATGGTGGGGCCGTACCTGGCACGCCAGACCTACCGTGATATTTTATTAATATACGATATGATATATATATATATATATACACACGTGTGAGAGAGGGAGTGAGACGTTGGGCACATACATGTGGGAGAGAGAGAGAGAGACGATGAGCACTGTCAGCGTGATGGTAGGCCCCACATTTGGACGGTTTTGATGTATACATCATATGGTGGGGCCCACATATGACAGCGTCCAGATGAGCGGACGGTTGGACAAAATGCACACATCAGGTGGCCTGTCCAGATCCATGGTCTCGATTCACCTGGGTCCCACGTGGGAGTGGCTGTCCACCATGTCATTTAATATAAAATATTATTTTTATATAATAACATATATCATAGTATAATATTATATGTATATGTGGGTGTGTGGGAGGGTGAGACTATCAGCGCTGTCAACGTCCAGCGCCTCTCTCTGGACAGACAGCTTGATGGTAGGCCCCGCCTGTATGGACGGTTTGGATGTACATCCATCGTGGTAGGCCCTGCTTGTATGGACGGTTTGGATGTACATCCATTGTGGTAGGCCCCACACGCTGCTGTGGTAGGGTCCACGTCCATTCAATGGATGGCTAGGACGTTCACATATATCATGGGGTTTTCAATCGGTACCGTCCAAATGGACAATACTAATGAATTACATACAGCAAAGTGAGCCCCACCATGACAGCATGGATATAACTCATTCATCAAGTGGGCCTCAAAATCAGAGAGAGAGAGAGAGATAAAGAAAGAGGGAGAGAAATGATGATGGAGGGACCCCGCCACTATGGGTCCCTCAAGATTACAACATATACATCATAATGGGTCCCACCAAAAAGTGAGCCCTTAAATCATCAAAATCAAATCATAAATCATCCACAAATAATGAAGATTCACTCACCTTTCCTTCTTCTTCCTCCCTAGTGCTCCAAGGCTCCTAAGAAGCTTCTTCAATGGTGGAGATGATGATCTAAGGGTTGAATAGTGAGGATTGAGGGGGGGTAGGGAGTGGTCCACACCTAGTTCTCTCTTGGAAGGCTTGGAAGTCCATACGTTGGGTTCTCCTTTGGTTGCTTGGGAGAGAAGGGAGAAATAAGAGAGAGAGAGAGAGAGAGAGAGAGAGAAGATGGGATGGAGTGATGGATGGGAGAGAGAGAGAGAGAGAAGATGGGATGGAGTGATGGATGGGAGAGAGAGAGAGAGAAGATGGGATAAAAATGTTGACTTTTGGGGTTGTTATGTAAGAGAGGTATGGGTTGTGATGGGGTGAGTGATGTGTTGGGTGATGGGTTAATTGATGTGTTGTACTTGACATTGATAGGATTGATGGGACATGATTGAGGTGACATGTCGTAGAGATTCTCTTGGATTTTACAACGCGCGGCGTTTTCTCGAACTGAACGCGGGCCCACATCTTCTGGCCTGGGTATCACCTCGGCGCGCGAGACGAGGTATTGGAATCACGGCGACAGCGCGGTCTTTAGGGTACAAGTCTCGGGTCGAGCCGACTCAGGCTGACAAGACTCGGCTTATAATCGTGTGCAAACGTAGAAAAAAAAAATTCGAAGGTTACCAAAATTCAATCGGGAAGACCGCGGAAGCCTACAAAACAGTACGGTCTAAGATACAGGTATTACACCTGCCATATCTGTATCTGTGTAGCCCTCTAACATAAGTTTTTCGTTACCATAGTATAGGCTCAACCTATATTTGCCTCTTAGATACCGTAGTATCCACTTCATCACTATCCAATGCTCTTTGCTAGGATTGACAAGATACCGACTGACAACTTCAACCACATATGTTATGTCTGGGAGTGTACACATTATAGCATACATCAAACTTTTTACTGCTGACGCGTAAGGTTTCTTTTACATCTCTTGCACCTCTGCCTTCTTCTTAGGACACTGTCTGTCGCTCAATCTGAAGTGACCATCCAGTGGAGTACTAACCGGCTTCGCTGTATTCATATTGAACCGCTCTAAGACTTTCTTAATATACCGCTCTTGTGACAGCTAAAGCTTCCTGCTACTTTTGTCACGGGTTATCTCCATTCCTAGGATCTGTTTAGTCAGGCCCAAGTCTTTCATCGCAAAAGACTTGCCCAACTCCTGTTTCAGCTCGTCGATCTTCTTGATGTCATTTCCCATGATGAGCATGTCATCAACATATAACAGCAGAACTAAGAAATCACCATCTGAGAACTTGTGCGTGAACACATAGTGGTCTGACTCCGTTCTGTCATACCCATGCTGTAACATGAACGAATCGAACTTCTTGTACCATTGCCATGGAGCTTGTTTTAGCCCATACAAGCTCTTCCTCAGCCTATACACCATATGTTCCTTGTCCTTGACTTCGAACCCCTCTAGTTGGTACATGTAGATCTCTTCTTCCAGGTCACCATGGAGAAAGGCAATTTTAACATCTAACTGCTCTATCTTCAAATCCATGTAAGTTACCAACCCAAGCAACACTCGTAAGGATGTCATCTTCACCACCGGTGAGAATATCTCCTCGAAGTCTATGTCTTTCGTCTGACTGAACCATTTTACCACAAGTCTGGCCTTGAACCTCATCTGTGAATTCTTCCACTCAATCTTCTTTTTGAACACCCACTTGTTGCTCAAAGCTTTCTTGCCCTTAGACAGTTTCACCATGTTATAGGTGTAGTTCTTATGTAAGGATTTTATCTCCTCTTGCATAGCTTTCAACCACTCCTCCTTATACTCGTTGGTTAGAGCCTTAGAACAATCTTCTGGTTCTCCCCCATCAGTCGGCATAATGTACTCATGTGACGAGTAGCTCTTGGATGGCTGTTTGTCCCTAGATGACCTCCTCACCTGTAGCTCCACAGGTGGATCAAGTGGGGGCTTCTCCCCCGGTCCATCTTCTGAAGGAATCCTTTACACCTTACTGTACTCCCTCATCATCAAGCACCACGGGAGGAATAACCGGATCTATGTCCTCTAGCTCACCTGAACAAGGCTGATTCTTCTTTGGCTTATCATTGTCTTCTATACACTGATCTTCAAAGAATACCACACCTCTGCTCCTGACGAGCTTCCTCTCGATCGGATCCCACAATCTGTAACCGAACTTTTCATCACCGTACCTCAAGAACACACACTGCCTGATCTTCATATCGAGCTTGGACCTCTCGTCCTTTGATACGTGAATGGATGCCCTGCATCCAAACACCCTGAGATGACTGTACAATAGATCCTATCCAGTCCACACCTTCTCGGGCACTTCTCCATTCAACGGGGCTGATGGAGATATGTTTATCAAATATACCGTCGTGTGCATTGCTTCTCCCCAGAACGTCTTGGGCAATTTTGTATGGGATAACATGCATTTGATTCTCTCAACAATGGTGCGATTCATTCGCTCTACTACACCATTATACTGGGGGGTCTTGGGAACCGTCTATTCATACCGTATACCTAGGGACTTGTACTACTCACGAAAGTCGCCAATGTATTCACCACCATTGTCAGTGCAGATGTACTTCAATGATCTAGTTGTCTCTCTCTCAACCATGGCATGAAACAATTTAAATACACCAAAGACCTCGTCCTTAGATTTCAATGCATAAACTCAAACCCTACTAGATGCATCATCTATAAAAGTAACAAAATACAATGCCCCACCCAAGGTTTTTATCCTCATAGGACCACAAATATCAGAATAAACCAAATCTAATGCATGCACTTAATTAACATGAAAAGTAATTTTAACGAATGAAACTCTATATTATTTCTCTAATAAACAATCAAGACATGTTTTGAGAGGTGTACCTGTCACGTTTGGAAGGAGCCGCTTCCTTACTAGTAGCTGAAGCCATTTTTTACTCATGTGGCCTAGACGCCTGTGCCATATGTCAATACCTGAATCTTCCGCTACGTTCAACCCACCCTTGCACATACTAAGACATATCTTGTAAAGGGTGCAACACTTCTTTCATCTGGCTACGATCAACGAACCTTTGATAAGCTTCCAACGTCCACCAGCAAACCGACTTTCATAGCCATCATCATCTAACCTTTCCGTCGACATCAAGTTGAAGCGAAGATCTGGGATATGCCTCACATCCCTGAGAACCAATGTGCAGCCCACGTCAGTTTTCACATAAATATCACAAACTCTTACGATCTTTAATATGTCAGAATTTCTCATCTTCACGATCTCATAGTCACTTGACTTGTAGCTTGTGAAGAAGTCCCTGCATGGAGTCGCATGAAAAGAAGCTCCCGAGTCTATCACCCAGTCGGTGTCCTGACTCGTAGCCGTGAGACATACATCATGATCTGCAGAAAGAATAACTACAATGTCGCCATCTGAAGCGACCGCAGTGGAATCTGATTCATATTCATTCTCCTTTCCTTTTCATTTCTTGTCGTTCTTAACCTTACAATATTCATGCTTATAGTGGCCCTTCTTGCCATAATTTCAGCATTCAACATCTTTTCTATTACTCGACTTGCCTCTTTATTTATCTCGGGTCTTCTCACCCTTCCTGTTCTTTCTTTTCCCCCGTTCCTGTGTCACAAGGGCCTCTTGCTGTGTAGACCCCTGAGACTTCCTCTTTGTCTCCTTATTAAAGAGACAGCTAGTCACCTGTTCCATGAATATCTTTCTGTCTGGCGCGGAGTTACTTATAGACACCACCAATGTCTCCCAACTGTCAGGCAATGAACTAAGCAATAGCAAGACTGCAATTCATCGTCCAGGACCATCTTCATAGCGGAGAGCTGGTTCACTATATTGCTAGCCTCATTCATATACTCGGCCACAGAACCACCATCCTTGAACTTGAGATTCACAAGTCGCCTTATCAGAAAGATTTTATTACCGGCTGTCTACCTCTCATACAACCCTTCTAGTTTCAGCCATAGGATAGCGGCTGAGGTTTCCGTAGACACATGATGGAACATAGAATCATTCAGCCATTGTCTAATAAACCCCACCACCTTCCGGTCCATCTTCTTCCAATCATCATCAGTCATATCCTTAGATTTTGCTTATATACCTAAAATTGGAGAATATAAGTCCTTGCAATAAAGCAAGTCCTCCATCTTAGCCTTCCATATGGTTCAGTTAGAACCATTGAGACTAATCATCCTTGATGAGCCACCTTCCATAATTCCAAACCGATCCTATTTGTTCAATGAACTTAGCTCTGATACCACTTTGTTGGGGGCCTTGCACAAAACCTTAGGATCTAGCCCTCCAGAACATACCAGAATTATGGGATAATAAAAGCAATGAAGTAAATCAAAGCATCAATCACACAACACACCAGGAATTTTTATGTGAAAAATCCTCAAAGAGATAAAAACCACGGGGCCTCGTCCAGATCAACAATCCACTATAAAGTAGAACGTTACAACCAATCACAAGCACACACCGCTTGGATCAAACCTTCATCACTCACACAGGAGCGGATAAACAGTAAGAGAATAAAAGAAGAAAATGGAGAGATCTCACCGATCATGAGGACGTAGAAACGTTGAGACGTGGACTGCGAAGTAGATCACCTCTACGAGTATAGCCTCTCTTCCACAAGCTTCCTCTCTCTAGCTTTTTCTCTCTCTCACAACCCTAAGCTCTTTAGCAAACCCTTGCAAATCTTTAGAAAATCCTAGAATACCCTGGAATACACCCCAATCTCGGATACACTCATTTATAAAAGAATAAAAAGAGGTAAAACCCAAATAGGAAACAAAATCCGCAGAATCTACGTTTCTGCAATCGCATCTGCGAAACTCTTTGATGATATCGAAGGTTTCTCGATAACAGCTTCGATATCATCTGAAGGTCTCTCAATAACATCGAGACAGGATCAAAACTGTCCAGCAACCAGGGGTGAAAATTTCAATAATTATCGATGTCATCGAAAGTCTATCGATAACAACCTCGATATCATCTAAAAGTCACTCGATGATATCGACAGGACCAAAAAACAGTCCAGCGACTAAGATGAAAAATCCTACAATTATCGATGATATCGAAACTCATTCGATTTCATCGATTCCAGCAATGAAGAAAAAATCCCCATCATTGACTACTGTACAATTCTCCACCTTTCTCTATAAAACTGTATATTATTTTAGATGTCTCTGCAAACACACTGCTAAGTCTATTAAATGAGCTAAAAAAAAATGGTTGAATCCCTGCACTAGTTTTCACACTAGTTACATAACTCTAAATGGTCCTAAATTCCCTCTTAATGACATGGAAGAGGAGTATCACATTCATCCTCAGATTCTTCCAAACAAACAACAGTTCTAATACAACACATAACAAGATCATACATAAAACTGGGCGGGTTCTTAGATATTCAAACCGCTAAGAATTCATGGCAATGTAGCAAAATGCAAAAATCATAAACCTCATTTAATAGATAGCTGAAAGATGGCGGGGTATGATGCGTGCCACGAGAGGTGTTTTCATCCGAAGAACAAATGTAAGATCCTCGGTCAGATCAGGGAGTTGCCCTTCGAATTCGCAATGCCATTCGAAATTCTTCACCAAATTGGCCAAGGTGAGTGCGATATGGATCTTTGCAAGCTCTATTCCAGCACAGATCCGCCTACCCGCCCCAAATGGGAGAAAAGACCTCTCCATGGCTCTTAGAAGATGAGCAGCAGCATTGCTGCCATCATTTCCACCTCCATCTTTCAAAAGATGCAAGAACCGCTCCGGCATGAACCGATGGGGTTCGTGCCACACATTTGGGTCATACAGTACAGCATAAAGGTTCACCAGAACAGATGTCCCTTCCATTACTTTGGTACCCATCAATGTGCTGTCCTTGACTGCCTTGTGCGGCACCGCAAGTGGCGCTATCGGTTTCATTCTCATCGATTCCTTCACTACAGCATGAAGATACTGCATCTTACTCACAGCCTGTACACTCACTGTATTCTCCGTCCCACTTTCATTGATCTCCTCATAGAGCTTTTGTTGGATTGCTGGGTCTCTTATCAAGAAAGCAAGTGCCCATGCAGTAGCAGTCGACGTGCTATCGACTGCAAGCAAGAACAGTTCAAATATATTAAAGATGACAACTTGCTCTGGCAAGTCCTGGGAGAGGAGGAAGTGCATGTAGCAATTTGGACAAGGTGAGTCAGATGATTGATGGCTAGAGATGTAAGGACGGATCAGCTCTTCGATCCTATGCTTCACTTCATATGTTTGTTGGAAGGGAAGCTTAAGGCCTGGGATAAGTCGAGTGAA
Organism: Magnolia kwangsiensis; assembly: GCA_037074715.1. Lineage (NCBI taxonomy): Eukaryota > Viridiplantae > Streptophyta > Magnoliopsida > Magnoliales > Magnoliaceae > Magnolia > Magnolia kwangsiensis. Next base: position 19,555,974 of record CM073572.1, read on the forward strand.
TGCAAATACATCGACCAGCCGTATATGGCCAGTAAGCCTGATGGTGTCCTCAACCGCACTATCCATGCCTTCAACAAACACTTCATCTTTGAATTCAGGGCCAAAACAAAGGCGGCCGACAAGCCGCACCGTGGTCTGCCGAAGCTGGAGCAGCGGCTTGACTACTCCACTCATGGACGCTTCCTCTTGGAGGCTCTGGATCATGTGGGCCATGTCTTTCTCCTGCAAGTGGACCTGTGCTGAGATGTTGGGTGGATTGAGGGCATAACTCTGGAGGCCTTTGCGAAGAGCCTGCCAGTAGGAACCCGAGTCAGAGGTGGCGAGCGTGCGCCAATTGGCAGTAACAAATTTCGACATGTATGGGAGCATCCGTGCAGCATAGTCCGGAGCCTTGCTCACCAGCACCTCCCAAGCTAGCTCATGATCGCTCACCACAATGGTAGGCCGGGAGCTCCCGAGCCAAACAGTCATGATTCGCCCATGCACTTGGGCAATATTAGCCAAGGTGACATGTAGCAAGTCACCTCCTTTGTAGAGTTGGTGTAGGTTCCCAATGATTGGCAGTGGCCGTGGCCCAGCAGGCCATTTTATCACCTTTGAATCCTTGACCAACCGCCGTCGCCACACGTTTTCAAGTAGCACCACTGCCACGGTCAGGGCTACAGTAATAATCCAAAGACCTTCCATTTCTACTAGGCTTTCCTCACTTCTTTTCCCTCTGAATATTTTATGGGTTGCTTGCATTGTGTGCTTGTATTGTTTTTCCAATATATATATATATATATATATATATATGGAAGGGAAGGAGAAGAGGGAGTTTGGTTGGTGGGGATTCGTCGCCGTGTCTTGTTCCATGCATTAAATGGGTAGGTGTTGGAACTGTGTTGCTGATGGGCTGGGCCTAGGGCTGTCAACGAGCCGGGCTTGGTGTAGGTCCCGTGCCATCGAACCGGCCCTGTTCAAAATTCTGATTTTTCAGGCCTAAGCCCAGCCCATTGACACGAATATCTAGGCCTGGGCCAACCAAACTCGAAAGTTTGAATAGGCTCATACCGACGGGCCCACCTTGATCAGTTCAAGATCTGGTCCAAAACCATTCCAGGCTCGGCCCATTGCCAGCTCCATACAACATACTTTTAAACTCGCTGACTCGACTCAGAAACTCAGCCAAGTCATCTCGCTTGGCAAGATTTCAAGCCAAGATGCTGGGAAGCTCGCTCCTCATATTGACACGGTACTGTCTTGGCAAGACTCGTTGAGTTAGACAATTCACTGGGTCGACTAGGAGTGACTCAGGCAAGTTGCTGAGTCGGTCAAAACCGAGTCAGCCATTCATCTGAATAAGGTCAAAAGGAAGGGTGGTTTTAAACCGGGATCTCCATCTTCAGACCGAGGAAGACCACATGGTTCGGTTGTTAGCTTTTTTTGCTATTTTTACAACACTTATCCGCTAATAAGTACCTATATATATATATATATATGAACCAAAATTGAGTGATTCAAGTAAAAACTCAGCTGAGTCTTGGAATCGAACTGAGCTGGCTGGACATCCAGTCGAATCCAATTTTCAAGTCTTTAAGCTATGCTACACAGCATCAAGACAGGAGGTGAGACTTGGGAGAGGTCGCTACCACAAACAAAAGAGTGGACAAAGTAACTCAATAGTAGAAACGAGTTGGAGAATCTTCGAAACCTCCATGTATGTGGACTCCTCTCTATAGCGGACTCCTCTCTATAGCTTTCAAGGCCAATTTCTTCAATGTTCTTGTTCTTGTCCTTGTTACCAGGCCACACATATCAACACATCCTAGCCATATAAATTAGGTGGGCCCCACCACAGAAGAGACCCCATGGCTTGTCTAACAAAAAAGCCAGTGTAGACAGTGGGACTTCTTTTTACCAATCATTTTCTTGTAAGAAATGCATGGAATTAACTTCAATCAGGCTACTTCCTGAATAGCCATCCCCTCCAATATCTTCTTTCACCATCTTCCTCATCCTAGCTACATCATCCCACCTTCCAGCTCCTGCATATAGATTCGACATCAAGAGATAGTAGCCGCAGTTTCGATAATCTAAGAAGAATATCCGCCTTGCCAGACATTCCCCTAGCTTGATATCTTGGTAGATACAACAGGCGCCAAGCAAGGCTCCATATACAACAGAATCTGGTTCAACCTCCATGTTTTTGATAAACAGGACGGCTTCATCCAACAAGCCTGCTCGGCCAAGTAGGTTGACCATACATGCAGAGTGTTGTAATCCAGGGGCAATCTTAAACACCTCAATCATAAGCTTAAAATATTTTCGTCCTTCCTCGACAAGGCCTGCATGACTACAAGCAGACAGTACTCCTAAGAAGGTAATTTTGTCGGATTTCAGCCCCCATTCTGCCATCCTGTCGTACTGCTCAAGAGCTTGCTGTTCCAATCCACACAAAGCAAGGCCCATGATCATTGAATTCCAGGTTGCCGCACATGGCTCTTCAATGGTTTTAAACACCCGTTCTGCATTTTCTATGGTTCCACATTTAGCATACATGTCTATCAGAGCAGTCCCAATGAAAGCTTCCATTTGGAGGCTGTTTCTAAAGATGTAACCATGGAGTATTTTCCCAAGTTGCAAAGACCGTAGCTGAGCACATCCTGAGAGCATGCTGGCCATCGTGATCGGGTCCGCTTCATATTGAAACACCTTCATTTGACAAAACAGATCGACAGCATCGATCAACCTCCCAGCCTGCACGCAACTAGAAATCATCAAATTCCAAGTGATCAGCTGTCTCTTTTGCATCCCTCGAAACAGAGAAAAAGCAGCTTCTATGTCATCACACCTTGAATACATGCTGATCAGCCCATTCAGCACTAAAGCCTTGGAAACCAACCCACTCTTGATTCCATAGCCATGCAAAGAGATGCCTGTTTGAATGTTGTGTCGGTTGGTAAACCCTTGAAGAATGCTGGCCATAGCAACTGCATCGGGTTTCATGTCGATCAGCTGCATCTGGCAAAAGCACTCCAAAGCCGAACAGACATCTCCTCTCTCAACATGGCCAGAAATTATAGCAGTCAAGGAAACCAAGTTCTTCTGTGGCATCAATCCATAAAGTAGTTCTGCTGCATCTATATTTCCAAACCTTGAATATATGCAAATGAGCGACGTAATTACTGAAATATCAGCAACTAGACCCATCTTAATAGCATAAGAATGGGTGGAATCCACAGGGACGTTTGCTGACAAAAGGCATACGATTGTAACTGAATTGGGTACCACATTTTCTGATAGCATTTGATTGAAAACAGCCAACGCCTCTTCCCAACTACCGTTTTGGCCATACGCTGCTATCATGGTGTTCCATGAAATCACACTTTTCTCAACCATGCTTCCAAACAAGAGCCATGCAGCATCTAAATCTGAGCACTTTGCATACATAGAAGTAAGCGCATTCATTACCCGAGAATCCAAACCGAGGGCCGACTTAACTGCATAGGCGTGAATGGATTTTCCTTGAAAGAGCAAGTCTTGTCTAGCACAAGAAGGTATAATGCTAACCAATGTAACCCTACAGGGGTTCAGGCCTACTTCCAACATACTCGAGAAGAGCTCCAGTGCATCAAAATCATGTCCATTATAGGAATACCCACAAATCAATGCGTTCCAGGCAATGCCATCTCTTTCGGGCATTTCATCAAATAGCTTATGTGCGGAGGAAATGCATCCACATTTTGCATATAAGTCGAGGAGGGCAGTAAGCACAAGAACAGAACTGCCGAATCCAGCTTTGAGCAGGTGCACGTAGATTCTTTGGGCATCGAATTTCTTTGAATCAGGCAAAGACACGGAAGCTTTTATGAGGAGAGAGAAAGTTAGTTCATTTGGTTTTAGATTGAGTTCTAGCATTCGAAAGAAAAGCATGAGTGCCGATTTAAAGTTTTTGGCGTTGATGTGAGATCTAAGGTTGGCATTCCAGAAAGAGATATCAGGGGTTTGAGGAAGGGCTTTGACAGAGAGATGAAAATGGAACAAGTGTTTGGCTGCCGCAGCTGCTGATTTCGATTGATATATAAGGGCATTATATGATCGGAGATGACATGCCAGAGTGCTGTACATATGAAAAGAGGTACCTAAGGCTTGATTGGTCTTTGAGAAGAGAGCTGGAGTTGTAAACAGATAAGAGACGTGGCAGACATACCATGCGGGCCACCCCAGGGGGTGCGTCCATATGCGCGGACCAAAATCAGGACGATCCTTTCAGCTAGTGGACCGCACCTGTATGCAGAAAGTAGACCCTTTGGTCATTTTCTTTTAACCATGCATTTTTTGTCCGCACAAGCGCAGCGAAATTGATGAAGACTAGCCATTGTTTGGGCCAGGGCATGTAGTCAAAGGACTGCCGACTCGATGAACGGCCCTGATGTTTAGAGTGTGATGCTAGGTGGGACTTGTGCTCATGTAGCCGGATTGCCGGAGCAGGCTTTAGATGGAGTTCTCTCTCTCTCTCTTCTTTTTAATTTCCGCCCATTTTATTCTTTTCTTGCCAATTGCATTTCATCAAGCCAAATTTCGACTACCTGTAATAATTTGATGAGTGTGATTAACGGATATGAACGGGGTTCATTATATGGAGGGTCTGGATCAGCATACATGTGTGCGACCTGAGTATGAACCGGCACACTCGCACATTAACTACCATACATAAAGGCTGCCATGCTTAACCTTTTGGTTTGGAGAAGTGATTCGCATTCTTATATATATATATATATATATATATATATATATATATATATATAGGGAAAGGTACTGTGTGCTCGACCTCATAGTAAGCTCCCGTGAGGTCGAGCTGTGTGGGCCCCACTGTGATGTGTGTCGACCATCAACACCGTGCATTTGATGGGTCCCCTTTAAATTATGGGATATCCCAAAAATCAGCCATATATGAAACTCAGGTGGGCCATACCATCTAAAATCATGTGAAGACACCGTTAAAACATATAAAAGCACCCGGTGAGGCCCATCTGAAATTTACATGCGTCTGAAACTTGGTCTAAACCCTCATCCAAGTGGTACACACATAATGGATGGGCTAGATTTGCAAACCACATATCGATGGGCTCAAAAAATGATTATTAATGTTTTAATGGTGCACGGCCCCTCTCCACTTCTGTATGTGGTGTGGCCCACATAAATCACAGATTGAATTGATTTTTGAGACCTAGGCCACGATGGAATGGTGCATCTGACTGATGGGGTAGATTTTTGAAACGCATCACGGTGGGGTCCACATAGCTCAATCTCATGGGACAAGCATATAGCACCTTTTCCATATATATATATATATATATATATATATATATATATATATATATATATATATATATAGAGAGAGAGAGAGAGAGAGAGACACGCAATGAGGTCAACCTCATGGGAACTTCCCATGAGGTTGAGCTGTGCGGGCCCCACCATGATGTGGGCCAAACATCTACTCCATCAGCCATATGCATCATTTCATGATGGGCCATGAGCTTAAAAGCCAAGTCAATCCATGACTTGAGTGGGCTGCACCACGTACAACAGTTGACAAAGGTTACCCTCCCATTAAAACATTCAAATCACTTATGGGGCCTACTGAGACGTGGTTCATAAATCCAACTCATCCATTGTGTCACACATGGATAAGGGATCAGACCACCAAGTGCTATTATATGCTTTAGGCATGTCTTCTCATTGTTTTAGATGATATGGCTCACCTGAATTTCGTAAATAGCTAGTTTTTGGGATATCTCCTGACTTAAATGGTAACCATCATATGCCCGGTGCTGATGTTTGGCCCAAATAACAGCAAGGCTCACACAATTTGACCTCACCGAAAGTTGTCATAAGGTCAAACCTGATAGTATCATTTCCCATGTACGTGTGTGAGAAGATATGTGTGTGGGAAAAGGTATCGTGCACCGCATAGTAACTTTCCACGAGGTGAAGTACTGGCAATTCATTTTGAAAATTCCAAATTAACAGTGAGGTTTTATAGGATAAATGGAGAAGCAAAACCAGTGAAACTGGTTATTAAAGTAAGACTCCCTGCAAAAGCCTGTACCATGAAGTACTGCTGTGGAAACTTAGGTGAAATTTATCATGGGAATTTTTGAGAAATCCACCCTATCCACCCATTTTTCCTGGGGATGAGACTAAAATTGAACCAAATCAAAGTCACAAGTGGATCATATCACAGGAAAACGGTGGAATAATGATTTCAACTATTGAAATCTTGATAGGCCTCACAGTGGTGTTTATTTGCCATTCAATCTATTCACAAGATCATATAGACGTGGATGAAGAAAAAAACAAACATAAGCTTGATCCAAAACGTCTGTAGCCCTCAAAAATTTTTCAACAGTAGACATTCAATTCAACTGTTTCACGTGATGTGGTCCATTTGAATATTTTATATGATTAATTTTTAAATTTAGACCCTAAAATTATATGATAAAATGGATGGATTGATCGGATCAGATACATAAATCATAGTGGATCTCTCAATACGCTAAGCGTAGTGAGTTACTCGCTGCAAAATCTGCTTCCGTCGAACAGGGGCGCGGATTAGCTAGCGAGACTAGCTACCGAAGTGACATCACCAAGTTCCGTGGCGCCGACCATGATGTATGTTTTGTATCCATACCTTACATCCATTTGGAGAGATCATTTTAGAGCAATATTCAAAGAATTAATTAAATCCAAAGCTCCAGCGGACCCAGCACAGGATACAGTGGGGACAGTGACGCCCACCGTTAAAAACTTCTAAAGGCCACAAAAGTTTTACATTAAGCTGATATTTGTGTTTTCTCTTATTTCATGTCTTTTTTTTACTTTTGAACAGGTTGGATTTCAAATAAACATTATGGTGGGCCTTAGGATAGTTTTAACGGTGGAAATCACTCTCCCACTGTTTTCAGTGGTGGGGTCCACTAATGATTTTTATCTGCCTCATTCTTTGGATCATGACTTAAAATGATATTTGAAAATAGATGGATGGTGTGGATATAACACATGCATCATAGTGGGGCCCACATAACTTACTGGCATCACTTCAGTAGCCGACTCGGTAACCCTTCGATATCGAGAAATTTTCAACTGTACGACCCATTTATGGCCCATTTACCCGCCTACATCAACCTCTTTTTACCTGCCCAGAATAATTCCCAACCGCACGGATGACTTGCCAAAGGTCAAAAATGCCCCTGCTTTTTCCTTCAAGCAGATCGATCGGTGGATAAGGCTGCGCTCCCTATGGCTATGGATTATAACCATAGCCAAAACCATAGCCATGGAAAAAAATTAATAAGGGCGGCAGTACCGTCGACTTCTAGACGTCTGGGCGATAGTGTCGCCCGAGTGCGGTACTGCCACCCAATTTTTTTTAAATTGAGTGATCCCATCATGGGCCCCACATAATTTTGAATGGCCCCACAGTCAATCTTTATGATTTTGGTAGGCTTCATATCGACCTGTGCACTTTTTTTTTTATGTGGATGACTTTATTCTACGTATATTTTTCTGTGAAGCAAATTTACCGTGAAATGCGTGAAAATGACCGTGAAGTGAAGGGAATTGACCGCGAAATGCATGGAAATGACCGTGAATCAACACAAAATCGCCAGGAATGACCGTGAAATACATGGAACTGACCGTGAAGTGAAGCGAATTGACCGTGAAATGCGTGGAAATGACTGTAAAGTGAAGGGAATTGACCGTGAAATACTTGGAAATGACTGTGAATCAACACAGAATCACCGGGAATGAACATAAAATGCATGAAAATGACGGTGAAGTGGAGCGAATTGACCATGAATCAACACGGAATCGCTGGGAATGAACATGAAATGCATGAAAATGACGGTGAAGTGGAGCGAATTAACCGCGAAATGCGTGGAAATGACCGTGAAGTGAAGGGAATTGACCGTGAAATGTATGGAAATGACCGTGAATCAACACGAAATCACTGGGAATGATTGTGAAATGCATGGAAATGACCGTGAAGTAAAGCGAATTGACCGTGAAATGCGTGGAAATGACCATGAAGTAAAGGGAATTGACCGTGAAATGCTTGGAAATGACCGTGAATCAATACAGAATCGTTGGGAATGACCGTGAAATGCATGAAAATGACAATGAAGTGAAGCGAGTTGATCATGAAATGCGTGGAAATGACCGTGAAGTGAGGGGAATTGACCATGAAGTGCATGGAAATGACCGTGAATCAACACGGAATCGCCGGGAATGACCGTGAAATGCATGGAAATGACCGTGAAGTGAAGCGAATTGACCGTGAAATGCGTGGAAATGACCGTAAAGTGAAGGGAATTGACCGTAAAATGCTTGGAAATGACCGTGAATCAACACGAAATCGCCCTGAATGAACGTGAAATGCATAAAAATGACGGTGAAGTAAAGCGAATTAACCGTGAAATGCATGGAAATGACCGTGAAGTGAAGGGAATTGACCGTGAAATGCATGGAAATGACCGTGAATCAACACGGAATCGCCGGGAATGACTGTGAAATGCATGGAAATGACCATGAAGTAAAGCGAATTGACCGTGAAATGCATGAAAATGACCATGAAGTAAAGGGAGTTGACCGTGAAATGCTTGAAAATGACTGTGAATCAATATAGAATCGTCGAGAATGACCTTGAAATGCATGAAAATGACAGTGAAGTGAAGCGAGTTGACCGTGAAATGCATGGAAATGACCGTGAAGTGAAGGGAATTGACCGTGAAATGCATGGAAATGACCGTGAATCAACACGGAATCGCTAGGAATGACCATGAAATGCATGGAAATGACCGTGAAGTGAAGCGAATTGACCGTGAAATGCGTGGAAATGACCGTGAAGTGAAGGGAATTGACCGTGAAATGCTTGGAAATGACCATGAATTAACACGGAATCGTCGGGAATGAACGTGAAATGCATGAAAATGACGGTGAAGTGAGGCGAATTAACCGTGAAATGCGTGAAAATGACTGTGAAGTGAAGGGAATTGACCGTGAAATGCTTGGAAATGACCATGAATCAATCCAGAATCGTCGAGAATGACCGTGAAATGCATGGAAACGACGGTGAAGTGGAGTGAATTGACCGTGAAATGCATGGAAATGACCAATGAAGGGAATTGACCATGAAATGCTTGGAAATGATTGTGAATCAATATGGAATCACCAGGAATGACCATGAAATGCATGAAAATGATGGTGAAGTGAAGCGAATTGACCGTGAAATGCGTGGAAATGATCGTGAAGTGAAGGGAATTGACTGTGAAATGCATGGAAATGATCGTGAATCAACACGGAATCGTCGAGAATGACAGTGAATGCATGGAAATGACCGTGAAGTGAAGCGAATTGACTGTGAAATGCGTGAAAATGACCGTGAGGTGAAGGGAATTGACTGTGAAATGCTTGGAAATGACCGTGAAATGCATGAAAATGACGGTGAAGTGAAGCGAATTGACCGTGAAATGCGTGGAAATGAACGTGAAGTGAAGGGAATTGACCGTGAAATGCATGGAAATGACCGTGAATCAACACGGAATCGCCGGGAAAGACCGTGAAATGCATGGAAATGACCGTGAAGTGGAGCAAATTGACCATGAAATGCGTGAAAATGACCGTGAAGTGAAGGGAATTGACCGTGAAATGCTTGGAAATGACCGTGAATCAACACGGAATCGCCGAGAATGACCGTGAAATGCATGAAAATGACGGTGAAGTAAAGCGAAGCGAATTGAGCATGAAATACGTGGAAATGACCGTGAAGTGAAGGGAATTGACCGTGAAATGCATGGAAATAACCATGAATCAACATGAAATTACTGGAAATGACCGTGAAATGCATGGAAATGACCGTGAAGTGGAGTGAAGTGACTGTGAAAAAGCCTTAATAGGAGCTCCCCAAATAGATGAAAAGTTTGGATATAACATAGACCTTATGATGGGACTCACAAAAGCAACGAAAATTCCACAGCAAAAAAAACAGACCAGACTGTCGCGGTACTCCAGTCTGGCAAATTTATTTTTTTTTATAAGGAGAACTTTTTCCCCCTTACATTTTTCTCTAATACATAATTATGTAAATATGTATATATAAGTATATAAAAATATTTTTCTATCTTTTAATTCATTTCTTTGTCTATTTATTTAACAAGCATATCTCCTAAACTAGAATGAGTTACTTAATGTACCACATATGATTTTGGAGTAAGAGAAACTAATTTAGCCAACCAACATAGTTATTTTCCAAGATTCCATCAGTTTGATGGTCAAAAATCCATTTCATTCACCTCGCGGTCAATTTCATTCATTTTATTCACTTCGCGGTCAATTCGCTTCACTTCACAGTCATTTCCATGCATTTCACGATCATTTCCAGCGATTTCATTTAGATTCACAGTCATTTTCATGCATTTCACAGTCATTACGCTTCACTTCACCATCATTTCCATGCATTTCACAATCAATTCCAGCGATTCCGTTTAGATTCATGATCAATTCCCTTCACTTCACAGTCATTTCCATGCATTTCACGGTCATTTCGCTTCACTTCACGGTCATTTTCATGCATTTCATGATCAATTCCGGCAATTTTGTTTAGATTCACGGTCATTTTCATGCACTTCACAGTCAACTCCCTTCACTTCATGGTCATTTTCACACATTTCACGGTCAATTCGCTTCACTTCACGGTCATTTTCATTCATTTCACGGTCATTTTCGGCGATTCCATTTAGATTCACGGTCATTTCTATGCATTTCATCGTCAATTCGCTTCACTTCACGGTCATTTCCATGCATTTCACGGTCATTCTCGGCAATTTCGTGTTGATTCACGGTCATTTTCATGCATTTCACAGTCAATTCCCTTCACTTCACGGTCATTTCCACGCATTTCATGGTCAATTCGCTTCACTTTACTGTCATTTTCATGCATTTCACGATCATTCCCGGCGATTCCGTGTTGATTCACGATCATTTCCAAGCATTTCACAGTCATTTTCACGCATTTCACGGTCAATTCGCTTCACTTCACGGTCATTTCCATGCATTCGCTGTCATTCCCGATGATTCCGTGTTAATTTACAGTCATTTCCAAGCATTTCACAATCAATTTCCTTCACTTCACAGTTATTTCCACACATTTCACGGTCAATTCGCTTCACTTCACGGTCATTTCCATGCATTTCACGGTCATTCCCGGCGATTCCGTGTTGATTCACGATCATTTACATGCATTTCACGGTCAATTCTCTTCACTTCACAGTCATTTCCACACATTTCACGGTCAATTCGCTCCACTTCACGGTCATTTCCATGCATTTCACGGTCATTCCTAGCGATTTCGTGTTGATTCACGGTCATTTCCATGCATTTCACGGTCAATTCCCTTCGCTTCACAGTCATTTTCACCTATTTCACGGTTAATTCGCTTCACTTCACGTCATTTTCATGCATTTCACAGTCATTCCTGGCGATTACGTGTTGATTCATGGTCAATTCCCTTCACTTCACAGTCATTTCCACTCATTTCACGTTCAATTCGCTCCACTTCACCGTCATTTCCATGCATTTCACGGTCATTCCCGACAATTTCGTGTTAATTCACTGTAATTTTCATGCATTTCATGCTTAGGGCCTGTTTGATTTTCTAATTACAGAGGTAATTCGAGGTAAATGAGTAATAATTATTTACCTCCGTGTTTCCGGTTGGATTTCCACAGCGATTTGACCGCCACCTTTATTTATAGCACTCCTCACGTCACCTGAGGAGAAAAAAAGTTAAATTGTGGGGCCCGCCTTGAAGTTTGTATATTATCCTCACCATCCATCCCTTTAACCAACTCATTTTAGGGCATGAGCCAAAAAAAGAGGTAGATCCAAAGATCAAGTGGACCACACTACTGGAAACAATGGGAATTGAACTCCTACCATTGAAAGCTTCTTGAAGAGCCCATAAGTTTTGGATAAAACTGATATTTTTGTTTCTACTTTATCCATGACTATGTGACCTTATTAACGGGTTAGATGACAAATAAACATCACTGTGGGCCCTAGGGCGAAAACAATTTTCAACCATTGATGTTTTACTGATCATTGTTTCCTAAGTGTGGTCCACTTGAGCTTTTGATTTTCCTCATTTTTGGGCTCACGCCTTAAAATGTATTTTTTAAAAGGATGGATGGTGTGGATAACTCATACATATCATGGTGGAGCCCACATATTTAAATCAGTAATAACAATGTTTGTATGGACCAATTTTCAAAACGTAATTCCCGGTGACTTTCAAATAGGTGTAGTAAGTAATAATCAGGTAATTTCGTGTATTTACCAGGAAAACTAAAAAATCAAACATCCCCTTAATTCCCTTCACTTCACGGTCATTTCCACACATTTCACAATCAAATCGCTTCACTTCACCGTCATTTCCATGCATTTCACGGTCATTTCCAGTAATTCCATTTAGATTCACGATCATTTCCATGCACTTCACGGTCAATTCCCTTCACTTCACATTCATTTCCATGCATTTCACGGTCATTCGCTTCACTTCATCGTCATTTCCATGCATTTCACGTCATCTCAGAAAACGAATGCATGTAGCCTTGAGTAGAATGGAACATGGAAGATGTAATGTAATAGTAGGATGAAGATTTAATAAAGAAAATCGATGAAAAGAAGGAATAGGGATGGAAGAGATGAATTCGGACGTGTATTTGAGGAAATAGAGATGACAGAGATGAGTTCAGACATGTATTTGAGTGTAAGGGAGTGAATTGAGTGAAATGCATGGAATTAACCATGAAGTGAAGGGAATTAACCGTGAAATGCACGGAATTGACCGTGAAGTGAAGGGAATTGACTGTGAAATGAATTGAATTGACCTTGAAGTGAAGGGGAATCGCCGAAATTGACCATGAAATGCATGAAATTGACCGTGAAATGAAGGGAATTGACCATGAAATGCACGGAATTGATTGTAAAGTGAAGGAAATTGACCGTGAAATGAAGGGAATTGACCGTAAAGTGAAGGGGAATCGCCGGAATTAACCGTGAAATGCATGGAATTGACCGTTAAATGAAAGGAATTGACCATAAAATGTACGGAATTTACCGTGAAGTGAAGGAAATTGACTATGAAATGAATTGAATTGACCGTGAAGTGAAGGGGAATCGTCGGAATTGACCGTGAAATGAAGGAAATTGACCATGAAATGCACGGAATTGACCGTGAAATGCGTGGAAATGACCGTGAATCTAAATGGAATCGCTGGAAATGACCGTGAAGTAAAGCGAATTGACTGTGAAATGCGCGGAAATGACCATGAAGTGAAGGGAATTTACTTGAAGTGCATGTAAATAACCGTGAATCTAAATGGAATCACCGAAAATGATCGTGAAATGCATGAAAATGACCCTGAAGTGAAGCGAATTGACCATGAAATGCATGGAAATGGTCGTGAAGTGAAGGGAAATGACCATGAAGTGCATGAAAATGACCGTGAATCTAAACGGAATTGCCAGAATTGATCATGAAATGCATGAAAATGACCGTGAAGTGAAGCTAAATGACCATGAAATGCATGGAAATGACCGTAAAGTGAAGGAAATTAACTGTGAAGTGCATGGAAATGACCATGAATCTAAACAGAATCGCTAGAAATGATCGTGAAGTGCATGAAAATGACCATGAAGTGAAGCGAATTGACCGCAAAGTGAATAGAATAAATAAAATTAACCGCGAGGTGAATAAAATGAATTTTTTACCATCGACCCGGTGAATTCTTAGAAAATAACTATGTTGGTTGGCTAAATTAGCTTATCCTATCTCAAAATCATATGCAGTATGTTAGGTAACTCATTCTAGTTTAGGAGATGCTTGTTAAATAAATAGTCAAAGAAATGGATTAAAAGATAGAAAAATATTTTTATGTACTTATAAATACATATTTACATAATTATGTATTAGAGAAAAATGTAAGGGGGAAAAAAGTTTTCCTTATTAAAAAAAATGCCAAAAATTATTTTTTTTTCCCATTGAATTTTCGTTGTTTTTGTGGGTCTCATCATAAGGCGTGTGTTATATCCAAACCATCCATTTATTTGGCGAGCTCATATTAAGGCTTAAGACAAAAAATAAGACAGATATAACTATCAAGTGGACCACACTGTAAAAGACAATGGGGAATTGAACGTATACCATTGAAACCCTTTTAGGGGTTACAGAAGGTTTGGATCATTGTAAAATTTGTTTTTCCTCTTCTTCCAGGTCTTTGTGACCTTATGAATAGATTGGATGGAAAATAAATGCTATGGTGGGCCTTACAAAATTTTTAACGGTAAAAATCAAATTCTCCGCTCCTCGTTGTGGTGTGGTCCAGTTGATCTTTGGGTATGATTTAAATTTTTTTGATAATGCTCTGAAATGATCTTGAAATATGGATGAACGGTGTGGATATAATAAATACATAACTGTGGGGCCATGTAACTTTGATATCTTTGAACCGTTCGTACAGCTTGGAGTTCGAGGAGCGTAAGCGCTCGTCTTCGAGCACCAGGCGATCCGCCTCATGAAGGAAAGCAGGGGCATTTTCCACCTGAGAAATGGGGCCGTACATCTGGGGATTATTCTTGGAAGGTAAAAAGCAATTGTGCTTAAAAAGGTTGCGGGCCGTATACTGGTCTTACAGTTGGAAATTTCTCCAATGGTATCTAATCCGCTTCTGTCAAACGGGGCCGTTCCAGAAACGGACTGGCTACTCCCCTGCCACCAGCCAATAGCGGGTGGTCGGTGCTCTGTGGGCCCACAATGACGTATGTGTTTCATCCCTGCCGTCCATCTATTTTTCTAGATCATTTTCGGGCATGAGACCAAAATAAGGTATATCCCAATCTCAAGTTGACCACATTATAGGAAACAGTGTTGATTGAACGTCGACCAGTAAAAACTTTTAAGGAGCCAAACAAGTTTTGGATCAAGATGATATTTGATTTTTCACTTCATCCATGCCTGCATGACCTAATCAACGATTATATTTGTTTTTTCACTTCATCCATGCCTGTATGACCTAATCAACAGATTGGAGGTCAAATAAACAGTACAGTGGGCTTTAGAAAGATTTTAATGGTGGATATTCAATCACTATTGTTTTCATGTGGTGTGGTCCACCAGATATTTATATCCCTTTCATTCATGGGATAAAGCCAAAACATGATATGCACATACATCATTGGACCACCACCACCACCGGGCTAGTGGTAGGGGGAGTAGCCAATCCGTTTCACACGTTCCGCACGGACGCAAAAGAAAGATGAGGTGGATTGGGCTCTATGAGGCCCAACATGATGTAAGTGTTTTACCTACGTTCATTGCTTTTCTTGAATCATTTTAAGGTATGATCCTAAAGAAGAAGCAGGTCAACAGCTCTAATGGACCACACTAAAGGAAGCTGCAGTGATAAGACACCCACCGTTGAAACCTTTTTTAAGGGTTACCGTGATGTTTTTTTACCATCTAACCTATTCAAAAGGTCATGTAAACGTAGATGAAGTGAAAACACAAATACCAGATTGATCCAAAACTTCTACATCTCCCGAGAAGTTTTTAATGGTGGACGTTCAATTCCCAACTTGTGGTCCACTTGATCCTGGACCTGACTCATTTTTGGGATCATATCTTAAAATGATATGAGAAAAATGGACGAACAGGGTGGATTTCTCAAAAACAAACCCACGGTGGCTTTCATAGGAAATACAAGAGAGAGCTGTTTCATCAGTTTTATTTCTCCACTCTCCTGTAAAATCTCAACGCTCTTTTGAAACTTTCACCATCCAATCTGACACTCGACTCATGGGAAGGTAACATGTGGCCAAGTATATAGTACCTTTTTCATATTTTATATATATATATATATGAAAAATATACTATGAGCTTGGCCTCATGAGTCCGTTCCATGAGGTCAAGCTGTGTGGGCCCCCCGTGATGCGTTTCAAACATCTACCCCATTAGTCAGATGCACCATTCCATTATGAGCCTTGGTCTCAAAAATCAAGTTAATTTGTAACTTGTGTGGACCACACCACATACAGAAGTGGAGAGGGGCCCGTGCACCATTAAAACATTCATAATCATTTTAATGGTCCACCGAGATGCGGTTTGCAAATCCAGCCCATCCACTATGTGTTCCACTAGGATGAGGGATCATACCAAGTTTCAGCCGCATTCAAAACTCAGGTGGGCCCCACCAAGTGCTTATATATATATATATATATATATATATATATATATATATATATATAGTATGCGCTCGACCTCACGAGTTCGTCCCATGCGGTCGAGCTGTGTGGGCCCCACCAGGATGCGTTTTGAACATCTACCCCATCAGTCAGATGCACCATTCCATCGTGGGCCTAGCTCTCAAAAATCAAGTCAATCCGTGACTTGTGTGAGCCACACAACATACAGAAGTGGAAAGGGGCTGTGCACCATTAAAACATTCATAATCATTTTTTGGGCCCACCAAGATGTGTTTTACAAATCCAGCCCATCCATTATGTGTGTCCCATTTGGATGAGGGTTCAAACCAAGTTTCAGACGCATCCAAATTTTAGGTGGGCCCCACTAAGTGCTTTTATATATTTTAACGGTGTCTTTACATGATTTTAGATGGTATGGCCCACCTGAGTTCTGTATACGGTTGATTTTTGGGATATCCCATAATTTAAAGGGGACCCATCAAATGCACGATGTTGATGGTCGACACGCATCACGGTGGGGCCCACACAGCTCAAACCTCACGGGAGCTTATCGTGAGGTCGAGTGCATAGTACATTTTCCCATATATATATATATATATATATATATATATATATATATATATATATATATATATATATATATATATAGAGAGAGAGAGAGAGAGAGAGAGAGAGAGAGAGAGAGTCATGCTCCCCTGCGCACATACGCACGTGCACACCTTTGCACACGTGCCATGGGTGTCTAATCGGAACGGTTCATGTGATTCGGAATTCCATGAAATCCCATGTGACAAATTTTCACCTCAATCTAAAATTCTGGTGGGCCAGAGCAAAGAGAAATGCAAATCAAGGGAGGAAACTGTTT
The DNA here is from genome assembly GCA_037074715.1 of Magnolia kwangsiensis. Taxonomy (NCBI): domain Eukaryota; kingdom Viridiplantae; phylum Streptophyta; class Magnoliopsida; order Magnoliales; family Magnoliaceae; genus Magnolia; species Magnolia kwangsiensis. The sequence continues at coordinate 19,573,144 of CM073572.1, forward strand.
TCATTTTTCATGGCCCATCAAGTTTTAGATCAAAGTAAAACTTTGGCCTGGGGGGTTTCACGAGGTTCTGTTTCACATGAACGGTTCAGATTTTGGATCCAAATCACATATGATGGGTTTTCAAAAAAGTTCGTACATAGTACGTACGAACCGGTTCGCAGGTGAGCGTTCCGCTATATATATATATATATATATATATATATATATATATATATATATATATATATATATATATTCTATTGTTTCCATGTGAGGGCAAGCGAGGCCTGAAGGCAATGGAACCAAAATAGTATCTCTTCCACATAAAACCCTTTTTTTTTTTCACATCCTTGGCATGTATTTGGATTTGGACCAGCCCAAAACTTCAAAGAAAGTGTACAAAAACAAAGATGACCACTTAATAAATGTAAATGAAACCTTGAAATATGACACTTTGATTGGTTTGAGGGTAAGACTAATCTCTGATCTGGATTTCATAGAGGGGAAAAAATTATACAGGAAAACCTAATATACATCATGTAAATATACTTGACTGCCAGTTCTTTTTCAGGAACAAAGAAAAGAAAAATAAAAATCAAGCCCCCATGATATCCACCGGATAGAATGAATAGAATCCAGATTGGACTGTAAAGATGACGTTGTATCCCCCAATAATTAGCATCACCGCTGACTACCTATTCAGCCAAATACTAGACCACTAGCTAATCTTCATCTTCTGAATCTGAAATAAGAAGCCATAGATGTTAGTAACTTAATCTGTTAAAAACATTAGATGCTGCTAAAAATGAAAGTTTTTATTAGAAAATGCACATTTCTCCTCCTGACTTCTATATTTGGACATTTTCAAAATGTCATGATAGTCAAAAGCTTAGGTTTGGCATGTCCACATCATAAGATGGCCATGGATAGTTGAACTTGATAACACTTATGATAGGTGGCAACAAAACAAACACGGGTCTTAGCAAGAGGAATCATAGGTCCTGACGCAGCAGAAGATTTATTGTAGAGCCCATTGATGGACAGTCCAGACTGCTGATCTGATGGTTCCCATTAAGGATGGAGGGATACTGGAAATATCTCGCAGATTAGAAGATCCCAACCCTTTGATCAGTATCCCACTAGTTAAGGAAAAGAAAGGCTTAGAAAGGCTATAATCTGGAAAAATGTCAAAACTTGGATACGGTTAGATCTTCAAATCTGGGACACCTATTCAAGCAGCCCCAAGCCTCAGATGTGCCCATCAGATCGACGATCTGGACGACCAAACCTCAGGTTCAATTTGAACATTGGATGCTAAGCTCACAGTTATTTGAATGGCAGATGGGAGTATTTTACTATATTACAACATTTCCAAACAAAGGAAATTTTGGGTGGGTGTGTGAATGTGTGTGGTGTGGGTGTGTGTTCAGAAGGAAAAAAAAAAAAAAAATGGAAAATTTTGGCAAACTGCTACAAAAAAAAAAAAAAAAAAACCACCTGTGCAGAATTCAAATGTCAAAAGAACATAGCAACACAATGTTTACCTGATCGGATATCCTCTCCCACTTGTCCTCTATTTTTCAGCTGTCTCAGAACCATTGAACATATGAGGATCCACCAGTATATATGAAACACAAGCAGCGTCAAGAGCATTATATTGAAAACATAGTACAACGAACAGTCATAAGTGTCTGATAGATTCAAGTAGTCACGAATGTGATAGCTGGAAAATGCGACCCATCAAAAGGATTAGTAAGAAATAGACCACACTAAACAAGATTAGCACACATTCAAATGGTGAAGACAAACCTCGAGGCCCAGATCACCCAAAAGGGAAAGAATATTAGCCGCAGTAGGAGCCACGAGACAGCAAAAAGTCCGAAGAAGAGGCTAGCTCCAAGCTCCTTCTCAGAATATTTAAAAACTTTAGCTGCTTCCATAAAGACATCACTAGCATCATGGAGGGCAAGAATTATTGACCCAATCTGGAAAAACCTGCAAAAGATAACTCAATCCCTTTTCAGTTAATGCCAATTTCAATAGAACCAATACAAAAATAGCATTAAGAAACATTCCCTGGATTAAAAAATAAATAAATAAAGGTTCCAAATGACTTACAAGGTAATGAATCATGAGAGAGAATAATAACACAATGTTTCTCCCAAATGGCATAGTACTTGACGAAAAAACAATAGCTCCCAGCCTAGACATAGATGTCAATCTATGAATGTTTTACTTCACCTATTTAGGTTTAGGATCTCAAGAAACCTCCAAATGACCCTTAAACCAAATCAAAGGTAATGGGAGGTAGATTTTCCTGCCAGCAACCTATACTGCATGGAACCAATCATTTGTTGGTAGTCGACATTCTGTCCCCATTTCAAATAGTGGGCATATGTGTCTTTCTACCTCTCATGGTAATCACATTCTGAAAATACCTCTCTTGACATCAATAAATGCCTTCTGCAAGTCAGTTTGCTTGAGATTTTGTGCTCACTAGAATTCGCTCCATGGAACTTTCTTCTGAAGGATAAAAAATTGGGGAAGTGACCCGCCATGGGTTCTTTGTCAACTCCAGCCCAAATATGTACGGAATAGGTTGTTGTGGGTGCTGACTATAGCGGTTCTCTGTCTATGGATAGGTTGTCTTTTCCCTGAGCCAGCTGTGAGCAAAGCAGTATCTGCTTTCTCTATCAAGCGGTTCAGGTGAAAGTTTCAGCTGTCTTCAGTGCTGGAGTTTGATCCAATCACTTGCTTGGTTGACTATACTAATTTGCAAGGACAAGATATTCTAATCCACATGAGGGTTTTCCTTGCTCTAGCTCATACGAAGATTGAATGAATGTGCCTTGGTTTGATCTTAGGTCTAAAATGAAGCTGAGACATTACATTTTGGGATGTGTAATCCATTTGATTAGCAAAGTTTATCCTCTTTGTTATCTCTTGACTGAGTATTGTCAGGAAGGCCAGCTACTTGATTGTTGAAGCTTCTTCATTCAGAACCTAAAATTTAAGAGATGGCATTTTGCAATTGATTTCAGTTTTAAAAGCGAAAGCCCATCCACGAGAAGCGGGTGAGATGTGTCTAGACAGACACTTAGTGTCAGATATGGTTCGATAATGCACTGCAACTCTGAATCAATTTTGGATGATAAATATATATATATATATATATATATATATATATATATATATATATATATATATATATAGGGAAAAGGTACTATGCGCTCAACCTCACGATAAGCTCCCGTGAAGTCGAGCTGTGTGGGCCCCACCATGATGCGTGTCGACCATCAACACCGTGCATTTGATGGGTCCCCTTTAAATTATGGGATATCCCAAAAATCAGCCGTATACGGAACTCAGGTGGGCCATACCATTTAAAGTCATGTGAAGACATGCCAAAAACATATAAAAGCACTTGGTGGGGCCCACTTGAGTTTTGAATGCTGCTGAAACTTGGTATGACCCCTCATCCTAGTGGGACACACATAATGGATGGGCTGGATTTGCAAATCACATCTCGGTGGGCCCAAAAAATGATTATGAATGTTTTAATGCTACACGGCCCCTCTCAACTTCTGTATATGGTGTGGCCCACACAAGTAACGGATTGAGTTGATTTTTGAGACCTAAGCCCATGATGGAATGGTGTATCTGACTGATGGGGTAGATGTTTGAAACGCATCACGGTGGGGCCCACACAGCTCGACCTCATGGGACGGACCCATCAGCTCAAGCGCATAGTACCTTTTCCCATATATATATATATATATATATATATATATATATATATATATATATATATATATATATGCAGCCACACCTGCTACAAAGACTGCACACGGGAAGTTGTTTAATGTGAGATTCGACTACTCCCCAGCAAAACCCCAAACTAGGGTTTTACCAATCACTACAATAGAATGTGATGATTTTTATTGATTGCAAACTGTAGTGCATGAGACACTTGGATCCATGGATAAGGAAATTTCAGGGTGGAATTGTTATATGCTAGCAAATGGTCGGACAGGGATTGGTGTGTGATTGGAGATCCCAATACAATTTTATATCTAGATACGAATTATGAGAAGAGAACTGCAGAACCACCAGCTTGGTGTTCAATGAATTGTGTGGGTTGATTGAATATCCCCTTCACGGAGTGAGATTCAAATGCCCAAGAAATAGAAAATCCCCAATCATCTGATGACGATAACTTGTTGCTCTTGAAGGGGACAGAAAGCTGACTATTCAGGAAGTTGCTTAGGGGTGAGGTCAATGATCATTCTCTGATTAATTTGTTAATGGAAGATCATTTGATGGGTCCAAACCAGCTTTGCTTATAACTCATGCATATTTTTCTACAAATTCACTAAGTTGAAGCTGCATTGCCAGAAAATAATCAGACCAAAGCACCTGCAGCATTTTCAATGTTCTACGAAACTGAGGGCAAAAGGAGGGCAAGGGTACTTGAACATTTTTAATAGATCAAAGAAATAAAACTTGGCCCAAAAGAGAAGGTGATCCAAAAGTTGGTAACAGAAACAAACAGCCTTGGATGCAAACAAGGAACTAGCATATTAACTATAAGAGTTGGCTTGCACTCTAATAAATCATGATTTGCTAACAGTGATGGCTCAAGAAAACACCCTTTGCTAAATGATCTGCTTCAGCATTTGCTACTGTCGGTAAGTAAATGATAGAGTTGCTCATCTTTGTAAAGGCATTCCAAGAACCATCTGATGATGATAAGATGGTACTTGAGACTCTTCTGGAAAAAAAAAAAAAAGTTTGTTTACGTGTCAACCAGGATCATATCTCAATATTTGGATAAATACAGTATATACAGACCCAAGTGTCTGCCCATATGAAGGAACACACGATCCACTTGATGAGTTTGTAAATAATATTGTGGAATGTGATTATTTTATACATGCTATTGCTTGAGCATCTAGGAAGTGTAAGGTCACGGACATTATCCCTTATAGTTAAAGATATCAAAGCAAAGGCTTCAACTTTTAAATTTTTATTTAGGCAAACAAGGAATCTCCAGATCTTCTGTCCTGGGATTCTTTATCCATTGTCAAAATGGTACTCTCTCTTTGCATTATGACTTGTGTTTGCTCATGTTGGGGAATGAGATCTTTTACAAATGCTATTGCTTGAGCAGCTGGGAAGTGCAGGGTTCCGTGGACATTGTCCTTTATTTTTGACATTATCAAGGCAAAGGCTCTCCAGATTTGCTTTAGGCAAGCAGGGATCTCTGTGTATTCTCTTCATACTGAGAGTGTTTATGTATCGCCTTAATGGATAGTTTGTACTCTTCTTTGTATTTAATAGAGAGATTATGTTACCAATAAAAATTTATAAAAACAAATGTATAACATGATGTAGGACAATTAACCACTTGCACTAAAAGCTCGAATTGTTAGAGTATAGCGAATTAATCCCTTTATCTCATTAGCTCAGGCCCCACATCTCATGGGTTAGAACCTCGGCCGAACCCCCCCTCGTGGGCCCCAAATCACATGGGTACCGCCTCACATAGGCCGCCCACCTCAAGTGTGTCCCTACATCCCACAGGCTACCGCACTCGAGCCCGGTGTGAAATGCGCATTAATCACCCCCGGTGAGGAGTCTCGAACACGAGACCTCTCCCATGGGCCAGCCCACCCCGAGTGTGCCCCTGCATCCCACAAGCGACCTCACTCAAGCCCAGTGTGAAAATGCCCCTGCATTAATCACCCTCGGTGAAGAGTCTTGAACACAAAACTTCCCGCTCCGATACCAATTTGATGCAGGACAATTAACCACTTGCTCTAAAATCTCGAATTGTTAGAGCATAGCGAATTAATCCCTTTATCTCATAGTCCAGGCCCCACATCTCATGAGTTAGGACCTCGGCCGAACTCCCCCGTGGGCCTCAAACCACATGGGTCCGCACACAGGCCGCCCAACCCGAGTGTATCCCCGCATCCCACGAGCTACCCCACTCGAGCCCGATGTGAAATGTGCATTAATCACCCCTGGTGAGGAGTCTCGAACACAAGACCTCCCCTGTAGGCCCCACCCACCCCGAGTGTGCCCCTGCATCCCATAGGCGACCCCACTCGAGCTCGGTGTGAAAATGCCCCTGCATTATACCAATAATGAAAATGACATCATTTAAAATGAGATTGGCCAGTTTGCATCAACCCCAGGATGAGAAAGAAAGGAGTGAGGCCTGACCATGCACATTTTGCGGAGTCGAAGGCATTTGGAACATTCCAAAAATGCTTAATGCTCCCATCCCCAAAAATAATAATAATAAACAAAAAATTAAACAAAAAAAAATCCTCAAATGAGGATGCAACAATAAAAAGTCAAACATGTTATTTGTCGCATTCTCATTGGAGGAAGTGGAGGCACAGGTCTATTGCTTCAGGTATGGCTAGACTCGATGTTCGAAGTATCGGAATCATTACAAGTTTCGCCAACTGGGTATACGGAAACAAGTATCAATATTGCCGATTCCCGGAAATGTATCACTGACTGAGGGAAACATGGGGGCAATGATGGAATTTTTCAGTGGAACTTTAGGAGATGCTAAAATAAACATATTTGCATATTTAGGAATTAAAAAATTGCAAAAAATGATGCATACACAATAAGTTTACATTTAATTGGAGCCTAAATGTATCGCTAACTGAAGGAAACAATAGAGAAACTATAGAACTTCAAGAGATGCTAAAATACACATATTTGCATATTTGGGAATTAAAAAATTACATAAATGAAGCATACATAATAAGTTTTTATTTAATGGGCTCCTAAAAGTATGTGTTGTTGTAAGAAATCAGTTCAATAATAACAAAAATGAGTTTATATACTACAAATGTAGGTACCAAGCAATAACTAAGACATAAAAGTAAATGAACTAAAAAATATACCTGCATACAAATACAACCGATAATGACAACCATTCATAACACAATAATCAAATATCATTAAACCAATTAAAAAGCAAACAAGCATGCATAATGCATTCATACATAATACATCCATGCATATATAAGCACATAAACACAATACAAGTGCATGATGTCCTAACCATCCAATTATCCATCCCATCCACCCATCCATCCAATCATCTAAGCATCCATCCAACCATCCCATCCAATCATCCATCCATCACATTCATAAAGCCATCCAACTATCCAATCACCCTAAACCATCCAATCATCCAAGCATCCACCCATCACATCCATCCCATCCATCCAACCATCCATCCCATCCAACCATCACATCCATCCAACCACCCATCTAATCATTTGAACCATCCATCGAACCATCCATCCATCCCATCTATCCATCCAAACATCCATCCATCACATCCATTCATGCATACATACCAATGTTTTGAATAGTGTCCGTAGCATAGCCACAATGCTACGTAGTGTTAGCAAATGGCATAAATCCTCAGTAGTGTACGCTATAGGGGCCGTACCGTATGTAGCGTCATAATGAATGTTGTGCTCACTTTTTTCAATGATAATTGTATATTGTATTTTGTACTTAACACTCTCAACCTGTGGAGTTTATTTTCATTTCATACTTGTGACTTGTGGTTTCAATCAGGTATTATTAACTAAAGTGGTTTGCTTAGAAAGTTGTTGATGCCATAATGATTTGATTTATATATGTGGATTGGCTTTTGATAAATGACAATTAATAACTTGTTTGAACATGCTTATACTTGAAAAAATAACTCATCTTTTAGGCATTTATATTATATATATATATATAGAGAGAGAGAGAGAGAGAGAGGAATGCTCACCTGCGCACCAGTTCTCACGAGAACTCGTGAGAACTTTTTCACAACTCATCACACGTGATGTGGGCCCAAATCTGAACCGTCCATGTGATGAGTGATGAAAAGGTTCTCACGAATTCTCGTGAGAACTAGGGCGCAGGTGAGCAATCCTCCTCTCTCTCTCTCTCTCTCTCTCTCTCTCTCTCTCTCTCTCTCTCTCTCTCTCTATATATATATATATATATATATATGTATGTATGTTTGTTTTTCTTACTATTTAGAATATTTATCATATTTTTAGATTAAAAAGTAGAAGACTAAATGCTACGCAACACGCTACCGCTATTTAAAACACACACGCACGCACGCACACACAAAAGAAAAGAACACTCAAGAAAAAAAATGAGTTTTTCCAATTATACAGTTCTGTTTTTAAAAAATATAGAAAATAAAAAAAATGACAAGATTACCATGATCCATGATTAAACATCAAAACATAAAAAATAAAAATAAACAATAAGAAAGCAACAATCTAAAATGTACGAGTTGAAAATTCCTTTTTCGATTTAAACAGTTTTTTGAAGAAAATATATATTTAAAAAAAAAAAATCTTAAAAACCAAGAGAACACCGTGAATCAGTAGATCAGCACCTCCACGTGATCATATAAAAATTTTGGGCCCCAATCCTTATTTTTGGCAAGAAAATGGGAGAAAAATCGGTTTTCCCAATTTTCCCCACATCAGAAAAATTGATCCCAACGTCTCATGCATTTACATGGATTTCAAGTGCAATCTATGTTTAAATCTAAGAACAAAAAAAAAAAAGGTATTTTACACAATTTCATACCTTGATATTCCAGCCCACTGACACTTCAATCTTTTATTTCAGCCCTAAATCGAAACTTTAATCCATGGAGATTACAAAGGACTGGCCGATTATCACTCTACAACTAAGGTCTGAAAAAAACTACTTTTTCTTTCTTCTTTTTTTTCTTCTTTCTTTTTTCTTTTTCTTTCAATGAATATCAGCGATATTTCCCACAAATCATAGACATTTGCCTTTCGTACAGGGGTAGGTATGCGATATTATCGTCGAAACTTCTAAATATCAATAATGCCAATATAATCAGCGATATCTCGCCAAAGCCTGGAAATCCTGTGATAGAATGAGGTATTGGTATCTCGCCAATTTGGCAATACCAATAATATCGGCGATATTATTGATTTTATTGGGGAAACTTGGAACAAAGCTTGGACTTGACCCTAACTCAAACAATCAGAGATTATGAAGAATATATTTGATCAATATTGACTTTAAATTATCAAAAACATAAAATCGATATTTTTATTGGTATTGATTCAAAAGGTGGCTTGCAATGAGCTAAAAGAAAAGCAAGTAACAATATAACAGCAGTAACTCAATGGGATGCTATCTGAAGCAAGCTGAAGAAGACACAATACAAAGGCGAAGCAATAGCAAGGTCCTATACTGGCTCAAGGATGAGTTCTTCCTGAATCTGGGGAGCTTGGATTGATTCGATCAGATCCTTATTCCCATGTTCAGGTGACACATGACCACATGTGTGAGCCTTCTCATGTTATGTCAGATATTAATTAAATAAAATGGTCAATTCTGTCCTTTTATAATGGAATTGACTAAAATATCCTTTATGGCTGGTTGAGAGTTAACTATAGATGGACATTGTTGGAATTTCAGTGTAGAGTAAGGTTTTGTTTATGTCAAGGTCTATATGACCATGATGGGGCTCCCTTACATGATGTCATGAAGAATTTAAGCATAAAAGAATGCTTTGTTTTCCTTCTCTTGAGATGGTAGATTCTTTTGGTGAGATTCCATTAGATCCATGGTAGAGATGCCATTAAGAGGTGGCACAGTGCTGCCTAGTTATCCACATCTCCGTCAATTGTGACCCAATCCAGCCTGGCATCCTTCGGGTTATGTAACCAGGTAACACCAATAGCCTCTCCACAATTACCACCAATTTTTTTCTTCTAGCAGTAGCTCAAATGATGACTGGGCTCCAATTTCAAGCTAGATTATTGATTTACATGAAAATCAGTAAATAATATCGTAAGAAAACACTAACGGAACACCTTGATATTATGGGAACTCAGAAAGTAAAATGAACAGAAATTTAGAAACCTTCATGCGGCATGTTGTTCTGAAAATCAGGCACCTTGTTTAAAATTTTACTTCTTACTCAAAATTAATAAGGGTCATTGAGAGAATTTAGAAGCAGCACCAATAGGTACTAAGATGAGCGAAAGTAAACTAAGATAGTTTGATCATGGGCGAGTGAGCTGGTACAAGTTGAAGGCTGTAAAGGGCATGGAGAAGGCCCAAAAGTACGTGGGTGGAGGTAGTAAGAAAAGACTTGATGACCTATAGTCTAACTGAAGTTATGGCCCTTGATAGAGTGGAATGGTGGAAGAGGATTATCTAACCAATCCCAATTAGTTGGGATAAGGCTTAGATGATGACAATGATGATGATGATGATGATGATGATGATGACGACGACTAAAAATTAATAGAGGTCTACAATTATGATACAAAAGGAAAGAAAAGGAACAAAAAATCGATTTTGCCAAACGTTGATACAAGAAAAGGTAGCGTGTCTCCCAAGAAGGGTTGCACACATAAACCCATCCAGTTCAGGAAGGAACTTTTGCAGTCCACGCCAGACTAACAACAGTCGGCGCAAGACATTCATGACAAGTGCAAAGAGACTACCAATCAGTATTGACACTTCCCACTAAACCCCATGGTTCATCCAATTAAGAGGCTCTGCGCTGCCTAACTAATAGCAGTGCACCACATTTTACTCCAACCAATCAAAGCACGCCACATGTCCATTAACAGTTTCAGGTGGAAAATAACTGTCATTTAAGCAGGTAAATAATACCCCCAATGCCTATAAATACCCCACAAGTCTCTCATTTAAGGACACATGTTCTTATACATGTGAATATCAAGATCGAGATCCAGTTCCCTTCTGCTCATTGCCCAGCGCATTGAGAACAGGTTAGCACAGTGTAAGTCACCGGGCTCTAATGCCTGAGGGACTTCCCTTGACGATACTCTCCGTGAGTGGGAGGCACCAGCCTCGAAACCCCTCAGAAGAGATGGTGTGAGGTGGCTCTGTATCTAGCACTATACGACATGTAGGCTCCGCGCTAAATGAACAGTACCAGTTCCTAACACCAAGAACCCCATGCATTGAAGCTCTACACCACATGAATAGTACCAATTCCTGACAATCAGCGCTAGTGCACAAGGCACTCCGCGCAGACTCTGTTTCATTCTTGAGATGAGACCTGCACCACATCTCTCAATGGTTAAATTTGCCACACACTACACCAGTTTCATATTATTTTCACTTTCCATTTGGCATGTTAGACCCATGGCAATGCCAAAACATAAAAGTCCCAACCAATTCAGCATTGTAAGCAACTAGTTGACGAGGTAATGGCAACTTATTAGATATACAGGATATGTAGGCTACATGGCTATATGGTTATATGATGCCTCGCAAGCTATATGGCTATATGAAGCCTATATACCTATCTGGATACATGATACACAACCTACTCTAGTTGCCTGACACCCAGTTGGCTATGTGAAACCCCTACAAGTTGACCCAGTTGGCTATGTGAAACCCCTACAAGTTGGCCCAGTTGGCTATGTGAAACCCCTACAAGTTGGCTATGTGAAATGCCTACAAGGCCTTACGGGTATACAAGTTCCTTGAAGCTCTTGAAGGCTATTCTGATAGATGCTCCAGACACTCAGTGACGAAGGACATTAGCTTAGGAGAAATCAGGCATTTGCCTCATTTGCATTTGTATCCTTTGCAAGCTATTTTCCTTCGTTTTCCCTTATACTCAAGGGTTTTCCCCAAGGATTGTAATTAAAGGCTTATGGCTTATCACAGCCTGGAATGTATTTTTCCCCAGATCAAAGAAAGCCTTCTAAAAAGGCATTTATGGATGTGGATGTGATGTTTGCTATGCTAAATAAGTAAGAAATAAACAAAACCAAACAAACAAAAGGCACTTGTTTAAAAACGCAGTCAATACCACTCAAGACAACCAATCAAGGAGGAACAAGAAACCAGCCAACAGGGATTCTAAAACAGCTTTTAATACTTCTCTTTGCAAGGTGATATAGATTTCAATGCTGAAACAGTTATCTGCAAATGAAATAAATACGTGCAAAACAATGAATCCAGAAGCTGTTTAAAGCCCATGGGAAAGAGCTTTGAATTTACAGCAATGAGTTCGGAAAATATTTAACTAGTGTAAGTACCAGGATCACTTATATGATTCAGAATCTATAGAGTAAGCAGAATAATACCTTGTAACGTAAGAGTATCCAATCAGGATAGTAGTGACAATGTGATGAGACATCATTATGGAGAAATCTTTCCTTCGAGTCTCCCATGTGAGGAGTGCCGCAATGCTGTAGATGTAAAATCCACATTGACACATGTAGTAAAGCTTCAAGGAAAACCTACACAGAAGAAGCAAGTTAGCACCACTGCAACATTTCCAGAATAAGCATGTAAATCATTTTTTTAGAGAGAGAATAAGAACGTAAATTTTTTCTTTCTTTTTCTTTTTTACTTTTTTTAAAGATAGAATGTAAATCATTAGTTGACAAGAAAACTATACCATTCAGTACTGAATTATACAAAAATAAATTCTGCATCAAAGATCTTATTTTCAAGTTGGTGTGGGACATATAAGTAGTAAATGTGAAAAATCAGTTCATACTTGCCTGCATGCATAAATGTGTCTGAACCAACTTCTGGCTATTGGAAAAACCAAGCAACTTCAGTTTTAAGTGTACTAATTTCAGATATTCTAAACCACGTGCAAATCCAAATAAAGTTGGTTGCTCCTTACAGTACCTGTCATTTGCAAAATTCTGCACACTTCTTTTCCCATAGATCCTTTCATTTCTTTACAGTAATCCACCCTAAATAACTGAATCCCATTTTAGTCCATCAAGAGGAGCCAGCGGCCACGGGCAACAAGACAACACAATTCTAAAAACAAGCGTCCAATATGCTCATGTATTTAATATCCATAAAATTATGCCCACGCATGAAAACTGATTCATACACACGGGAAGCAGGAAATACAATTATGCATTTCCTGAAATCAAGGACAGATGCTTATACAACTCAGAAGTCTTCAAAATAACAGCCAACAAGTGAGTGTAGCACTTTCTCCTCGTTTTTTATCCTAATAAGATTTTCAAATATTAATCAATCATACTAGGGAAAGGGGAAGGCCAAAAGGATGTGGACAGAGCCATGGAGGTAGTAAGAAAAGAGTTGATGACATATGGTCTAATTGAAGGTATAACCCTTGATAAAGTGGAATGGCAAACAAATTCATGTACCCGAGTCTAATTAATTTGGATAAGGCTTTAGATGATGATAATGATGACAAGTAGCACCTCAATGTCTACTTTCATAGATGATGGGCCATTAGTAATATTAGAACATCAGAAGGTAAAAGCATAGAAATTGACGCGCTATGAAGTGGAAATTGGAGCTCAAATTGAAAAGGAACAGTTCTAAATGGCATGTACCAGATTCAAGACTCAATCTTTATCTCCCAAAAGCCACACAAGATGAGGAAGAGAACGGGTGTTGAATGAAATTCTACAGTTTTTAGGGCATCACACCACTAGAAAGGATACAACTAGGGCTTCACACTGCTAGCTTATGAAGCATCACACCGGATACACCCAAATCCCACGTGTACACACAGGGCCAGCGTGTGCCCGCCTGCTGGCCAACTCAAACTATGCAGTCCTAAGGCTTTCTGATTGGAATGTAGGGCCCAAACTTGAAGCACCCAAAACCTACACATGCAAATAGGGCCAGGGTGGGCCCCGTCTGCTGCCAGATTCAAGATATGAAGCCCTATGCCTTTGCGATTGGACTATGGGGCCCACAATTCCAATCTGGTGGCCCAGTTAAGGGTCGACTGTGGGGTCCAAATCCAATCAGATGCTCCAATTACTTGTCCAGTTGGACTATGGGGTCCACATGTCCAATTGGCACATTGAAGGGAAGAATAACTCTGATCAAATCAGTTATCACCTCTCACCAAGTTTATACGCCATCCTTGTTCAGTTGTCCAATGAAAGTGATGGCCAAGATTGAAACTACTCAGAAAAGTTTCTTTTGGAACAACTAGAAGGGGGCCCGGAAGTTTCATTTGGTAGCATGGCATGAGGTGCACTGGGATTTGGGCTTTAGAAGCATTAGAGCAACTAATGCAGCGTTCTCTACAAATGGCAGTGGAGGCTAGGGAATGGAAAGGACTGCTTCTCGGAAATAATGGTGGCAAGGTATGGTGCCTTGGATTCCAGCTAGGAGATCAAGCTGGCACCGTGGAATGTCGGTTACCAAATTTGGAGGGTCATGTCATGGGTTTAGACTTTATGTGCCTTTTTTTCCGATTCATAATGGGTTCAGGGGAGCTCATTTGGTTCTATGAAGATCTTTGGTGTGGGAATGATACCCTTGCTTAAAATTTTCCAGATCTTTATTGGTTTGCCATCAAAGCAAGTGACAGTGAACAAGGTTTTTCAACGCATGGGGGGGAAAGTGATATAGCGTCCACTATGCTTCTATCTCAATATGATTGACTCAAAAGCTGTTAAGTTTTGCAAGGTTTGTTGGTAGTTGTCAGGCCATATATATTCCTCTTGACAGCACAAATCGCAGAATTTGGTTTCTTGGACCTGACGGCATGTTCTTGGTTAGATCCATGGTGCATCTACTAATATGGAAACAAAGGTACAAGATCCCAGCTTCCTCATTTAGCGTTACTGTGACTCACTATTTTAGGTAAGATTCTGACCTATGATCATCTCAAGAATAGAGACTTCGTGATGCAGGACAATTAACCACTTACTCTAAAAGCTCGAACTGTTAGAGTATAGCGAATTAATCCATTTATCTCTAGCCCAGGCCTCGCATCTCATGGGTTAGGACCTCGGCCGAACCCCCCCTCATGGGCTCATGGGCCGCCCACCCAGAGTGTGTCCCTATATCCCACGGGCTACCCTATTCGAGCCTGGTGTGAAATGCCCCTGCATTAATCACCCCCGGTGAAGAGTCTCGAACACGAGACCTCCCCCGTGAGCCCCAAATCACATGGGTCACCCACCTCGAGTATGTCCCCGCATCCCACGAGCTACCCCACTCGAGCCCAGTTTGTAAAATGCTCCTGCATTAATCACCCCCGGTAAGGAGTCTCGAACACGAGACCTCCCGCTCTGATACCAATTTGATGCAAGATAATTAACTACTTACTCTAAAAGCTCGAACCGTTAAAGTATGGCGAATTAATCCCTTTATCTCATAGCCCAAGCCCCCACATCTCATGGGTTAGGACCTCGGCCGAACCCCCCTCGTGGGCTCATGGTCCCCAAATCACATGGGTTGCCCACCCCGAATGTGTCCCCGCATCCCACGGGCTACCCCACTCGAACCCGGTGTGAAATGCCCCTGCATTACTTCGCTTTGGCTAGTAGATGTATGCCGTACGGCTCTAGCGAGTACCGATCATATCTTGTTGCATTGTGACTTCTCCCGTAGTGTTTGGTTTGTTGTAAATTGTAATATCAAAGTTCGAGATCAATAGAGTATTCCGAAGCTTGGATGCAAGTCATGGAATGTTGGTTTGTGTCTACTTAGGGTTGGTTTAGCCATATTCTGTGGAAGATGGTGGCTTTTGTTGTCCCTTTGGCTTGAGAGAAATAACAGGGTATTCGACAAAAAAGGTGTGGAAAATATTATCATAAAACAGTAAGGGTAAAAGTGGTCAAATGTGTTCATAGGAGCTTGGGTCATTAAGACTTGCTCAGTATTGTCGAAGCCTCTTTGCCTGCAGGTATTTTTGAAGCAAATTTTGACAGGAGTCCTTGGAGAAACCTGGGGCCAACGGAACAAGCGGTTGGTCCGAGATCATTTTGGTATGGTATTGATTAAAGTATTTGGGTCAATTTTGACTCAAGCATTGCTGAAGCATCAGTTCTTTTGCAAAAAGTCAAAATTGTGTTGAACCTTAACCTACTATGTCCTACCATCAAGGGCGATTCAGGTAATGCAACTTCTTGGGCAAAGGGGAGAAATTGCCCAAGGAGGATTGCCGACATCATAGAAGAGGTCCATGACTTATGTGAGCACCATCAAATTCCTTCATTCTCACCCCAAAAGAAGCTAACTCCAGGGCTGATGAGTTAACCAAGGTGGCATGTTCCAGATTGAGCTTGTTGTCAAAGATTTGAGATAGTTTTTGACCATGTGTCTCTGTTTTCAGTCTTTTATGTTTGGTGCTATTCGTGTTTGGGTTTTACAAGTTGTTTTTGGTGACCTGATTGTATGTGTTGTTTGGCTAACTTTGGTCCAATCATCCGTGTTGTTTCTTTCCCTTCTTTCTTAAAAAAGTTCAGCATTCGTCCAAAAAGAAAAAAGTGGCCCACCAGCATTAACAAATGTGATTAAGGATCAATTGATTAAGAGATGGCAGTGCAGTATTGTCAGAGACGAGTGCATCGAGCAGTGTAGCGCACTCATGATGCGGTATTGGGTAAGACATCTGGGACGGAAGGGAAGCTGCATCTGTGGACGACCATTGCATGCTACTCCCCCACCTCTCCCCATCGTCCCCCTTCTACTGCATGTGGTCAGTCACCTCCTCTGAATCTCTTTCGAAGGTTTGCGATCCATATCACAGGCAAAATTCGTTTCGAAGAGTTGGAGCGGGACGTTCTAGGATTTCCCTCCCAAGATCGGAGGTTTGAAACCAGATCGTTCAGGAACTGATGTCCTCCTTCCCGAATCTGTATTGGTACACTTCTCTCCTGAAAAAAATGACCCAATTCAGGAGTTAGGTCGCACCGGCCTCTTCGAACTCAAGTAGCCCTTGTTCCAGTGGGGTGTATACGGTCTGCGTATACACCTCTGTTTGTGAAAAAGCTTTTTACTTTCCACGTTTGGGTATACCGCCAAATCAGGAGATTTTTAGGTAAATCTCAGGACGTCGTATCAAAGGGTTTTGCAATATTCTTCGGTCAGTGTGGAAGATGGGATACGACCAATGCATGTGACCATTAAAGGTAAGTGAAGGACGTGGATAGACCTTGATTCGAAGAAGTCTACCGTTTATAAAAACCTACACTCCTTTTTCTTCTTCTACACCATCTATTTTTGGAAAGTTTTTTTTGCAGTAAGACTGTGCTACATCCGGGCTGATCATTGGTGGAGGTATTACTCATATCTTCCTTGAGTTTGTACGGAATGAAGCACTGGGCCATATTCTGATGGGTCCCACAAGTAGTAGATCCTAGCGGCCAAATCGGATTGCCTCCATCACCTCCATCCGTGTGTAATAATGGATGCTATCTAAGCCCCACCATGGATGGGCTGACGGGATGGTTTGGCTACAAGGGCCTAATTCATTCACGATCAGAAGAGTGTAAAATAGATGGACAGCATGGATGGGTCACAGACATCATTGTGGGGCCCACATAGCACTGACCATCAACCCATAAAAGCCGAGCAGTGGGAAGAGGCAATGCGTTTCAGCTTCAATATAAAAATTATATACACTACATGGCCCATATACGTCACTGTATCCAAACATTGGCTACTTGGATGCATTTGTATACTTGCCCAACAAGCAATCTAATCCAAACACTCGCTTGTCCTCTGCGTATGTGGATGTACTTCGATTTTGGTCGAACGTATACTTCAACAATAAATGGACACAATGCAACACAATGGCATACGTAAATCCAAACAGGCCCTTATGCAATTAAGCGATGGCATAAGTGATCAACTCAAGCTGATGGCATGGATGTGGACCATCCATCATATTGAACCCACCTTTGATGTGGGTCGTCCATCTTGCAGGGCCCACCTTGGATGCAACCATTCATCATTAGGAGCCAACCTTCGATGTGGATTGTCCATTATGTGGGGCCCACCTTCAGTGTCCAATGCCTATCTCACGGAGCTCACCTTTGATGTGGACCATCCATCGTATGAAGCCCACCTTAAATGCAGGTCATTCATCATGTGGATAGTCTGTTATGTGGGGCCCACCCTAATGTGGGTCATCTGTCATGTGAGGCCATCTTCGATGTCCACTACCCATCTTGTGAATCCCACCTTTGATGTATACCATCCATCGCGTGGGCCCCGCCTTCAATGTGGGTAGTCCATCACCTTGGATGTCGGCCATTCATCATTAGGGGCTGACCTTTCATATGGACTGTCCATTATGTGGGGCGCACCTTGATGTGGATCATCCATCTTGTGAGGCCCACCTTCAATGTTCATTGCCCACTTTTGATGTGGACAATCCATCATGTGGGCCCCACCTTCAATGTGGGTCACCCATCATGTGAGGCCCACCTTGGATGTTGGCCGTTCATCATTAGGGGCGACCTTTGATGTGGACCATCCATTCTATGGGGCACACCTTGATGTGTGTCATCCATCATGTGGACCCACCATCAATGTTAATTGTCCATCATGCGTAGCCCACTTCAATGTCCACTGTCCATCATGTGGAGCCCACCTTTGATTTAGACCTTCCATCATGTGGGCCCCACCTTTAACGTAGGTTGTCCATTATGCGGGACCACCTTATGGACTGTCCATAATGTGAAGAGATGTGAGAGAGAGAGAGAGAGAGTAGAAGAGTAAAAAGTTAAAAAGCAAGATTTTTTTTTAGATTTAAAGAAAGGATTTTTTGTTGATGACTATAAGTAACTTTAAGGTGTCAAGTTACTTCTGAAATGGTATTTACCAAACTAACTTCAAAAAGTAATTTTTTTGCTGCTATAAGTAAGAAAAGTTACCTAAGGAGTTGGTATCCAAAACAAGGTATTCCGTAATAGTAACAGTGGCCATAACGACCACCACTATTACTTTTACGATACAGGCTGTAACGGCATCTTTTTTTATTGAAAAAAAAAAAATTTGAAAAACTTGTAATAGACTGTTATGGGGTTGTTACGGCCTTTATAGGAGGCGTAATGGGCCGTTATGGGTCTGTAACAACTGTTACGGGTCATTTTTTCGTTACGGCAGTTACAACCCCATAAAGTGTAACAGTTGCCACCGATACCTTTACATAATGGCCTTTACAGCCTGTAACAGCCGTTACGGCACACCATGATCCAAATAGGCCCTAAATGTTGATGGGAGCTCTCTAGGTAACCCAAGGACTTCCAGTGGGGGTATTTTAAAGGACAAATCTAGTTCCACTTAATTCACTTTTTTTGGGCCACTGGCTTGTAATTCAAATAGAGTGGAATTGTTATCTATTAAAATCAGGGTGAAGCTTTTTGCTAATAAGGTAGGTGACCCTCTAATGGTTGAACCCCTCCTGGAATCTCACCTTTATTTTAAATGATCTATGGATGTGTTTCAGTCCATGGATATCTTTCATCCCTACAGAGATTAATATTATAGATGACCATCTTTCAAAAATAATATAGATGACCCTTTAACAAAGGAAGGAGTCTGTAGATCGTCTCTTTGTATGGAGGATTCTAATACATTGCCTTGATGCATGTTGTGTATTTTTCATTTTAGCTTTTTAACAAAATCATTTCATTCTCAATCAAACAAAAAAAAAAAGGAAAGAAAGAAAATGAAAAGGACTGTTTGACTGCAATATTAGGGTTGGATATATGCTATATAGGCCATGGGCATGAGCTATTTTGGTTAGGAAGGGGCTAAGTATGTGCCAACAGCTTGGGAAACGAGGTAATCAAGGGAAGGACAACCAATGAAGGAATGATATGATGATGGAAAGGGGTTGTTAGAAGGTCGAATGGGGTTTAATAAGGGGTGTGGTAGATTGGGATTTGAGGTAGTATATGGCAAGCTAAAGGAGACATACTTTGAATAGATAGAATTAGGTTGGCTAGCAAAATGGTTGGATGCTGATTATGGACCGTTGGGAACTGCTTAATGGTTGTTGGAATCTGAGGATGGCCTTGAAAGGAAGAATGTATAAGGAAAGAAGAATCAAACAGAGTAGGCTGTCAGTTATGCATTTGGATTTGGACGTAGGTGCTGGAGACAATTTAGATGCAGAAAATAGATTTTAAACCATGGACTGACAAGTTTGATGCACTTAACAGTAGGCAGGCCAAACCAATTGATGAGTTTGATGCAAAACTGAAAACAAGGCTTACTCAATTGACTCTAAAAGCATATTTGCAGCAGAAAATAGAAATTAACCATATGATTCTAAATGGGTTTGAAGCCAGAAACCAGAATGCATGCAATGTTATAGAAGCAAGGAAATAAGACCGGACACCAATGGATGCAAAAACAGAATCTAGGCTGACCAATTGATGAACTTTAATGCAGAGATAGAACTAGAATAGGTATTCAGTGCAATAAATTGAAAAGCAGGGCTACAACATAAGACTGATGCAGGCTTAACCAATCGGTTCAAGAACCAGTATTTGCTGCAGAAAATAAACTGTGATTTAACCGTTTGATGCAGAAAATGAGTTTGAAGCAGCCAACTGAACCTATTGATGCCAGTTATAGATTTATAGAAAAAACCGAGATTTATTTCACTGATTGATGTAGATGCAATCTTCGGACTAACCAATACATAAAGGAAACAGATTTAATGCAGGAAAACTGCATAACCAAAAGTGGAACAAGTTGCTAAGATAGAACTTGCACTGATACCAAAACTGGCATGTTAAAAGTGAAAAGTGCTCGTGTGTGTGCTCATGCATGGGGTCCACAGTATGAACAGACCACCTGTGGGGGCCACCAGTGATGCTCTTAATAAATGAAGTTTCAAATATATTGCTTGGAACAGAATTTCTTAAAGCTTAATAATAAGAGTCCTGTCCATTTATCAGACAAATGATACTGAACAGTTAACAAAACATGTTTCTGGCTAGAAACCACAGTTGCCAAATTCACTCTAAACCACACAAACTGCAAACTGATTTGGCAAACTAAATAACTAATTAGATAGTTTATGTTACTCTCTCCTAGTTTCACTGGGAATGCAGCAAACTGCTAACTACTTAGAAGTTACAACTGAATGACAGTGAAGCAAACAGCTATGCTACAAACACCACATGTAAACTAGTTCAGACATATTAATACGTAATGCTCTATGGAATCATCTACCATGACGGTAGCTCATCACTGTATCTAGGTCTGGCTAGCACTGGTGGCATCCATAGGCTGATAGGCTCAATCTTCTGTGTGCTTTGGTTCAACAGGGAAAAAAGGCTCCAACCATGTGGAAGGTAGGGGCCTCCTTTAAGGAATTTAACTGATATCAAATTCCCATTCAAGCCACCTCATTCGGGAAGGCAATTCTCCCAATGCTGGCATA
Organism: Magnolia kwangsiensis; assembly: GCA_037074715.1. Classification (NCBI taxonomy): domain Eukaryota; kingdom Viridiplantae; phylum Streptophyta; class Magnoliopsida; order Magnoliales; family Magnoliaceae; genus Magnolia; species Magnolia kwangsiensis. The sequence goes on from CM073572.1 coordinate 19,594,358, forward strand.
GGTGGTACCCGCAGCATGATGGGAACAATAAGGATCAAATAATCCTTGTGTTCTTTGGTCCGACTACGGAAACAGATTGAAACCATGTGCAAGTTAGAGGTCTCCTTTTAATGAATTAACTGAGCTCAAATTCCTATACAAGCCACCTCATTGGTGAGGACACCTCTTTCAATGCAATATCATTGGCCTCAAGGTGAGGGCAATTCTTCCAATGTTGGGATTGATCACTCATAGGACGACAGGAATGATAAGGGTCAAATCATCCTTGTGTTATTTGATCCAACTGGGGAAAAAGGTTACAACCTGGAGTCAGGGACCCATTCACATTATTCATCAGCTTTTGGATCTTGTCTCCTCGATCACTATTGACTTTGCGTATATATCATTGCGCATGTAAACAAGTTCTTAGGCTACCTCAAGTAGGAGTGGGTGTGTGTGTGTGTGGAGAGAGACACACACATACACACATATATAGATATACGTATACATATATACACATACATACATACATACATGTGTGTAGGGAAATGGTACTATGAGGTCGACCTCATGGGAGCTTCCCATGAGGTCAAGCTGTGTGGGCCCCACCGTGATGCCTATCGGACATCCACACCGTGCAATTGGTGGGTCCCCTCTAGGTTATGGGATATCCCAAAAATCATCCATATCTGGAATTCAATTGGGCCATACCATCTGAAATTGTGTGAAAACATGCCTAAAACATCTAAAAGCACATGATGGGGCCCACCTGAGTTTCGGATATGGTTGAAACTTGGTGTGACCCCTCATCCAAGTGGGGCACACACAATGGATGGGCTGGGTGTGTGAACCACATCTCAGTGGACCCTAAAAATGATCATGAAGGTTTCAATGGGTGGGTATCCACTCTCAACAGTTGCCTGTAATGTGGCCCACCACCTAAATCATAGATTGGCCTGATTTTAGGACGGTGGCCCACCACGGAAGGGTGCATCTAACTGATGGGATGGATGTCCAATACACATCACGGTGGGGCCCACACAGCTCGACCTCATGGGAAGCTTCCCATGAGGTGACATCATAGTACAAAGAGCTATCCTTGCTCCTCAAGTTTGTATCTTTCCTATGTTTAATGATGCCATCTTCTGTCAAAAAGAAAAGGTCATACCATAGCAGATCTAAAAACTATCTAAAAAGAAAGTCAGGGCATGTTACTGCCTACATGGCAGCCTTCTCCACAGCTCTTTCCAATTTTCTCACTTTATTTCTTTTTTCAGTAATAGTAATAGCTTCTCTCTCTCGAGGAAGTGCGAGTAAACATTTGAAGGCATGGTGTGTTGTAAAGGCCGTTATGTAAAGGTAACAGTGGCAACCATTACTTAAAGGTAACGGCAGCAACTATAAAGGTTGTAATGGCCGCTATGTAAAAAATGACTCGTAAAGGTTGTAATGGGGTAGAAAGGGCCATAACGGCCGTTATGGAAAAAACGACATGTAAAGGCTATTGTTACGGGCTTGCAGCTCCCATAATGGCCTGTTATACCCCCTGTAAAGGCCGTAACGGTTCATTATAGTGCTGATACAAGTTTTTCGGATTTTTTGAGAGAGAGAGAGAGGGACAGCATAACGGCCGTTACACCCCGTATCGTAGAGGTAACGGTGGTGGCCGTTATGGCCACCATTATTTTTATGGAATACCTTGCTTGGAGGGATTGTTCAAAGAATTCTACTCTACGTGGTCACACACTTCAACATGATACACTACACTCATAATTCAACATGATACACTATGCTCGGAAGAATGTGACTCTAAGCTTGGACAGATTGTTCAAAGAATGCTACTCTACGTAGGCACACAGTTCAATACAACACACTTGCAACCTTTCAAAAAAAAGGCACGATGCAGTGGTGAGATCAAAGCAATGTCCAGCCTTGCATAATTCCTGGGCCAGTGCATATTGAGAGCGGGGCCCAAATGTTGAACAATTTGCATCTTACACAATTTCAATGGTCAAATGTGTTGTGCACCCACGCATCGTGCGGTTCCCTGCTAGTTATGTGTAAAAGAACAGGCAACGTGACAAAGTGAAGGCTATAGCTATGTCTAAATTGCAACATATCTTCCCAGGCAAATGATAGCAGTTCTTGTCTCACAGTAAGGGATGCATTCTTCATACCTCAACAATTTACAAAACAATATTTGCCAACTTCATGAGCCTTTGCCATGGCTGGTTCCAGAGCCCAGGCAAAAGATGAGCGTTGATGACATGTTGTAATGACAGCCAATCATACATCTTTTGCCGATCCCCCATCTAAAAGCCAACCCCATATTGCTGGGAGAAGGGGTAAGATGACAATGATGACAATTTACCAACTTCTAAGTTAATAATAAATTGTCTTAAAACTGTGGCAATCGGTTGCATATTGGTTATTAATATACATCAGCAACAAGTGGTTGATGTGTTAGTGGCCTGTATTATACTAGCTGAACCATTGAGAAATTTTCAAAGTGATCCCCAATAAACTAATCACATTGGAAGATATAGTTCAATATGACTCAACATCAAAAAATAGCAGATAATTTCTTCTTTGTATGGCCTCATTGATCGAAACTTAAGTGAAACAGGATGGTAGTATATGGTGTGTCCTAAAAAACATATGGATTTTGAGATATTGCATACATCAATGCATTAGCTCCTACAAAAAGGGAAAAAATAATACTCACTTCAGTTCTTGATTTGGCCACCCTCTGAGGTATTCAAGTGAGTCTCTAAACCAGGGTTCATGATAAGTAATTGTAAGAATGCATGCTTGAACAGAAGCATAGTATGTTAGCTTCCACATAGATTCAGAGCATTTTACTATCTTTGCCCGTTTGGCCTCATTAAGCTTAGCTGGAGCAGTTCCATTACCCAAAAGCCAGTGAGCCAACCTCTGGAGAGAAGAAAATAAAGCACATATGAATGTCAGAAAAGGAAAACTCCAATCCATAGAAAAGACAAGGAAGAAATTTCAAGTCATCGTAAAACTCAATGGTAGTATGCCGCCAGCATGGGAAGATAAACCCAATACTTCGCTGGGTAGGCCATTAAGCTTTGACAAAACAATTTGTTGCACCAGAGAAAATAGGCCAGCTTCAAGGTCTTTTTATTTTTTTGACACGTAAGTTGGGCTCAAGAAAGATGGAAAATCTTCAAGTAATTTAATGAATACAATCATATCAATGCGTTCCACACATCAATGAAAGTGCAAAAGAAAGTTGAAGTGCACCACTCAAAGTAATTTAATGAATACAATCATATCAATGCGTTCCACACATCATTCATTAGATGGCGAACAGCTTGGTTTTATAACACAAACCAAATATTAGTAAGACTAGGAAAATGCAAAAGAAACAAAGCATATGCAAAAAAAAGATGGAAAAGCTTCGCTGTCTTTTTTCCCCCCAAAGGTGAAAAGCTTCCCTATCTTGCTAAAAACTAGATGAAGTATGAAGAGAACCCAATCAACATAAGCCCAGTGACTCTTATCTGCCCAGTATGAGTACAAAAAAGTGAAAGCGTCAATATTTAAAAAAATGAATCCGGGTACAGCATCTGTAAGTTCTACAAGAAATATACTACTACTCTTTTTTGAATGAAATTTTATTAATGAAAGGGAATAAAAAATGCAGGATCCAAAATCACATTAAAGGGAACCAAGATCCCAAATAAAAAGTGAGGCTTCTCTCCCTCCCTCCCTCCCTCCCTCCCTCCCTCTCAGCATTATTAATGGAAAGATACAGGTCTGCTAGGCTTCCGTCAGGCCAAGGCATGTTCACAATGGGCCTCAACTTAATGATGTCCTAGCTCTCACACAGGTGTGGCCAACTGACATGAGGATCATCTTCATGCTGCTTAAGGTTATTATGGCATGCCCCCATGACTATGAAAGCATGTTTGGATTTGCAGTAAACCTTGGAAAACTAAGGGGCCGTTTGGATGCCTGTAAATTGGGCTAGCTGTAAACAACATACAGGTAAATGATTTACAGGCAGTGTTTGGATGCTGAAAAATGCTTGTAATTGAACAGGCTATAAATCATTTACAGCTTTTAGCTACAAATAAAATCCATGTGATTTCATTTGTCCGCAAATCATTTACAGCCTAACAGCCATAATTTTGAACTTTTAGCTGAAAATGATATCTCTCTAAACAATCTGCAAGCTATCCAAACACTGACAACTATTTACCTGTAAACAAATTACAGCTTAAAGCCAAACAGGACAGGGTATAAATGATTTACACCTGCAAATCATTTACTTACAAAATTTACAGGCATCCAAATGAGCCCTAAGGAAAACAAAATGAATTCCTTTATGTGCATTTCCTTTGTTCGAGAAACATAAAAGCAGAAGGAAATCAATTTACTTTCCTCAAAAAGTGAGTAAAATCTTTTTGTTCAAAAAGTCAATTGGTGGGGGAAAAAAAGCTTCCCTCTAAGTGACGTTTTAAATGGGAGAATTGATGGGAAGAGATTCTCCTTTCCAAATTGTAACCCAAACACTGGAAAATGGAAAAGAAAAGCATTTTCTAGGACAGTTTCTATAGCAAGACAAATACTTGTTAAGGGTTTCCTTTCCTAGCATTGATTCACTTTTACTTCAGCTTATGTCACCATCTTAGCTTCATTTCTCTTCTTTTGTTTTCTTCCAATCCAAACATGCACCCAATGGCATGCCCCCATGACTCTGAGTGGGCCAAGGCATGCACAGCATACCTAGTGAGCACTGATAATGGTTGTGCACATATCTCCACCAATTAAAAGACAGTTGGAATCTAGCACGCTTTCAATATGCAAATTTTCAAACACCCATTTTTAGATACGTGTTGAGATTCCCACCCACCATTGCTAGATGGTTGAAGATATGCAGGAACCATCTCTCAGACACACTGTGCACACAATCTTTTCCCAGAAAAGGATCATGAATCATGTGGGAGCATTGGCTGATCTATTTCAGTGCGTAGGGTATAATTCCTACAAAACCCATCTCCTTCATCCATTTGAAATGTATTTCTTGACATCTCTAACCATAGCTGCAAACTGATGGGTGGCTGACAAGGTGATTTTACCTATTCCCCAAGCCAAGGGAGTGGACACAAAATCAATGGAAAAGGAAAAGAAAAAAGAAAACGAACATAAGCTTCCTGCCTTAGGCCAGAAACCATGGATCGCACAAAACCCATAAACTAAGAGTAGAGCGGGGCCATTAGCTTGCCAAACAGATAATTCAAACAAAAGGCTCCTAAACTGCAATTCCTTGATTTTCCATTAGTCTATTTTATGCAACATTCTACATCACAAAATAAACAAAGCTCCTTAGCTCGTTTTAGTATGTTCCAAGTAATTTAGGGTGTGTTTGGTGGTACCAAACATCATAAAATTTCATGATATTTCATGATTAATTAGTCTAATTAGGTGAAAAGAATTGCAAATTTTGGTGCGACACACGGCAGTGAATATTTTCTGTATTGGAAAGAAAATCATTCAACTAAAAGAATTATGGATTTGTTACAATTACGACAGAAAATGGTTCTTCAGAAAATCAAAATCAGTCCAATCTAACAATCCAAATTAACGGTTGACAGCCTTAACAAGTTTCAGTAAAAAATAAATGATAGTAATTAGAGAATAGGTATCTCAACGGACAGGATCTGAACAATCATACAGACAAGTACCCGATAGATGAAGGAGTCCAAAAAGTATCTGGCGACGACGAAAGCAAACGCGAAGTAGATAGCGATAAGGATGTGACGGGCCTCAGGAACGCCGCTGCGACTCCAGATCGAGTCCATGAGAATTCCGAAAATTGACAGAGAGAAGCATCAATTGATCGATGACGACGATCGATATCTCGTGAATAATCGGTTGTTATCCGGAAGAACGAAGCGGTGGATTCTATGAACAAGTTATGGCAAGAGATTGAGAAGCAGAAAAAGATATTGTTGCTGAGAATGGCATTTCCATGAGAGGGCGGGAGGGAGAGGGGCGGAACGGACGGTTGAGATCTTTTTTCCTATGGCGTATATTTCAAAAAGGGAAAGAAGAATGCGGTCCGTTGGCTTGAGAGAGAATGAGTGAGAATGAGAGAGAACGCTAGGTCAAAGCAGAGGCGAGGCGAGGCGAGGAGCAGCCAGGAATAGAAACTAAAGGGGAGGAGAGGGAGGGTGTAGTGCGCACGGGGGAGCTCAGATCTTCAAGGAGCTGCGCATTACGCACAGTGGGCGTTATTAGCTCACATGACGGTCACGTGAACGGGGGTCATAAGATGGACGATTGGAATCATTTCATCCTCCTTCTTTTGCTAACATATTAATTTGTGCTCCGTCCATTCGGAACAGTTGAGACAGTCATCCATCCACTGTGGGACCCTCGCATTAACTGTCTTGATCAGCTACTTGGGGGACCGTTTACGTTTTTTGGCCATTTCGTATGACTTATTGGTTACTCAGGCTGCGTGTGACGCTTGATACGCATGCAGCAAGAAATTATACACGTGGCATGTAAGAAAAATAAAACCGCCTAGGTTTCGCAAGATCCGATTGGTTGAACAATCCTATACTCTAATTCACGTACACTTGTTTGTGAAAATAGGATTGCTAAACTTTTTGTCTTTTTAACCGTCCAATAAATCTCCACCACTCAGACGGTTACATAATAAATTAAAGTTTATTTTTCGTTCATGATACAGAATTTGGACGGTTTATTTTGATTATTTGTACGCAATGTGTGAAAATTTTAAATAATTTTTAAATGCGTGTATATCATCCACCACGGTCTGCACAAGCATCAAAGTTTTTTCTTTCTTCTCCCGCTCGTTGGAGGAGTTGTTAGAGATAAATCCCTGTTACGAGAATGACAGCCTTGGATGGGATTAAAAAAATAAATAAAACTAAAGCTTTTCTATGTGACTGATTCCAACGCAAGAAGTGAACCCAAGCTCTGGAGAGCACACTGAGTGCTGGTGCTCCTAGTTGCATTGAATTAGCTTGGAATGGTGTGGCGAGACCGACTTGCTTTGACTGTTCAACTGCCTCAATGCAATTTGGCACACAAGTTACAAGTGGCAATGCTATGAAAGATTTGGGTTGACTTATCTTCTTCTTCTTGTTTTTGTTTCGAGGAGGGGCGGCGGCTTGAAAAAAATCTCTTTGGTGATGTTGGTGTATATTCACCTTCATCAACTTGTTTTACGAGATGAGCCAAGGGAGATCCAAACTTAGTTGTGTTACCCCCACAAAAAGCAGTTGAAATTAAACACTTACCTTTGAAGCATTATGGGCCATTTATCCCGTCTTTAGGGGATTCACTTTAGGGCAGGTTGGCTGGCATATAAGTATCGTGATGGGCCCGCGTAGGAAGATTTTAACCTTAGGCATATTCAGCCCACTTTTGAGCTGCTTTAAAAATGTATAGACAGTGAAAATTGTCGTGTCAATGTAATTAAATACAACTGTATATATGATTTATAACTTGTATTCAGATTTCATGTGTGTATGATGTGTAGGTATGCTAGAGTTTACTCAACTTAATGTTTGATCGAGCTCTTAATGTCTCTTACGTTAAGTTATACTGATTAGAAAGTAGATGCATTGATCTAACTATTTTCTCAACCATTGGTTGTGATCAATGATTAAGTGATTTGTGAAATGATAAGGGTTAGCCCTTTCTAATGGATTCTTTTTGTCTTATGTCAACAGGCTTAGTGACTCGTTCTTTCACAAATACTTTAGTTTGATATTTTCTTAAAAGAATATAAATGAACATATAAATGAAAAATAATAAAACAATGTTAATTTTATTAATATTTGAATGTATACCCCATCACAATCATTAGACTATCAAATAATCAATAAAATAAATAAGAAATGAATATATGATTTATCTATAGAATAGATGATCGAGGCAATTGATCAGTATAATGTAATCTAACTAGTATGATTAATTAAATTGAAATTCAGTTTATCATGATCTAACAACTTAAAGTTGCAGATATTTAATCTAGTCCTATGATAACGTGGCAGGAGCCATTATGTTAGAATTAGGTTAGACTTTGAAAGATAATTTTCAAAAGTAGATACATATTTTTGGCATGGAGTCTCGAACTCTTATTTGATTAGTCTTTTTATAGCTTGCCAAGGCAGCAAAATTCTCACTAATTTTTTTGTTAATCATAAATCCTTCACGTATCCACAATGCTTTCTGAGTAAGAAAGTCTCTGGATATATCTGAAACTTTTGGCTTCTTGGATCTTTTTCTTGTAGTTGATTCCTTTTGATGAGAGAATTTTATGGCCCACTAATCGAATTGATTAAGAGATCATTGATCCCATACCTCAAATCAATCATGGGGGCTCATTTGGTAGCCCACCTCTTACACTTCCAATCGAGGTATTGGACGATCTAGATTAAACCACCTCCTATATTTAACCTTACTCCTCAATAGTTTAGAGTGTTGTATGAATTTGACACCAGATACTGATTTATTATCGGATGAGATCATATATAAATTTATTATTCTTTTGATCCCAATTGAACCATGGCCACATGATCGGATCATTAAGCTCTCACATTATTTTAATTCCAATTGATGTGTGAAATTGGGATCCAATTTAGCTCATATGTCTATCTTGCATAATTTGAGACCAATCCATAGCCGAATTTATTCGGATATCGGTCCAATCCTTAAATATTCAAAACCCGTTTGAATGCCTCTTCGAATGTCTATAGGAATATCTTCTATTTTGAAAGGATTATAAATGACGCACTCACTGAGTGTATCATAGCCGAATGCGTGATAAGACACATTCTCTCGACATGTCTTTTATAGACGTTTTGAGTATATTATCTCATTAATTGGCACGTTCAATCATGACAACATGGTATCCGTTGATTTGTTCTCCTAAAAGTATGCATATGGGTTTCTACATCCACATAAAAACAGAATGCATAATGTTGAAGGAATATTAACTAAAGATACTTTCGAGTGCAAGTATGATTTTCACAAGTACTAAATTCTTAGTGTCAACACATGACAACTTCTTGTTAGACTATGTTAGGGCATAAAAAATAAATGTAAAATAACATAAATATTAGGATAGTCCTTATAGTGTTTCGAGTTAGGTGTAAATCATTCTAATGTAGGGATAAACGTGATGAGGTCGATCACCTTCTTTCTCAAGGATAATTACTCTTAATCCACCGAATTTCTTTGGACTCCTCACATAGATTTCTCGAATCGAAGAGGGAAAAAAAAGAAAAAACAAAATAAAAATAGATTCTATAAAATTTATAATTTCATTGATAAATAATATAAATAGTTAATAACCCTTTAAATAGGGATACTAAGCAATGAAAGAAATTTCAGAATCAAACTACAACTAGAATTTATAGAATTCGCAACTTACTATAAATATAAATGGTCATGATGTCTATTAGTGCGTTATGTTTTCGGCCAAAAATAGTGTCCTATTTAGTTTCACCACGATGTTTTCCTAATTATTCTAAGTACTTTTTATGTTTGGCACAACTCTTAAAGCCCAACGGATGAAGAGTTATAATCAAATTAAAATTTATTATTTATAGTAAAAATGAAATTAAAATAGAATTTCGATTGTTGTTCTAGTGGTATTTCATAAATTCGGCGTGGGCAATCCGACATAGAAAGATTGGGTGGCTAAAGTAACTTATCCTACCCAAAATCATATATGGTACGTCGAATAACTTATTTTAAATTGTAAGATACGCCTGATTTAAAGACTGATAGTACGGATCACTTTTATCATTGACCGGCATTTTCTGATCCATCTTGGCCATGAAACAGCCCGTGACACACTCTGCACCACATTCCTTTAGGAGAAGGTAATCACTTTTTTATCAAAAATATGCACTTTTTCTTAAAAACACGCGTGGACTTAGCGGGATAACGGAGCGTGACTTTCATTTACGTTGATGGAATGAAAATGTCCGTGAGATGCACTGCTACGCGATGCTTAGACCTGTGACAAAAAAATAGGCCTTTTCTCGCATAAAGTATGCTACAAGAGGGGAACAGTTGGGATGGAAGACCCATCATTAGTATCGTAAAAAATGGTGTTTGGACGTGCCTAGTGTTTATATACCATCCAATCTATTAATCGGACTAGACCACTGGGATGGACGGATGCCTTGTAAATCAGGACATTCCAAGACAAATATGAGGCACACAATGTGAATTTTGAGTTCTTAAGCATGATTTTACACCATCTTATAGTGTGGCCCACCTAAGTTGTAGATTGAACTCATTTACAGGATCCATAGTGAAAATGTGGCATCACAACTTATGTACGGGGTGGATTTTACACGTGTTCTACCCACATGGTGCTCTGCACAAGTAAGGCGCTCCCTACGCCCATCTGAGTCAGATCAGCACGGTTGTAGATAACTGCTGGCCTGAATTGCGGAGGAACGCACGATGAATCTTGCCTGAGCTAGTTATAGCTGGTAGCACAAACGTGCATAAGATCCACCCTGTTTATCAGCTGTTTCACCAGCTTTTCGCCCTGGATCTTGATTGAGTCGAATCCACGATCTAGGTAGGTCATACCACAGGAACGATATAAAATCATGCCTAAAACTCTAATTTCAATGCACATGACTTTTCAAATGTCATGATATTTGGATTCTCATCTTGCTGTGACAAGTGAGATGAGTGGATTGATTCGATTGAATAGCTTATATCAACGAAGGTGGACTCCGCATGTAATTTGACTGGTTTTAATGGTGAGAATTCCCATCTCAGTTGTTTCCCATGGTGTGGCCCACCTGAGTGTTGTATCAACCTGTATTTTAGGTTCCCATACAGAAACAAGGCGGCGCAACCGATGGATGGGGTGGATCTCATAAACAGGAAGCCGTTACATCCATGTCATGGCAGTCACAGTAACACTCACCAGCTCTTTGGGGGTGGAGGAAGAACTGCGCTGGCGTACGGCGTACCTCATTTAAGAAATCGGATTGCGTACTGAGTAAACTCAGTTGGGCCCACCTTAAATGTATGTGGTCTATCCACGCCGTCCATCTATTTTTCTATCTAATTTAAGGGGTTGAGCCCAAAATCGAAGCATATCCAAAGATCAAGTGCATCATACCACAGGAAACAGTAGGGATAATGATTTCCACCGTTAAAACCTTTCTAGGCCCCACAGTGATTTTTATTTGTCATCCAAACTGTTCATATGATCATACAGACATGGAAGAACGGAAAACAAAAATATAAGCTTGATCCAAAACTTCTTTGGCATCCAAAAAATTTTCAACGGTAGAAGTTCAATTCAACTGTTTCTTGTGGTGTGGTCCATTTAAACATTATGTATGCTTCATTTTTGGGCTCAAGCTATAAATTTATCTGGGGAAATGGACGGACGGAGTGGATAAAATACATAAACCATGATGGACCTCAGAGAGTTTACTCAATACGCTAAGTGTACTGAGTTACGCACTACGCAATCCGCTTCCCTCATTTTAGTATCCCGGGTATGACTCTCCGTGGGCCACTAAAGGTAGAGGGCGGCGTGATGGACCGCCGAGGTGTAAGGCCATGTGGCTTTCTTTGGTGGACCGTTAGGTATTGAGGGCGTGGATTGCCTGAGAAGAGCTAGACTACGTTTGTTGTTTTGTATCCACCAAAGACTGGTAGAGATTCATGCTTTTCACGTTCTTACCAAAAGAAATAAAAAAATAAAATAAAAATCCACGCTCCTCACATGTGGCACCAACGTATGATTATATAGTATCCGGTAGGTATGGAGTGCATCTAAAATAAAACTGATGAATATGGTTTAACCATCCAATTAACGTGTACCTAATGGATGGTCAAATGTAAAATAATGAGTATGACAAGAATAAGGGCATCTTTGAATACCATGGAATAAGTTATCTATTTATATTTGTTCATTCCTATATATGACTGTTCATAAGGGAGCTAATCAAGAAAGGTTACGAGTAACCGTAAGGAAATTGTGTGGTATATTTGAAGATGTTTAAAGGCATGTGAAGAGAATTTTGTAACAATATATCTTGTGTTTATCGAACAGTGCCACGTCATTCATTTAAGGAAAAGTGGTCAAGTGAAAAGCAATTATGCTGAAGTAGTTACAGAGACAGATGGTATAATTAAAAGCAATGAAAATAAGTAGTGTTGAAATAGTTATATCAACTAACAAAATATGAAAAATATCCAAATGGCAAGTTAAAAATATAAATAGTAAATGAATTCAGTGGGAAAAACTGTCTTATACCAATCAAATCAAATTAAATTAAATATATCTTTTAATTATTTATCGATTACATTCTTTGGTGTAATCCTTGACTTTATCAGTCATTTACATTTCTTACTGTAATCATTACATTTACCTACTATTTACATTACTCAATGTAATTCGTAATGGTAATTAATCAAGTAATCATTAACTTTAGTTGTAATCTAATTCAACACTCATATGTTGAATTTAGGTATATTATCAAGTAAAGTTCTCCACCAAGAGAAGCGTTTTTCAATTGTTTTCCTCAACTGATGGTAAGAATTTCTTTTTTATTTTATCTGTATTGAAAAGAAAAAATCATTTCGTATGGAAGGTAGAGGTGTGACCCTTTTTCAAATGATGAACCTCACACCATTCCTATCACGTAATTGTATAAAGTAATATTGTACAATTAGCTAAATAGGTGATCGATCTTATTAAAATTTAATCATATATAGTCGATTTTCGACATATTTATTTATCTTAGCACTTGAGGTCATAGTTGTTCAATTTGAATTAATTCATGGCGTGCCCACATTAATAAGTTTTTTTTCTTTTCTTTTTCTTTCTAGCTCATGACTTTTCTACTTCTCTCTCTTACGATACATATCTAAGGAGGCTATGCCTCAGGTCCGTATCCAAGGAGACCCCATGTGGTGGGCTATCCACATTAAAAGTGGGGCTCACCCCTTGGACAATCCACGTAAAAGGTGGGCCCACATGATGGATGAATTTGTATTAATGTGGGCTTATCATTGATGGTCCACATAAACGGTCGGCCCATAATGATAAAAAACCCACATCCAAAGTGGGCTGGTATGATAGGCCACCTCCTTCAAAGGTAGGGCCTACATGATGGACGATCCACATCAAGGTGGGTGATGTAGAGCTGGTCGCGGACAGTTTCATGGCCAAGATGGATCAGAAAAGGCCCAGTCGACGACAAAAGTGATCTGAACCATTGGACCTTAGATCGGGTGTATCTCGCAATCTAGAATGAGTTATCTGATGTAAAATATATGAGTTTGGGGTAGAACGAGCTACTTTAGTCAACCACAGCCTGGATTTGTGAGAAACCCCCTAATTGATGGTCGTAAAATATATTTTTGTTTTTACCATAAATAGTAAGTTTTAGTTTGATTATAGCTTTTCATCCGTTGGGCTTTAGGAGTTGTGTCCAACATGAAAAGTGCTTAGGAGAACAGTTTGGTGAAGCCAAATAGGACACTTACTATTTTTGGCTGAAAACCTTGCGCACTAGTAGACATCACGACCGTCTATAAATAGTAAGTTTACTATTTATAGTAAGTCGCGGATTCTAGGAGTTTTAGTTGTAGTTTGAGTCTGTTTTCTTTCTTATTACTTGATTCCCTTATTTAAAGGGATGTGAACTCGTTTTTATTCATTCATTAATTAATTTCAAAAGTTATTAGAATTTATTTCTATTTTCCTGTTTTCTTTCCTCGTGGATTCGAGAAGTCTCTGTGAGGAGTCCAGAGAAGCTCTGTGGATTCGAAATAGTTATCCTTGAGGAAGACGATAATCGACCTCATCACGTTCATCTCTACGTCAATTTGGTATCAAAGTGAGGTTTCCCCTCGGGCCAATGGCAAACAACGAAGGTATGAATCAAAATCCCGTGGACGGTGATTTAGAGATTCGTTATCTTTCGAAAAGAATGAAAGCTTTCCATCAGGAGAGTCAGTTGACCATGAAAGGGCTACAGGCAACCCTCGACCGTCTTGTGAATGCGCTACTTCCGCCTCGAGCCCTAGGCGGTGCTCCACCACCTATGGTTACTCCACCACCCATGGTGGCTCCACCACCCGTGGTTGTTGTACGACGCTACCCCGACTATTAAAGAGCACTACTAGTGGCAAACCGTAGGGCTACACCAGATGATTTAATTTCTAGTGATGAGGACATTAATGAGGGTTTTGCTCGACGATCAATCCATGGAGGTGATCATCCAGATCGTGCTGAAAGAGACTATCGAGGTAAGGCTGAACTTCCTAGTTTTAACGGTTTATTGCATATAAAAGATTTCCTCGATTGGCTAGCCGAAGTAGAGAGATATTTCGATTATATAGACGTGTCAGATCATAAAAGGATAAAATTGGTAATGTTTAAATTAAAATCTAGTGCTTCTGCATGGTGGGAACAATTACAACTCTTACGAGCCCGCCAGAACAAGGCGCTCATCGCATCATGGCCTCGGATGAGACGTCTTCTTCGATCACAATTTCTTCTCAGTAATTATGAGTAAATATTATTCCACCAATACCAGAATTGCCGACAAGAAAATCGAACTGTTACAGATTACACTGAAGAATTTCAGCGGTTGGCTACATGAAACGATTTGTCAGAATCTGAGTCACAGAAGGTGGCACGATTTATAGGTGGGTTGCGACCGACAATTTAGGACTGAATTCAGATGTACCCAATCGTGACCGTGGATGAAGCAGTTCAATTGGCGGGGAGGGCAGAAACACAACTTGCAAGAGCCCCTGCTCATCCCTATCCTTCAAATCGACCCCCCATAACGGGTCTCACACAGGATCCAGTGCTGGCTCGAGGAAAAGATCCGATAGAAGAACATCTTTAACCTCCTCCACCCGCAAACCGTGATACGGGGCGGGGATCATGCAGACCTCAACGGGCAGCACCCACGATAGCGGGCCCGAGTAGGATTCCAAATCCTTATGATCAGCCAAAGCCGAACAATTCTTATTGCTGTGGCCAATCGGACCACTTATCAAACAATTGTCCTCAACATCCCGCAACACACTTGACTATAAACGAAGGGGGCACTGAAGATGTGGCCGCAGAAGAAGATCATGGCTTGAATGAATATGAACAAACCACTGAAGAAATAGCAGGTGACAATGAATTAACGAACGAGGGTCGTGGTGAATCTCTAGTTGTGAGGCGACTATTGTATACCCCACGAACGGAATTACACCCACAGCGACACAATATATTTCGTACTCGGTGCACTATCAGTAGAAAGGTCTGTGATGTGATCATAGACAGTGGTAGAAGCGAGAACATCATCTCAAGGGTGATGGTGGACAAGTTGTAGCTACCAACGACGAGACATCCTTCCTCGTACTCAATTGGCTGAATAAAAAAGGTGAATGAGACCAAGGTAACTGAACAATGCATTATCTTGTTTTCAATTGGTAAACATTATAAGGATCATATACTTTGTGATGTGGTTGATATGGAAGCTTGTCATATGCTACTCGGTCGACCCTGGCAGTCGGACCGTGATGCGACCCATCGGGGACGAGACAACGTTTACATATTCATCGATGATAGTCGAAAAATAATCATTGCCCCTATGGCACCAGAGAATCACCCTGAAGCCTCTAAAGTGGAGGAGAGTTCTCTCTTGGCCATTCGGGATTTCATAGAGGAATCCAAGGAAACTGGCGAAGTGTACGCCATAGTGGTGAAGGACGATGAAAAGGAACCCTCAAATATCCTTCCAAGTTTAAGATTGTTGTTAAACGAATTCAAAGAAGTCTGGCTTGAAGATTTACCTGATGGATTGCCCCTCATGAGGGACATCCAACATCACATAGACCTCGTCCCTTGGGCTAGCCTGCCCAACCGCCCTCATTATCGAATGAGTCCGAAGGAGTGTGAGATACTTTAAGGGCAAGTGGAGGAATTGATCCGTATGGGTCTATTAAGAGAGAATATGAGCCCATGTATTGTACCAGCATTATTAACGCCAAAAAAAGATGGAAGCTGATGCATGTGTGTCGATAGCCGAGCAATCAACAAAATTACCATCAAATATCGGTTCCCAATACCACAGTTGGATGATATGCTCGATATGCTAGGAGGGGCTAAGGTGTTCTCTAAACTAGATCTAAGGAGCGGATACCATCAGATTCGTATCCGACTCGGTGATTAGTGGAAAACGGCATTCAAGACAAATGAAGGGTTGTATGAGTGGCCGTTCATGCCATTTGGCCTATCAAATGCACCAAGTACTTTTATGCGTTTGATGAATTAAGTTTTAAAACCGTTCACTGGCCGATTGTGGTAGTATATTTTGATGACATACTGATATATAGCCAGGATGAGGCGAAGCACAAGAAACATCTCAGGCAGGTGCTAAAGGTCCTACAAGATAATAAGTTGTACCTCAACTTGAAAAAGTGTAGTTTTTTAACTGACAGTCTGTTATTTCTAAGATTTGTTGTAATGTCCATAGGCATTTGGGTGGACAATGAAAATGTGAGAGCTATTAGGGAATGAACGATCCTAACAAATATTCATGAGGTGAGGAGTTTTCATGGGTTGACGACTTTCTATCCTCGATTTGTGTGAGATTTTAGCACCACAGTCGCGCCTATAACAGATTGCATGAAGAAGGTACCGTTCCAGTGGACCGATAAAGCTGACAAGAGCTTTCACGAGATCAAGCATCGTTTGTCTACAACACCGGTCTTGGTGCTTCCTAATTTTGACAAATTGTTTGAGGTTGAGTGTGAAGCTTCATACGTTGGAATTGAGGGAGTATTATTACAGGAAGGCAGGCCAGTATCCTTCTACAGCGAGAAGCTCAGTAAAGCCCGAAAGAAGTGGTCGACTTATGAGCTTAAGTTGTACATAGTTATTCAGGCGCTGCGACATTGGTGACATTATCTTATTCAAAGGGAGTTTGTTCTATACACTTACCATCAAGCATTGAAGTTTATTAATAGTTAGACTAACATGAATTGTGTGCATGCTACATGGGTTGCGTTTTTATAGGAATTCACATTCGTTCTGAAACACAAGTCAGGGCAGCAGAACAAGGTGGTTGATGCACTTAGCCATCGTGCATCACTACTTGTTACGATGAGCAACGAGGTAGTCAGCTTTGACCGTCTCAAGGAACTGTATGCCGAGGATGAGAACTTCAAAGATTCTTGGATAAAGTGTGAAGAAGGTCACCCTAATGACTTTCATATACAGGATGATTTTCTCTTCAAAGAGAATCGATTGTGCATCCCCTAAAGTTCTCTAAGGGAGCAGATTATTCGAGAGCTACATGGAGGTAGCCTTGGTAGACACCTTGGGCGAGACAAGACGCGAGCTCTTGTGGAAGAGCGGTATTACTGGCCGCAATTAGCACGTGATGTGGGAAGAGCCGCACAACGATGTCATATTTGTTAGACCTCCAAGGGACAATCTCAGAATGCTGGCCTCTACACCCCGTTACCCGTGCCTGATGGCCCTTGGGAGGATTTATCAATGGACTTCGTGCTTGGTCTCCCACGAACACAACGTGGCATGGATTCGGTGTTTGTGGTGGTCGATCGTTTGTCCAAGATGACGCACTTTATCTCATACAAGAAGACCCTCGATGCATCACATGTGGCGAATCTATTCTTCAGGGAGGTCGTATGACTATACGGGATCCCCAAGACCATTACTTCTGATCGTGACACGGAATTCATTAGCCACTTTTGGTGGACTTTATGGACTCGATTCGATACATGACTTCAATTCAGTAGTGCTTACCACCCACAGACTTATGGGTAGACCGAAGTTGTGAATCGCACATTGGGGAACTTCCTTCGTAGTATTGCAGGAGAAAAGCCGAAGCAGTGGGACTTGGCCTTGTCTCAAGCAGAGTTTGCATTCAACAACATGGTGAACCGCTCGACAGGAAAATCGTCATTCCAGATTATCTACGGACGAGTGCCTTGCCACACGCTTGACTTGGTCCCTCTGCCCAAGCACCCAGGCACAAGCATTGCAGTACAACATATGACAGATAAGATCATGGGCATCTATGCGAAAGTGCAGGCCAAGCTACATGCCTCAAATGAGAAGTACAAGGAACAAGCGGACAAGCACCGACAACAAAAGGTATTTGAGGTGGGCGATCGGGTTATGATCCATCTGCGTAAAGAGAGATTTCTGACCGAAACGTACAAAAAGTTGAAAAATAAGAAGATTGAACCCGTTTCAATCATTCAAAAGATCAATGACAACGCTTATATTGTTGATCTTCCAGATGACATGGCGATCTCACGGACTTTCAATGTTGCGGACCTGACCGAGTATCATGAGCCAGAGCAGGATGTGAACTTGAGGATGAGTTCTTTTGAAGTGGAGGGGACTGATGTAGAGCTGGTCACGAACAGTTTCATGGCTAAGATGGATCAAAAAAGGTCCGGTCGACGACAGAAGTGATCTGGACCATTGGACCTTAGATCGGGCGTATCTCGCAATCCAGAATGAGTTATCTGACGTAAAATATATGATTTTGGGGTAGAACGAGCTACTTTAGCCAACCATAACCTGGATTTGTGAGAAACCCCCTGATCGACGGTCGTAAAATATATTTTCTTTTTTACTATAAATAGTAAGTTTTAGTTTGATTATAGCTTTTCATCCGTTGGGCTTTAGGAGTTGTGTCCAACATGAAAAGTGCTTAGGATAATTAGGAGAACGGTTTGGTGAAGCCAAATAGGACACTTACTATTTTTGGCTGAAAACCTTGCGCACTAGTAGACATCACGACCGTCTATAAATAGTAAGTTTACTATTTATAGTAAGTTGCGGATTCTAGGAGTTTTAGTTGTAGTTTGAATCCGATTTCTTTCCTATTGCTTGGTCCCCTTATTTAAAAGGATGTGAACTCATTTTTATTCATTCATCAATTAATTTCAATTTTTATTATAATTTATTTTTATTTTTCTGCTTTCTTTCCTCGTGGATTCGAGAAGTCTCTGTGAGGAGTCTAGAGAAGTTCCGTGGATTCGAAGTAGTTATCCTTGAGGAAGATGGTGATCAACCTCATCACGTTCATCCCTGCGTCAGTGGGCTCCACATGATAGCTAGTGGACATTGAAGTTGTTCCCATAGGATGAATAGCCCATGTTTGAGGTGGCCCCACATGATGGACAATCCACATCAAAGGTCGGCTCCTAATGATGAATGACCCACATTCAAGGAGAGCCCCATATAATAGGCAATTAACATTAAAGGTGGGGCCCACATGATGGATCTCCACGTTGAAGGTGAATTCCACATGATGGATAGTCCACATCAAAGGTGGGCTCCACATGATGAGCAATTAATAAAGTAGTGGGCCCAAATGTTAGATAATCCACATTAAGGTGAGCCCCACATGATGGACGGTCCATATCAAAGGTCGACCCTAATGATGAGTGACTGATATCCAAGGTGAGCCTTGCATGATGGACAACTCATATCAAGGTGGGCTCACATGATGGTTATTTCACATCAAAGGTCGGCTCAAATGATGAGTAGCCCAAATCCAAGGCGAGCCCTGCATGATGGAATGCTTACATGAAATGTGGGGGTCCAAATAATGGACGATCCAAATTAAAGGTGGGCTCCACATGATGGGTTGTGTATATTGAAGGTGGGCCTCATATAATGGACAATAACATTGATGGTGGGCCCCACTTGATGGAAAACTAACATCAAAGGTGGATATTACATAATGAATGGTACACATTAAAGGTAAGAGCATAATAATCAATGGCTCACATTCAAGGTGGGCCATAAAAGGTGGGCCCTGTATGACGGATGACCCACATCAAAGGTGGGCCCTGTATGACGGATGACCCACATCAAAGGTGGGCCCTGTATGAGGTGGGGCCCATACAATGTTGAGTCAGCCATTTGAACATTTTTTATTGACATGTGCATGTTTGTTTACCACCATTTTAAAGGGGATTTTACCAAAAAGCTACCTACTTAGTAAGGATTTTACATTGAGTAGCATTTTCAGCAAGGTTCTTAACAAGCCGCCTCATCCGCCATGAGAGTAAAGGAGGGTGGTAAATTTTTTTATTCCAAAGCTGGGTGGCCATGGGAGAAAAGGAGGTAAGCAGCTCAGAAAAGCCCTACCATGATGTTTATATGAAATTCACTCGGACAACCAAGTGTGTCACCCATGTTAGTCCTAAAGACAAAATATCAGCCCCATCTTTATTTCAAGAGAACCACACGATTGAACTATTACCCTTCACGTGGCCCACATAAATCATGTGTTAGCCTGATTTTTAGGCCCAAGGGCTAAATTCTAGTGTGACATCCAATGGTTAGAGTGGATTTCATGTAATCACCGTGAGAGACCTTATGAATATAAGAGTGAAGGTTTCTCTCCTAAATAATTTTTTTTTTTGTCGTGGCTTACTTGAATCATATGTCAACCTAGTTCTTTTTTTCAAGTCTTGTTGAGGGCTAAATATTGCATATCTGACCCCAATTATTGCCTGAATGTACAAACCTGATACTATTTAAATTACTTATTTTAATCGTGTTTGTGTTGCAAGGTAGATTTACGGACGTGGACTGAAAAGGGTGCTAAAAGCTTGGATTTAACGCTCTGATGATCACTAAAGCAAGAGACGGACCCAAAGGGACCACGATCGATTAATGCACATGCCAGAGATCTGCGAAAATCAAGAAACTAAAGCGTAAGTGGCCCAAAATTGGTCCAGAATGCAAGATTGTAGAGTTCCCACCATCTGATCGACTCCGAATTTCATACATCGCCTGAGGACCACAAATGAGCTGTACACATCAAATTTCAACTCCTGGATCCCTACAGAAGTGGGCCAACAGACAAATCAGCCTTCAGAATCATGATTTTGGGCCCACCTGCTGTTCGGATATGCTTCATCTTCGGTACTTACGGTTCAAATGAGATGACAAAACAGATGGACGGCACGGATTTCTCATGAACATCACAGTGGACCCCACATGAGGGTGTGCGTGCATTCAGTGCACGTACACACGAGCCGCACCGAAACCACCTAACACGGTCAGCAGCGCTGACCCGCGCCATCTCCCACATGGAAACAGCGGACGGACAACGCTGTCCGTTTTTGTGTTGTGGACCCCACACATTTTATGTATTGATGATCTGAACCGTTTAATGGTCTCAGGAGGTGGGTATTACCCTCACCTAGGCGTAAGTTCTACTCCATGCAGGCGATTGAAAGATCCTAACCGTTAAACTCAGATCGGACAGTGGAAGAAGATCTCTGGTGGACCACACTTAAATCAACCCAATCTTGGCATGATTGAACATTTTTTCAGCCTGATGCCAATGAACGGACTGGATTTCACAGTTGACAGCGATCATGGGCCCCACCAGCTGCACAGTGGAAGGAAATCATTATTTTTCTTGTTTACGCAAGAACAGAGCTTGCGGTCCGTTGTTGTGGGCCACCATTGGGACTCGAAGGTCCAATTCGGACCGTCTAATAGACCAACATGGTCCTTTTTACCACTGCCTAGGTGGAATTATCTCAAATGACAGCGAAGATCGGACCTTTGATCGTCCAACGAAAGTTGGACGGTAGCGAGAAAACTACTATGGGCCACACCAAATCAGAACCCAAGTTCGTCATTTCCACATGGTTTTTTGAGCTGCAACGAGTGGACGGATTGGATTTCTCATCACATCATGATAATGGGCCCCGCCATCATCTCAGCGCAAGAGCGGAAGCTCTGTAGGCGCGTCTGCGGAATCCGGCAGCTTTGGGCCCCACTGCATTCGGGATCATGATCAGATCGATGATCTGATCCGTCCAAAAGATGGAAAGGAGGGTTTCTACCCTTTCTATGCAGTCGAGGATCACAAAATGGGCGATCAGTTGTCTCAGATTCAGCTCGAAAACAAGATTGTTCACGTCCAGTTACGCAGGGAGTGCGTAAATCTTCCGCAGCCGACTCTATCTCTGACTCTCTGTCACAGCAGCATGCGGCCAACCGACCTTTGATAGTTATAAAAGAGAGAGAGAACGTGGGGAGGAAAAATTCTCATCTGGACGGGAAGTAGATGCAGATTGACGGCTGGGGCTTGAACGTGAACAGAGAGAGAGAGGAAGAGTTTTTTCAAGGTTTTATTTTAATTTTTTTGTGAGACCTGAGTGTAGCCCACTCATGTGTGGCTAAACCTCCTAGCTATGGCTAGGAGGTGAAGCTTGTAGTGAGATGGGAGATTATATGCTTTTCATTTAATTTTAATTTTTGAATTGAAGTTGGTTTTAGTTTGATTTTAAGGGAATGCTTTTTGGTCTTTAATGGTCTGTTGTAATTGAAATTACAATGGGTCTGCAATGCCCTTGAATATTTCATTTCCTTCTAATGTGTATGACGTCAGGAAGCCCCGTTGTTCACTATAGTCTCCTGGGCATGGTCGGATGACGGTACCCTTCCTAACCTTCATACATGTGATGGGTTGGTAATTAGTTTAATTCTGTTGTTTGCCATAGTCTTTTGGGCATGGTTTGGTGATGGAATCCATTCTAATTCGTAGATCTTTCATCTCTTGAAAACTAGATCAATAACAGTTCAGTTAAATTCTATAAAACAGGCATGAGACTTCTCTGATCTCTATAAGTGGATC
Source organism: Magnolia kwangsiensis (assembly GCA_037074715.1). Taxonomy (NCBI): domain Eukaryota; kingdom Viridiplantae; phylum Streptophyta; class Magnoliopsida; order Magnoliales; family Magnoliaceae; genus Magnolia; species Magnolia kwangsiensis. The sequence goes on from CM073572.1 coordinate 19,617,058, forward strand.
TTCTGAATCCCTAGTTTCTCACCTCTGATTTCTCCTAAGTTTTAGATTAATATTTCATAATCATTCTTCAAATTACAACTCAATTTAGATTTCATCTCATTATAGTTCTAGTTTTGGTTAATTTTAGATAATGTACAGGTTTCAGTCCCTTGGGATTCGACCTCGGTCTTACCGAGTTATTACTACATCACAACCCTGCACTTGGGGAGTGAACAAGTTTTTAGCGCCGTCGCCGGGGACTGTTGGATACATTTTTCTAAAATTAATTAGTTTTAGGATTAGTTTAGGATTAGATTTTCTTTTTAGAAATTTTTAATTCTAGGTCTAGAAGCTTAGTTATTTTCCTTATTAGAAAATTTTCCTAACTTTAGAAACTTGCTATTCTTCCTTCTATCTGATTTTTAGAACTAACTCAATTTTTCTGTTTTGTAGGAAACTTCTAATTTAGTAAGCTCTTTCTAATTTCTCTTTCTTTGGAATTTCTTCTTTTCTCTAGAAATTAATTTACTTTTAATTAGGACTTTCTATTCTTAGAAACTAACTTATTTTATTTTGTTTTGCAGATTCTTAACCTAGGACTCCAAATTTGGTAACTTCTTTCCATCTTTCCCTTTTATTTTCTAAATTTCTACTTCTTTTCTCTTAAGTCTAGGTAGAATTTAAATCGAGGGCTGAGTGTGTTTTATGCCCCAGTGGGCACGCGACAACACTCGACGTCTCGTGACTGAAGGAGAATTAGTTGAGGGGTTGACGGTCCATCGCAGGACTAGACACCACTTGAATTCTCCTGAGACAGAGGAGGTTATGGCTGAAAATCAACCTCAAGCACTACCCTAACCTAGGGTTGAGGAAGTATATGATGAGAATGAGGTGCACCACGCACCCCCGCCTCGTACTTTACGAGATTATTTACAACCGGCGGGGGTGAGTACGCCCTCATGCATGATTTTTCCTGCGAATATAGGACATATGGACATCAAGCCAGGGGTTATCCAACTCCTTCCCAAGTTCCATAGGCTTGAATCTGAAGAACCATACTTGTATCTGAAAGAGTTCGACGAAATCATAGTCACCTTATATTTCCCTAATGTATCTGAAGATACAATTATGCTGAAACTCTTCCCATTTTTCTTGAAAGAAAAAGCCAAGACGTGGTTACATTCACTGCGTCCTACGTCCATTGGCACATGGAATGATATGCAGAGGGAATTTATAAAGAAAATTTTCCCACATCATAAGACAATTGCCCTCAGGAGAGCAATCATGAACTTTGCCCAAAAGGAAGATGAAACATTCTTTCAATGTTGGGAAAGATTCAAGGATCTGGTTAATGCATGCCCACAACATGGCTTTGAAATATGGCGCATTACGAATTTTTTCTATGATGGGCTAACATCTTCCGTGCGCCAAATGGTCGAGACAATGTGTAACGGAGATTTCGTCAATAAAAATGTCGACGAGGTATGGGATTACCTCGATAGTCTCGCTGAAAAAACACAATCATGAGACTATTACCCAAGGACGAACGCTACGTCTAGGCCAACTCATTCAAGGGAAAAAGGAGGAATATATCTCCTGAAAGAGGATGATGATCTTAACGCTAAGGTGGCTAATCTCACCAAAAATTTTGAGGCCATGGAAGGAAAGAAGGAAAAGGTTAATAAAAGTGTTTGCGGCATCTGTAATTGCAACATTCATACTACTGAAAATTGTCCTTCAATACCTGCCTTTCGAGAAGTATTGAATGAACAATCTAATGCCGTAAATAACTATCAAAGACCTTTCAATAGATCACCCTCTAATACATACAATCCTGGTTGGAAAAATCATCCAAATTTCAGTTGGAGGAATGGACCAACGGCTACACCTCAAGGTTTCCTAAACTAAAATCCAACTCAAGAGAAACCTCAAGAGGATTTGGTTCTAAAACATTTTCAAAAGCAAGAGCTTTTCAATCAGGGTATGATGCAAGCCTTTCAAGACCTTACAAAAGCAATACATGAACTTAAGGATGAAAATACAATTGGAAACAAGGGAAGCTTCCCGGCTCAACCTCTTCCCAATCCTAAACCGCATTATGGAGTTAGTGATCCCAGCTCTTCAAATCAAATGGGGCACGCTAAATCCATCACCACTCTTAGGAGTGGGAAGGTTATTGATAAAACCCTTCCAGTTAGGCCCAAAAAGCCTCAAGAACCAGAAGAGGACAACAATGATGGATCTAGTGACGCCCGACAAAAATTTGAACCGGAACCTCTAGAGAAGCCAGTTGCTCCGTTTTCCCAACGGTTGGTTGAACCAAAACATCTCTCTAACTCTCAGGATATCCTAGAGGTTTTGAAACAAGTGAAAGTCAACATTTTCCTGCTTGATGTTGTAAAACAGATTCCTTTATATGCTAAATTTCTAAAGGACTTATGCACTACCAAACGACGGAAAAGTGTTCAAAAGAAGATTTCCTTAAATGAGAAAGTGAGTGTCATCCTGAAACAAGACGTGCCGCAAAAATTTAAAGATCCCGGTTGCCCAACCATATCATGTGTAATCGGAAACTATCGAATTGATCACGCACTTCTTGACTTAGGAGCGAGCGTCAATCTAATTCCCTACTCGGTATACCAACAGTTAGGCTTGGGTGAATTAAAACCCACTCGAACCACACTACAACTTACTGATCGTTCTGTTCGTGTAACAAGAGGGATCATCGAGGATGTGTTGGTTTAAGTTGATAGATTCTACTACCCTGTTGATTTTATCAACTTGGACATCGAACCCATCAATGACACGAGCACTCAGATTCCCGTTATCCTTGGTCGCCCATTCCTGTCCACTTCAAATGCAATTATCAATTGCAGGAATGGTGTTATGACTATGTCTTTTGGAAATTTGACATTGGAATCGAATATCTTTTTTAATAACGGCAGCAACTCAGAGGATGATGACGATTTCCACGATGTTAACATGATTGATTCTTTTGTGGAAGATAGAACACCTCTCACCTTATCCTCTGATCCTCTAGAGACGTGCTTGGCCCACTCCCATGATCTTGATGATGATATAATTAGGGAGACATGTGCCATGGTTGATACTGCACCGGTACTTGAAGTTAACTGGTGGAGGCCACAAATTGAAGAGTTGCCCCAAACTGATGTGGTGCCTTTATCGTCTAACCTCAAGCCACCGAAGCTTGACCTAAAACCTTTGCTCTCTGATTTAAAATATGTCTATTTAGGTCAAGATGAGACATATCCGGTGGTGATCTCTGCCCACCTGGAGAAAGAACAAGAGAGTATGCTCATATCTACTCTCATTGAGCATAAGGGAGCTCTTGGATGGACGATAACGGACTTCAAGGGAATTAACCCATCGATTTGTACTCACCGCATATATCTTGAGGATAATGCAAAGGCTGTTTGGCAATCACAGCGTAAACTAAATCCAAACATGAAGGAAGTGGTTAAGGCCGAGGTTCTCAAACTATTGGAAGTGGGGATCATATACCCCATATCCAGTAGTCAATGGGTGAGTCCAACTCAGGTGGTTCCTAAGAAGTCCGGGATCACCATCGTAGCCAATGCCAATAATGAACTCGTGCCGACCAGAGTTACTACTGGTTGGAGAATGTGCATTGACTACAGGAAGCTGAATACCGTCACTAGGAAGGACCACTTTCCTTTGCCCTTTATAAATCAGATCTTGGAAAGGTTAGCTGGTCATTCCTATTACTGTTTCCTTGACGGGTATTCAGGTTATAATCAGATTAAAATCGCCCCTGAAGATCAGGAAAAAATCACATTTACATGTCCCTATGACACCTTTACTTACAGAAGGATGCCATTCGGGTTATGTAATGCCCCTGCCACCTTTCAGCGATGCATGATGAGTATCTTTTCTGACATGGTGGGGAAATATTTAGAGGTCTTCCTGGACGATTTCTTTATTTTCGGTTCATCTTTCAGCGAGTGCTTAGCAAGTCTTAAATGTATGCTGAAAAGATGTGAAGAAAAAAATTTGGTACTTAACTGGGAGAAGTGTCATTTTATGGTTCAAAAGGAAATTGTCCTTGGGCATATCATCTCCTCCAAAGGAATCGAAGTAGATAAGGCAAAAATCGATCTTATCTCTAACCTACCTCCACCCAAGAACATCAGAGATGTGCGATCCTTCTTGGGACACGTAGGATTTTACCAACGATTCATAAAGGACTTTAGTCTCCTCTCTCGTCCTTTATGTAATCTTCTTCAAAAGGATGCACCATACGAGTGAACTGAGCAGTGCCAAGAAGCTTTCACTAAGCTTAAAGGCATGTTAACCACTGCACTTATCATGCAGCCACCCGACTGGAGTCTTCCTTTTGAACTTATGTGCGACGCCTCTGATTATGCTCTTGGAGCGGTTATAGGCCAAAAAAAAGATAAGCTGCCTTATGTCATTCACTACGCAAGTAGGACTCTAAATCCTACCTAAGTGAACTATTCAACCACGGAAAAGAAACTCTTAGCCGTAGTGTTCGCTTTGGACAAATTTCGGTCCTACCTGATCGGATCCAAGATCATTATTTATACAGATCATGCGGCACTTAAGTATCTTCTTTCCAAGAATGATTCTAAGTCCCGCCTAATACGATAGATCCTTCTACTCCAAGAATTTGGTTTAGAAATTAAAGACAAAAAGGGAGTAGAGAACGTAGTGGCCGATCACCTTTCTTGCCTTAATACCTCTGATTCCCTTGAGGCGACGCATATCAATGACATGTTCCCTGATGAACAACTGTTTAGAGTCTCCCATTCACCTTGGTTCGCTGATATTGCTAATTATCTTGCTACAGGTGCCATACCGACACACTGGACGTCACAAGATAAGAAGAAATTCTTTACTAAGGTGCGTAACTTTTTCTGGGATGATTCATATTTGTTTAAATATTGCCCAGACCAAATCTTAAGGAGATGTGTGCCAGATGATGAGCATCAGAGTGTCATCTCCTTCTGTCACTCACAGGCCTGTGGTGGTCACTTTTCTGCTAAAAAGACCACGGCCAAGATTCTATAGTGTGGCTTTTACTGCCCCATTACGTTCAGGGACACTCATGAGTTTTGCAAAGCTTGTGAGCGTTGTCAAAAATTGGGAGCATTGTCCCGTCGAAATATGATGCCTTTTAATCTCATCCTTATCATTGAAGCATTTAATTGCTGGGGCATTGATTTCATGGGACCATTCCCCCAATCATTTGGAAATATGTATATTTTGCTTGCCGTAGACTATGTCACTAAATGGGTCGAAGCAATTTCGTGCCGCAAAAATGACCATCGCACGGTCATTAAATTTTTAAAGGAAAATATCTTGTCGCGGTTTGGAACGCCTCGAGCCATCATCAGTGATGGGGGCTCACACTTTTGTAATAGACCATTTAAGAGCTTAATAAAGAAATACGGTATCTCTCATAAGGTGAGCACCCCATACCATCCACAGATAAGTGGACAAGCTGAGATTTTCAATAGGGAGATCAAACATATCCTGGAGAAAATGGTTAACCCTAACCGTAAGGATTGGTCAATCCGATTGACCGATGTCTTATGCGCGTACCATACTGCTTTTAAAACTCCTATTGGAACATCTCCCTTTAGACTTGTCTATGGAAAAGCTTGTCACTTGCCTGTGGAATTGGAACATAAAGCATACTGGGCGATCAAAAATCTAAATTTCAATCTAGACAGCACTGGCTCGCTATGCAAACTTCAATTAAATGAACTTGAAGAAATCCGGAACGATGCATACGAAAACTTGAGAATTTACAAGGACAGGATAAAGGCGTTTCATGATCAACATATTCTACGGAAATCATTCACGCCAGGTCAGAAAGTCCTTTTGTACGATTCTCGACTACATCTCTTTCCGGATAAGCTTCGATCTCGTTGGACCGTTCCTTATATTGTTGTTACTGCTTATCCTCATGGGGCCGTCGAGATAAGAGATCCCGACAATGGCAAGGAGTTTAAAGTAAATGGACATCGATTAAATCCATTTATCGAGACATTTGATTCAGAGGATATGTCCATGGCTCTGATTGCGCCTGATTACCAGGATTGATCTCCTAGTCTGATGGAGGTATAGGTAGGTTTATCGCTTTCATAAGACTAGGGTAGTTTGCTTTATTTGTCTATCTAAAGACGGTAAATTTAGCGTTCCTGGGAGGCAACCCAGCTTTTTATTCCTTTTCATTCTTTAGTAGATGATTCAATGTTTGTGGGTAACATTACTGCAAATCCTCACGAGATTACAACTCGTCCACTAGGGGTAACCTAGGGGTTTAAAGGCTTGTTGCATACGCTAAATGCAATCGAGAATACCTGCAAAAGTAGTATAGGTAGGATTTTATTTTTTGTTATTTTTGTCGCTTTCTCTCTCGTACTAACCTACTCTCCTAGTGATCTCTTGAAAAATCTCTCTCGATACGTTATCCAGGTACTATCTTCCCATCACTTCTCATTTACTTTTGTTGTCCCATGTGCATTGTCTTTTACATTGAGGACAATGTAGATTTTTAGTTGGGGGTGGGGGATTAGGTAACCTAATCAGTATTTTCTTGGTCTTGAGCAAGAATTGTGAAAATTTTTAAATTTTTAAAATTTTTCTGAAAATTCCTGCGAATTCGAAGTGATTTCGACGGATATCCCTAATTTAGATTTTCAAGATTCGTCATGTTGATAATTTATGAGTCTTGGATTCAGTATCTGTTAGACTTCACAGTTAAGTTTAAATCATTAAGCCATGATTAGAAGTTTTAAAAATTGATCGTGTCATGATTTCACATGTCACATCTCGCTTTCACATCAAGGTTTCAGTTCGATATTGAAAGGTTATCTTGGTAATAATTCAGTATGAAAGGAACTAGCCTGGAACATTTGCCGAACAGGATCGATACGAAAAAAGAAAAGAAAAGATGTCTTTGGAAAGATTTGAGCAAACAATCTTCACCATAGGTTTGCTCCCTAGAGGTGTAGATTTAATACTCCTTGAATGATATGTGAAAAAGAGTCGGGTGTACAGTCTTCGCCATGGGTTTGCTCCCTATAGGTGAGGCTTTGATTCCCCTTCTTGATGTACTTTTAATGAAAAAATCAAAGTTGAAAGAATGACAAGAAGATCTGTGAGGTAAGTTTTTGTTTTCGTAAATTCTCTTGCTGGTTACCAATGAGATCCTGAAATAGAGAAGTGAATTTTAATGTCGATAAGCCGAGATTACACCATACACCCATGAAACTCAAAGTTTAGAATTATTCTAATTGATGGAGTAATACTTTGAACTTCATTAGGAAGTTTACCATGCGCTTGAGTCCAAGAGCAAGTAATGCCCAACATTCATGAATCGTAGAATTCTAATGCCTGGATTATTTCTCAAAAATCATTCGGCTTTATAGAAATTTTCATATAAGTCTCAACTTATTTTTCGCATATTTTGCTCGGGACTGGCAAAATGCTGGTTGGGGGTTGTGTTGAGGGCCAAATATTGCATATCTGACCCCAGTTATTACCTGAATGTACAAACCTGATACTATTTAAATTGCTTATTTTAATCGTGTTTGTGTTGCAAGGTAGATTTACGAACGTGGACTGAAAAGGGTGCTAAAAGCTTGGATTTAACGCTCTGATGATCACTAAGGCAAGGGACGGATCCAAAGGGACTACGATCGACGAATGCACATGCCAGAGATCTGCGGAAATCAAGAAACTGAAGCGTAAGTGGCCCAAAATTGGTCCAGAATGCAAGATTGCAGAGTTCCCACCATCTGATCGACTCCGAATTTCATATATCGCCTGAGGACCACAAATGAACCGTACACATCAAATTTTAACTCCTGGATCCCTACAGAAGTGGGCCAACAGACAAATCAGCCCTCAGAATCATGATTTTGGGCCCACCTGCTGCTCGGATATGCTTCATCTTCGGTACTTACGGTTCAAATGAGATGACAAAACAGATGGACGACACGGATTTCTCGTGAACATCACAGTGGACCCCACATGAGGGTGTGCGTGCATTTAGTGCACGTACACACGAGCTGCACCGAAACCACCTAACGCGGTCAGCAGCGCTGACCCGCGCCATCTCCCACATAGAAACAGCGGATGGACAGTGCTGTCTATTTTTGTGTTGTGGACCGCACACATTCTATGTATTGATGATCTGAATCGTTCAATGGTCTCAGGAGGTGGGTATTACCCTCACCTAGGCGTAAGTTCTACTCCATGCAGGCGATTGAAAGATCCTAACCGTTAAACTCAGATCGGACGGTGGAAGAAGATCTCTGGTGGACCACACTCAAATCAACCCAATCTTGGCATGATCGAACGGTTTTTCAACCTGATGCCAATGAACGGACTGGATTTCACAGTTGACAGCGATCATGGGCCCCACCAGCTGCACAGCGAAAGGAAATCATTGTTTTTCTTGTTTACGTAAGAACAGAGCTTGCGTCCGTTGTTGTGGGCCACCATTAGGACTCGAAGGTCCAATCCGAACTGTCTAATAGACCAACATGGTCCTTTTTACCACTGCCTAGGTGGAATTATCTCAAATGACAACGAAGATCGGACCTTTGACCGTCCAACGGAAGTTGGACGGTAGCGAGAAAACTGCTATGGGCCACACCAAATCAGAACCCAAGTTTGTCATTTCCACATGGTTTTTTGAGCTGCAACGAGTGGACGGATTGGATTTCTCATCACATCATGATAATGGGCCCCGCCATCATCTCAGCGCAAGAGCGGAAGCTCTGTACGCGCGTCTGCAGAATCCGGCAGCTGTGAGCCCCACTGCATTCGGGATCATGATCAGATCGATGATTTGATCCGTCCAAAAGATGGAAAGGAAGGTTTCTACCCTTTCAATGCAGTCGAAGATCACAAAATGGGCGATCAGTTGTCTCAGATTCAGCTCAAAAACAAGATTGTTCATGTCCAGTTACGCAGGGAGTGCGTAAATCTTCCGCAGCCGACTCTATCTCTGACTCTCTGTCACAGCATCATGCGACCAACTGACTTTGATAGTTATAAAAGAGAGAGAGAACGTGGGGAGGAAAAATTCTCATTTGGACGGGAAGCAGAGGCAGATTGACGGCTGGGGCTTGAACGTGAACAGAGAGAGAGAGGAAGAGTTTTTTCAAGGTTTTATTTTAATTTTTTTGTGAGACCTGAGTGTAGCCCACTCATGTGTGACTACACCTCCTAGCTAGGGCTAGGAGGTGAAGCTTGTAGTGAGATGGGAGATTATATGCTTTTCATTTAATTTTAATTTTTGAATTGAAGTTGGTTTTAGTTTGATTTTAAGGGAATGCTTTTTGGTCTTTAATGGTCTGTTGTAACTGAAATTACAATGGGTCTGCAATACCCTTGAATATTTCCTTTCCTTCTAATGTGTATGACGTTAGGAAGCCCCGTTGTTCACCATAGTCTCTTGGGCATGATCGGATGACGGCACCCTTCCTAACCTTCATACATGTGATGGGTTGGTAATTAGTTTAATCCTGTTGTTTGCCATAATCTTTTGGGCATGGTTTGGTGATGGAATCCATTCTAATTCATATACCTTTCATCTCTTGAAAACTAGATCAATGACAGTTCAGTTAAATTCTATAAAACAGGCATGAGACCTCTCTGATCTTTACAAGTGGATCCTCTGAATCTCTAGTTTCTCACCTCTGATTTATCCTAAGTTTTAGATTAATATTTCATAATCATTCTTCAAATTACAACTCAATTTAGATTTCATCTCATTCTAATTCTAGTTCTGGTTAGTTTTAGATAATGTACAGGTTTCAGTCCCTTGGAATTCGACCTCGGTCTTACTGAGTTATTACTACATCACAACCCCGCACTTGGGGAGTGAACAAGTCTAACATAAGATTACACGTCTAATGGTCAGAGTAGATCACACATACATATCAAGGAGGATCGTTAAAAAACCAAGGATGGGAGTCCATAAAATTCCCCTTAAATATGTTGTGATGAAACAATTGAATAAGTAAGGACACCCTTGATTTTTCAGGGCCCACCATGATGTGAATGTAAAATCCACTGCAACCATTAATGTGTGATCTCATGTTAAGCCTATGTCTAAAAAATCAAGATGATTTGTGATTCAGGTGGGGCCACAGTCGGAGAGAGACATCCACTCTTCATTTATACAAGGGCTACCATAACGAATATATGAAATCTACTCTAACATTAGATGGCACATCAAAACATCAGGCCCATCCAAGATTTATGTAAAGCAAAAGCAGGGGGGAAACAATTGGGAGGTGAGGGTTTGGGCCTTGGGCCTGAAACCTACCCAGATGTTGATGAGATGGATTTCACGTAAACACGACAAAAGGATTTACCCATGCGGCAATTTTCAAAATCTAATTAAAGATACTCTGCAGATAAATCAGATAGCTTATTGAAAAGCTTTTAGATAGAGGCACCGAAATGCTCCGTATTAATGAGGTAAGTGTTGTTTTTTTATTTTATTTATTTATTTTTTAAAATTGGTTAAATCTCCCTTTTGAAGGAGTAAAAAACTAAAAAGATTGGTTGTGTTTGACAAACTACCTGAGAGTGGAACTCAGTAAGACATCCAGCCCATGAAGATGTAGCTCCGTGCTACTTGGCTAGTCTACCTTGGGACCCACATGGTGGCATAGCTCGAATGATTTAGACCGTCCATTCACTTTCTCTTCTTAGTAAGCTGGGATGGAACCCATCTCGTGGTCACCAAAAAAATGGACATGAATGTATCTCTTGTTTGGTCGAGGGTCCAAAGCAGGCGGTGATTGAACGATCTTGAACGTTGATCCTATTTTTGGCTTTTAAATTGATGGCTGAGGCGTAAATTTGTCAACTGCCCACATTGAATGGGCCAGAGGCCGTTGATAGGACCATTGTCATTTTCGGACCATTATTTATAGCCAGCGTAATCAGTATTTAAACATATGGTGATTTGTCTGAGGACTGGTTAAATTTCTGGTTGGATTAATTGCTACATAACTCAACTAGGATGGATGGGATTTTGACACGATAACTCGACCGTGGGACCCGGAAAACTTGCCCCCATTTTGGAAGATTGGACAATCTAACCCATCGTGTTTCTCCTGAAGTGTATTGCGTCTCCTGCCCTCTCCTGAATGGAAATTGGTTTAGGCGGGGGCTCTGTGGGGCACACCGTGATGTATGGGTTTTATCCACGCGGTTCATTCATTTTTCCAGATCACTTTAGGATAGGAACACAATAATGAGACAGAGCCAAGGCTCAAGTGGATTTGGAGGGTTATAAAGTGCCACGGAGCGCGTACATCATGATGGGCCCTACAGAGCCCCTATCTAGACTGATTTCGTCCAGGCGGGGGGCCGGATGCGCTTCCGTCCCTCCCTTCACTCTGGCATTAATGCTCCTTTTCCTTCTCTCCATAAATCACTCTCTATTAATTGTGTTGAGCTCACCAAAGTGATTATATCCTATCTAATGTGGCGCACTTCACTAGGTTGGAAAGACGCCGAAAATCAGGCTACTTCAAGACCCACTGCCATGTAGCAAGTGAATTTAGAGGTTGGGTCCTTACTCATGGCTTAATAGCACACTTAGAATAATTTTAATACTGAAGTCATGGGTTTAAGTACCTATTGTGGCGTACATTTGGTGTGCTTGTATGTTAGAAAAAGTGAGTTTAAACGTTTAGGTAAGATTCTTTTACCATTTTCTATGGTGCGTGACACAGGGATGAACGTGATAAGGCTGATCACCGTCTTCCTCAAGGATAACTACTCCGAATCCATGGAGCTTCTCTGGGCTCTTTATAGAAACTTTTCGAATCCACGAAAAAAGAAAGTAGGAAAATAGAAATAAATTCTAATAAAATTTGAAATTAATTGATAAATGATTAAAAACCAATTCACATCCCTTTAAATAAGGGAACCAATCAATAAGAAAGAAATCAGACTCAAATTACAACTAAAACTCCTAGAATCCGCGACTTACTATAAATAGTAAACTTACCATTTATAGACGGTCGTGATGTCTACTAGTGCGCAAGATTTTCGGCCAAAAATAGTGTCCTATTTAGCTTCACCAAACCGTTCTCCTAATTATCCTAAACACTTTTCATGTTGGACACAACTCTTAAAGCCCAATGGATGAAAAACTATAATCATACTAAAACTTACTATTTATAGTAAAAATGAAAATAAAATGGGGAAACGACCGACGATCGGGGGTTTTCTCAAAAATTCGAGTTGCGCAACTCGGTGTAGTGGGGTTGGTTGGCTAAAGTAGCTCGTTCTACTCCAAAATCATATATTTTACGTCAGATAACTCATTCCGGATTGCAAGATACGCCTGATCTAAGGTCCAATGGTCCGGATCACTTCTATCGTCGACTGGGCCTTTTCTGATCCATCTTGGCCATGAAACTATCTACAACCCACTCTACATCAGTGCGGCCCACTTAAGTTTTGGATGAGCTTGCCTGTTGGATAAAGGCCAAACACCCGGCGTCACGCCTGATGAACAGGAGGATCTCATGCTGTCATGCACATAAAGCCATTCCCCACATGCTAGAGACAGGCATGACCTAGCCAAGGTAGGCTATTGGTACTAATAATCCAATCCATCAAGGATCCTAGACTACTGTATATTGGTGTACATTTGTTTGTTGATTTTTAACAATGGATTATTTTTATTTCAATCATCCATTCAATGTTCACCTACAGGGTTATAGGGTTAGAAATCAAATTAGCGTGGATTTTGATTTATGATCCATCTAAATTAAGGTGACTAGGACATTAAATTACTTATATGGAAGGTGTATATCAAAGTGCCTGAGCATCAACCATCCTACTCTATCATAGCATTACAGTTTTTCTTTGTAAAGAGGGATTCCACAATATTTGTCACATTCTCTCATTTCTTTTAACTGGGTCTAACCTGGCATCACACGCTGTTTACCATTCAGCTATGGGACCCAACTATAGTTAAAAACCCGACTTGACTCTATGTCTAGTTGGGTTGCGTCAACTTGAGGACTTGAACAAGTCTTTTAATTGACTTGAATTGATATTTTAATAATTTATTTTATTTTATTTTTTGTATTTAGTGGATTCAAAATTGTTAGAACAAAAAAAATAAAATATAATAAAATTGGGTAATAGGACACACCATAACTATATGGTGCTCTTTGTATTTTGCTTTGTAAAAAATAAAAAGTTGGCTGGGCATGCAAGTCATGCTCAAGTCATATTAAGTTGGCTGAATTTTTTAGCCTACTTAATTGTTGGGGAATCCAAGTAGCACACGGGCAATTTAAGCAATGTATACAGTGAATAATATACTATGAAAGCACAAATATAAAAGATATAGTGTTGTCGTTTCTAACAGGCCTCAAATTTACTTACAAATTCAAACTATGCTCATGAAACCTTTATGAACCAATTTAAAAAGAATAGAACTCCTCTCTTCTTTTCAAAATCATCCCGATTACACCCGATATATATAGTATTATATAATATCATAATTGAAATATAAAACAAATTCTGCACTCACGTAATTTTGTTGCGCGTCCAATGGCACTTTCGATGGGACTTGAATGGTATCGACGATCTATCAATGACATTGTATATACCTTTAATAACGTCAAGTAAAATATTAAAATGTCATAGCAACAAAACATGAATTTTATGAATTTTTTCAATTGGCATCAAGCATTTGCCAATGACATCGAGCAGTCTATCATTGTCATCAATAGACCTGCCTGTTTATTTAGATTTAAGACAACAATGACATTGACAAGTTACATCAAGAGCCACGCTGGCCAGCTAGCTCTACATAACTTGGCTCAAAATCTAGTCCACTGAAATTCGTGTGGTTGAGTTTTGTGCTGACACTAGTGATTCCTTTTCAGGCACTGGCATATCTGCACGGTTGGGTCCTAACTCTTGCTCGGGTGGTAGACTCTCAAGAGTTTCAACTTCTGGTCAAGGGTTCGAGTATCCATAGGTGATGAAATTCCACTAGCGTGAGTGTGTGGGGTGTGTAAAAAAAAAAAAAAGAAAAAAAAAAAAATCTGCACAATATCCATACTAAAATAATAAAGCAGTCGGGCTGCCAATGGGTACTTGGATATGTGGGACTCAATCCACCGGACTGATTTTAACAGGTCGAGTCTCATTTATTGGACCCATTAAAAAATCAGGTCAGGGATTGGCATCACCTTTTGACCTAGTCAGGTTTGGACCAGTTAAAGTTGGGTCATGTTGGGTCTAGCCAGGTACAACTGGGCTCTCGGTAGTTGTAACGGTAACGTCACATATTTTGGGTAAGGCTCTTGCCCGGGTGGTAGACTCTTAGGAGTTTCAACTCCCGGTCAAGGTTCGAGGACCCATAGGTGGTGAAATTCCACCGGCGTGTGAGTGTGTGGGTGTGTGTGCGTGTGCAAATAAAAAATAAAAAAAATAAAATGAGATTTCCTAATCCACGAGAATGTAAGAGAACCCGAATAATAATCGATCATGTGTATTTCAAAATGCCATATGTATGTGCAGTCTAATCTATCAAAACAGCCCACGTGATGATTGTGACCATTGTGACCATTGACTGGATGATCTTATCTATAGATTATGATGGACAGGGGAATTATGAGATAATATTTTGGGTATATCAAATCTAACATTGTAGAGAATTTCACTCCAAAATTCCTCGATACCCACACAAAACAAAATTAGAGAGATGCTTTTAAAGGGGTGAAAGTACCTGATTGCCTTTGTTTATTTAATTTTTCTTTAAAAGTAGTGGAGTATAGAACATGTGAAACCCATCATGATATTCACATTAACGAAAAATCTAGACAATCAAACCACTAAATGGGCCACGTATCTACTCATATATTTTTTTTGAGTGGTGTTTATTAGATTTATGATTTGGCCCATCTTATCATTGGATACACCATTTTTTTTTTTATGGTGGACATGTACCTTGTGAGCCCCTAATTCTGGATTCACCACTTTTTAAAGGAAAAATATAACTTAGGGTGTTTAGGTGTATATATATATTCTCAAAAATCATTGCCCTGGTACAAAAGATGAAGGCCAATGTATATTCATTCGCTCGGCTCTACTTTAGTGGTCTAAAATGATTGTGCATGACTTCGGAGACAAGTGATCTTAGTACTAGTCTGGCCCACTTAATGATTCAGCGTGGCTTTCAAGATAGGTGACCTTCATAGTCTAGCCCACCACTTACATGGCTTAGATGTCGCCTATAAGTAATACTTTGGCGGGAAAGATGGGGTTGCATGCTATGTATTAAGACTAAAGGTGATTGGTTCTCCATCAGGTCCATTTAAAGTTTGGAAGCATAATTTTAATGTTGCAATTATCTATTAATATCTGAGTGGATGGGAACTAATGGATTGAGTTTTGATCTGGATCTAGTGATATTGGTTCTAATATATCCACAAATCTTCATGATAATAATAAAGGAGATATGAAAACATTTTGTGACTAAACCGGGTTTAGTAAGATCCATTTCTAAAGGTCCACGGATCTCTACAACTATGATGGTAAGAGACCTGAAAACGGTTTCAGATTTATGAAGATCTCTTATAGGAAGATCACATGTAAAGTGACGTAACTGCAAACTTGATCGGTTAGGAATCCAAGTCCAATGGGATGCGAATGATACAGCCCACTATAGGTGAGCTGGGATGGCCACACACATTCTCTCTCTCCTCTGGCTCATTGGAAATGTGGACAAGACCTACATAACTACATGATAAAGAGGATCAATGATACGCATGTACTTGGAACTTAAAAATTTAATGGTGCCATACGAGCAAGTCAAATTAAACTGTCCAAATAAATTTTTTATAAGTTTAGATGTATCATGACTAAAAAATTATGCTTATTTAATTATTTGATTTTTAGATTTGTGGATATTTAGTGGACAATTGATAACCAACAATATCCAATAGTACTATTCACCAAGCAAGTGTACACCAATCGGAGGTTAGGATTGTTCAACCAATATAGGCCTGTTTGGTGGGCGTCATGGTGCTATTCGCACATGAATATATAGGCTTTTAAGATATGTAATTTTGCTTTTCTCGTTTTAATTGGCTATGCTCATGATATAGTTATCAAAATCGTGCTATTTCCTACTTTTTGTACTCATGTTAATTGCCAGTAATGTTTATAGTTGGATTATGAGAAAATGGCAGCATCGACCTATTTTGACAAGAATAAATATTTATAGTGGCTGGCATGGCAACACGGAGGAATGAAACATAAATACTATCCACTCCTACCATCAGGTTTGCGTCATGTTCAGTCTCATATGAAAAAATCTACCTGAACCATAAATTAGGTGGGCTACAAACATAGGGAACAATGGAAAAAGGGCATTTTGTGTGGGGTTACCATATGCCGTGTATATGCCATCCACTTTATTCATTTGACAAGCCAAGCTAGCGTGAAGGGATTACAAAAATTAGGCCATTCCATAATTATGGTGGCCCCACCACTTGAATTTTGGGGTTTTAGGCATGGTTTAAAATTGTTCTTTATGACTTGCCTACCTAAGTTTTGGATCATTTTGATTTTTGGGATTGCGTCTGAGCATGTGTCAGTGCACTTGATGGATGGATTAAAACTCATGCGCATAAGTCTGTTCCTCATTTCAATGGTAGGCCCATCCGGTGTCCCGCCGTGAGTGACAGCGACTTTAGTGTCCATAATGAATGTGGGCTGGGGATTAAGGTATTTGGTAGTGTGATGGTTGATACACATGCCCTTTTAAAACTGTACACATCTCATGGTAGTTGTATGATCTAGACCATCCAAATAGTGGACTTACTAGCGGGGAATCGTAACATTTGACAAAAAAAATAAAAATTATAAATCACTAGTCTCTCTTGTATAAGGCTTTTTGAATATGGGAAGTGATAAATGCTTTGCACTATTCATGCAAGCATGTATAAATGAGTAATTCTAGGGCCGAAAATCATATATCTCTTGTTATTTTAGATGTAATCATCATAAAATAATCATATTCATATAACATTATCTACTTAAGTGTATGATGCCTACTAAATCAGGCACTATAAGTTTTGGACCATGGCTTAACAATGATTTTTTTAATGTATGATTTATTTATTTTTAATTTATAAGTAAATATATACCATAAATACCATTTCTAGGTACTAGCGTATGAAGCATCATAAGCAGCTAGAGCATCAAATAACTCCCCGAATCACAATATTTTTAACCAGTGATGGAACTGATCACCGTTTGTAGGGTTTGCAGGTTGAGTATAGTCATGGCATCTCACCTTTACCCTGCCATTTATGTAGGACATCTCTTCCATTCAAATGGTAGGCCCCAGATTCATAGCTATGACTCAGTGATATTGTAACATCCCGAAAATCAGGGGTCGAGCATAAACTCCACTCCCGAGTTCCAGAACATCACTTATGCAATATTTTCAATGATGGATGAATGTCGACTGTAGTAGTGCATAAAACATGAAGTGGATTAAGCCAAAACAACATATCATACTCCAGATACAGTTAAATTTCACAAGCGGAAGACCGTGATAAATATATAAAATGTATAATTGATTGTAAGTCTCCAGAATGTGAACATGTTACTAGGTTAACTAAATACATATATACTCCAAAAATGGAAAGAAAAGAATATACATGAGTGTTTAAATAAAAAGGCGAAATACCAAGTGTATTGACATCTAATCAGTAACCCTGTAAACCCCGTCAATCAGAACCTGCATATAGGAGGAATCCTCCTCATCATCATCAAGTCCGGCTCTGCTTCGCAAGTGTCGCCATTATCTGAAACTAAAATAGGGACTGGTTGGTGTGACCAACACCGTCCCGTATCGTGGGAGTGAGTAATTAACTCAGTGGAATCTATACAACAAAGGTTAACATGTTATCAATCCAATCCAGCAGTAATGATAAAGCAGTACAATCAAACAAGTCCTAGATCTCTTGTTAATGTAAGAATGATATGAGGTAATGATGCATGCCCTCACCACAAATTTCCTCATGCGACATCATCTAACGATCGCGGCATGAATCACTACCACTGTGCTCTTACACCAACACCAATGGCACATGCAGTGCGATGTCATGAGTATGATTACCAAGTTCTTATTAGTCCTTTTCACACAGCAGGATTGAGAAGCTAAGACACCTCCCTTATATCATTTCCCAAAGTTGATTCATTCTAGGGTCGTCAGTCCTAGGAATCTCAAACGATGTTATGGTTCTAGGTTACTGCAAGGGCTGCTAGGGCTGTTGCGGGCAATCGTTGCTCCTCTCCCCCATCACCTTATCAATATAGGCCTACTTATATCCTTAAGACTGCAACAGGACTCGTCGTCCCTATGCAGTGTTAGGATAAACTCAAGGTCACTACAGAGGGCTGTCAGGGCTGTTGCGCACAATCGTTGCTCCACTCCCCCATCACCAAATAGTGTAGGCCGACAGCAAGAATATAATGTCCCATACCACCATAATCTGCTTAGAGTAGGGTGCTCACTAGTCACTATGAGGAGGTTTGTGGCCCCAGCATAGGCCGACAGCTCGACCACGGTATCCCATACCACCATGCCCGGCTCATGAGTCTTAGGAGATTATGGTACCACGGTTAACGAGAGTTTTACCGGTAAGCTCGGTGTCTTAAATTCAAACAGTTACGACCAAACATGGTGAATAAACATCGGTCAATCAGGTTAGTTAATAAGCTCAATTAGGCCAAGCGTACGTTGAGTTGAACGATATGGAATGCATAAGTACTCCGTGTGGCATAACCACTGCCGAACACCCCAAACACGACTCAGATTCGCTAAACTCATTGTATGTGGCGAAGACAACCTCGACCACTATTTATGGAACGATTTTCGATTGCCTATATTGTAGCATAGCCCCATTCACATACACATACAATAACTAGCATATGATTCATATTCTGCATCCATATGAACAATCATGAAGTATAACTTAAATGTAAATAGTACATGCAGGAATTCATCCACACATTTAACATGCTTCAACTAAGTACACAATCCATGGAGGAAATCATATACTCACTTAGCATGAATAATCTAAGTTACATTATTCATGAAGGAATTCATAGACTCACGTATCGTGATGGAGATCTATACCTCAACCAGCTTAGCAATCATACTTTACTAACTATTAAGGTATTTATTCAAACACTTAGATTACACATTATATCATACATATTTTACATTCATTAGCATACGTATTAGGGCAAATCCTTTCATCAAAGGGTTATCGCCTATACATCAATCGTATATCCATGACAGTTAGTCATGGCAAACACGAAAGCGAACTCCATACTCATGCAGTCACTTTCACAAACACAGACTACACAATATGACATACCCCACATATGTTGATAAACATGTATTAGGCTAATCCGTTCACCCAGAAGTTGATACACATGCATCTAGCATACATAGACAACAATTAATCATGACAAACTCAAATTCATATTTCATACGTATACGGTATTTTTTACAAATACGAGGAATATAGTATATTTAACATAATTAACGTATAACTGAAAAACGAAACGGACAACACTTTATACATATGAAATAGCATCCTAAGCAAGAATAAATCATTACTTAACATTGAAAGTCTTGGAAACCATAACCTAAACGTATATAGTCCGCACCTTAAACTGAAAATTGCGAAACAGAGTTGATTCAGATGATAAGTCTTCGTCAATGGCTCAATGGCAACCTATACCATGAAATAGGTTAGTTACATCATCACTTATGCTATTTGGAACTCTAGAACAGGTTAGGGTTATGATTTCTTACCTAAGAGCGGATCTGGAAGCACCTGAATGGCGGTGCAAAAGCGGCGTTGAAGCACAAGGAGTAGCAGGGAAGAATCCATGGAAGAAAAATTTCATCTTCTCCCCCACTTTCTCTCTCTTTTCTAGGACTTAGGAAATTTGTATGGAATAAGAGAGTAAGGGTTTAAGCCCTTTTTATAAGTCCAAAAGCGATGAAAATGGCCTTATGGCCAAGGTATACTTATTTTATAACCAAAGTAGGCTTGTTCTGATCCAACGGAGCACTTCTGGAAGCCTCTTTTCTGCGTGCGGTCGGACTTAAGCTTCCTGACGTTAGATCTAGGTTAGACAGAGTTTTTAGTCCGATCGGATTTTCAGATCGCCCGTGGTGAACCAGTTTCAATTCAACGGTCACCGGTACTCGATCAGGGTCGCAAGTACATTGACATGAGTGGGCCATTTCTCCTGATCCGAGGGTGAATTTGGATCAGATTCTGACGGTTAGAATGCTTAGAAAAGGCGCGTAAGCGACACGTGCCAGATTTCATAAATTTTATTTAATTTCTAACATTTCTCACACTCTTCACTCTGGACTCAAGAAAATCATCGTGGGACATCATCTGGACTTGATTTTTGAGGTGATTGTCAAGTCCAACTAGGCGGTCATATTCGTCTAAGTTTGGGGTAATCGGACTTTCGATGTGCGTCCAGATTCGATACGGAGTTTCTGAATGCTCCCGTGAGCAACCGGGTTTAGAGTTTGATCCTAGATTTTAGGGTATTGTAGTGTCAACTATTCTACACATTTTGGCTATAGCAGATCGTATGTAAAGTGATTAGTGACAATTTCACAGGTCGTATAATCTAACACTTAGTTTCATCTAATTTCTAAAGGAAGTAGCCTATAATGATTTCTGTTTGAGATGAGATTTGAAGGGTGGATTGAAGTGCTTGGAAAATGGAAAAAGGAAGAGTTTGGAGAAGGACTTTTGGAGATATTTGAGAGATTTTTCAAGAAAAGGAAAGCTTGGAGGGGTGATTTGTGAAGGAAGTAGTAGATTGGAGGGATTTTGATCGACAACCCATACATCAGGGGGTTTCCCTAACCCCCAAACACGATCAACCCGAAGCCCGGTCCCATTTGGACCCATTTACCGGCGAGGTCCTCGCCGACCACTGGGCCAACTGAAGAGGGTTAGCCCCTTGGGAGAGGTCCTCCTGCCCCCCAGGTCCTAAAAAGGTGTGGGGCCCACCCTGAATCCCTCTGGATTGGCGTGGGTAGGCCCCTAACTCCATTTGAGGCGTTTTCGAGGCCAATTTACAAACCGGAATGAGTTTATGCGATGCATAGCATATGATTTTGGGGTAGGAGACGCTAATCTATCCAACTAACCTATTTATTTTGTTAGATTCCAAAAGGTTAAGGGTCAAAATCCGTTTTATCCATTTATTTACTATTTATGGTAATTTTTAGTTTCGATATTGTTCTTCCTCATTTATACCCTAAGATTGGTATGTATTATGAATGTTCTTAAAAACAAATGAAGAATAAAGTGGTGGAGGGTTATATTTTGAAGGAATTGGATAAAAAGAGGTTTTAGGCTTTAAGATTGAGTGTAAGATGTTGGGTTGACCTACCACCTAAGGACATTCATTTCTAGCTTTGGAATGGAATGAAACATGGTCTAAACCCTTCGATTGACGGTCTAGAAGTGAATTGGGGTCGTTGTGTGTGATCAGGAGTGTGCACGGACTCAATCTCGACGACCGTTTACAGTGAGTTTTAGTTTAAGTATAGTTCTTTACTATTTAAACTTGAGGATTCGTGTCTAATATAAAAATACTTGGAGAAGTTTGAAGAATGAGGTCGTGAAATGTGAGTTTTGAAGGAAATGGGTTGAAAAGTAATTTCTCTGGCTTTGGAATTGAGTTTTGAAAGTGATAAGGTTGACCCATTGCCTAAGGACGTCTAATTCTAGGTTGGCAAAAATTCGGGGTGTTACAATCTACCCCCCTTAAAAATAATTTCATCCCCGAAATTGGCTAAGGGTAATGAGTAAAGATTCTATTATTCCTTTCGCCTAAGCTCTACTGATTTCAAATTTATATGCGTGGTAGGGTGTATACTACTTATGCTAGTCTGACGGATTTTAGTGTACCCTCCTAAAAACTTACTCTTTATCTCTTGCTTATGCCCTAATGGTTTGCTGTAATTTATTTCCTTATTTATTTGGAGTTTTGACGACAGTTTCCATTGTTAGGCCTATGATTTAATATGAATGGGTTCAACACTTAAGCCCTAATCGTTTCCCTATAGAGACTTCACTATTGACATTCTAAGGAAGATTCTGATCCTAATTTAATGACCTAACTTTACGTATGACCTGAATCACTTTATTCGATCCTGGGCCAGTGGGGAAAGGGCCATCCACGCTTCGCTGCGCAGTTCTAACTCAACTGTTATATTAGCTGGCCTTACTAGGTTGGGCTCATAAGGTTCTACCCCCCTTAAAAATTATTTCTACTTTCAAAGCTCAAGATTTTATGTCTCGATCCGTATGTCGGAACGAGGTATAACTTAGGACCTATCCTTGACATGAAATGAGAAACAACTTCTCAATACATTGGTCTTCTTTTGCTAATGATGCGTTCTATGACATTGGTATCTATGGTTATAGAAATGAGCCTAATCTCTATTGTGGTTGAGTTCAGGGGCAGATGTGAGTTGGTGGCGAGATGCCTAATTCTACCCAATAAAGACTCTTACTACGGTCCTGACTTACCCTCTTTAATACCATAATAGGATTTATACATTATTAGTACATAAGAAAGTTTGGACAAAGCAGGTTAACGGACAAACTATCTCTCTAAATTCATAAGCACAATATGTATGCCAGAATAGTTTGCGATTTGGGACCTAATTCCTAACTGTCTATTGCCCACTAAAAAATCTCTATTGGCTATATGTCCTTAACATTTTCCAAAGGCAAAGCAATAACTTTTGGTTGTATGTGGTCGGGCCAACACGGAAGAAAAGTTGTGTAGTGGGTCTGAGCTGGATACATAGACCTCCTGCCTCGCGATGACAGAAAATTTTTCGTATCAATTCTTAATTTGAGTCGATGCCGATCTTCTGGTTAATCAGAGCATTGGATTTATTGGTAACCACTAGGATTAGGAATTCAGTTCAAACCGTGAATATGTTGCTTATATACAGTTCCTTTACTCCGCGTTCCCAATTGCAATAAGTCCTTGGGAAGGTAATTCTAAGGGGCGTGTTGGTTTGACCTAACATTAATTCTAAGGGATTTATAAGTTCTCTCCAAGCGTGAATAATTTCTAATCAAACAACCTTTCTAAGAGTCATTAAAGAAGCCTATAAGTATTATGGGATTCAACGAAAGAATGAGGTCTCACTTCAACCTAATCAAGCCGACTAAATAAGTTTATTATTCAATTATCTTAGCATATTCATTCTTTTACTTTCCTTAGTATAACTAGTAGCTTAGTCTTATCTTAGGAGTAGAACTTCGCATATGTCCATACTAGCTAAAGAGGTCATAGGGTTCATGTTATCACTTTATCAGATCTCCTATACTGGCAGATCTTTCTAAATCTAGGAATACCAACTCTAGATCTAAAACTCTAAGGGCCTGTTTGGCTAGTGGCATTAAGGTGTATTCAATAGGTGGCATTGTTAATCCCACCCCGGGATTAGGAAACGACATGTTTGGTAGGAGGGTAGGTTGAGATTAAAAATTAATTTCATAGGCTTTGAAAAATGAGCCTTGTGTTGGAGAGTGTGAGATGGGATTTTCAAATTCCATGATGATGGAATTCCAAGTATAATTTTAAAAAGAAGGTAAAGAGTTGTAAAGAATAGTGGTGGATGGGTGTAGAAGACGGAAGCTTGAGTGAATAGAAGTAGGGATATGAGATCATTTTGTATGGTCTCGGTTACGTATGGGCTATTCTACGGTAGTTAATCTCGCCCGCCGGCGACACTTGGGATGCTAATGTAGTTTCTAGTTTCCATCGCCCCCTTCCTAAGTCAGAGTGCGTCAGTGTGTGTTGTGTTACCATAACCTAGGTTCATTTTAATCTAAATCATGCTCTGATACCATCTGTAACATTCTGAAAATTGGGGGTCGAGCATAAACTTCACTCCCGAGTTCCAGAACATCACTTATGCAACATTTTCAATGATGGATGAATGTCGGTTGTAGTAGTGCATAAAACATGAAATGGATTAAGCCAAAACAACATATCATACTCCAGAGACAATTAAATTTCGCAAGTGGAAGACTGTGATAAATATATAAAATGTATAATTGATTGTAAGTCTCCAGAGTGTGAACATGTTACCAGGTTAACTAAATACATGTATACTTCAAAAATGGAGAG
Organism: Magnolia kwangsiensis; assembly: GCA_037074715.1. Classification (NCBI taxonomy): domain Eukaryota; kingdom Viridiplantae; phylum Streptophyta; class Magnoliopsida; order Magnoliales; family Magnoliaceae; genus Magnolia; species Magnolia kwangsiensis. The sequence goes on from CM073572.1 coordinate 19,641,334, forward strand.
AAAAGAATATACATGGGTGTTTAAATAAAAAGGCGAAATACCAAGTGTATTGGCATCTAATCAGTAACCCTGTAAACTCCGTCGATCAGAACCTGCATCTAGGAGGAATCCTCCTCCTCATCATCAAGTCCAGCTCTGCTTCGCAAGCGTCGCCATCATCTGAAACTAAAATAGGGACTGGTTGGTGTGGCCAATACCGTCCCGTATCGTGGGAGTGAGTAATTAACTCAGTGGAATCTATACAGCAAAAGTTAACATGTTATCAATCCAATCAAGCAGTAATGATAAAGCAGTGCAATCAAACAAGTCCTATATCTCTTATTAATGCAAGAATGATATGAGGTAATGATACATGTCCTCACCACAAACTCCCTCATGCGACATCATCTAACGATCGCGGCATGAATCATTACCATTGTGCTCTCACACTAACGCCAATGGCATATGTAGTGCGATGTCATGAGTATGATTATCAAGTTCTTATTAGTCCTTTTCACACAGCAGGATTGAGAAGCTAAGACACCTCCCTTGTATCATTTCCCAACGTTGATCCATTCTAGGGTCATCAGTCCTAGGAATCTCAGACGATGTTATGGTTCTAGGTCGCTGCAAGGGCTGTCAGGGCTGTTACGCGCAATCGTTGCTCCTCTCCCCCATCACCTTATCAATACAGGCCTACTTATATCCTCAAGACTGTAACAGATATCGTCGCCCCTATGCAGTGTCAGGGCTGTTGCGCGTAATCGTTGCTCCACTTCCCCATCACCAAACAGTGTAGGCCAACAACAAGAATATAGTGTCCCATACTACCATAATCTGCTTAAAGTGGGGTGCTTATTGGTCACGGGGAGGTTTGTAGCCCCAGCGTAGGTCGACAACTCGACCACGGTGTCCCATACCACCATGCCCGGCTCATGAGTCTTAGGGGATCATGGTACCATGGTTAACGGGAGTTTCACTGATAAGCTCGGTGTCTTAGATTCAAACAGTTATGACTAAATATGGTGAACAAACATCGGTCAATCGGGTTAGTTGATAAGCTCAACTAGGCCAAGCGTACGTTGAGTTGAACGACATGGAATGCATAAGCACTCCGTATGGCCTAACCACTGTCGAACACTCCAAGCACGACTCAGATTCGCTAAACTCATCCTATGTGGCGAAGACAACCTCGACCACTATTTATGGAACGATTTTTGATTGCCTGGACTGTAGCACAGCCCCATTCACATACACACAATAACTAGCATATGATTCATATTCTACATCCATATGAACAATCATGAAGTATAACTTAAATGTAAATAGTACATGTAGGAATTCATTCACACATTTAACATGCTTCAACTAAGTACACAATCCATGGAGGAAATCATACACTCACTTAGCATGGATAATCTAAGTTACATTATTCATGAAGGAATTCATAAACTCACGTGTTGTGATGGAGATCCATACCTCAACCAGCTTAGCAATCATACTTTACTAACTACTAAGGCATTTATTCAAACACTTAGATTACACATTATATTATACATAATTTGCATTCATTAGCATACGTATTAGGGCAAATCCTTTCGTCAAAGGGTTATCGCCTATACATCAATCGTATATCCATGACAGTTAGTCATGGCAAACACGAAAGCGAACTCCATACTCATGCAGTCACTTTCACAAATACTTAGACTACACAATATGACATACCCCACATATGTTGATAAACATGTATTAGGCTAATCCGTTCACCCAGAAGTTGATACACATGCATCTAACATACATAGACAACGATTAATCATAGCAAACTCAAATTCATATTTCATACGTATACGGTATTTTCTACAAATATGAGGAATACAGTATATTTAACATAATTAACGTATAACTGAAAAATAAAACGGACAACACTTTATACATGTGAAATAACATCCTAAGCAAGAATAAATCATTACTTAACATTGAAAGTCTTGAAAACCATAACCTAAACGTATATAGTCTGCACCTTAAACTGGAAATTGCGAAACGGAGTTGATTTAGACGATAAGTCTTCGTCAACGGCTCAATGACAACCTATACTATGAAATAGGTTAGCTACATCATCACTTATGCTATTTGGAACTCTAGAACAGGTTAGAGTTATGATTTCTTACCTAAGAGCGGAGCTGGAAGCACCGGAATGGCGGTGCAGAAGCGGCGTTGAAGCACAAGGAGTAGCAGAGAAGAATCAATGGAAGAAAAATTCCATCTTCTCCTCCACTTTTTCTCTCTTTTCTAGGGCTTAGGAAATTCGTATAGAATGAAAGAGTAAGGGTTTAAACTCTTTTTATAAGTCCAAAATTGACGAAAATGGCCTTATGGCCAAGGTATACTTATTTTATAAACAAAGTGGGCTAGTTCTGATCCAACGGAGTACTTTTGATAGCTTCTTTTCTGCGTGCGGTCGGACTTAAGCTTCCTGACGTTTGATCTAGGTCAGACAGAGTTTTTAGTCCGATCGGATTTCCAGATTGTCCGTGGCGGACCAGTTTCAGTTCAACGGTCACCTGTACTCGATCAGGGCCGCAAGTGCGTTGACATGAGTGGGCCATTTCTCTTGATCCGAGGGTGAATTTGGATCAGATTCTGACGGTCAGAATGCTTAGAAAAGGCGCGCAAGCGACACGTGCCAGATTTCATAAATTTTATTTAATTTCTAACATTTCTCACACTCTTCACTCTGGACTCAAGAAAATCATCGTGGGACATCATTTGGACTTGATTTTTGGGGTGATTGTCAAGTCCAACTAGGCGGTCATATTCGTCTAAGTTTGGAGTAATCGGACTTCCGATGTGCGGTCCAGATCCGATACGGAGTTTTCGAATGCTTCCGTGAGCAATCGGGTTTAGAGTTTGATCCTAGGTTTTAGGGTATTGTAGCGTCAACTATTCTACACGTTTTGGCTCTAGCAGATCGTATTTAAAGTGATTAGTGACAATTTCACAGGTCGTATAATCTAACACTTAGTTAGTTTCATCTAATTTCTAAAGTAGCCTATAATGATTTCTGTTTGAGATGAGATTTGAAGGGTGGAGTGAAGGTGCTTGGAAACGGAAAAAGGAAGAGTTTGGAGAGGGACTTTTGGAGAGATTTGAGAAATTTTTCAAGAAAAGGAAAGCTTGGAGGGGTGATTTGTGAAGGAAGTAGTAGATTGGAGGGGTTTTGATCGACGGCCCATACATCAGGGGATTTTCCTAGCCCCCAAACACGATCGGCCCGAAGCCAGGTCCCATTTGGTCCCGTTTACCAGCGAGGTCCTCGCCGACCACTGGGCCAACTGTCGAGGGTTAGCCCCTTGGGCGAGGTCCTCCTGCCCCCCAGGTCCCAAAAAGGTGTGGGGCCCACCCTGGATCCCTCTGAATTGGCGTGGGTAGGCCCCTGACTCCATTTGAGGCGTTTTCGAGTCCAATTTGCAAACCGGAATGAGTTTATGCGATGCGTAGCATATGATTTTGGGGTAGGAGACGTTAATCTATCCAACTAACTTATTTATTTTGTTAGATTCCAAAAGGTTAAGGGTTAAAATCCATTTTATCAATTTATTTACTATTTATGGTAAGTTTTAGTTTCGGTATTGTTCTTCCTCATTTATACCCTAGGATTGGTGTGTATTATGAACGTACTTAAAAATAATTGAAGAATAAAGTGGTGGAGGGTGATATTTTGAAGGAATTAGATAAAAAGAGGTTTTATGCTTTGAGATTGAGTGTAAGATGTTGGGGTTGACCTACCACCTAAAGACATTCATTTATAGGTTTGGAATGAAATGAAACATGGTCTAAACCCTTCGATTGACGGTCTAGAAGTGATTTAGGGTCGTTGTGTGTGATCAGGAGTGTGCACAGACTCAATCTCGACGACCATTTATAGTGAATTTTAGTTTAAGTATAGTTCTTTACTAGTTAAACTTGAGAATTCGTGTCTAATATGAAAGTATTTAGAGAAGTTTGAAGAATGAGGTGGTGAAAGGTAAGTTTTGAAGGAAATGGGTTAAAAAGTAATTTCTCTAGCTTTGGAATTGAGTTTTGAAAGTGATAAGGTTGACCCATTGCCCAAGGACGTCTAATTCCATGTTGACAAAAATCTGAGGTGTTACAGATATACAAAGGTTTGAAGTCATGGGTTTGAGTGTCCATGTGATGTGTGTTAAAAAAATGGTAAGCCCCATTACGAAGATCTGATATAAAATTCAGGTCTGTTCCATCATCAAGTCTAGCCAAGCCATTGAATTCATTAGACAATTGATTGTCTGAATTGACATATAGATGTGGCCCACTTAATAAGTGGATCGACCTGCTTCTAAATAGGGTGATCTTCACCGTAGGATCTACTGTTTGCATGATAGGGATTTCACATTGAAGTGGAATGTGGGCAAGAAACAATTGTATTGTTATAACAACTTAATGTTTAGTCTATCATATAGGTGGTGGACATTTAATGGAAAGTTAAGGTGAAAGGAATAAGTGGCTTAAATTCAACAAAAGAGAGGGCTCCAATAATCAAAGGTTAGGATTGCTCCCAACCAAATATGGCCTAAATCCTAACACCCAACCTAGGACCAGTGTTATCAATATTGCAAAGATTTTGAGAATTTCCACATGACATCATGAAAAATACACTGCAAGGTATTTTCTCAGTATTTTTAAAATATCAGTGGATTTTAAATCACCATGTTTTTCTCATTAATATTAAACAAAAATAGAAAAAAAATTGTATAGAAATTTGTTATATTAATATGGATTTTGCTAACATCCTCAAAGTCCTCAAAGCTTTTAAATCACACATGAGATGATCTATGAACTATGTGGATTTGAATTGTTCATTCATCATATAAATAAGAGCAAGCTATGGAATAAAAATTATGCAAATCAGATTATCCCAAACATCCAATTAATGGAATGGAAAATGGATAATTAAGATTGAGCCAAGAAACAAAATATGTCAAATCATCATCCCAAAAAACGCATTACGATTTTGTGTTGCTTATGATTCTAAAGTAGTAGTTAGGTTTAAACAAAATAGGTTCTCATACAATAGATCTCACTTCCTATTGCTTTTCAATCCAAAATGGCAGTTCAATTTATGATTCTAACCATGAAAATATTTGTGGCTTGTAAATAATGAATTGTTCTAACAAATTATCCCATTCAAAGGGTAAGGATTATTCAATCAGAATGCTTTTTGGTCCATGACATACTTCTAATGGTACTATCGAATCAACCTGATTGATGATGTGACATCCCATGTATCATTCAAAAGCTTTGAAGACTCTCTGAAGATCCCATGAATGTGGGAAACTAGCAAAACACTTAAATTTATAAATATATATTTAAAATTTTAATGCGTTTATTAATTACAATTAAAAATTTTAAATATATATTATTTTAAAACTCATAATTAGGACATACCATCAATCGAGATTACTCCGATCCCTGGCCTTACGTCGTATCTTTTGCTCATCAGATGGTTGAACTGGATGTTGAACCCAGACCATATTAACCAATTTTCAACCATACATGTTTGATGGTCGAGATTTTCGTTAAACAGATCAACCGTAAGGGAATCTTCTTTCCAACCATTTATCAGTATTAAAGTTCTCAATAGTTGTACAAGTGCCAAAGTGTCATGTGTTTGTGGGATCCTGACCGTTCATTAATATTGTGTCACTGTAAATGATCCTGACCTTGACCTAAAGTCGGGTTTTTTCTCTCATCTCATTGAATCTGGACCATTGAACAATTTTCAACCGTATATGGTTTACCCGCATGACCCACCTGATGATTGGACTCGCTTGAATTTGTGTCAGCGCTCACCCACAGTGGGGCCCATCCGGTGAATAGATCGGATTTGACATGAACGTAATACGTTGCCGAACAAATGTAGTAGGTTGTGTAGCTACATATCTTCAGTACACGTGTATTTACTAATGGGGTCCATCAATAAACCGGGCCCTGGTTTATATCTGGCGAGACTGCTATGCTAATTCACCACCATTAAAATGTGATGGTGGCCCACAACTTTACACATGACAGTTGTAAATGTACTGAGAGTGTATTACTACTGTACGTTGCACATAGCTGTACATTCACTGAGTGTACCTGAGAGTGTGCATACTGATACAGTTACTGGACTTAAATTGAGTGTACCAGAGGGTGTACATAACTACATACGGTTACTGTAAGCTTTAAATAGTGTATATACATTGAGCATGTATATAGAGTTATTGTACATCCGAAAGTACCGGAGAATGGAAGTGGATTGCGTGCTGCCTTATGTGGGGCCCACTGTGATGTATGGGTTTTATCCACGCCGTCCATCTATTTTTTCAGGTCATTTTAATATATGAGCCCAAAAACAAGGTAGATCCAAAGCTCAAGCAGACCACACATCAGGAAGCAGCGGTGATAATGACACCCACAGTTGAAATCTTCCAGGGCCCTGCCGTGATGTTTATTTGCCATCCCACCTGTTAATACGGTCATATAGACCTGGATGAAGGGACCACAAATAACATCATGATCCAAAACTTCTGCATGTAGCTCTTAAAAAGTTTTGAACGGTGGGCATTTAATCCCCACAGTGTAGTCCACTTGAGCCTCCGATCTCCTCATTTTTGGGTTCATACCCTAAAATAATTCAACAAAATGGATGGACGACGTGAATAAAACCCATACATCATAGTGGGCCCCACAAAGCCCTGCCTATAATTCGAGGGGCCAGGATGCAATCTGCTTCCCTAAGAGTGCTACCTTTATATATGTCATAGCTGTACGTAACACCCAGATCCGAACAGTACCCCCAAAATAAAATAAAATGTCATAGCTGTACATACATGGCGTGTAGCTGGGAGTGCACATACATACCGAACAGTGTATATACAGTTACTGTATGTATACATGGCATAGTTGTACATACACAGACAGTGTACGCGCATTAACCAAGTGGGTGGTAGGTGAAAGCCCACTGAGGCGTGAGTGTGTGGGGGTGTGTGTGCGTGTGTTAATAAAAAAAAGAAAAAGAGAAAGTGAGTGGCTGGTAAAAAGAAAATCTAAGCTCTCTCTCTCTCTCTCTCTCTCTCTCTCTCTCTCTCTCTCTCTCTCTCTCTCTCTCTCTCTCTCTCTCTCTCTCTCTCTGATATAATACTTGAATTCACAAAAAAACATTAAATCCACAAAATAAGTCCTTGACAAGCAAATATCATTGAATGAATTATTTTCAATGTGTTGAGAATGTAGAGCCACATCTAGGCCGCTTTCGACCGGTCGTATGACGTCTTCGACCGGTCGTGGACCGTCTCGACTCAAAGTCCAGCAATGTTGTTTTTTACTCATAGCTCTTTTAGGACCAGTCGTATGTTACGCAGATTGTTTCCGAAACTAATACGAATTGCGAATTTTGGTGTCGCCTTTCGTAATGGTGTGGAAGAGAAGTTACCTAAACTATAAATAGGGGTTCGTAGGGCTTTTCTAGGGTATGAGGAATATTAGGAAGTAATTCCAAAGGTGTGGGCTAAGGATTTTTTATATTCTTCAAAGGGAGAGGTTAGTATTTTGCCTTGTAATCTTTGTTTCTTCATAGTGGAAGTTTGCATCCGTGATTTTTTACCCTAGTTTGAAATTTTTTCACGTATATCTTGTCTTGTGATTTGTTTGGATTGGTTTGATCTGTTTCTAGTTTATATTTTCATCTGTTTATCGTTTGTGCGTGAGGCCTGAGATTGGATCTCGGCCCACTGCGTTGTTGGCATGCTGCGCAACAACTGGTATCAGAGCTATTGGTTTAGTTCTATTGAAAGCGATGGTGGAAGATAGAAAAACTAGAATTGAGAAGTATGATGGTTCAAACTTTTCCTTGTGGAAGATGCAGATGGAAGATTATCTGTATCAGAAGGACTAAGAAACTGGAAAAGATGACAGATGATGAATGATTTTTACTGGATATAAAGGCTTTAGGAACGATCCGACTCTCTTTATCTAAGAGCGTCGCCTTAAACATATCCAACATGAAAACGACAAAAGAATTAATGGAAGCCCTAGCCACCATGTATGAAAAGCCCTCAGCATCCAACAAGGTTCATCTTATGAAACAACTATTCAACATGAAGATGTCAGATGGTGGGAGCGTGACTGAACATCTAAACAAGTTCAATACAGTCACGAGCCAGTTGGAATCCGTTGGTATAGTTTTTGAGGATGAGGTCAGGGCACTATTGATCTTATCCAGTCTGCCAGATAGTTAGGATGGTTTGGTGATTGCTGTGAGCAATTCTTCAGGGTTGACAAAGCTAAAATTTGATGATGTGGCCGGTTTAATTCTCAGCGAAGAATCTAGAAGAAAGACATCAGAAGTTTCAGGGGATTCAGGGAATGCTCTAAACGTTGAAGGAAGAGGAAGATCGCAGAACAGAGGAGGCAATAAACACGAGCGTTTTAAGTCGAGGAAGAAGTCCGAGGAACCAAAAGACAAAGATGAGTGTTGGCATTGCAGCAAGAAGGGGCACATGAAACGTGATTGCAGGGCGCTCAAGAAACAAGAAGGAAGCTCTCAAGGTGGGAAGGATTCAGTGAATCTGTCTGAGGAGAGCGACACAGAGGCATTGATCTTGTCTCTTGATGCAAGGAATGAGTCATGGGTGATAGACTCGGGTGTTTCGTTTCATGCCACTTCATGTAAGGAAGTTCTGCGTGATTATGTGTCAGGTGACTTTAGGAGAGTCTACCTGGGTGATGATGAGCCCTGCAGTATTGTTGGAAAGGGTGACGTTCAGGTCAATCAGAAAGACGGAACGGTTTTAAAACTGAAGGATGTCAGACATGTACCGAGTTTAAGAAAGAATCTGATCTCAGTGGGGCAGTTGGCCGATACCGGTTATGTGACGACATTTACTAGTGATTCCTAGAAGATCACAAAAGGTGCCTTAGTGATATCTTGAGGCAAAAAGGAAGACACTTTGTACGTGACTTCAGGATCGTATTGTTCACTCTCAGTCGCATCAACTGGAGTGAATGGGCAGTTATGGCATCAGAGGTTGGGACATGAGTGAGAAAGAGATGAAAGTGCTGTTGTCAAAAGGGAAGCTACTAGGGCTGAAGTCTCTTGACTTGGAATTCTGCGAGGACTGCGTATATGGCAAGCAGAAGAGGGTAAGCTTCAAGAAATAGGACGCGCTTCAAAGACACATCTATTGGAGCTTGTACACACTAACGTATGGGGACCGGCACATGTATCATCTCTTGGTGGCTTACGTTATTTATTTCATTTATTAATGATGCTAGTAGAAAACTGTGTGTTTATTTCTTAAAGCATAAATCTGATGTATTTGATGCGTTTAAGAAGTGGAAAGTTATGGTAAAAAACGAGACAGGTAAAACAGTAAAGTATCTCAGATCTGATAATAGGGGAGAATATTGTGATAAGAGATTTGAGGAGTATTGTGTAGCAAGTGGAATCAAACATCAGAAAACGATTCCAGGGACACCGCAGCAGAATGGTGTGGCTGAGCGCATTAACAAGAACATCATTGAGCGCGCCAGGAGCATGAGGTTACATGTAGGGTTATCCAAGACCTTTTGGACAGATACTGTAAAAACCGCCGTATATCTTATCAATAGAAGTCCCTCAGTACCATTGGATGGTGGGCTACTAGAAGAAACGTGGACTGGGAAAGAAGTGAACCTTACACATCTTAGAGTGTTCGGTTGCACTTCGTATGTTCACATTGATGCAGAGCACAGAAACAAGTTAGATGCGAAGTCCAGGAGGTGCACGTTTATAGGCTACGGGTAGGATGATTTTGGCTACAGGTTTTGGGATGAAGAAAATACAAAAATCATCAGAAGCAAGGACGTAGTCTTCAATGAAAAAGTAATGCATAAAGACAGTGTGCAAGGAATTCGTAGAGTTAGAAGAGTTACCGGACATGGGTGTTACAGCGCCACAGGATGATCGTGCACAGGAGCATTATGAGGCAGAGCCACAGACATCGGTTATGAGGAGGTCTACTCGGGAGAGGAGACCCACGGTCCGATACTCACCCTCTTTACATTATCTACTGCTGACAGATAATGGTGAGCCAGAGTATTTTGAAGAGGAATTACAGTCAGATACACGGGTTAAGTGGGAGCAAGCCATGGATGAGGAGATGGACTCTCTTGAGTCTAATCGTACATGGGAGCTAGTCACTCTACCCAAGGGTAAGAAAGCTCTTCATAACAAGTGAGTTTACAGATTGAAGGAGGAGCATGATGGTTCGAAACGGTATAAGGCGAGACTGGTTGTGAAAGGGTTTTAACAGAAGGCAGGTATCGATTTCACTGAAATATTTTCACCGGTAGTGAAAATGTCTACGATTCGCATGGTCTTGATTATAGTGGCTACAGATAACTTATATCTAGAGCAGCTAGATGTTAAGACAACCTTTCTTCATGGGGACCTTGAAGAAGAAATATATATGCATCAGCCGACAGGATACGTGGCACCAGGTAATGAGAACAAGGTGTGCAGACTAAAGAAAAGTCTATATGGCCTGAAGCAGGCCCCGAGGCAGTGGTACAAGAAGTTCGATAGTTTTATGTCGGGAAACGATTTTAGGAGATGTTATGCAGACCATTGTTGTTACTTGAAGAAGTTTGATACGTCATACATCATTATTCTTCTGTACATTGATGATATACTTGTTGTCGGTTCAAGCATGAAGGACATCTCAGATCTCAAAAGACAACTGTCTAGAGAATTTGCTATGAAGAATTTAGGAGCTGCAAAATAAATCCTACGCATGAGGATAAAGCGTGACAGGGAAAATAAGAAACTGGTTTTATCACAAGCAGAGTACATAGCCAAGGTACTTAATCGATTCAATATGGGAGGTGCTAAGCCGGTTAGCACTCCATTAGCCAACCACTTCAAGCTATCTAAGGAGTTAGGTGCAAAGACGCAGGAGGAACGGGACTACATGGCCAAAGTCCTATACGCGTCAGCGATTAGGAGTCTCATGTATGCTATGGTAAGCACGAGGCCAGACATTGCTCAAGCAGTGAGAGTTATTAGCAGGTTCATGAACAACCCCGAGAAGGAACATTAGGAAGCTGTGAAGTGGATCCTCAGATATCTGGTGGGTATTAAGGATGTAGGGTTGTGTTATGGTGGATCGAAAATCAAGCTACAATGCTACGTGGATTCAGATTTGGTAGGAGATATTGACAGCAGAAAAAGCACTATAGGTTATGTGTTTACTTTGGGTAGTGCTGCAGTCAGTTGGGTCTCTCAGTTACAGAAGATAGTATCTATCAGTACGACAAATGCAGAATATGTTGCGGCTATAGAAGCATGCAAAGCGATGGTGTGGATGCAAGGTTTTATGAAAGAGTTGGGTAAGAAGCAAGTACATTGCAAGCTGTACAGTGACACTTAGAGTGCAATACACTTGGGTAAGAATTCAGCCTTTCATTCAAGGACCAAGCATATTGCCATCAGATATCACTTCATATGTTCGTTACTGGAAGATGGTTCGATTGTTCTGGAGAAGATTCATACAAGTGAGAATCCTGTAGATATGTTGACCAAGGCGGTCACAAGGGAGAAGCTGAGGCTCTGTTCAGCTTTGATTGGTCTTCAGGCTTGAAGACGGGGAAGTGGTGCACTCCGGATGAAGAAGACGAAGGTTTTGGCGATGTGTCTCCAAGTGAGAGATTGTTAAGAATGTATAACCACATCAAGGCCGCCTTCGACCGGTCGTAGGACGTCTTCGACCGATCGTAAGGGGCCTGCTCGACCGGTCGTGGACCGGCTCGACTCAAAGTCCAGCGATGCTATTTTGTATTGTTTTGGGCCCTAGGACTGGTCGTAGGGACTGTAAGACCGGTCGTAGGGATCCTACGACCGGTCGTAACTCTCCTAGGACCAGTCGTAGGTTACGCAGATTGTTTCCGAAACTGATACGGATTGCGGATTTTGGTGTCGCCTTTCGCAAGGGTGCGGAAGGGAAGTTACCTAAACTATAAATAGAGGTTCTTAGGACTTTTCTAGGGTATGAAGAATATTGGGAAGTAATTCCAAAGGTGTGGACTAAGGGTTTTCTATATTCTTCAAAGGGAGAGGTTAGTATTTTGCCTTGTAATTTTTGTTTGTTCATAGTGGAAGTTTGCATCCGTGATTTTTTACCCTAGTTTGAGATTTTTTCACGTATATCTTATCTTGTGGTTTGTTTGGATTGCTTTGATCTATTTTAGTTTATATTTTCATCCGTTTATCGTTTGTGGGTGAGGCTTGAGATTGGATCTCGGCCCACTGCGTTGTTGGCGTGCCGCGCAACACAATGCACTCGATAAAACTTACATAAGCCATGCTTTGGGGACTTTTATGAATTTACAAAATTTTTTAAAATAACAAAAGGGGCTAAACTGATTCAAACTTTCTTAGATAACTTAGTAAAAGACTTTTAAGCAATCACAAGACATTTTAAATCTTAAATATCTTTAAAATTATAAATTCGTAACTTAGTTAATTCTGCACTCAAATGTAATGTATAAGATAACTTTATTTTGTAAAAAATTTTGTGCACCAACGACCTTTTAATAATATATTATATCCATAATTTTAATAACTTGTTGTAAAGTTATATCAATTTATATAGTATACATCGTCTTTTGGCCAATATTATATTGGATTACTTTCAGTTTTGGCTATTCATACGATTGCTCTTGACTTGTCCTCAATGCCCCTGCCTATAAATATACTTCAAGTTACTGTTCACACACATAGCATAGCTGCGAATACATGTATGCTCGGTGCATTCGAGATGGTAATGCCCTCAACTGTGTGGATGGAGCATAACTGTAAATTTATACCGAGAAGATGTTTATCAACCATTTAATCTGCACTATTTTACTTCTATCTCATTTATAGACAATTAGATGGTTGAGATTTCTTGATTAACATGATTTTAGAGGTATAATCTATCTATAAAGTTGGCCACATGAAGGCTATGTTCAAGGATGGCCTCATAGCCATACACGAATCTACTGTAGAGTGTGTTGCAGATGAATTCTTAATACATTTGGATTAAAAGAAGTCTAAACGAAAGTAAGAGTACAATATTACACCGTTTTATATAAGGCATTTGGCATGTGAGTTGAAAGAAATTTATTTTGAATATTAAAGAATTATTATTCTAAAGTTTGACTGCAAAAGAACCATGCCTTTTACTTCGGACATCGTTATGAAATACATGACTTGTCATCCTTTTGTAACGATGTATGAGGACAAAATAGAGATTTTAAGAAAAATTAATATTTTTAATAATCCTCATGTCTCCCTAATTTTGAATTTTAAAAATTTTAACTTTTTAAAAGTTACTTGTAATAATAACAAGAGTGTTTGGATAAGATCTTATTGCCATTTCTATTTATAAAAAAAAAGGAATTTTGCAATTTAGATAAATTTTAATCGAATTAGTATTTTTAAAAGATATAAATTAAAAATGTTAGAATTATAATTCAATAAAATATTGGAGTTTTCTTCTCTTATCTGTTATCGACTCAAGAACCTATCCCATGAATTCAAGATCTTGACTAAAAAAGACGGTGAGCTTCATCGCCGTTTCATGTTCTTCCTTGCATTAGAATGCCAGGGCAGATAAGGATGAGTCACCGCCACTTTCAAAGTGAACTAGCATATAAATCTTGTTGTGATAATATGGTAATTTTGTTTGTGATTTGAGACCCATTGCGTAGATGCCCTTGCCTAAAACTATTTCTAGCCATTGATAGGATGTCAAATCAAAGTTATTCTTGCAATGAACGGTGCAGATCTTTGATGATGCTGCTTTTATGAAAAATGATTTGGCTGTCTATTTTGTTGGCCATGGATCGAATGGAGGAGATCAGACGTGCGCGCAGATGATGAACAATCCAGATTCATAATCAGCAAGGTTTTTGTCATAAATGATTTAGGCCATCTATTCTATTGGCCTCTGATCAGATGGCTAGGATCATCATATCATAGTAATTCTTGAAAGTAACAAGGCAATGAGAAGTGGGGGCCACAGTATGGACAGTCCAGATCCATATTTAGATTTTTTTTTTTTTTAAAAAAAACCAAAAATGACCTGGACTGTGCATTTCGTTGGCCAGTGAATAGATGGGCAGGATCCAACATTGAGAGGCACAAGGATTTATGGCATCCGCTCTGTTGAGGTATTACCTGGATCGAGAACAAACCACCAGGCCCATCCCGATATAGGCTCCCTTTTGCCAATGTCAGGATCTGGAAGTTGTATGGGGACCACAGAGATGCCCCTGACAAATCCAATCCGTCCATCAGTTTATACACATCGCAGTGAGTATAGGAGTCCAAAAATCAGGAAGATTGAAACTCAAATGGGCCACGCACCACACAAAACAGCAGGGATTGAACGACCACCATTTAACGGTTTGGATGACATATAAACATCATGGTTGCTCTAGGGAGGTTCCAACTGTGGACGTTTCTATAATCACTGTTTCCTATGGTGTGGCCTACCTTAGTTTGGGATCCGTATTATTTTTGGCTTCATGTCTTGCTGTGATGTTTAGAAACTGATGGACGGAGTGGATTGATCATAGGAATCTCTATAGATGCCACACAACTGGCGTCAAGGGACAGCACCCCAGGAACTTTTTTTACAAGAATAAGGAAATTTCTATCGATACAATGGCCTGGATCCAAAGAAACCAGTGATCTAGTGGACCACCGGGAACGAAGAATGCCCCAACTTCTCCCCATTGAGATGATCCTAGGTACCCGTTACAAATGGATAATTACAATCGATGGTCCACATTTAGCAGGTCTTAATAGTTTGGTTAGGTTCCAGTTAAAGTTTTCAAACATATCCCAATTACGTGGTGGGCCACACCTTTTCGTTGGTTGAATGAGACGGTTTAGTTATCGATTTGGGTAGGCCATGTCATTGTATGCTTGTTGTCCACTTTATCAATGGATGAACTTGATTTTTCAACTGTCCACTTTCTACACGTGTCCCATTCATTTGATGCCTTGATTGGTGCAGTTATTTGACATTTAATTATGCTAATAAGAGCTTATTTGCTTATCCTAAAAAAAGTTTTTATTTTCATATTAGACAGTTTCGTAAAGGTTTATATTTTTAGCTTCTTTTAAAAACTAGCCAAAAAATTTAAAATAAATAATTCCTAAACAATAAGGCTAGGATGGATCACTTTTTCAATTATGATTTATTTAGCTTAACTGGGTAAACATTAAATATAAATAAATAAATTTATTTTTTTGATCATTTTAGCCTTAAAACTTTTGTTTTTTTGTCTCTTTCCTTCGTAATCTCTCCAAGGTTAGCCCACGTGATGAACAACCTATGTTAAAGGTGAGGCTCCACATGATGAATGGTCCACATCAGGGTGAGCTCATACAATGCATGATTACATCAAATGTGGGCTCCACATTATGGATAATCCATACGATAAATAGTGGACATTGATGGTGGGACTACATGATAGAAGTTGACATCAAAGGTGGGCCCACATGATGAACAACTCATATTGAAAGTTGAGCCCCACATGATGGATGGTCCATAGCAAAGGTGGAACCCAGATGATGGATGATGAAGGATAAGTTGGGTCCCACATGATGGATAGCCTACATCAAAATGTGGCCTCGTATGATAGAGTATCTACATCAAGTGGGCTCCACATGATGGATGGCCTATAGCAAAGGTGGGACCCACATAATGGATGGTAGACACAAAAGTGGACCTACATGATGAACAACCCATATTGAAGGTGCTCTCATAGGATGAATGGCCCACATAATGCACTGTTCACATTAAAGGTGGGCCCCACATGATGGATGACCAATATAATGGACCACCTAAGCTAAAGCGAGCCTCACTTGATGGACAGTCCACATGTTGACATCAAAGGTAGGTCCACATCAATAATAATCTGTATTAAAGGGGCCCCCACATAATGAATGGTCCACATCAAGGTGGCCCACATAATGGATAGAGTGGGCCACATATGATGTATCTCTCTATTCAAAGTGTGGCCCCTTGTGATGAACAATTAACATTAAGTGGGCTCCACCTAATGGACGGTCTACTTCTACGATGGACAATGCATATTCAAAGTGGCCTAACATGATAGATGACCTATATAGAAAGTACACCCCACATGATGGATGGTGGATATCAAAAGTGAACCACATATGATGGACAGCTCTCTTGAAGGTTGGGACCCACATGATGGACACATCAAATAATGTGGATTTTACATGGTGGGTAGTGGACATAGAGGGGCCTGTATAAAAGACAACCAGTACTATGGAAGGCTCGGCACAATAGATAACTTACATCAATGTGCTCCTTACATTATAGATGATAAATTTTAAAGGCCAACTCCTAATGATAAATGATTCATATCTAAGACAAGCCTATGATTGATGACTCACTTCGAAGGTTTAGCTCACATGATTGACAATTCACAACGAAGGTAGGGTCCATACAATGGAGAATCTATATTTAATGTTTGACATAACTGATGGCCTAAATGTCTTCAATCAGGAGGTCACAGCCATCCATTTTTACCATTTAGGACATGGTTATTGTATGATGAGATTTACCGAAACAATGATTTGGAATGCTTTTATGATAAAATTGCTGTAATCTATAAAAATGACACCAAGTTTATATAAAAGCATTTTTTGGTTTTGAAAACATGATTTTACGGAAAGATCTTATTTAATATAAGAATTAAATAAAAAAGTTTACTAGAGTAGCTTTGATTTGAAAAACTCTGATCATATTAGAGTAAGATGCCAAACCAGCCTTAAGTCAGAAATTCATGGCTTAGTTTGGACGGTCCAGAAAAAGTTTGGAGCAACGGTGGAAGAAAAAGAAGTAAAAAAGATTGAGCGGTTGGATTCAACCAACTCAATCAATTTTTTATGATACGCCCATGGATGAGGTGACCGCATATGAGCGGTCTGTATGCAGCGGCAGAATTTATGAGTTTCAGATTTGAAGGCATTTACTAAAACAAGAAAGCCACTACATGGATGCGTCATTTCTCAAAAACATTGGGATTGGATTGGTACACGTGGCATGAAAATGGGATGATTTCTTTCAAAACAGAGCAACGGTCTATACTCAGTTGACAGAGATGATGGAATTGTCTAATTAGGAAGCGGATTGGCGGTTGTACCACGTACACACCACCGAACTGGATGGTGTGTCTACGGCACCAAATTCTGTGGGTCCCACCATGAGTTATGTGTTATATACAAACCGTCAGGCCATTCGGCGAGCTTACCGTAAGGCTTGAGCCGAAATAAAACAGATCCAAAGATCAAGGCGACCACAATGCAAACAGCGGTGGGGAATTGATCATCTACCATTGAAAGCCTTTTGTGGGTTATGGAAGTTTTGGATCAATATTATATTTTCTGTTCCTCTTCGTCCAGGTTCGTGTGACCTTATGAACCGATTGGATGGAAAATAAATATTATGGCGTGCCCTATGAATATTTAAACGGTGATAATCACTATTCGCGCTGCTGTTTGTGGTGAGGTACACTTGAGCTTTGGATATAACTAATTTTGAGGATCTTGCTCTAAAATGATCTCTAAAATAGATAAACAGCGTGGATATAATAAACATATCGTAATGTGGCCATATAACTTCAATTTCCTTTGAACCGTTGGTACAATTCAAAGCCGGAGGACCGTCAGAGATCGTCTTCCCACGACACATACACACAGGTCAGTTCAATGGTGTGTGGTACAGCAGTCAATCCACTTGCATCTAGTTGGTGCTACTTTTGGTAGGAGCGGATCTGGTGTATCACACACCACTGACCTAGATGGTGTGGGTATATGTTGCATTGACACTCCTCAAGCTCAATGTTATATTTACATGGACTTAGAGGCGGGCATGTCTGACCCAATCTAGTGGATCTGACCCGTTCCAAACTGAACCAATGGCTTGGATCAATACGAATCGAGTGTGTCTATTTAAATCTAATTGTTTTTCAGGTTGGGTTCGGATAGTAGTCTATCCGAACCGATCCGATTCGAAAACCCGATCGGAAAGGATCCAGACCGATCCGACCCGACCGATCTGGAACAAATAGTTGGGTAGTATAAATATATTTTTATCCTAAAAAATTACCCACGCAAATCGTTTACCCCTCTTTTCTTACCCTAGCCTCTCTTGCCTGAACGAACGAGCGCTGCTTGCTCTATCTTCTTCCTCTTCTCTTCTTCTTCAACGCTCGATCCAAACCCACCAGTTGTTACCTGCCCAATGCCTGTATTCTACTCGTCCGACCATCCATCCTTGTTTGCATCGAATCAGGTAAGTAATGTTGGGGGAGATGAGGAGGATGGTGAGGTAGTGGATGGCTGAGATAAGGTGGAGGAATGGGGTTAGTGGTGATGCTGATGTAGAGGGGGATTTGGGGAGGGTGAGGTGGAGGAGGAGGGTTAGGGCGATGTACGCGAGGAGGGCGGTCCCGAGGAATTGTTGGGAGGCGCCCCAGGTTTGGTGCTCTATCCATCGGAAGTTGGCTATGGTCGGGTGCTCTACTAACCAATGACGCTGGTTAGCATACAATAGCTCTGTCCAATGGTGCGGGTTAGTAGATAATACTCTCTCTCTTTCTATCTCCCTCTCAAAATGGTAGTAGAGTTTACGACTCGCGCTCTGTGGGGATGTGATGATAATGGGCAAAAACTTTACTTTGGCAGAGTATGATGGTTCATAGGCAGGCATCGATAAATTGTATTTGTGGCATACTTTTAGGCCATATTTACCGTAGAAGTCATGGGTCCCATTATAGATTATTTATGGACAAAAAATTAAACCGAGTTGATATATAAATTGGTTGATTGGAGAACGTTTGATGAATGGTCCATGAAGACAGTCAATTATGTTCGTCACTCAGATAATAAGTTGTTCAGTCAATCTAAATTTAAGATGATAACTTTTCAACATTAGTCGCAAGTGCGTATGGAGGGTTCTTGTCGCCGTCTCTCAATGGCGTCTCTCTTTTTGTGTATTTATTTTTCTCCTTATTTCACTTTTTCTTTTTTTCTTTATCTTCGTCACTAAAAGGGATATTTGTGGAAGGATTGTGACGACATTCGCGGCACATGTGCCAAAATTCTTGAGAGATCCAAGCCACTCATCTCAAGGGAACCACATGGACATCTTCTGGACCGGAAAATGAAGGTCCAATCATCATTTTTGATCTCTCTCTTTGAGCTTCTGCCCTCAAACGGTTAAGGAGAAAAAAGAAAAATTGTCTGAAATAACAGTCGTATATGTGATCAATAAAAATCTACTCGTAACATTTTTTTTAGCATGCTCTATCCATGGTGGATTCGGTCCGGATAGGTGCCAACTCGATCCGACTTAGTATTTTTGACCAGGTCAGACTCAATTCAGATTAGCTTTAGCCCATACCTTGATCAGATTGAGTCAAGCATGCTGAATTCTGTACCGAGTCGGGTCAAGTTCGAGTCAAGCCTTTTTCAAAATCGGATTGAGTCGAGTTGGACTTAACTCGGTTCGACTTGACTTGATGCCCACCTCTACATGGACCTTTGTACCGGTTATCCATTCGGTTCGGTGGGACTATTCTAGATAGAGTTGGGAAGAATCTGACCCCGTTCAACGAATTCGACCCGATCTGATCTGAATCGAAGGCAAGGATCGGGTTGGTTTGAGTGGGCCCACTCAGATTCGAACGTACATTGAGTCGAGTTCGGATCAATAACCAATTCGAACCAATCCGATCCAGGATCCGATCCGAATGGATCTAATCCAATTCGATTCGATTGGATACTATATAATCAATATTTACTTTTTTACTACCCGCATCACCTAAACGAAGCCTTAATCCTTTCATTCTTTTTCTCTACCGAACGAGCGGAGCTGGACCCACCCATCTCTCCTCCTTTCTCTCCCTCTTTCTCTCCCTATTTCCCTCCTCTCCTTCTTTCTCTCCTTCTTTCTCTCATTCTCTCTCCCGATTTCCCTCCTATCATTCTTTCTCTCTTGATTTCCTACATCTCCTTCTTTCTCTCCCTCTCTCCTGATTTTGATTTAGTCGAGTCCGAATCGACTGGACAAACTCAACATGGTCCGACTCGATTCGGTTTCCCAGACCGACTCGATTTGGATCAGGCCAACAAGAATTCGGATTGGATCGAGTCAGCCCTACTGAACTCGATCCCAAACCGAATCAAATTCTGGTTAGGTTCTTGAAAAATTAGATCAAATCAAGCTATACCCAAACCACTTCAACTTAACTTGATGCCCACATCTAATTCTAATACTAGAACACTTGAGTCCAAAAAGTAAATCAAATCCAAAAAGCAAATGTCCAACACCATAAGTAGCGGTGGGATAATGATTCTCACTGTCAAAACACTGGTAGGGTCCACATAAATTCTATTTTCATCCAATCCATTCATAACATATAAAGAAGAAAAACAAATATCATATTGATCCAAAATTTATGTGACTCCAAGAAGTTTCAATGGTAGGCATTTAATCTCCCGTTACTTTTTTGTAGTGCATTCCTTGTTCTTTACATTTGTCTTATTTTTCAGCCCAAGCCTTAATATGAGCTGGCCAAATGGATGTAGGGTTTAGATATAACACATACCTCATGATGGGACTAGAGAACTCGGTGACGTCTACACATCAGCTAAGTCGGTGGCGTGGTACACCAGACAAACTGCTTGTTAGGGGCCGGAAGAGGATTGGCTAGTGTGTTCATGCCGTGCGAAGACAAGTGATCGCGCTCCTCGAGCTTCGACTTTTATGAACGGTTCAAAGGAGATCAAAGTTACATGGTCCCAGAACGATGTATTTATCATATCTACACCGTTCATCAATTTGGCCAGATTATTTTACATGTTGATTCCAAAAATGAATAATTTCCAAGGCTCAAGTTAACCACACCCCATATAGCAACAGGGACCATGATTCTCACTATTAAAACATTTGTAGGGCTCACATTACTTTCCCATCCAATATGTTCATAGGGTCACACAGACGTAGATGAAGAGAAAAACAAATATCATATTGATTCAAAATTTATGTGACCCCGAAAAAGATTTCAATGGCAGGCTTTCAATTCTCCACTGCTTTTTACAGTGTGGTCCACTTTAATTTTGGATCTGTTCTTAAGACGAGCTTGCCAAGTGGACGGACGGTTTGGACACAACTCATACCTCAAGATGGGATCCACAGAACTTGGTGGCACCAACCCACCGGCCCGGTCGGTGGTGTGTGGTACACCAGTCACTCCGCTTCCCGTTCGGAAGATCAATGCAGTACGGTACCAGTCACCGTACACATTTGCACTTGTACAGTGAAGAGGACACTAATCTAAACTTTTGTATAATGCGTTCTAGGAGCAACTCTTCCGTGCTCCTCAATCTTCTATCATAGATAGCTATCAAGGACCCACGGTCCGGATTTATGAGATTCAGACCGTTCATTTGTCGGGATCTTCTGTAGATGGACGACCCCAAAACTAACTGTGCTGGTTCTCCTATCCACTTATTCAACAACTTTTGAAGATGGTAATTGGAGGGTAGAAAATTTTCATATAGTATGTAGCATTCAAAATCCAACAACTAGGATCATCTGCCCATCCAATATTTTAAGCCAGTCCAAACATCTATGGTGGGCCTTCCTGATGAAGGTTGTGGTCTGGTACACGTGCAGAGTTGCGTGAATACGTTCGGCAGTGTTCGTTTATCTTGCAGGGCTGTAGGGAACCCCTTGAGAAATTTAGGACTGTGGACCCCACCTTTTAGCTAGCTGTTTTTATGGAGGAATACAAACTTTGTTTTGCAACTTAGACCCGCACTTGCGGATTCAGAATTTTAGGATGAAAATACCCCTCCTTTCAAGGAAACAGTTTGGGTACTCTGCCTGCCACCAGTCGTCCATATGTGGGCCCCACCTTGATGTGTGCTTTTCATCCATGCCGTCCATATATTTTTCGAGATCATTTTATGGCATGAGACCAAAAATGAGATATATCCAAATCTCAAGTGTACCACATTACGGGAAACAGTGTTGAATGAACGTCAACCATTAAAAACCTTTAGGGGTCCCACTGTGATGCTTGTGAGAAATCCTCCCCATCTAAGTTCATTCATAGGGTCAAAAAGACCTGGATGAAGAGGAAAAAAAAAATTCATAATGATCCAAAACTTCTGTAACCCCTAAAAGGGTTTCAATGGTAGACGTTCAATTCCCCACTGCCTTTTATAGTGTGGTCCACTTGATAATTAGATCTATCTTATTTTTCGTCTCAAGCCTTAATATGAGCTCGTAAAATATATGGACGGTTTTGAGATAACACATACATCATGATAGGACCCACAAAAGCAAAAAAAAATAAATTTTAGTTTGCGGGCAAACTGGAAATTGAGCGGGGCAAACTAAAAATTGAGCGGGGCAAATTAGAAATTGAACGGGGCAAACTAGAAATTGAGCAGGGAAAATTGAAATTTTTTTTTTTGCTATGTTGCTTTTATGGGTCCCATCATGATGTATGTGTTATATCCAAACCGCCCATATATGAGCAGGGCAAACTGAAAATTGAGCGGGGCAAACTGAAAATTAAGCGGGGCAAACTAGAAATTGAGCGGGGCAAATTGAAAATTGAGCGGGGCAAACTGAAAATTTAGCAGGGCAAATATGAAATTGACCCCACTATCAAAATCTAATTTGCCCACCTTTTATCCAGTTATTTTTATGAAAGAATACAAAATTACTTTTGCAACTTAAACCCCCACGTGCGGAGACTCAATTCCAGGATGAAAATACCCCTCCTTTTCGCTACTGTCCACTTTTTCTCTCCATTTTCACTGTTTGATTTTCATCTCCCTTGCCACTGGTATTTTCACGTTGCTTTTACCTCCCTTTCCACCCTCCGGTTCCACGAGAAAGATGAAAATTTTTTATCTTGTAGGCCCCCTTTATCAGCATTTTGTCTTCTTCCAAAAATGGTCAGTCTGGGGAAGAAATCATGCATCAGTTGGGCCCACATTAAATGTATGTAGTATAGGAAACAGATTGGCTACTCCCCCTGACACCAGCCCCATGGCTAGTGGTCAGTGCTATATGGGCCCCACCATGATGTATGTGTTTCATCCATTCCGTTCATCCATTTGTAAAGATCATTTCAGGGCTTCATCCTAAAAATAAGAGGGATATAAATCTTAGATGTACCATGCTACAAGAAAATAATAGTGATTGGATATCCATCAATTCAAGTTTTCCCCACTCAAAATTTAAATTTCCCCCGCTCATTTTCTAGTATGCCCTGCTCAATTTCATGTTTGCCCCGCTCAATTTCATGCTTGATCTGCTCATTTCCTAGTTGTCTCGCTTAATTTCATGCTTACCCTGCTCGTTTCTTAGTTTTCTCCACTCAATTTCATGCTTACTTCGCTCGTTTCCTAGTTTGTCCCGCTCAATTTCATGTTACTCCTGCTGAATTTCTTGTTTGCCCCACTAAATTTTTATTTTGACCCGCTCAATTTTCAGGTTGTCCTTCTGAATTTCTTGTTTGCCCCACTGAATTTCTATTTTGACCCGCTTAATTTTCAAGTTGTTCTGCTGAATTTCATTTGTGCCTCGCTCAAACTGATAATGCTCCCTTCGCTCAATGGCATGATAGATAGCGTCACAAAATTAAACAAGCACCACTCATTTTTCATGTTTCCCCCCCTCAATTTCTAGTTTGCCCCACTCAATTTCATGTTTCCCCCGCTTAATTTCATATTCGCCCCGCTGATTTTCTAGTTTACCCCCACTCAATTTCATGTTTGCCCCTGATCAAAACTTAAACTTAAACCTAAACCTAAAACCTAAATGTATTCTCAAATCCCTAAACCTAAACCTTAACTTATTCTCAATTCTCTAAACCTTAACCTATAATCTAACTTAAATCAAAACCTATATTGTACACTTGTAACCTAAAACCTAAATGTAATCTCAAATCCCTAAACCTAAACCTTAACCTAATGTCAATTCCCTAAACCTTAACCTATAACCTAACTTAAACCTAAACCTATAACCTACACTTATAACCTAAAACCTAAATGTATGCTCAATATCCAGTTTGCCTCGCTCAATTTTCAGTTTGCCCCGCTCAATTTCTAGTTTGCCCCGCTCAATTTTCATTTTGTCCTGGTCAATTTTCAGTTTTTCCCGCTCATATATGGACGGTTTAGATATAACACATACATCATGATGTGACCCACAAAAGCAACATAGCAAAAAAAATAAATCAGTTTGCCCCGCTCAATTTCCAGTTTGCCCCGTTCAATTTTCAGTTTGCCTCGCTCAATTTCTAGTTTACCCCGCTCAATTTTTAGTTTGCCCCGCTCAATTTCTAGTTTGCTCAATTGAGCGGGGCAAACTGGAAATTGAGTGGGGCAAACTGAAATTATTTTTTTTAGGGGGCCCACTGTGATGAACTTAGATGGGGAGGATTTCCAGTTATAACCTAAAACTATTTTCAAATCTCAAAATCTATAACCTAAACCTAAGCTAAACCTAAACTTAAACCTATAACCTATAACCTTAACTAAAACCTAAACTAAAACCAAAATCAAAACCTATAACCTAAACCTGAACTCATTCCCAAATCCTAAAACCTATAACCTAAACCAAAACCAAAACTTATGACCTAAACCTAAGCCCATTCTCAAATCCCAAAACCTATAACCTAAACCTAAACCTACACCTTATCCTAAACCTATAACCTATAACCTAAACCAAAACCAAAACCAAAACCTATAACCTAAATCCAAACCCATTATCAAATCCCAAAACCTATAACCTAAATCTAACTTAAACCTAAACCTAAACCTATAAACTATAACCTTAACCAAAATCTATAACCTAAACCAATACCAAAACCTATAACCTAAATCCGATCCCATTCTCAAATCCTAAAACCTATAACCTAAACCTAAACCTAAACCTTATTCTAAACCTATAACCAATAACCTAAACCAAAACCAAAACCTATAACATAAACCCGAACCCATTATTAAATCCCAAAACTTATAACCTAAACCTAACCTTAACCTAAACCAAAACCTATAACCTATAACCTTAACCAAAACCTATAACCTAAACCAATACCAAAACCTATAACCTAAAACCGAACCCATTCTCAAATCTCAAAACCTATAACCTATAACTTAAACTAAAACTTAAACCTAAACCCGAACCCATTATCGAATCCTCAAAAAAATCTCAATTTGCCCCGCTCAATTTCTAGTTTGCCCCGCTTAATTTTCAGTTTGCCCCGCTCAATTTCCATTTTACCCCGCTCATATATGGACGGTTTGGATATTACACATACATCATGATGGGACCCACAAAAGCAACATATCAAACAAAATAAATTCAGTTTGCCCCGCTCAATTTCTAGTTTGCCCCGTTTAATTTCTAATTTGCCCCGCTTAATTTTCAGTTTGCTCCGCTCAATTTTCAGTTTGCCCCGCTCATATATGGACGGTTTGGATATAACACATACATCATGATGGGACCCACAAAAGCAACATAGCAAAAAAATAATAATTCAGTTTGCCCTGCTCAATTTCTAGTTTGCCCCGCTCAATTTTCAGTTTGCCCCACTCAATTTTCAGTTTGCCCCGCTCAATTTCTAATTTGTCTCGCTTAATTTTCAGTTTGCCTCGCTCAATTTTTAGTTTGCCCCGCTCATATATGGACAGTTTGGATATAACACATACATCATGATGGGACCCATAAAAGCAACATAGCAAAAAAAAAAATAATTCAGTTTGCCCCGCTCAATTTCTAGTTTGCCCTGCTCAATTTTCAGTTTGCCCCACTCATATATGGATGGTTTGGATCTAACAGATACATCATGATGGGACCCACAAAAGCAACATAGCAAAAAAAAATAATTTCAGTTTGCCCCGCTCATATATGGACGGTTTGGATATAACACATACATCATGATGGGACCCACAAAAGAAACATAGTAAAATAATAATAATTTCAGTTTGCCCCGCTCAATTGAGCGGAGTAAACTGATTTTTTTTTAAAAAACTTTTGTGGGTCCCATCATGATGTATGTGTTATATCCAAACTGTCTATATATTTTACGAGCTTATATTAAGGCTTGAGACGAAAAATAAGATAGATATAACTATCAAGTGGACCACACTGTAAAATGCAATGGGGAATTGAATGTCTACCATTAAAACCCTTTTAGGGCTAAATGTATTCTCAAATCCCTAAACTTAAACCTTAACTTATTCTCAATTCCCTAAACCTTAACCTATAACCTAACTTAAACCTAAACCTATAACCTGCACTTATAACTTAAAACCTAAATGTATTCTCAAATCCCTAAACCTAAACCTACACCTAATCTTAATATCAACTCCTTAACATAAACCTAAACTTGAAAACCCAAACCTAAACCCGGTCCCGAACCCAATTTTCTAAACCTAATCCTTGACCTATTCTCAGTTTCCTAAACCTTAACATATAACCGACACTTATAACCTAAACCTAAACCTATAACCTAAATGTATTCTCAAATCCCTAAACCTAAACCTACACCTAATCCTAATATCAATTCTTTAACCTAAACCTAAACTTGAAAACCCAAACTCAAACCCGGTCCCGAACCCAATTTCCTAAACCTAAACCTTAACCTATTCTCAGTTCCCTAAACCTTAACATATAACCGACACCTATAACCTAAACCTAAACCTATAACCTAAATGTATTCTCAAATCCCTAAACCTAAACCTACACCTAATCCTAATATCGACTCTTTAACCTAAACCTAAACTTGAAAACTCAAACCTAAACCTGGTCTCGAACCCAATTTCCTAAACCTAAACCTTAACCTATTCTCAGTTCTCTAAACCTTAACATATAACCGACCCTTATAACCTAAACCTAAACCCAAAACCTAAATGTATTCTCAAATCTCTAAACCTAAACCTACACCTAATCCTAATACCAACTCCTTAACCTAAACCTAAACTTGAAAACCCAAGAGAAAACATTACTAAAACATAAACCTATAACATAAACCTAAACCTTAACCTAAACCTATAACCTATAACCTAAATCAAAATCAAAACCTATAACCTAAACTTGAACCATTCTCAAATCCTATAACCTATAACCTAATCCTAAACCAAAACCTAAACCTATAACCTATAACCAAAACCAAAACCTATAACCAAAACCAAAATCAAAACCTATAACCTAAACCTGAGCCCATTCTCAAATCCCAAAACCTATAACCTAAACCCGAACCCATTCTCAAATCCCAAAATCTATAACCTAAACCAAAACCAAAACCTATAACCTAAGCCCGAACCCATTCTCAAATCCAAAAACCTATAACCTAAACCTAAACCTTAACCTAAACCGTTAACGTATAACCTAAATCAAAACCTATAGCCTAAACAAAAACCAAAACCTATAACCTAAACCCGAACCCATTCTCAAATCCTATAACCTATAACCTAAACCTAAACCAAAACCAAAACCAAAACCCAAAACTTATAACCTAAACCAAAACCAAAACCAATAACATAAACCTGAGCCCATTCTCAAATCCCAAAACCTATAACCTAAACTTATAACCTATAACCTAAACCAAAATCAAAACCTATAACCTAGACCCGAACCCATTCTTAAATCCCAAAACCTATAACCAAAACCAAAACCAAAACCTATAATTTAAACCCAAACCCATTCTCAAATCCAAAAACCTATAACCTAAACCTAAACCTAAACCCATTCTCAAATCAAAAAACCTAAACCTATAACCTAAACCGTTAACCTATAACCTAAATAAAAACTATAATCTAAACCAAAACCTATAACCTAAACGTAAATAAAAAAAAAAAAAAATACATTTTTTTTTTACAAAAGATGCAAACGTCGATATTATCTACATATCCTCGATATTATCGACATAAGTTGTTGATATTATCTATATATCATCGATATAATCGACATAAGTTGTCGATATTATCTACATATCATCGGTATATCGACGTTAGTCATAGATAACAATTTTTGATATACTTTTAGTTACGGATTATAACCGTAGCTATAATTGCGATATTGACGATCTGTCGATATTATCGAAAAAGTTCAAAACTGTCCAGCGAGTTTGCCTTAAAAATTTCTAATTTTTGATACATTTTAGCTACGGATTATAACCGTAGCTCTTACTGTAGCGAACAGGTAGTGCCGCAGCCATTTTTTTTTTTTTTTTTTTCTATGTTGCTTTTATGGGTCTCATCATGATGTCTATGTTATATCCAAACCATCCATCTATTTGGAGAGCTCATATTAAGGTTTGGGACGAAAAATAAGATAGATCTAACTATCAAGTGGACCACACTGTAAAAGGCAGGAATTGAACATCTACCATTGAAACCCTTTTAGGAGTTACGAAAGTTTTGGATCATTATGAAAACTTTTTTCCTCTCTTCATCCAGGCTTTTGTGACCTCATGAATAGATTGGATGTAAAGTAAATGTTATGGTGGGCCCTACAAAATTTTTAACGGTGAAAATCAGTTTTCCTGCAGCTCTTTGTGGTGTGGTCCAGTTGATCTTTGGATATGATTTTTTTTTTGGATAATGCTCCGAAATGATCTAAAAATATGGATGAACGTTGTGGATATAATAAATACATAGCTGTGGGGCCATGTAACTTTGATCTCTTTTGAGCCGTTCGTACAACTCTCGGCTGGAGGAGCGTCAACGCTCGTCTTCGAAAGGGAGGGGCATTTTCGTCCTCAAATTTTCTGTCCGTATGAGCAGGTCTAAGTTACAAAACAAAGTTTGTCTTCCTTCATTAAAAAAAGCTGGCTAAAAGGTAGGGTCCACAGTCCTAAATTTCTCGAACCCCTTTGAATTTGACGGGGGCACCCAACGAATTAAAGTTTAGAAACAGGGCCATAAAAAATCTCAAAAAATAAAAATAAAAATGCACTGGCCAAATCCCAACACACCTTTTGGGCTGTTAACCACAAACCTCAATAGCCACACATCTTGGTGGGCCCCACCAGGTGGAGTGTAACAAATGTGGTGTACTTTCACATGGCACCTACCAAACACAGGAACAATAACAAACGTTGTCCCCTTCCTAGAAGGGTGTCGATGGGCCGGGATCGAGCTCGAAAATCGGAATTTTAAATAGGCTGACGGCCCCGCCTGAAGCTACACAGGCATGGCCAGAAACCACCCAGGCCCGGCCCGTTGACAGCCCTACTTCCCAGGGTACCTTCCAGCATAGGGCACCCCACCATCTACCCACGTTGCCCAAACGTGGCTCTTACTTCGCCGCGAAGGACATGCTCCCTCAGTCAGGCCTTAACACCATGTGGCAACGCTATCTTAACTGTATATAACTAGGGTTCGAGTCCTTACGTCAGTGGTAGACTATGACGAGTTTCAACACGAGGTCTTGGGTTCTGATACCCATAGGTGGTGACATCCCACTTCAGCGTTTGTGGGTGTTTGTGTCGAGTGCGTGTGTGAAAAAAAAACAGAAAGAAAGAAAGAACAAAAAGCATGTATATAACTACATATGAGTGAAACGGAGGAATCTTGGGTGGACCATTTTACTGCAAACAATGGTGAAAATTGTGGGCCCCAAAAGTTTGAGTCATTTATTAAAACTCACTTATTTTTGGTTTATTTATGAAAACCGCCTACTTTTAAGTTATTTAAGGTAATTTGCCTGTATTTTCCCTTCGTTATTGAATTAACCATGTTTCACACTACTGCAACTGCATGCGATCTTTAACTAAAAAACAGATAAGGGTTAAAATGATCTTCATTTAAAACACCTGACCCAAAGATACGGAGAGTTGATGTTGAGGCATCCCAAGCTAGGCAGGGCCACTATGATTTTTGTGAGAAATCCACCCGGTTCACATTTTTTTTCTAATTCATTGAGGCAGATATAAAGCTCAAGTGGGCCACACAACAGAAAATAGTAGATATTGTAGCCCACCATTGAAACATTTGTAGGGCAGCATAAGTTTTGGATCAAGCTAATATTATTATTTTAAAAATTTATCCTGGTAGTAATGATCCTATGAACAGTTGAGCCACCATATGAATGGTTTGGATTGCATATAAATATCCCTTCGAAGCTCAACAAGTAAGTTTTGATATGATTTGGATTGCATATAAATACCACGGTGAAGCTCAAAAGGTAAGTTATGATTGGTACGTCTCTTTCAAATGTTTCCATTTGTTTTGTCTCATGCCTTAGTATGATTTGCCAAAATAGGTAAATAAATTGAATTTTTCCTGACCATCATAGTCACCCTCCATGCACTGCGTTAGACATGTTATTCAAATGTCTAATCTAACAACTGTAATTTGCTGGCAGAGAAAGGATGAGGGATTAGGCACAGCTCGTGCCTCATCCAACAAGGTGTTTCTCTATGCATGGCCCCACCTTAATGTATGAATTGTATATTTATATTGTCCATCTTGATGGGAATTTTCTCCTCATTGCTGGAATTGATGAAATCGAATGGGTTTTGATATTATCGATAATTGCACGATTTTTTAATCCTAGTCGTTGGACTGTTTTTTTGTCCTGTCGATATCATCGAGTGACTTTCAGATGGTATCGAGGTTGTTATCGATAGGCTTTCGATGGAATCGATAATTATTAAAATTTTCACCCCTGGTTGCTAGACAGTTTTGGTCATGTCTCGATATCATCGAGCGAGTTTTAGATGACATCGACGCTGTTATCGAGAGACCTTCGATATGATCGAAGAGTTCCGCAGATGCAGTTGTAGGAACACAGATTCTGTAAATTTTATTTCCTATTTGGGTTCTACCTCTTTTTATTCTTATGTAAAAGGGTGTATCCGGGATTGAAGTGTATTCTAGGGTATTCTAGGGTTTTCTAAAGCTTTGCAATTGTTTGCTAAAGCGCTTAGGGTTGTGAGAGAGAGAGAGAGAGAGGAAGCTTGTGAAAGGGAGGCTATGCTCGTAGAGGTGACCTACCATATCTCAGCGTTTTCACGTCCTCGTAATCAGTGAGATCTCTCCGTCTTCTTTGTTTCTCTTACTGTTTATCTGATCCTGCGTGAGTCAAGAAGGTTTGATCCAAGCGGTGTGAGCTTGTGATCGGTTGTAACGTTTTGCTTTATAGTGGATTGTTGATCTGGACGAGGCCCGTGGTTTTTATCTCTTTGAGAATTTTTCACGTAAAAATCCCTGATATTGTGTGATTGATGCTTTTATTTATTTCATTGCTTTTATTATCCTATAATTCTGGTTTGTTCTAGAGGGCTAGATCCTAAGGTTTTGTACAAGGCCCCCAACACATCTGTATTTTCAGCTCTTGTTTCATGCAGCATGGTGCTACCCTGAGGCATTTTCAAATCTCAGCCACGAGAAATAATGGTTACATAACGTTCACTGTTAAAAACTTCTTGGGGGCAATGTAAGTGTTGGATCACACTGATATTTATTTTTATCTTAATCCTGGCCTGTATGACTTAATCAATATGTTTAATGGCAAATAAATCTTAAAGTGGGCTAGAATGTTTTCAGTGGTCAGTGTTCAATAATGATTATTTTCCTATGGTTAGGTCTAACTGAGATTTGGATCTATGTCATTGTTTATCTCAGGCCTTAAACTAATTATCCAAAATGGATGGGTGATATGGATACAACACACACATCATGGTGGCCCCACAAAGCACCGTCCAGTACCCACCTGGTGCTGGCAACTTGGTAAGCAATTTGTGTCCCCATGGAGGGGAGTGGATATTAGGTGCGACCGGATCTCACCATACACGGTGTTGCGGTGACAGTGAGGCCCACCTTGATATATGTACTGTATATCCACACTATCCATTGGAATTTCCAAATCATTTCAGAGCATGTCCCAAAAATTAAGCAGATCTAAACTTAGAATGACTGAAACACAAGAAACAGTTGTGTTTGACCATTTAAAC
The DNA here is from genome assembly GCA_037074715.1 of Magnolia kwangsiensis. NCBI lineage: Eukaryota > Viridiplantae > Streptophyta > Magnoliopsida > Magnoliales > Magnoliaceae > Magnolia > Magnolia kwangsiensis. The sequence goes on from CM073572.1 coordinate 19,673,422, forward strand.
TTCTCGTGGGCTATAAAATTTTTGTATCAAGCTGATATTTGTCTTCTTCCCTTCATCCAGTTTTGTGTAACCTTATCAAAAGTTTTGATGTCGGGAATATACAGTATATGCATCGATGTGGGCCCCACTATTAGGGGGGCACTGTGTTGACTAATGCCAGGGTCGCACATACTCCACCCCACATCCTTGGGTGGTAAGTTTGGTGAGGCCCACTGTGGTATTTATGAAAAATCCACTGTCCATCCATTTTTTTAGATCATTTGACAGTACAACGTTGAAAATGAGGCATATTCAATACTTGAGTAGACCACACTAGGTAAATTTATTCTACGATTATAAGATTATCCACTGATGGAACCTGCCTAGAGCCCACTTGCAATTCAGATTTATCTCATAGCATAAAATAAGTGTACAAAACGAATGTGATTTCGATCAATTGTATACGAAATGATGGGCTCCACAATTTAAATCATGCCATTGCCCATATGGTGGTATTATACTTATGAAAATGAGCGCCCTTAAGTGCAATATAGTTATTTTTATACATTAATGGTGATCTTCTGTCCATAGTAGTTAGTTACAATCAACAAAGTCATTTTCTCACCGTCTATTGTCATTTTAAGTGGATTAATTTAAATAACTTAAGAGTAAGTACTGAGTTTAGAAATATTGATATAAAGGCAGGTTGCGGATACCAAAAAACCCCCAAAGTTTTGGGTCAAAGCTGATATTTCTGTTTCCCATCATCCAGGTACTGTGTGGCCCTAACAAACATTACTCTAGGTTTAGAAGTTGTTTTCAATGGTGGGCGTTTTATCACCACAGTATTACGTGATATGGTCTAGTTGAGTTTTTTTTTTTTTTTTTGTAATAATAATAATATTATTTTTTACACACGCACACACACCCTACACACTCACGCTGGTGGAATTTCACTACCTATGGATACTCGAACCCTTGACCGGGTGTTGAAACTCCTGAGTCTACCACCCGAGCAAGAGTAAGGATCCTGGTCTAGTCGAGATTTGAGTCTGCTTCATCTCTCAGGCTCACGGTGTAAATTGAGGGGGCAAAATGGATTGGACAGCGTGGATACATAACACATACATTAATATGTGCCCCATGGTCATGGCCTCACCCAAGTGGGTGTTTCCCAGCCTCACCAAATCTGCTCTAGAAAGCTTTAATGCCACATAGCAATACTCGACTGCAGATGATATCATCTTGCGGGTCCTTACTCTTGCTCCAGTGGTAGACTCTCGAGAGTTTCAATACCTGGGCAAGGGTTCAAGTGCCCATAGGTGAAATCCCACTAAGGCATGAGTGTGTGGGGGTGAGATGATATCATCTGGGAGAGCGGATCTGTCATGTCCAGAAATACCTACTTCTGTGAGGCCATGATCATGGGGCTCACCTGGATGTATAGGTTGTATATTCATGCAGTCCATCCAATTTGCTAATTCATTTTAATGCATGAATCCAACAAATGAAGCATATCCAAATCTCAATTAGACCACACTCAACAAGTAACAATGGTGATTGAATTCCCACCATTAAAAACATGCCATTCGCCGAAGATTTAGATCTGCTTCATTTTTTAGCTCATGTGGTGTTCCCCATCTGCCTATGACACTCCGGCACATGAAAAATTACGCATTACAGGCACTAACCCAACATAAATTGTCTAAATTGTGGAACCGCCCAGTCTATCAAACTCATAACTCTAAAGTGGGATAGGATGAATAATTCAAACCTCTTCTAATTTCGCACTAATCTGTTGGACATTTCATATTTAACTGTTCAATAAATGTCCACCAATCCAATAATCAGTTAATCAACTAATTAGTGTAATTTTTGTTTCATAATACATTAATTTTGAGAACCGTAATTTGGACAGTTTAATTTAACTTGATTTTAATGGTACAAATGAAATTTCCAAGGGCATGTTTGATTTTGCAAATATGTAATAATTGCTTACTGGATAATTACCTCATTAGTACAAGGGTTGATTTGACTCGAACTTTTTTCAACACTAAAATTGAGGTCGCTGGCAAATATAATTGGGGCCACCGTAATATATGTGAATTATTCGCATCGTTAATCCATTATGCCAATTGAATTTAGGGCTTGAGTAAAACAATATGGCAGATTTAAAGTTCAAGGGTCCACACCATAGGAAAAAGAGAATTGAACACTCACCGTTAAAAACATCTTGAGGCCACTGTTTACTTTGGCGTTGGGCTATTTGAATGTTGGATTTGCCTTTTTTTTGGTTCATGCCTCAAAATATCGTGGTAAAATAAATGGACGGAATAGATATAAATATACATCACTGTGGGTCTAGAAACTTAAACTACTCCTTTTAAACCAGTTTCCAAGACAAAGTTTCGATTTTCAAACGGGTGAAAGGATGATAATTACCCATTTAGAGGGTATTTATACCTGCTTTAAAAAATCAAATAGGCCCAAAGTGACTGCCTATTGTCCATTACCCTCTACCAGAGTATCAAAGGTTTTTTTTTTTCCAAGATTTACTACATGTTATTTCGCAATTTGTAAGCCAAATACTAATTTACTAGAGAGAGAGAGAGAGAGTGCTTAATCCGAAAAGTTCACTTGATTAAAACTGATAACATGGTAAATAGAAAATAGAGGCTCCTTTCCATGTTTAGCTGAGCTTTGGGTTGAGATTGGCTGGCTGATGTGATTGTAGGAAGGGCCAATGCTATCATGCGCACCCGAATATTTGGCTGCTGGATTCCTTCAAAAACCTAGCTGGAAGACCATGCTTGGGGACAGGGAATGGGCCATACTCAATCCCACTCTCGGCTCCCACCACTTCCCACCTGCACCAAGGATCAACACCAACAAAAGAGACGTTTTTAAGTTATTCTATATTCTCTCCCCAGAGAGATCCTCTCCTACCGTACTAAGATTCTACTCATTTAAAGCTCCCCTTTATTTTTTACAATATTTACTTTTATGCCATCCAAATCTTTATAAGGTTTTGATTCTATCTTTCACGTGTTTAAGTAACCCATTAAAAATTAAAAAGAAGAAATCAAGAAAATCCATTTCTCTCTCTTACCTGAATTTAGTCACCAGATGATGAATAAAGATGAGCATCTCCAGCTTGGCAAGCTCATTTCCAGGACATGCATGCACGCCATTGCCAAATGGCACGAATGTATTTGGCTTCGGTGAAACCTTCAATCATCATACAAAATCCATCAGTCTCTCTCCTAACTTTTTTTTTTTTTGGCTTTCATGTATGAGATGGTCCATATGAATATGATTCTTGTAATGTCTCATATGATGCTGGATCATGAGATACCTCATTCTTTGGTAACCTAAACCCTCAAACCGGTGGGTCCCGTCATATGACGGACCATGACCAAATGTCTGTATTACACTGATCCAAGCCACCAACCGTTTGGATCACCAGTCCATCGTTAGGATCACTATATCCGAAATCTAGATCATCAGAAAGTGGGCCCCACTAGCATAAATTTAGCTTTTGTACTAGTAGGGCTACTTTTTTTTTTTCCTTACTTTAATAAAAACCCATCATACCTCGAATCTTGAAGGGTCAAACTTTCGAGGATCAGGGAAGAATTCTGGGTTGTGATGAATGTTCCTGAATAAAGGCATCACTTTCCAGCCTTTGGGAATCAAATATCCTGCAAAAATTCCCCAAACACTCTTTAGTTCTCTAAAATCCCACCAACCCAAAACCTGTCTTTTCTACTTACACTAACACAAACTTACCTTTGTATTCCACATCTGCAACTGCTTCTCTAAATGTGAAAGATATGATGCTTGCCATTCTCAAGCTCTCCATTATAACCTGAAATACTCACTCCCTTAGTTCTCCTTATATGAGAGAGAGAGAGAGAGAGAGAGAGAGAGAGAGAGAGAGAGAGAGAGAGAGAGAGAGAGAGATGGTGGGTCCACATCACAAAAAGTTAGTAAACATACCCTGTAAGTTACTGGCATGTTCCTTGTTTGGGACCATGTCAATTGTATGTTTCCTCCCTCATTTGATTCATGTATTGCTCTTTGTTCTGTCTGTTTGAGAGGATTATCTTGTTAAACATAATTTAATTATGATTAAAAAATTAGTTAATTAGGTTTTTGGAAGTGGATTAAATGGTTTTCTTACTCTTATAGCTTCTAGAAGTTTTGGGTTATCATGGAGGTACTTGAGAATCCATGTTAGGACACTGGCAGTGGTGTCCTGTGCGGCAAAAAGCACGCCGATGATGTTGTCAGCGATTTGATCATCGGACAGGAACTCTCCTTTCATGTCTTTTGACTTCATGAGATGACCTAGTAGATCTTTCTCTACTAATCTCTTCTCTTTCCTTTGGTAGACAATCTCACTTAGAATCTTAGCAAGCCTTTTCCTTGCCTTTACTGCCTTACTGTATGCAGTTCCTGGGATGTTCGTTGGAAATGAGTTGTAGCCATTATCTACTATGAAGTAGTTCTTCTTCAGTTGTTCCTTGTATCGGGCGTCCAAGCGACCAAAGGTAGAAAGGATACCAACGTCGAAAGAAAGCTGTAAGATCATTATTGTGTTAGAATTCAAACAAGTTACGAAAGACCCATTAACGAAAAACATCTTATAGTTACACCCGACAAACCTTTTTCATTTCGTGGAAGGTGTTAATGACACGGCCACCAGCCCATGAGTCCAAAACGGAGGCAGAGATGGATTCGATGTCGGGGACAAGGTTTCTGATGGCGTCTGGAGATAAAGGGCCCTGCACCAGTTTCCTCAGGCGTGTGTGGTAATCACCTTGGTGGAAGAAAAGCGCAGATGGGCCGATCAGCAGCTCCTTGCTTCTTGGGTAGGTGGGCTTGAATAGGTGGGCTTGGGTCACCAACACAAACCTAGTAGCCTCAGGGCTAGCCAGCATCACACAAGGGTATCCCAGCAAATGGGTCTTGAATATCTCTCCATACCTAAAAACACCTCCCCATATTCAAATTTCAGAGAGAGAGAGAGAGAGAGAGAGAGAGAGAGAGAGAGAGAGAGAGAGAGAGAGAGAGAGAGAGAGAGAGAGAGAGAGAGAGAGAGAGAGAACCTTTTTTGTTTTGACGCAAAGAAGACATTTGGGTCTTGAGAGTAGAACTGGAAAGTCTCTCCAATATAAGGCCAGCCCATTGAACCTGGAGGAAACTTAGCTCTTGTACAATACTTGTATTTTCTCATCAAGATATAGGAAACAAGGACAGGGACAATGAAGAATATGTAGAGAAGAACAACACCCATCTCCATCTCTCACCGAAAAACGAAATGGATATGTATTTTGTTATGGATGTTTGTATTCTTTTGTTGTAGATGTTGTTGTATCTGCTCTGGGGGTGGTGGGATTTGAGAGGAGTGGAGGCTTTATATAGGGAGAGAGACACAGAGAGGTGTTTGGATAAAGACTCTTCTCTGTGTTTTTAACATTTGGTATGGACGTCACCTGATTATTATTTTCCTGTGCATTGATGTTAATAGCATCCTATCCAGCGTGGATAGAAGATAGAGTCTACTGACCGTCTAAGCTCACACGCGTTTAAACGGTGGGTCTATACAGTGCAGTATCCTAGACGTCCATCAGGTGCGTATGGCCTTGTAAGGTTGGTTAACTCACCATGTGGGCCCATGTATTAGTGACAGTTGCAGCTTAGTACACTTCGGTCATAACTTTTTTGTAGACTGTGGCCCCTATGATTAATGGACCAGCTTGATTCTTAGTCACTACGTCAATAACAGTGAGATCTTCGTGATGGATGGATTGGATCACGTACTGTATGCTGTGCTGAGACGTGAGGTTGCGTGTATATAAGTTGACTTATACACGCGTATGTGATTAGAAAAGCTGAAATACCCACTATTCTGGTCTGTCCCACCTTTTGGGATACCCATATCTCTTCGCATCACATCTTTTCTCCACGTGTCTGGGCCACCCACTATCTAAGATTCAGACATCCGATATTGTAGGTTTTTGAGTTTGATGAGGATCTTGACAATCTGTTGTAGGGCAAGCCTGGTGAGATAGTTCAAAATGACTCATATTATAATATATCACGTAAATCCCTACCGTCCAAATCGTTTGGCCCATTTTCTTATTATGTTGAGCTCGAGAAGCACATTGATTCATTGATCCTAAATATCCATTCGGTGGTGATCGAAATGGACGGTTGATGATAAAATGGCATTGAGCTAATTCAAATGTTTCAGATGTGGGGTGAATGAAGTTTTGGTCTATCGTGCATTCAGAATCTAGATCACAAATTGGAAGGTATGGATTGCTTTACATACAAGCCAGGTGTACGGTGTGGATAAGTCACCCATGTTTAGAAAAACGTGGTCCCCATAGCTAGGCTATTCCTTCAATATTACCAGATAGGTTCAGGTATGACCGGAACGATGAAATTTTCACTAAAAATGTGGTAGCTCACCATTTTGAAAATGGTGGTGACCCAGACACTTCACTTATGATGCTCATGCATAGCTATCCAGATCATCCAAATTGTGGGCGACACTGTGGAAATGGTTACCATTAGCTACTAAGTATAATTATTTTAATGGTCCATCCACAGTTGGATGGTCTAAATTGTCCCATAACTATGGTATCTATACTATTGGGTGAGTCATCATACACCCAACTTAGTATTGAAGGGGATGGAAACCATAAAACACATAATTATTTAGACGGTTTATACAGAAGATAAGCCCCAATAAAATATCATATGGGCCACGTAAATGAATATGTTGTAAAGATACTACTAAAATTACTATATTCACATGGTGTGGCCTATCTACGTTTAGTATAAGACATAATTTTTTTAAAAAAAACACAAAACTTTTTAAATCTTCAACTCATCTTAGTGGATTATTCCTGATTGAGGGTTATGAGGAAAGATGGACACCATGTTGGCCCAACACAAACCTTTTTTGTCTTTTTTCTTTTTTTTTTTTCAGAAAGTGGACTGCTGCCACTGCTCGTATTAATCACAGGAAATTACAATCTTTCGAGTATGGCTGAACAAAAAGGCCACAGCCCACACCTATCATATGAGGATAGAAAATCGAAAACTGAAAAGCATAGATAGGGGGCTGAGGAAGAAACTGCTAGCAACACCCCACGGCGAAAAACAGGAAAACGGCCCGGTTAGGCTGTCAATCTGATCACGCCAAGCCCAATTCTATCCAAAAGGATCATGCCACGGACAACAAGAGGGAGGGAACCGATATGAAGTTGGAATACAGAATTTTGAAAGCGACTCCTTTCCCAGGCCAAACCATCAGCTGGGCCATTACCTTCTCTTTGTATGTGATGAACACAAAGCTACCCAATTGACTTAATCAATTGATCCTTTTTAGCCAAGGTTGCCACTTCCAATGGGGCTTGGCAAGGTTTGAGAGAGTAAATCATCAGCTCTGGGTCTGACTCCACAACAACCCATGGTTGATGCTACATCCCCATTTTTCTACGTGAATGAAGCTAATTTTTGGCCTCAGGGCTTAGCATTGAGGATGTAACTTTAGAAACAGGGTAGATCTTTTTTTCTTTTATTTAACACGCGCACATACTTACACTTGTGAGCTAGTGGAATTTCGCCCCACACGGATGCTCAAACCCTTGACTGGGTGTGAAAACTCCCGAGAGTCTACCACCCTAGCTAAAATAAGGATCCAAAAACAATGTGGATCTTACACATACAGCACGGTGCCTCTATAGAATGGTGATTTATGTGGAGTAAAATAGGTGTCGTGGAGGGCTCTAATAGGCAGAGGAGTAGCTGGGGATCTAGGAGGCAAAAAGTAGTCCCCACCAAAATTTTAAAGGGTGGTGAACTATCATAGAAATCTAATCATTAGAAAAAGTCCATTTTACTTAGTAGTAAGAGGACGCATGTAATCTAATCAATGTGACATGGAGGGGATTCCAACGGTTGAAGACTCTCCTCTATTCTAGCCAGATCAACCCTCTTATATAGATATTTGTCCTCTTTCAAGCCCAGAAACAACTAGGGTTTTTCAGCTGTTTGATGACTAGATCATGCATGGAGAGATGCAAATTCAGGAGACTCACTTCAAGTGACAAATACAAACCATTTTCACGTGCCAATGTTGTCACGTGTCTGCAGGATCAGGACATTCATAGGGTAGTCCCTATGATGAGTGCACACTCTACCCAAGAAATCAGGTTGGGCCCACTCATCAAATGAGAAACACATGCACGTTGAATTTAGACTGTTGGTTATCATTTTCCCAACTACTTCTTCACAAGTATGTGGCCCGCCTGATAGGGACCGAAAGGATTTCTGGGTACGTTCCGGATCTCGCACGTATGCACGAAGCTGACTGGTGTGTTGCGTTGTATTTGGCGCTTGAAGATTTGGAGATGTCGTCCGGAAATGGTTTTTCTATTATTTCCCTGATTCAACAAAAACAGTAAAATGAGAAAAATCAAGAAAATGCTGCTGGTGCTGGCATGGCATTGCTCTCTTCCACACAACATCCATGGTACACCGGCATCATCCCACGATGATCAGAACCGTCCATTTGGTATCCGCACCCTAGATGGGCCGGCCTAGCCACCACAGTTAGAAGTTCGGGATAATTATAGCTGACCACTGGCTTTTTTTTTCTTAAGTGATGCACCGATTGGATGGTTAGGATCACCCCACTCGTGCAGTTCTTGAACTGAGGGCCATCCATAGGGCCCATGGAATGAATGGTTTAGATCATACAAGCTGTGGATGACGTAAAGTGACGACTTTGCTGGGAGAAAAATCTTGATAGGCACTTAGAAATTGCATACGTGGCAGGCAAGTAATTCAATGTAAACTGTTCAGGCAATCAGTCCCATTTTAGATATATCTCAAACCAAAACGTTAAGTATATTTAATTGTTGGACGGCTAAAACTGAAATTTATCCCTGTTTGTGCCCACTAATAACATGTTAGAAATTTTCATTTGGCAGGTGTCTTGGCGACCGTGAATTCCACAACGCTGTATGTACGTGTCGTGCGAGGACGAGCACGGACGCTCCTCGAGCTCTCAATTATACGAACGGTTCAAATGAGATTAAAGTTACACTCGGGGTCCTTACTCTTCCTGGGGGGTAGACTCCTCGACTCCTCAGGAGTTTCAACTCCCGGCCAAGGGCTCGAGCACCCATGGATGGTGAAATTCCACTCGCGTGAGTGTGTGGGGATATGTGTGCGTGTGTTAAAAAAAAAGAAGAGAGAGAGATCAGAGTTACGTAGCCCCCGCAGTGATGTATTAAATATATCTATACTGTTTTTCTATTTTTAGAGATTATTTTAGAGAACTATACGAAAATGAATCATATTCAAAAATCACATGGACCACACCTCAAATAGTAGCAGTGGCGTTAAAAAATTTTAGGGTCTATTGTAACGTTTTTTTTTTCCATCAAATCTGTTTATAAGGTCATATAGACCTGAACGGAGATAAAAAATAAATTTCAAATTAATTCAAAACTTATTTGATGCCAAAGAGAGTTTCAATGGTAGACGTTTAATCTCCCATTACCTTTTGCAGTGTGATCCACTTAGATCTGTCTTATTTTTCATTTTCGGCTTATAAAATAGATGTAATAGATATGTACAATTTAGATATACACATACCTCATGGTGACACCTACAGGCTTGCTGACGTTAATCCAGCGGCTAAATAGCTGACGTAGGGCACGCCAGTCAATCCGCTTCCGATTTTGTTGTAGGTAATATAAGCCACGTGTCTAATCTCTGATTGCGTCTTATCAAACGTCATATACTATCAGAGTATCAAATAACTACCCTCTAGAAGATGAAATATTAATTTGCAGCATCCGCGCAATGCCACGCGGCGCAGGTGTGCAAAATCTGGAACGTTCATCAGGCAGAAAAATCAAGGGGGGCAATTACGTCATTTCCCTTTCTCCCGGATCCACACCGCATCGCGTATCTAGCGGCCGGCGCCCGGATCGCGACCGCATGCGTGCGTGGCGGGCCACAGAGGCAGTGCCCTCCAGCTCACGGACGCCCACAGCCCTCCGATTCTCTCAATCGTATGGTACGCACGCCCTCTCCAACCATTCCGCACACGTCAGCGCGGGGCCACGCCGGTGCTGTACGGAAGTAGCGGACGTGGAACATTCATGAAGGTGGGGCCCACCTCAAATACCCTACCTCGTTCGAGACGTCGATTCGATTCCCGGATGGCAACGTCAGGCGCTTCCGTGCTTGTCACCATCCATGCTAGCTGGCTCACCACGTGTCCCGATCCCGGTGGTCCATTTCGAGAGCCTCCGGATGCGAGAAGGGACGGGATGGTCGATCTGTCGGCTACTATTCCTACTTTTGGTTGACATTTTACCAACTTACCCTCCCCCACGTGAGTTCGTGATGACCATGTAGTGGAGCTCACGGGCCGAGATGATCAGATGACCACAAGCGTTCATGTTCCTGAAGCGGTCATTCCGACCATTGATATGCATAGCAGAATGTGGATATCTGGACTTCTGAAAAGAAATTCTAAATGGATCCCACTCAACTTCTCAAATCAACGGTCAAGATAATCTATTCGTCACGAATATGGATCTTGGGCCACTCAAATCAAAATAGCGACCATCAGATGAATCTAAAATTGTGAATCGCAAGTATTAATTGCTGTTCTGAATCGGAACCGTAGAACTTTCTCATTTTAACAATCTCAGTATAGCTTTTCTATTAAGCCCCGTCTTTGATGGGACCCACAACTTCATGCTTCTAATAAGGTGCACCGTGCATGTATGTATGCCACCTTCTATCGTCTAAGTGCGCGTGTATGGATTTTGCTGTGACGCAACTACATCCATTAAAATCATCATCGCCCCGTTTTACTACTGATGATTCCCAACATAACCTTCAGACAACTGAATGCTGTCCTCCACTTCTTTCTGCTCGGTAAAAGGTGTTTCTGGGAAAATGACTTCCCATTTTCACGCATTTCGGATTCAAACGCTAGATTTTTTTATTTTTTATTTTTTTAATTTCTTAAAAAGCAAACCACAATGGGAACTTTCTTATGGGAGCGGTTTAGGTGTTATCTGGGTAATACCGCCCATACCACATGGGGCCCACCTTGATGAATATGTTGTATATCCACGCCGTTCATCCGTTTTCCAGCTCATTTTAGGATATGATCCCCAAACTTAAGCAGTAAGATTTGCAGGTAGACCACACCACTGTTTACAATGTTAAAACACCATTAAAAACCTTTTGTAGGCCAAAAAAGTTTTGGATCAATCTGATCCTTTCATTTTCTCTTCATCTAGGTATAGTTGACCTTAACAACAGGTTGGATGGAAAATAAACATTACGGTATGCATTAGAAAGTTTTTAATGGTGGGCGTTCAATCACCAAAGTTTCCTGTGGTATGTTTCACATGAGATTTGGATCTGCTTAATTTTTTGGGATCATCTTTTAAAATGGGTTGGAAAAACGGTTGGACGCCAACCGTACGGCGTGGATATACAACACGTCATACAGGTGAGCCCCACGGTAGTAGATGTTACCCGGGAAACACCTAACCTACTCCGCTTCCTTTCGTACGTTCGAAAATAGTTGTTTCTCTTAACTAACCGGCACTCCACAGCATTAATGTCAATAACAAATAACAAATCCTCACTGTAGCTGTTTTGAAAAACGAATCAAAACCGTCCATCTAATCTATGCCTTATTTCACACAGGTTTTGAAATAGAGGGATATATGCTTGGTAGGCGTTTATGTTACGCCTATATTATGTGCACACGAGTATTATGATGTTTTCGTAACTATTTCTGCAATGCCGCTAGTTAATTTTGGGGGGGAGTAGGTACTTTGCTTCTGAATTCTTGGGTGTCAATTATGCTATATTGGTTTTGAAATATGCATAATTGGTTTGTTTCATAAGCAATAGAGAAATTTAAGTAGATCATGCAGTATAAATAAAGACTAAAATAATAAACATACGTGCAATTATCATAGAGTAAGAAGATTCGACAAAAAGATAATGTTAGAGAACGTGAGTGACCGTGTCCTGTAAAAATACACATAATCCAGAAATATAAATACTGCCCTAAACCCCGTCACTAGTCCTAAGACAGCCTATAGTGATTCGCCCAAAAGCTGAAAGTAGGAGAGCTTTTCCTCCTTGTCTATACTCACCTTATCCAGTGCGTCGAGCTCCATGACACCTTCATCTAATATAGAGTCTGGTTGGTGTTTTAAAACATCGTCTCAAAGTGGGAGTGAGTGATAAACTAAGTAGATACCATTGTCAACAAGTGATGCATATTATCAATACATGGACAAAGTTAATGAAATGCAATTATTTATAGAATCCTAACCACTCTTATTAATGTATATACATGGTTTCATGATATGATGCATGCTCTTGCTTTCAACACTCCTTCAAGCGATAATGTCTAACGATTGTAATGCCCAACACTCTCCCAATGCGACCTCGACTGTCGAATCGCTAATCCTAACTAATGCAATGTGACGATGAGATGTTAGCCGAGTATTTAATAAGTTCGTTCACCCAGTAAGATTATCGAAGCTGAAACACATCCATTTAATCAATGAGCTTATCCAGATCATTTAGTCCAGGCCGGCTGCAGTGACTCTGAACCTATGATGCATGATCCAAATTTAAATATTATCCATTTGTCTTACAGATCAATAATTTCAAAAGTAAGACATGATACCTAAAGGCATGAGGATTAACTCGGTATAAGTCATCACCCAAACACCGAGTATGATCAATCAGTTCCAAAGTATGGGCTTGCAACATAATCAAATCATCACAAGGAATGGCTCATCGCCCAATTCCATTCATGCCCATGTTGTTCGAACAGTAATCTGGCATGGAACCATTGGCTGGGTAATTTGACTGGGGCCGTTTGATTGCTTGCTTCCAAGTGCAAAGGTTCGTAAGTAATATCATTTGAATACAGGGTCAATCCCACAAGGAGATAAATTGCGAGAAGGAGAAAATCAAATGTAAAACAATCTAAGTAATAAAAACTAAACTAACGATTTGATTTTGAGAGTTTTGAATGAATGTAATTCAATTGAATTAAAATAACACACAAGCTTCAAAGTTTCACACATAGGTTAATGTTCCAAAATCATGATAACTTAGATAACACAACTAGGATTCGAGCACTATGGTCGACCTAATCGGAAAGTAAAATAGTTTAAACATTTTAAATAAATTATATAAAAGATTTAAAAAATTCTAAATTTGCATAATTGATATATATTCTCAAGTGTCAGTGATTTTAAGAATTCATATTTATAAGACAACGAATATCAAAGAAATGTAACAGGTTGAGAACCTCTCTTATCTGAAAAATCTAATTGATTTAGGGTAAGCCTATCAATCAATGTGGATCTCATATGATAGAAACATATGGATCTCACGTGAAGATAAAAAACTAAACCTAAACAATTGATAATATGATACACCAGAGGGGTGCACATCAAACCGTTGGATCAGTGTAATCAGACCGAAACCATTGGATCGGTCTGGTTTGGTTCGGTTGTAAGATGCTAACGGTCCGGTTTCGATTCCAAAATTACCAAAACTGTTGATTACAGATCGGTTCTGGTTTAGGGTCCTGTAGAACTAATCCGAACCATTGAACTGAACAGTAGATCCGAACCATTGAACCGAACCGTAAAGTTGAATCGTAGAGCCGCACCATTGATTCGAACTGTGCCATGAATCGTAGTTCCAAACCGTGGATCCGAGCATTCATTTTTTTTTTAAAACCCTAAAGTTCCTTTAGCTTCAGCGTGTCCCTACGACCCTACCTCTCGCCCCTCTCGCCCTTGCAAAAAAAAAAAACACCCCTTCATCCCTCTACCCTCTCTCTCTCTCGCCCTCCCTCAGTCCCTCTGCCCTCTCTCTCTCTCTCTCTCTCTCTCTCTCTCTCTCTCTCTCTCTCTCTCTCGCCGTCCCAGACACCAGCAGCCATGCGGCGCCCTCCCTTGATGGTCCTCCCCCCCCCCCTCCCCCCCCCCCCCCTCTCTCTCTCTCACCATCACAATCATTAGCACTCTCTCTCTCGCTATCCCAGACTCCCAATCAACGGGACGCTCTCTCTCTCTCTCTGCTGCAGATCTCGAAAGGTAATTTTGGAAAAATCTCAAATGGGTTTTGCTTATTTTCTGATGATTTTGCTTCTGGCTTGGGATTTCTAATGGATTTCAGAGATTGGTGTTTCCTTTTCTAGGGTTTTTGAATTTCTCCTCCCCTTTTCAAAACCCTAAATAAAAGGTAGCATTTATAATGTTAATTTACTTATTTTCTCTTTGCAGTTTGTAGGGTAAATTTTTCAAAAACATCACGTCCAGCCATCCCTCTCTCGCTGGCCGTCCCTCTCTGGTAGTCCATCGCTGGCCATCCCTCTCTGGCCATCTTGAATCTTGATCCGAACTTCAACAACGACTTCATCGTCAATCTCTGTGGTGGTAATTACTATTTACTAATTATCAATATGATTGATTTTTTACAAATGTTTTATTGAATATGAACTATTGTTGCAATCAATAATAAAGTATAATGATGTGAGATTTTCACTACATTTACAAGATAATTAACTATTAAAAATTTAAAATAAACCCTAAAGGGTGTTTGATGGCCATATATAAAAAGCCAAAGAGGATAGTATATATCAAAAATTCTAAAAAGAAATATTAGGACGGCAAGCCAGTGCGTTACTGTTCATGCATGTGTGTCGCACACCAGATGATTGGACCAGCCTGATTTCTTTGCTAAGTCATCTATATGGTAGGACCAACCTAATGCACAACCAAAATTCCTCACAAACCATTCTCCATTGTAGTCATATATATAGTTTGAGTGAAATTGTGGGGCCCATATGTATGGATGATCATTAGCATTGAGCATGACTAATAGTCGCACGTGAGTTGGACACCTATTATAGGGCTAAAGAAGTATCCTGACTGAAATAGCTAGCATTTGGATTCAACATCCAACTAAATTGCATTTAAAGTCTACTAATGTGCAAATGGCCAAATTGCAAGCATATCTTTCTTATTTTAAATGCTAGAGGTACGTTTGGCTTTGACTTAAAAGATTAGCCAAATACCATTTTAACGTAAATGACATTCGAGAAATTATATTATTTGGATGGCACAATGTTATTTACTTGAGATATGGTACATATTGAGCAATCTAATTATTAATGTTTTATTGAATGTTAGGTGTTTTATTGATTTTTGGATCTTTTTTTTTTGTATGTCTTAATTCTTATTAGATGTCAAGTACGGAAAAGACAAATAATTCTTACGAGCTCTCTATTACTAATTTTTCATCTCATGCAAAGGTATGTCTTCCTAAAGATAAGGGTCGTAAATTTGACGTCTGGGATCATTTTACGAAAATTGTAGATGATGAGAATGGAAAAGCGAAAGGGGCTAGATGTAACTACTGTAATTCATCCTATGTATGGTTAAGTAAGAATGAGACTAGCACTTTGAGAAAACATATATCAAAGTGTTCTAAGAATTCTCAAAATAAAGACAAGAAATATAAACTTTTGTCAATGCATTTAATATCAGAAAATAGTGGTAGTTCCTTTGCTATTTGAAAATTTAATCAAGATCTATGTAGAGAAGCACTTGCAAAAATGATAATTGTAAAAGAGTTGCCTTTTAAGTTTGTTGAGCATGAAGGGTTCATTACTTTTGTATCGTGATGCAGCCTAATTTCAAGATATTGTCACGTACTACAATGACGAAGGATTGTATGGCATTGTATATGAGTAAGAAAAAAAATTGAAGGATTTATTAGTGAACTCAAATCAAAGAATTTGTTTCACTATGGATTCATAGACTTCAGTGCAGAATTTTTCGTACATGTGCCTTACAACTCATTTTATTAAAGACTGAAAATTGCATAAAAGAATTTTAAACTTTTGTGTGATTTCTAGTCACAAAGGTGAAGAAATTGGTCGAGCGGTGGAGGTATGTTTAATGGAATGGGGTATAGAGAAATTATGAACACTTACTGTGGATAATGCAAGTTCTAATGTTATTGCTATTTCATATATGAAAAGAAAGATGTTTAAGAAGAGCGATACTTTCATTTTAAGCGGCAAATTCTTTCACATGAGGTGTTGTGCACATATTCTTAATTTAATTGTGAAAGATGGGTTAATTGAATTAAAAGATTCATTAACTCGAATTCGTGGGGCAGTGAAGTATATTAAGGATTTTTCACAAAGAGAACAACGCTTCAAGGCATGGGTAGAGAAAGAGAGCCATTAGATAGATAAATATATTGTTTACCAAACGTATTTATTTTAAAAATTAAGATAAACTACTTGTGACATAAGTAGTTTATTTTAAGTAACTTACGATCCAAACGCTCCCTTAATGCCTATTGGATGCCACCAAATATATATATATATATATATATATATATATATATATATATATATATATAATGCTCCCTTAGTTGTGTGTGAGCATTACTGGGTAATGCTCAGCTAGCTGGACATTGCATTTTGGTCCAACTAGCTATGCATTTATTAAGAAAATTTCCTCTTTTATATAATACATGTGATTACATTGAGAGATTTTAAAATGCCTGTCATTGTAATGTAAAGTGACACACGTATCAAAGATCTAGGCCATTTATCAGTTAAGACTCGTTAAGGAGAAATTATGTACCAAGAGCTAAGAAATTACATTTGTAAGGAAAGTACGAGTGAAAGCACGTTTGCATGTTAAATCTGGATGGTTGGACTGTTTTATTAGCAACCAACACTTTTGGTAAGTATTTGACATGATTGATCATAAGATCATCAAATTCTTTTTTGGACCTGGCATGTTGACGTGTAATCTATCGAATACATGGATCTGATTTTGAGTTGGATGGTCTAAATATATAATAGCTTACAGCCCATCTTACATTTACTCTCCCTTCACACGTCTCCTCTTTCCAAATATTAATAAAGTTTGCATGACCTTCCTAGGGGTAAGGGGGCGTTGCTTTTGCAGACCCAGAAGGAAAGAATTCACATGGAGTAGATCCATCCCATCATGTGGGTCACCTCATGTTTGGACAAGGGCTTAAAATTCAACACTCGAGTGGGCTACACCAAGGTAAATAGTTAAGATAGAAATTCCCACCATTAAAATCAACCAAATTGTGTTTATCGTACTGGCTTTTATATATAGAGAGAGACGCTCCCCTGCGCACCTGTGCACATGTGCACCTTTGTACACGTGCCATGGGTGTCTAATCTGAACAGTTCATGTGATGCGTAATCCCATGAAACCTCATGTGTCAAGTTTTCACCCCAATCTAAAATTTTTGTGGGCCATAGCAAAGAGAAAAGCAAATCAAGGAAAGAAACTGTTTTCAATCTTCATGGCACATCAAAGTTTTGGATCAAAGTAAAACTTGAGCCTAAAAGGTTTCACGAGGTTCTGCTTCACTTTAACGGTTCAGATTTTGGATCCACCTTACATATAATGGGTTCGTAAAAAAGTTGGTACGTAATACGTACTAAGCGGTTCGCAGGTGAGCGTTCCGCTATATATATATATATATATATATATATATATATATATATATATATATATATATATATATATATATATATATATATATATATATATATATATATATATACAGTTGTTGTAGTGTTTTATAAAAAGTAATGTTGTAATGGACCAACCTATTAGGCAGGTTGGATGTCACATTTACATAAAAGGTTGGATGATATGTGCTGGCTGGACATTAAATGATACTCCAACCTGAACTTTTAGTGGAAAAAAGAATTTCAGTTGAATTTTGATTTTTTATGGGGCTCACCTTGATGTGTATGTGTGATCCACTCCAATCAGACGTGTAATCTTACGTGGGGTACAAAACCTAAAAGTAACCTGTGATTCAGGTGGATCATACCGAGGAAAATAGTTAGAATAGAGACATCTGCCCTTGATTTTTACAGGGCCCACCATAGATATTATATCAAATCCATTCCAATCATTAGATTCCACACTAAAACTTAGGCTTAGGTCTCAAAATTAAAGTCCATCTATCTTTCAAATAGGCCATAGGCAGGGTGAGCTTTTCTTTATCAACTATTTCCAGCTGCGTGGTCCACCTGAAACATGGATGGACTTGATTTTTGAACCTTAGGTGTAAGGTGAGGTCACCCACCTGATGTTTGGGGTAGATTTAAAATTAACACCATGGTAGGTTGACCCGAACGGGCCACTCTTCTCCAAAGTTACTTTAAATGACTCCTCTACCCACAATGTGAGGATTAATTACCAAAATAAGCCACATCTCTTCTCTGCCAAGCATTATGAGCATTAATTATCATCTTAAATTACGCCAAGCAGTAGTGTGTTGGGAACAGGTACGACACGGTGTCCTGAATCTGATTTTTTATAGGCCACGCTGACATGTATGTGAGATCCACTTTGACTATTATATGTATAATTGGGTTATAGACACAGAGCCAAGAAATTAGGTTAACCCTTTATTCAGATGGGCCACACCAATAGAGGAGGGAGACATCCACCCTCGAATTTTACGGGATCCATCATGACGAAACTGTGAAGCCTATTCCATCCATTAGATGTCACACCGAAACTAAGTCTCAGTTCCAAAAATCAGGTCCATACATAATTCATGTGAGTCACACCAAAGGAAATAGGTTAGTAGGTGAACCTTTCCATATACTATGTTTCCAATCTTGTGGTTGACCTAAACTAAGGATGGAGATGAAATTTGAGACCTTGATCTAATATGGGGTGACATACTTGATAATCTGGGTTGATTTTACATTAACACAATGATGGGGCCCACCCAAGCCGTGGCCCCTTTTCCATGCCAAAATAAAATAAGTATGCAGGGGAAGCATTTACTTTCATTAGTTAATAGGGATTGCTTTCATTAAATGCATGGCTAATTGGACGAAAACGCAATGTCCAACTAAGCTGTGCTCACGGTGGATGGTCCATTCAAATTGGTCTAGCTGTACATTAAATTATATAAATATATTATTTTTCCATGTATGATGCCTAACCATGAACGGCCACATGACATCAAGTGTTACATAGGTATGTTGGGAATGCGTGTCAAAGATCTAACTCGTTTATCAAACATGGCTTATTAATCAGATTTTACCTGCTAAAAATTTATAAATGAACTTCATAGTTGAATCCCACATGTAAGTTGAAATTAAATTATTAGAATCCTTTTTTAACAAGTCACTTTTCTTGCGTAAAAATATTATGCACTATTGATAAGAAATATATATATATATATATATATATATATATATATATATATATATATATATATATATATATATATATATATATATATATATATATATATATTTTATGCCTTTCATATATGTACAATGAATTCTATTCGATTAACGGATTGGATTTCTCATCCATCTGATAGGCTAGCCAAACCTATCACACGTGCACACCTTCCTTGGTTATCTCGCCTCTTGTTTTTGGGAAACAAGCCTATTCCTCCTTCCTCTCTTCACATTTAATGCTCTCCCTCTGTCCCACTAGATGACATACATTGCTTCTTAGCCTTCCGCTACTTCCGGCCATAGGAAGCTAGTGGGCGCATTATGGTATTTGTGATAAATCTATTCCGTCCATCAGTTTTTTTAGATTCTGTTAGGCCACGGGTCCAAAAATAAGACAAATTCAAAACTCTAGCAACCACACAATAGGAAAAATTGCATATTGAATTGAAAATACAAAAATATTAGCCTGATCCAAAACTTTTGTGGCCCGTCCTGCCATGATCTGGCATAACATTCGGAGTTGCCACTCTTCCAGAGTGTTATCAAAGGGGGGTGGATTAGATGTTATGTCGAACAAGGGGCCCACCTTGATGATCCTGTTATACATTCACCCTGTCCATCCGTTTTTATTGATTATTTTAGAACTCATTCTCAATACTTAAGCATATCCAAATCTCATGTGGACCACATCATTGGAAACTGCGTTTATTTAATGCTCATCATGAAAAACTACATAGGTACCACCTATGCTCGATTGGACCACATCACATGAAGCAGTGGGGATTGGACTCTAACTGTTGAAAACTTTCTAAGTCGCACTGTCATGTTTATTTGCCATCCAAACCTGTTCACAAGGTCACATTGACCGGTAAGAAAGGAAAACATAAATCTTAGCTTGACATAAAACTTTTGTGTCCCCAGCAGGTTTTCAACGGTAGGCTATAAATCCCTACTACTCATGTGGTGCGGTCCTTTTGATCCTTTTATATGCCTTCTTTTCGTGCCCATGTCCTAACATGATATAAAAAAACTAATGGACGGCACAAATTTATCACAATTGTCATGGTGGGCTCCACCTAACTTCCTATAGCATCGCGGTAGAGATGGCATTAATTGAGAAGAGATAACATTAAATGTAGAGAAATGGAGAGGAGGAAGAGTCCTTTTCTAGTAGAAAATAGGATGAGGAGACAAGCATTATATGTGTGATGTATTTGATTAATGCACCACATGTGTAAAACATCTAGTCTGTTAATCAGGTAAGGTTCTTGTAAGCACGTGAATGACATAAAATATTATTTCTGTAATCAATAATATGATATATTTATACTAAAAAAGTAAGTTGTTAAAAATCCATTCTAACTGTTCAAATTCAATTTTCATATATGTATTCAATAATGAGGTTTTTTAACTAATTTTTTGAAGTTAAAATTTAATTAGTATATCATATTTAATGAACGGTGTTGATCTTTAGCACATATTCTTGTTGTACCTATATAAGACTTGATGTTATGTACTCTCTCAAGATTGGGCATTATATGTAAATAAAGAAAAGTATATATGTAATTTAATGCACAGCTAATTGGATCAATTTGAATGGTCCAACTAGTTGTGTGTGAGCATTTAGATATATACAAAAGAAAAGGTAGTATGCGCTTGACCTCACGATAAACTCTCGTGAGGTCAAGCTGTGTGGGCCCCACCGTGATGCGTGTCGACCATCAACACCGTGCATTTGATGGGTCCCCTTTAAATTATGGGATATGCTAAAAATTAGCTGTATACGGAACTCAGGTGGGCCATACCATCTAAAATCATGTGAAGACACCGTAAAAACATATAAAAGCACTTGGTGGGTCCCACCTGAGTTTTGAATGCTGCTGAAACTTGGTCTGAACCCTCATCCAAGTGGGACACACATAATGGATGGGTTGGATTTGCAAAACCATATCTCGGTGGGCCCAAAAAATGGTTAAGAATGTTTTAATGGTGCACGGCCCCTCTCCACTTTTCTATGTGGTGTGGCCCACACAAGTCACAGATTGACTTGATTTTTGAGAGCTAGGCCCACAATGGAATGGTGCATCTGACTGATGGGTAGATGTTCGAAACGCATCACAGTGGGGCCCACACAGCTCAACATCATGAGACGGACTTGTGAGGTCGAGCGCATAGTACCTTTTCCCTATATATATATATATATATATATATATATATATATATATATATATATATATATATATATATATGTTGGTTTGGTTTATTATAACTTATAAGCAACTTTTTAACTTAAAAGTAATTACTTAAACACTTCAACTTATTAAGTAGAAACTAAGATAAGTTACTTCAGGCATAAGTATTTTATCTCAAGAAACTTACAATCCTAACACTCCCTGAGGTTTCATTAATGTTACGTTTACATTGTGTACACGTAGCCGTGCTCCATGACAATGTTTTGTAACCATTTAGTCATGACATGGTTGATGATTGATGATTAGGGCATCATTTCACATAACTGTAATATAGAATTTTCATAGATTATTGATGATTTTTTAAGGGTTTGTTTGGATTTATGGAATCGGAGAGAGAAAACATGGCGATAAGCCTGGTTTGAATAGAAGATGATGCACCTAGTTTTGAAGTCACACAAACATTTCAATGGGACCCACCCAAGCCGTTGACCCCTTTTCTTACATGGTGTCCTAAGCCACCATCAAGAAATTAAATGGAAGGTACCCTAATGAGGTAGCTTACTGAATCTTTTTTCTTTCTTTTTTTTGAAAAAATAATAATATTGGAATGTAAATACTATATTAGTTAAGTAAATTTTGTTTTTTGTTTTTGTTTTTGTTTTTGTTTTTTTTTTTTATTTTTGTTTTTGTGCTTTTTGTTGTTTAATTTCTATTATTTCCTTAAAACAACCGCAATGAGAACTTCCTTATGGTCAAAATATATAGGCGGTTCTTTTAACTAATCGATGCCATTTCATAATATTAATCTCAATAACAAACAACACAATTCCATTTTAGTCATGTTGAAAAATAAATCAAAACCCACATGTTGTAGAGCGGGTTGCGGACAGTTTCATGGCCAAGATGGATCAGAAATGTCCCGGTCGACGATAGAAGTGATCCGGACCATCGAACCTTAGATCGGGTGTATCTCACAATCCGTAATGACTTATTGGGCATAAAATATATGATTTTGGGGTAGAACGAGCTACTTTAGCCAACCAACCTCGCTATGCCGGGTTGCGCAACCCAAATTTGTGAAATACCCTTAGATCGACAGTCGTTTCCCTGTTTTAATTTCGTTTTTACTATACATAGTAAGTTTTAGTTTAATTATAACTCCTCATCCGTCGGGCTTTAGGAGTTGCGTCCAACGTGAAAAGAGCTTAGAATAATTAGGAGAATGGTTTGGTGAAGCCAAATAGGATACTTACTATTTTTGGCCGAAAACCTTGCGTACTAGTAGACATCACGACCGTCTATAAATAGTAAGTTTACTATTTATAGTAAGTCACAGATTCTAGGAGTTTTAGTTATAGTTTAATTCTGATTTCTTTCTCATTGCTTAGTACCCCTATTTAATGGGTTGTGAACTCGTTTTTATTCATTAATTAATCAATTTCGAATTTATTAGAATTTATTCATATTTTTTGCTTTCTTTCCTCGTGGATTCGAGAAGTCGCTGTGAGGGGTTCAGAGAAGCTCCGTGAATTCGGAGTAGTTATCCTCATCACGTTCATCCATGCATCAATTGGTATCAAAGAGAGGATTCCCTTCGGGCCGATGGCAAACAATGAAGGTATAAATCAAAATCCTGTGGACGGTGATCCAACGATTCGTTATACTTCAAAAAGAATGGAAGCTTTCCACCGGAAGAGTCAGTTGACCATGCAAGGGCTACAAGTAACTCTCAACCGTCTTTTGGATGCACTACTTCCACTCTAACCCCTAGGCGGTGCTCCACCACCTATGTTTGCTCCATCACCCTTGATGGCTCCACCACCCGTGGTTGCTATACAACGCAACTCCGATTTTCGTAGAGCATTACCAGTGGTAAATTGTAGGTCTACACCAGATGATTCAAGTTCTAGCGATGATGACCTTAATAAAGGTTTTGTCCGACGACCAATCCATGGAGGCGATTATCTAGATCGTGCTGAAAGATACAATTGAGATAAGGCTGAACTTTCTAGTTTTAATGGTTTATGACGTATATAAGATTTTCTCGATTGGCTAGCCGAAGTAGAGAGGTATTTTGATTATATGGACGTGCCAGATTATAAAAGGATAAAATTGGTAGTGTTTAAATTAAAATCTGGTGCTTCTGCATAGTAAGAACAATTACAACTCTTATGAGCCCGTTAAAACAAGTCGCCCATCTCATCATGGCCACAGATGAGATGTCTTCTTCGATCACGATTTCTCCCCAGTGATTATGAGCAGATATTATTTCAGCAATATCAAAATTATTGACAAGAAAATCGAACCGTCACAGATTATACTGAAGAATTCGAGCGGTTGGTTACACGAAACGATCTGTCAGAATCTGAGTCACAGAAGGTGGTACGATTTATAGGCAGGTTGCGACTGACAATTCAGGATCAAGTTCAGATGTACCTAGTCGGGACCATGGATGAAGCAGTTCAATTGGTTGGTAGGGCAGAAACATACCTTACAAGAGCTCATGCTTGTCCATATCCTTCAACTCGACCCCCTATGACGGGTCCTACGTAGGATCCAGTGCTAACATGATGAAAAGATTCAGTAGGAGAACGTCCTCAACCTCTTACAATCGCAAACCGTGATATGGGAGGCGGCTCAACCAAACCTCAACGTGCAACACCCACAATAGCTGGTCCGAGTAGGATTCCAAATCCTTATACTCGGCCAAGATCGAACAATTATTACCGCAGTGGCCAACCAAGCCATTTATCAAACACTTATCTTTTTCGTCCCGCAACACACTTGACTATACACGAATGGGGTACTAAAGATGAGACCGTAGAAGAAGACCATGACTTTGATGTAAGCCCTGTATCCTAGACCGTACCGTTCCAATGACTTCCTCGGTCTTACCGGTCGAATTCCGGCAACCTTCGACCTTAACCGATATTTGCACACGACCTTGAGTTACGCGTCGTTAACCCGAGTCGAATCAACCCAAAATCTTTACCATAGTGACCGCGCAGTCACCGAGGTTCCGATGCCGTGACTCGCACGCTGAGGCGATACCTTAGTCAGGAGATATGGGCCAGCGTTCGGTGCGAAGAAAACGCCGCGTGTTATAAAATCCAAGAGAATCTCTATGACTTGTCACGTCAATCCGTCAATCCATCAATCTCAACATGTCAAGTACACATCACCTCACACCCATCCCCAAGTAACCACAAAAGTCAAAAAGTTCTTACACAAGTCATACCTTTCTTACACCAAAAGCTACAAAAGTTAAAAAAGTATCTTACACACCCATCACCAGCACATCCATCACTCCATCACCATCACTCTCTCTCTCCCTTTACTACTATCTCTCTCCTTCATTTTTCAAAGCACTCTCCCAAGTAAGAGAAGCCTCACACGTCCAAACCCCTCCCTTTCTTCCAAGCTCTAAGTGTGGCCCACCTTTCCATCCCAAGATCTCTCATCTCAACCATCCAAACCTCATCTCCTCCGTTGGAATCGAGGCTAAGGAGCTAAGGAACCCAAGGGAGCAAGAAGATCGAATGGTTGGTGCTTTGTTAGAGTAGTTTTCATATTTTAAAGATGGGCCAAGTGAGGCCAACCAATCAATAGTTTGGATCTCACTTGGGACCCTAAGATGTGGCCGATGGCCCATTAGGATCATCATGATCATTCCATGACGGGGCCATTCTCCATGGACCCCATCATGATATTTAGTTCTTTGCATTAAAAAGGTCATCTAGACCGTCCCTATTGGTGGAGAAAGGATCTCCACCGTTGATTTTCGATTTCAGTGGACCCATGTGTAAAAGGATCCATTTGATGTATGATTTCTTTCAAGGGTGGGCTCATAGTGGCGGAGCCCTCCATCACACGCGTATCCCACTCTTTATCTCTCTCTCCCTCTCTATTTCATTTTCCTTTATGAAATCATGATATGATTGAGTGGCACACTTGAATGGACCCCACCATGAGGCATGCATTCTATTCAAACCATCTACCAGTGGGGCCCACTTTGTGTGTGTTGTATCCACACCATCCTCCATGAGGTGGCCCACCTAAGCAGGGCCCACCTCTAATATATTTGTTACGTGTAAACGTCCAGCGTCTAGGGACGCTGGACGTGGTTTGGAAAACTATAATATAAGCTTGGTTCAAGCTTTTATGTGGACCACTCATGTAGGTCCCACCTTAATGTATGTTGTTAATCCAAGCCGTCCATTCCCTTCCATGGCTCATTTTAGACGTTGAGTTGAAAAATGAAGCTAATCCATTCATTGGACGGGCCATACCTTTCAAAACAGTGATTCTCATCGTTTAAATTTATTTTAATCTTGCTACAGGTCGAAATGTATCCAATATTGGACTCATTGGACTTGTCTTGAGCCACAGAATGTAATGGACGGGTTAGATTTACTTGATGAGGGTACCACCTATGAAAAACCACAGGAAGTGAGCTTTTTTCAAAAAAAAAAAAAACATGCCTAAGGGGGCAGCGCCTGCTGCCCTTGACAACAGCAGCAACACGCTGCAGCGTGTATGGGCGGACGGGCCAAGGGCCACGGCCCTACATGTGGGCCCCACCATGATGTATATCTTATATCCACACCATTCACGAGGTGGGCCACTCCCAGTAGTGGGCCCCCTCCAAAGATTAGCTGCATCCAAAGCTCAGGTGGCCCACAACACAAGAAATAATGGTGATTGAGTGGCTGCCCTTGAAATTCTTTTTGGGCCCACAGAAGTTTTGAATCAATATGAAAATTTATTTTTCCCCTTCAAACCAGGTACATGTGACCTTATGAACGGTTTGGATGGACAGTAAACATTAGGTGGGCCCCACGTAGTACCCACAATGATGCATGTGTTTTACTCCAACCGTCTAGGCGGACGGTGGAGTCCACCCAGACATATGTGTTTTATTAGCGCCATCCAGCAGCAGCTGGACAGCTAGTGGATCCCACCATGATTATGTGTTTGATCCGCACCGTCCACTGTTTGGACGGTGGGACCCACCATGATGCATGTGTTGCATCTTGTCCGTCTATCCATTTTAAAAGCTCATAGCATGAGCTAAAGAATGAGTCAGATCCTTAGCTCATGTGAACCCCACCATTTTTCCACTTCATCTATAAATGTGTAATTTATGAAAAGGTTGGATAGGAAACATATTTCTTGTTGGGCCTTAGGAATTTAATGGTGGAAATCATTACCAACACTTATGTTTGGCAGTAGGCCCACTTGATATATATATATATATATATATATATATATATATATATATATATATATATATATATATATATATATATATATATATATATATATATATATAAGGCCCATCGGATTAGGCCCATTTTGATATATTCCAAGGCCCATTGTGATGTATTTGGAGCCCGTGGGTTAAGGCCCATTGCGATGAATTAGGGCTCATGGGTTGAGGCCCACCTGGTATGTATATAATGCTCATCTTGATTTATTTGGGGTCGTTGTTGAGGCCCACCTTGATATGAATGTAAGGCTCATGTGATTAGGCCCGTTTTGATATATTCTAAGGACCAACGGGTTATGGTCCATTGCAATGCACGTAAGGCCCATTGGTGCGGCCCACTTGATGAATATAAGGTCTATTTGATGTATTTAAGACTCAATGGGATGTACCTAAGGTCCATTGCAATGTGTGATTCCAATATGATTTATGTAATGATGTTTACGACGAGCTATGCCTTGGGAGCAATATTGGTTTGACGTTCACATTGCGAGTATAATGTTGGTTAAATGTCCGCATTACGACTCTCTCTAGGGTCCATTGATAGTTTCGTACTTATTGTGAGTAGGCCGTCTAGGCCATCTGCGTTGTAAGGATAGTGCATTACTTTATAACATGTTTAGTATAGTTTCATGACTCCTGATCATATGCATCATATGTGTGCTTGATATGAGAAGTGACTGATCATAGCATGTATACCTTCGAACAGATTATTTATGGGCTTTCGGTTAGGTGGTGTTACCCTACATGAGCGCAAAATACGTGCAAGATTGTTGCATGACTGGATAATGTGATTCATGCATTTCGTATTATGTGACATGGTTATTGTACGTCATAGTGACATTAGGGTCGTAGCCTCCACAGACGTATCATGGTTGGCACGATTAGATACCGAAAATCTTATTCTACATGGGGTGCTATAGATATCCCTGGGTGAAAGTCTCTAAATCCTTATGGTACCAAGAGGTTGCTCCAACGTCTAGACTGAGTGGGTACAGGAGTGTCAAGTGCCGATTACCAAACGGTCGCACTTTTCACTGTGTCATGGTCGGTTGAAAGGGGGTGTGGCCTTACCCACTCGAGAGTAGGAGGCAACGATAGGCTGAGTTTGACCATCTCAAGGAATGGGTCCGCTATCGATGAGTCGAGCCCGATATTGGTAGACGAATAGTGAGGTCTCTTTCACTTACCTTATCGCGATGGGGCGACGATCTGGTTTAGAGTGTACTAGACCCTGGTGATATCCCAGAGTTGAGCTATATTGATATGTGGACTTATATGAGGATTGTATGCTCGAGTTGTATTTCGTATCGCATGGCATCGGTATGGCCGACATCATTCATGTTTTGCACCGTATGGCCTTGGTATGGCTAATGGTATTCTTAGCTTTCATCAACATGTTCCACATTGCTTTGATACTGCATAACTGCATTACCACTTGTGCACACACTTTTATCACCCTCTAAGCTTTCTATAAGCTGATGCACGACCGTTGTGTTCAGGTGACGTTGGATCGCAGCAGCGCTGAGGCTTGAGCACGTAGCAGATTATTTTGGAACTTTTGGTCATCATCATTGTATTTTCCTTTATGCTCATTGTACTTGTAAAGTTTTTTTATCATAATGAAAATGTAATGGAGTTTTTGGTTGTAACTTGTGAGTTATGCCTTTGGTTATGCTTATTACGAATCAAACTGTCGTTGAAAATCCTCCTCATCCATCTAGCATGCACATGATTGTGAGTTATGCCTTTTGGTTGTTATTTGTGAGTTATGCCTTTGGTTAGACTAACGTGAATCGTGTGCATGCTAGATGGGTTGCGTTTTTATAGGAATCGTGTGCATTCACGTTTTTACAGGCTTCGACTATCTTAAGGAGTTGTATGCCGAGGATGAGGACTTCAAAGATTCTTAGATGAAGTGCCAAGAAGGTCACCCTAGTGACCTTCATATACATGACGATTTTCTCTTCAAAGGGAATTAATTGTGCATCCTCCAAAGTTCTCTGAGGGAGTAGATTATTCAGGAGCTACATGGAGGTGGCCTCGATGGACACCTTGAGCGAGACAAGACGCGAGCTCTTGTGGAATAACGGTGCTAATGGCTTCAATTAGTACGTAATGTGGAAAAAGCCATACAACGTTGTTATGTTTGTTAGACCTCCAAGGGACAATCTCAGAATACGGGCCTCTATACCCTGTTACTTGTGCCTGACAATCCTTGGAAGGATTTATCAACGGACTTCGTGCTTTGTCTCCCACAAACATGAAATGGCATAGATTCGGTGTTCGTGGTGGTAGATTGTTTTTTCAAGATGACGCACTTTATCTCATACAAGAAGACCCTCGATGCAACACACGTGACAAATCTATTCTTCAGGGAGGTCGTATGGCTACACGGGATCCCCAAGACTATTATTTCTGATTATGACATGAAGTTCATTAGCCACTTTTGACAGACTTTATGGACTCGATTCGATACATGACTTCAATTCAGTAATGCTTACTACCCACAGACTTATGGGCAGATTAAAGTTGTGAATTGCACATTGGGAAACCTCCTTCACTGTATTTTTGGAAAAAAATTGAAGCAAAAGGATTTGGCCTTGTCTCAAGCAGAGTTTGCATTCAACAATATGGTGAACCACTCGACAGGAAAATCACCGTTCCAGATTATATACGAACAAGTGCTTCGCCACAAACTTGACTTAATCCCTTTGCCCAAGCACAGGCATGAGCATTGTAGCAGAGCATATGACAGACAAGATCATAGGCATCCATGTAGAAGTGCAGACCAAACAACATGTCTCGAAAGAGAAGTAAAAGGAACAAGCGGATAAGCACCGACAACAAAAAGTGTTCGAAGTGGGCAACCGCGTTATGGTCCATCTGCACAAAGAGAGATTTTCGACTGGGATATACAATAAGTTGAAAAATAAGAAGATTAGACCCGTCTCAATCATTCGAAATATCAATAACAACGTTAGTAGACATCCCGACTGTCTATAAATAGTAAGTTTACCATTTATAGTAAGTCGCGGATTATAGGAGTTTTACTTGTAGTTTGATTCTAATTTCTTTCTCATTGCTTGGTATCCCTATTTAAAGGGTTATGAACTCATTTTTATTCATTAATTAATCAATTTTGAATTCATTAGAATGTATTCCTATTTTATGCTTTTTTTTTTCCTCGTGGATTCGAGAAGTGTCTGTGAGGAGTCCAGAGACGCTCCGTAGATTCGAAGTAGTTATCCTCATCACGTTCATCCCTGCGTCACCACACTTCTCATACATATGTATTACGTGGCCAAATTTTAGATCAAAAATAAATTATGCTATGATCGTACAAATTTCTACCCTCATTCATGAATTTTAAATCTCCAGGGATCCTGAGAGCATCCATTAGACTGTTTAATTTCAAAGTTCGTATCCACTGAAATTGAACAGTAGCATGGATTGCCATGCCTAACTCGTGCAAAGGCTTCAAATTAGATGGGCACTTGGTATATGTTAATTTTATATTTATATCTTGTAAACATACCCATTCTCCATGACAATATTTCGTTACTATTCGGTTATGATTAGAACGTAATTTAAATCACCGTAAGATAGAAATTTTAAGGATTATTAAAGATTTATTTAAAAACGTTTCAACAGGGAATTTTGTAAATTTCATACTAATTGATCAAAATCCAGCAACGGGTTTGGCAATCTGCGGTTTGATTGAGACATATGTGCAATCTCAACAGAAAGTTTCCTAATGGACCCCACACCGACAGGATCAGGTGCACCACTTCATGATTTCGTACACATTCAAATTCAATGTAGGATCAAAGATCAGTTTACCCCTCAGATGGGCAGGGGTTCAACTCGAGAGCCATGAAACTATACTCGTGTATTTTTTTTAGTTTGTACAAGTGGGCCCCTCTGTTTCAGTGATCCAGGCTATTCATATGTTGGGCCCCGCTCTGGATGGATCATGGCCAAAAAATTCTCTAGACGGGAAGATCCTATTCATTCTAGATCTTTGGCCCTTTTTTGAATGTATAGATCCTTGCTGGATCTATTTTCTAAACAGTCTATCTGCAGTCCATCGACTGAGAGTTGTCTCATGTATAAGATATTTGTGGAATAGATATCAACCGTAGTAGGGCCCATCAGATGGACGGTGTTGATTTTGATAGTAAAAACAAGAAACAGGAGGCTATAATCATACAAGTCATGTGGCTGGTGTTAGCATCGCACATGCATGCACGTGTTACACAGGAATGATCAAGTGCGAAACGACAATAGAGAAAGTAGGCAGTGTGCAAGCAATGGCATGTCCACTCAAAGGTCGAATGGTGCTGTGGGAAGCCGGCTCTAATTCCTTTGATATTCTTGGTTGTTGGATCGAGTGGACCCATTTTGTTCGTTGTAACTACTCTCCATTTAACCATTGGATCAGTACGTGTAATTCCAGCTCTCCTTCCACAATGGAGACAGCAACTTGGAAGGTCTGGATTGCACTAAATCCATTCCAAGCATTTACTGGATCACCTCACCATGGTTTACTTGTTTTCACTAAAACCTGATAAAAGGAGAATGTGGGACCCCAGGGCTGGTGAGGTTGCTATTTTATTTTCTTTTTCTTTTTCTCAGCTTAGTAATTATTTGGCTTTTATAGAAAGCATGTTTGGTCTGCACTCTTCTTCTTTTTTTCTGTAACATTTTGTAATGTATTTGATAGTCACAAACTAAAAGGGAAAATTTTCTCTTTGCTATAACTATTGTAGCTGATGTTGAAGTAGCTATTGGGCCATCAATCTATAGTAACAGATAATCATTTCATATCAATCAAAACAATTTATGGGATGAATAGTCGTAATGATATAAATAAAGATAGCTAGATATATATCTAATATTTACCAATTAGAATTAATGTATCGTGTATAACTCATATGACCATGTTTGTTGAGAAATAATGAATGATATAAATAAAGATAGATATATATCTAATATTTATGATTTTTTTTTTTAAAGGATCTAATATTTACGAATTAGAATTAGCGTATCGTGTATAACTTGTATGACTATATTTGTTAAAATAGAATGAATCAAGGTATCTTGACTCTTATTTCCACGACCAAATTTAGAAGTTGATTGATTATTAAATATACAATTTTTTACTGAACCACATAGCTAGCTAAACATTCCTTATAAATTATATTCTCCAACTTCTCTTAAGAAGCTTACCCTAATTTTTTTCTGGAAAATGAAAACCATGAGACTAAAAGTGAAGGAATTATTTGGATTGGAGTATGTTAGAGGAATGCCAAAAAAAAAAAAAAAAAAAAAAAAAAAAAAAAAAGAAGAAGAAGAAGAAAAAGATCACATGAGCTGATTTACATGGCAAGTAGGCAAGTTATTGTAAAATTTGGTTTGTGTCAATCTAATGTGGGGTCCACCATTTGAATTGTTTAATATTCAGTTATTTGCATGCCAGGTGTATAATTTCTCAGTGCCTGCTCATCAACCATCACAATCTGCCAGGGTATCAAAGTTTCTACCCTTTGCTATCTGTCTGTGTGTCACATTGCTTCGATAAAATAATAAAAAGATAGTCGCTGGTCATTTTATTATAGTGTGGCTTTTTGAGGAAGTGTTGAGTGGCATCGATTATAAGGTCAGTTCGTTTGAGTGACAGTGCCTTTTGCATGGACGCGCAATCATACGTACTTTAAGTGCAAGATCCAACAAACCACATATGTTGTGCGTCCACGCCTCATCACTCGACACGTTGCCACTTACAACTGCCGGTATTGCATACGTGTCGAGTTTCCATGTGATTAGGGTATTTGATGGTGTCCTCCCACGTGCAGGATGTATCTCTAAGAATATTTTCCTTTTTCGGATAGAGGCAGCTGTCCACGAAACAGTCGCTCATGTGATGGTGTCCAGTTTTTTTTTTTTTTTAAGTAGATATGAAAAGTAATGGTCCTCCAAAATATCTCTGTCCTCTGTCAATGATTGCATACGTGGCATATCCAGATGAGATCTGGGCCATTCGTTACTTGAGCCTAAAAGCAAATCCTTCGATCGAGTGTGGTAACAGGCATCTGATCATCGTGAGTTTTAAGCTTTGGGCCGATCAGAACAAGGCCTGCTTTCACTTCCAAATTTCTTAGTCCGCCACGTGTCCATTTTGGATCAACGACAGTTTTCTGTGTTGGGAATTTATACAGATTAAGATAATATCTGTATAATGTAGAAATCAAAAAATCAATCTGATCAGAACTTAAGGTCAGGCTGAAGCACGTATGAAACGCTATTTTTAAAGCATTATTTGCTCTTACTCAAGTGAATTAAGTATACTGATAGGTTATAGGCAAACCGCTTCTAGGATACGATGAGCCTGGTGTGGGTCTGCGTTCAACAAACACGAAGGCTTACTAAATAGAACTCTATTACACGATTTCTAGCAGAATTACAAAAAGAGAGAAAAATTCCAAAAGAAGAAAAAGAAGAGAAAAAGAGTTCTTCGACCACTGCACTGTTTAGTTAAAATCTTCAACCAATAGTTCAGTTGAACCATCCTATACTACACCGCTGGTATATTCTTCAAGCTAAGGTTCAATCCTTACTATGTTGCTGAAAATACTAGAATATATGTGTGGAGAAGGGCTGATTGTCTCAGTTCGTTTGAGTTTGCTAGAGTGAGTTGAGATGGTTTGGAAACCCATCCAGTCACTCGTTTTATAGGCTCAGATGGCTGGGAGTTATGGTCCAAGGATATAAATCCCACTAGCCGTTTTATGGCTGTTGGACACTAGCTGTTATATGACTGTTAGAAACTAGCCGTTTTATGCTTGTTATGAGAGAGATGGCTAGCCGTTTATAGCTGTTGGGCTAGCCGTTTTATGATTGTTGGCAACAGTTTCTAGCAATTAAGTCCATAGCTGTTATACATTTATGTAACAGCTATATTTCCAGCTACTATATAATCAGAGGGACTCTCATTCGAAGTGCAAAGTGCGCTACTAGCGCCTCTACAGCCACACTGCCTTACATGCCCACGCCCTCGTACCGAGCCCGTGAGCGTGACCGAGACCGAGCCCGAGCGTGAGCGCGTGCGCGTGTGGGGTGTTTCAGTGCTTCGCACTGGAACATGCAGGTCCCATAGTCCACGGACTAGGTAAACAAATATTATGGTACTCCACACTTTTCATTTAAACACCTTTTTTCTCTCTTCCCTTTTCCATGTGGGACTATTCCTAAAAACCCACAAAAAATATTTTTCAAACAACTTTTTTTATTATATATTATATATTATTTTTATTATTAAAAATATATTTTATTTAAAATCAATATTTTACAACAATCCTCCACTTGATTTTTTATAAAAATATATTTTCTCGGTTAAACATTTCTGTCATAATAATCAGCTTATATGCATAAAAAAGATATCTTTCAATTTTAATCTTTCCTTAGTATAAGTATCTCAAAACTTTGTCGAAATGACTAGTAGCCATAACTTTGAACCAGTTATTCCTAGATAACAGAGTTGGAGAAACCACACACATATTCACTATGTGTTATTAGAGTTCCCACAATCTTGCTCAGCATAATTAATGGTTATGTGTTTATCCTAATTCGTGAACGATCCCGAGAGAAAACTCTTAACTCTCATGAGAGACGGCACCATCTCTACGTTCATATACGTGAAATCCTTCCAGTGTCTCCGTTACTATAAGACACTTGTCCTAAAGACTAGACTTCATTAAAAGTTATAAGACTCAACCCTTTTTCGTAACGCTCAGCACTTATCTATTATGGATGGGATTTTATAATTTAGTGCTGAAAATTTTCCACATATCAGTGACTTATTCTTACCCATTAAATCCAAGATTAGAGATTTTTTGACTTTAGGTTGGGTTACCATCACTGATAGAACTTTGGTTGAAGAGTTTCAACCCCATCCCTCTAGATGTAGCCTTTCACATAGGAAATAAAAATGATTCCATCTTTAATCGACTGTCTGATATAATCATGTCGAAGACTGATATGTCTAGACTTACCATTATAAGTGCCGTTATAGGCTCTAGCTAATGTGGCTTCACTATCACAATGTAGTAACACAGCCGATATAAGCTTTACACAAAAATGAATTTCTAATAGAAGATCCCTTAGCTACTCGGCTTCTTTTCCTTTTGCAGTCAGGGCTATGAATTCAGACTCTATAGTCGAGTGCGTTATGCAAATCTGTTTCTTAGATCCCCAAGATACAGCTGCACCTCTTATGGTGAATACCCACCCTGTAGTAAACTTATTGTCCCCTTCACTCGATATCCAGCTCGCATCGGTATATCCTTCTAATAGGCAGGAAACTCTGAATAAAATAGTCATAAGTCTTTAGTTACTTTTAAGTAACCAAGGACTCTACTGATTGCATTCCAGTGTTCATTACTGGGGTTACTAGTAAACCTACTAAGTTTACTCACAGCATATGCGATATTAAGTCTAGTGCACTGCATATCATACATAAGACTTCTTATAGCACTCGCATATTCTAATTGTGCAACTGTTCTTCCAGTATTTTCTTTTAGCTTGATACTTGGATCAAATGGGATTTTTACTTTCTTTATATTTAGATGGTTAAACTTGTTTAGTATCTTTTCAATATAATGAGATTGACACAAAGCATAACCCCCACATTTTTTTAAAAAACTTTGATACCTAGGATGGTATCAACTTATCCAAGATCCTTCATTCTAAATACGGAAGAAAGAAACCTCTTCGTTTCAGTCACACCTTCCATTTTATTACCTATTATTAACATGTCATCAACATATAGACAAAAAATAACAATACAACTACCATCTATTTTAAAATATATGCATTTGTCAGCTACATTATGTATGAAACCATGAGATAATATTTTAGAATCAAACTTTTCATGCCATTATTTTGGTGCTTATTTTAATTCATACAAAGATTTGACTAATCTACATACTTTGTTTTCATTTCCTAGTAGAATGAAACCTTCAGATTATTGCATGTATACCTCCTCATTGAGGTCACCATTCAGGAATGCGGTCTTAACATCTATTTGGTGGATGCGAAGATGATGTATGGAAGCTAGCGCAAATAATATCCTAATAGATGTTATCCTAGCTACAGGTGAGTATGTGTCAAAGTAATCTATCTCTTCTTTTTGTCTAAAACCCTTAGCTACTAGTCGAGCTTTAAAGGTTTGGATAGTCTCATCAGTGTGATATTTCTTCTTAAATACTCACTTACAACCTATGTGTCTGGAGGTAAGTTTACTAGTTCACATGTTTTATTTGACAGTATGGATTTCATTTCATCATTTATAGCTTCTTTCCAAAACGATGAGTCTTTAGAGGATACAGCCTATTTATATGTTTTAGGATCATCTTGTATAGTCATTACTATAGGTATTTGTCTAATAACATTTTCTCTATCTGCTTCTACCAGATGAAAAATGATGCGTTATGAGTCTATATAGTCATCTCCTAAACTCTTCTCTATTCTTGTTCTTTGACTCCTACGAGGTTCAATAGGGGCTTCTACTATCTGTGGAGCTATGCTATCTGGTTTTCTATTAGGAGTTTGGATTTTATTATCCTTTGACTCCAAGGATAATGAATTTTTAAAGAATTCAACATCTCTTGTTTCTATTATTGTATTAGACTCCATGTCTAGAAGTCTATAAACTTTACTATTTTGTACATACCCTACGAAAGCGCACTTAATAACTCTTAGTCCTAACTTGATATTTTTTTTGGATCAGGGGTTCTGCAGTATGTAAGACACCCCCACACTTTAAGATATCTTAGGTTAAATTTTTTACCACTCCATGTTTCATATGGAGATATTTTATATTTTTTAGACGAAATTCTGTTTATTATATGGCATGCTGCAAGCAGTGCCTCACCCCATAGACTCAGTGACAACTTTGCTCTTATTAGCATTGAGTTGACTATTTCTACTAATGTTCTATTCTTTCTTTCAACTATTCCATTTTGTTGAGGTGTGTATGGCATTGTACATTGATGTACCAGTCCATATTCTTCACAGAAGTTATCGAATTCATTCGAGAAGTATTCTCCTCCTCTATCACTACGGATAATTTTTATCTTTTATTTAGTTGATTCTCTACTTCTACTTTATATATCTTAAACATGTTCAATGCTTCATCTTTGCTCTTTAACAGATAAACATACACATATCTACAACAATCATCTATAAAGGTTATGAAGTACCATTTACCTTCATGAGTAAGAATGTCGTTTAACTCACAGATATCACTGTGCAAAAGATCCAATATTTGAGACGATTTATCAACACTTGGAAAAGATTTCTTCGTCATTTTGGATCGTATACACACTTCACATTTATTGGTTTTATTATCTGTATATGAAATTAAACCATTCTTAGTCATAAACTTCAAGGTACTGTACCCTATATGAGCTAGTCTATCATGCCACAGTCCAACGGATTCAACCATATACGCAGAAGTGCTACTTTCATTCAGAGAAAACTTAACCATCCCTTTACAAGAATATTCCTTTCCGACAAAATTCTCATTCTTAGACAAAATTAGTTTTCCTGACTTGTACACCACCCTTATACTTGCTTTTCCCAGAAGATCCCCAGAAACTAAGTTTCGCCTCATGTCCGGGACGTGCAGTACATTTGTCAGAATCACTTTCTTTCCAGAGGTGAATATCAGTTCAACAGTTCCTTTGCCGACGACCTTCGATCGGACTTCATTACTCATTTGGACTTCTTAACCATCGGTCAATTCCTTATAGGTTTTGAAGGTGGATTTGTTGTAGCACACATGTACTGTAGCGGCAGTATCATACCATCACCCTTAAACTTTACCTTAGATGGTATTCACCTCAGTGATTATAGTCACGATATCGCCTTCGTCTACTGCATTTACCTCTTTTTTAGATTTGCGATATCGGCATAGTCAAGCATAGTGTCGAGTTTTTCCATAGATATAGCATGGGCCTTTCAACTTTTTATTTTTCTTTTGGACGTTTTTCTTGAATTTTTCTTTATTGAGTTTTAGGGAATCGTCATTCTCGAGATTCTTATTATTGGTATTCTCTACTGTATGTACCTTGGATGAGGCATTCCCGTTATCATTCTTTCTGTCGCGGTTACGAGATTCCTCCTCAATTCTAAGGTGTTTCTAGATTTGTTCCAGTGTATAGTCCTCAGTTTTATGCGGCAACTTCTTTCTATAATCTTTCCACATCAGTGGCAAGTTAGCGATTATAGCCTCGACTTGGAATGATTCAGGAAGATCAATTTTTATCGCTTTGATTTTGTTAACTATTAGCTGCAGTTCTTGGATTTGGGGCAGCAGCGGTTTATTATCTACCATGCTGAAGTCAAAATACCTGGCGATGAGAAATTTGTTGGTTCCTTCTTCTTCAGCTTTGTACTTTAACTCCAGAGCGGCCCAGATCTCCTTTGCTGATGATGTCTATTGGTACAGATCTTACAGACGGTCGGAGAGCGTGTTCAGAATGTGTCCTCGACACAAGAGTTCGTCTTCGGCTCGTTTAGCGAGGGCAACCACCTGTTCAGGTGTGTCGTTCTCGGTTGCTTCAGGCAGCGCTTGTAGATTTGGATCTATTATGTAGTAGATCTTTAGCGCCATTATGAGAAATTTCAGCTTGTCTTGCCATCTTTTAAAATTTGTTCCATCGAACCGATCAAGACGTATCAAGTCCTGATTCATCAACTTGATGGACGAAACACCGTCGGCTTCCATTTAAAATAACGTTTTAAGATTGTTGGGAACTTATACAGATTAAGATAATATCTGTATGATGTGGAAACTAAAAAATCAATATGATCAGAACTTAAGGACAAGCTGAAGCACGTATGAAATATTGTCCTTAAAGCGTTATTTGCTCCTACTCAAGTGAATTGAGTATGCTGATAGGTTACAGGCAAACCACTTCTATGATACGACGAGCCTGGTGTGGGTCTGCGTTCAGCAAACACGAAAGCCCACTAAATGAAACTCTATTACACAATTTCTGCCAGAATTACAAAAAGAGAGAAAAATCCCAAAAGAAGAAAAGGAAGAGAAAAGGAGTTCTGTGACCACTGCGCTGGTCAGTTCGAATCTTCAGCCACTGGTTCAGTTGAACCGTCGTATACCACACCGCTGGTCTATTCTTCAAGCTAAGGTTCAATCATTGATATGTTGCTGGAAACACTAGAATATATGTGTGTATAAGGGCTGATTGTCTCAGTTCGTTTAGGTTTGCTGGAGTGAGTTGAGATGGTTTGGAAACCCATCCAGGCACTCGTTTTATAGGCTCAGATGGCTGGGAGTTATGGTCCAGGGACATAAATCCCACTAACCGTTATATGATTGTTAGAAACTAACCGTTTTATGGCTATTGTGAGAGAGCTGGCTAGCTGTTTATAACTGTTGGGCTAGCCGTTTTATGACTGTTAGCAACAGTTTCTAACAATTAAGTCCATAGCTGTTATACATTTGTATAACAGCTATATTTCCAGCCACTATATAATTAGAGGGACTCTCATTCGAAGTACAAAGTGCGCTACTAGCGCCTCTACAACTACACTGCCTCACATGCCCATGCTCTCACACCAAGCCTAAGACAAAGCTCGAGTGCAAGCGCGGTGTTTCAGTGCGAACGTAGGTCCAATAGTCTACGGACTAAGTAAGCAAATATTACGGTATTCCACACTTTTCATTTAAACACCTTTTTTCTCTCTTCCCTTTCCCATATTGGACTATTTTCAAAAATCTACGAAAAGTGTTTTTCAAACAACTTTTTTTATATATATTATATATTATTTTTATTATTAAAAATATATTTTATTTAAAATTAATATTTTACAACAACCTGCTGGGAAATTAGATATCTTAAAATATGCAGCTGGGATTGCTTTTACAGTATCAGTAGGAGGATACTTTAAAATATTCCACGTTGATCATAGACGGTTGATTGTGGAATAACAGCTGTAGTTCCCTTTTGAACCGTCCATTTGCAAGCCATAAACTGGAATACGATGCTTGTCTTACGGACAAGGTTTTGGGGCATGGTACATCAACTCCATCGATGTGGGCCCAACAATCAATTATCCAGATTATTGTATTTTGGTCCCCACGTGCATCAATTGAAAAGCCGAGTACACTGCGCATATTCTCCTCTAGATGAACTGCAATTCCTCTTGCACAGTACTTCTTCAAAGGAGTCCTAGAATGTGCTAAAGATTTTTTTTTAAAAAAAAAAAAACCTTGGATTCTTGCCTAGCATGATGGATGATACTCAGGCACTAAAAAAAAAAAATACAGAAATTGCATACGTGGCATACAAGAAATTCAAATTAAACTGGCCAAATTATGGACCCCAGCTTAGATGTATTGTGAACTAATAACTTAGATTATTTACTTATTCGACTATCAGATTGGTGGATATTTATTGGACGGTTAATGAAAATTATCCGAGGAATCTCACTTTAAGAAAATATGAGTCCGTGAATCAGAGGGTAGGATCATTCAGCTACTCTTGTTTTGGAATTCTAACCCCGTGACAGTCGGTTCAACAGATCAATCGCTTTAGTTTAACTTAAAATATGACATATGTAAAATTTCTGAGTGCATGACTATCAAACATCAATCAAACTCCTCCCCCTTTTCTTTTTCTTTCTAC
The DNA here is from genome assembly GCA_037074715.1 of Magnolia kwangsiensis. Classification (NCBI taxonomy): domain Eukaryota; kingdom Viridiplantae; phylum Streptophyta; class Magnoliopsida; order Magnoliales; family Magnoliaceae; genus Magnolia; species Magnolia kwangsiensis. The sequence continues at coordinate 19,713,958 of CM073572.1, forward strand.
TTTTACACGTTCGCTACGTAGCATCTTAAGGCAGATCAGGTGGAATTGCCCACACCACCCTTAGGGTGCTATGGTTATTTGTGGGGCGCCATGGCCCATCATCATCTATCTGTTTTATATCTACCCCGTCCGTCCATTTTTCTAAAACATTTTAGGGTATCATTCAAAAAATGAAGTAGCTTGGAGACTTAAGTGAATCACGCCACATGAAACAGTTGTTATTGAATGACTGCCATTAAAGCTTCTTTTAGGCTTTAAAAGTTTTTTTTTAATCATGATGATGTTTGTTTTACTTTAGTCCGGGTCTCCATCACCTTATTAGTGGATTGGATGAAAAATAAAAAAATAAAAACAGTTGTGCGTCTCACTATCTCCTGTGGTGTGGTTCACTTGAAATTTGAATATATTTTTTTTTATTTTTGAGTTCATGTATTAAAATGACTCGGCAAAACCAGTGGACAACATGGATATAAATCACATACATTAGGCTAGCCCCTAAGCGCTCAGCCAAGTGCTGTAGTTGGAATTTGTGTGCGGCTTACATACACAGCCGTGACAAATCAACCTCTGCCATCAGTTTGGGAAGACTACAATAGGACAGGAATATAAAAATCAGGCAGATCCGAGATTCGTGTGGGCCACACCACTAAAACAACGGGGATCAAATGTCTACCATTGGTAACTTTTTATAGGCCACGGAAGTTATACCAGGATCTTATTTATGCTTTCACCTTATCTGAGTGGTAATAATTCCATATGCAAGGTTTGAATAATACATAAACATCATGGTTAGCTCCAAAAAGGTTTGGACAGGGGACGTTTCCATTCCCACTGTTTCATCTGATCCGACCCACGTGAGTTTTGCATCCGCCGGATTTTTAGAATCCTTTGCCACTGTGTTCTTGCAAAATTGATGGGTGGAATGGATTTGTCGCTAGCATCGGATTGGCTGGTGTACCACAAACCACCACACCGACCTAGCTAGTGTGAGTACGGGCCGTGCGAGGACAAGTGACATGTTAGACAGTACGAATAGTTAAAAAGCGATAAAACATACGTTCGATACAGTGATTTTTTTATTATATTGATACTGTTAATTTATTTGTCGAGATCATTTTTAAGCATGAGCTCAAAAATAAGTCATTCATGTGAGTTACATACGGACGTAGATAATTTGGAAGCTGATTAGCTGGTGTACCACACCACCGACCTAGCTAGTGTGAATACATGTCGTGCGAAGACGACCGCTTACGCTCCTCTATCGTCCTCGAGATATACAAACAGTTTTCAAAGGAGATAAAATACATGGCCACACAATGATTTATTTATTATCCGCACCGTTCATCCATTCGGCCATATCATTTTAGAGTATAAACCTAAAAATAAGTTATATTCAAAGCTCAATTGAACCACACCATTAACAGTATTAGGACAATGATGCTCACCATTAAAACATTCGTAGATCCTATCATAATGTTTATTTTCCATCCAATCCGTTTATAATGTCAGACATGAAATAACAAATGTCATATTGATTCAAAACTTCCATGAGCCTAAAAGAATTTCAAATAGTAGACATATAATCCCTTAAAGTATGGTCCACTTATCTTTGGATCATCAGATGGACAGACAATTTGAATATAACACAAACCTCATGATGTGACCCACTTAACGTTTAGAGTGTTTTCCAATTGAACCTTTGTCCCGTCAAGGAAGGCTGCCTCATAAAATGATGAGGTCAGTTCAATTCTCAGGTGGGCCACATGTGTGGCTGAGCAGACGGTTGGCAGATGCAACTTAAAACTGTCCACTGTTTTCCTGCAGGGTGGTCTGCCTGTTCATTGGATTGGCCTGGTTGTTGCGTCTGCTGATCTTGTTGTTGCGTCCGCTGATCTTGTGGTGGGGCCCACCTTTTGTTATAGCTTGAACGCTGGATGCACTTGGCACGTTGGTACGTGTAATAGGCTGTAGCTTGTAAGTTAAGCTAACCTATATCGACTCGGCTGTTCATTTGCCAAAACAATTGGGTACCTGACGCGTACGTTTAACCTACTGGACTTACTTTCACTTACGCAGAAGAAAGGCCTTAAAACTTTCATAAAATCAACACCGTGCAACACGCAGGCCATCCTTTGTTGGGCCTTGATCCCAAAGGTCAGGATGGTTCAACACTCATATGGGCCACCCCAGAATTTTTATACATAAAATCTATAAATTCATATAACATGATCCACCATAGTTTCAAAATACTGTGGTTTTTGGATAATTCTCTCATCCTGAATAAGCACATAGACTGAATGGATTGGATGACATATAAACACCACAGAGGTCCTAAATAGGACTAATATTGGGTATTCCATTTCAACTGTTTCTCGTAGTGTAGTGTAGCATGCTTTTGGATGATTTAGAGTAGTTTGCCATTTAATGATTAAAATGAGGCAGTCTACCTGATGGATGGATTGGATCTCATGAACATTCCGTGCACGTGTGGCTCTCATTTGGTGAAACTAACCCTTGTAGGTACCTTAGTAAATTTTCCCTAGCTAGGAACGGACAAGACCTTTTGGGGCACCTTGATGGATGGGTTTTATCCACACCGACCATCCATTTTATCACGTCAAAAGTGCAAAAAAGAGTCTATCCCAAGGCTAAAGTGGTTTTATCCACACCGACCGTTCATTTTATAATGTCTTTTAGGGTAAGAGTCCGAAAACGAGTCTATTCCAAGGCCCACCGACCATCCATTTTATAATTTCCTTTTAGGATAAAAGTCCAAAAAAGAGTCTATTCCAAGGCTCGAGTGAACTACATCACGGTAAACAACCGTAATGTTGACACCCACCGTTGAAAACTTCCTATGGCCCACATTGATGGTTAATTGCCATCCAACTTGTTCATGAGGTCATATAGCTGGATATACATGAACCGAAAACATAAATGTCTGATCCAAAAATTCAATAGCACCTGCAAAGTTCTCAATAATAGTTGTTTAATTTCCACTGCGTCGTTCACACTAAAATAACCTAGTAAAATGGATGGATGGTATGGATAAAACCCATACATTACAGTGGTCCCCCAGAGCCCTCGTTTGTAGGTAGGATCGGGCCAGGGAGTACCCAATCGAACACCTTTGGATGTATTAAATAAAAATTTAAAACTTATTTTATCATCTGACCAATTTCATTATGTTGGTGGACATTTATATGACGTTAAAAATTAAAAATTATCTAGTAAGTTTATTTCAAGAAACATGTGTCTATGAATCGGAGGTGGAGATTGTACAAACCATCTGATTTTTTGGAAGGTAACTTAGCCATCCACAATTCAGACGGTTAATTTTAGTTAACATATATCATGCGTACCATTTCCAATTGCCTGTGTATAAGCATCACACGTAATCAGAGTATCGTAACTCACCTTTGTGTTTAAATAGGGCCGGCTAGACGGCCCGGCCTGAAACAGTTCAAAATCCGGGCCGAGACCTACGCGGGCCGGAGTCCTTGATCGCCAGATTTCGAACGACAGGATAGGGAGGGACCTTCCTTTATTATGGTACTACAGAGATGTCTCCATCAATTATAGTAGATCGTCGTTATATCTTACAGGTGGCAAGTGTAACTATCTATCGGGACCTTCCACCTAACTGGGCCTACTTCAGATGCTCTATTATCGCTGAAAAAGGACATGGATCGGATGATCCAAATCATCAATTTCCAAAACCTTCCATCAATGACTTTTACCGTTAACTACTTCTGCCGTCACCTTCCATTTTAAGGATACTATTTTGATGTCCAGGGTCATTATAAATTTCCAATTTTGAAAAGTTGACCATCCATGTTAGGTTTGTACAAGGTGGACGGCACCGATCCACCACCTCTGTGCCAATAGGACACTTAATGGGGGTTCTATCAGACGTAGGCGGATTACCTGCAGCCCCGGGCGGCAGGGAAGCGGTTTTGCTGGTCACGCTGCAACTAGCCAGCTGGCTAGCGGTCGGTGCTCTGTGGGCCCACTATGATATATTTGTTTCATCCACGCCGTCCATAATTTTTTAAAATTATTTCATGGCTTAATTCAACAACTCAGGTTGACCCCACTAAACGAAAACATTAGTAATTTAACACTAGACAAAAACACTAGTGATTGAACGCCCACCATTGAAAACCTCTCAGGTTCACCTTAATATTTATTTGACATCCAACCCGTTGATTATGTCATACAAACATGAATGATGGAAAAACAAAAATGAATGAAGTATAAACAAATAATAATAATAATAATTATTATTATTATTATTATTATTATAAAATCAACTTATCCAAAACTTTTGTGAGCCGGGAGATTTTTAATTTTTAATGGCAGCTGCTAAATTAATCGACATTGTTTCCTGTGGTGCGGTCCACTTGAGATTTGTATATAACTCATTTTTGGGCTCTGATTGCGAAAATGAATGGACTGCGTGGACGAAACACATACATCATGGTGGGGCCCACAGTCCAGGTGTTGCGAGTATATCCACTCTGTTTAACCATTTCGCCACCTTATTCTTGGGCGTGAGCCCAAACATGAGGTAGATCCAAAGTGCAAGTGGATACCATCCAGAATTAACGCTGAGGGTTAAAAAAACAAAAAGATTCGTGGGCCAGATAAGCTTTGGATCAAGTTGGTATTTGTATCTTACATTTGTCCAGGTTCGAATAACCTTAAGAACGGATTGGATGTAAAATAAATGTCACGGTAGGCCCTATGAAGGTTTCAATCGGTGGGCATGAATTCTCAGTTATTTCCTGTGGTGTGGTCCACTTGAGATTTGATCCCCTCATGGCTGGATTTATACAAGTATAGGAGTGTAGAAATATATCAATGGTGTAAATATAACTCATACATTACCGTAGGCCCCACAAAGTATAAGGAGTGGAGAAATATTTTTGGCGCCGGCTGAAGGAATCCGGTGCTCATACAGTTGGAAGCCACTTGGGGCTAATGAGAAGTCTATGAGTAGGGCTGCTCACGAAGCTAGTTTCAAAAACTCGCCCGATTCTACACGAGTCAGCTCAAATTGACTCAGCTTGAATATCCAATTCAAGCTGAGCCAAGCTAATTATTTGAAGCTTAGTTAAGTTCAATATGAGTTCGACCAGGGGGCATTTCAACTTGACTTGAACTTAAACTTGGCTAGACTCGAAGCTCGAACTCGAGCTCGACTCGGCTCAATTAATAAATATATTAAATATTATATATTATATATAATATGTATTAAATATTATATTATATTATATTATATATATATATATATATATATATATATATATATATATATATATATATATATATATATATAATATAAGTTTTAACTTTTAACTTTAAAAAAAAAAAAAAGCAAACCCCTAAAGTTTCGACCTGACCGCACGCACCTCCTTTCCCTTTCTCTTTCTTCTCTCTCTACTTGATACCAGTCGTATGCCCGTTCGGACCACCACCACCAATTTTCATTTCAGCTCCACAATAGTATGATTTAAATCTCTTGAAATTTGCTTCTTAAGTGAGAAACCAAAGAAATTTGAGATGAGTTCTTCTTATATTTGTTAGAGCTTCAAGGAAATTCAATGATGTAATTGACTAGAGTTCTTTACTTGAATTTTTGATCTATGTCCTACTCTATTTCTTTTTTAGTACTTAGATTTTTTCTGGTGGAAGAAGATCAAGAACAGATCTGTTCTTACAGGTTTCCCCATCTGATTGGAAGCTTTGTTTGGTTTTTTCATCGGATTTTGCTTTGATTTTCTTAAGATTTTTAAAATTTTCATCAATGGAGGAGGATTAAGAATAGAATCCATTACTCTCTCAACCAACAAGCTCGAGCTCGACTCGACTCGACTCGAACCACTAGCTCAACTTTAACTCGACTCGACAGCTTGGCAAACAAGCCAGGCTTCAATGTTGAGCTCGAGCTCGAGTTCGAACTTGAGTACATCATGGACAAGCCAAGCTTGGTTCATCTCGACTCGACTCGATGCCCACCTCTATCTATGAGAAATCTACGCCATCCATTTAGAGTTGTACACAAACAGAGTTAACTCAGTTAACTCGCTAGACTCGATTCAAAAAAGCATGATTCAACTCAGTTTGAAATTGAGTTAGAGTCGAGTTGAGTTGATTTTTGGAACTTAAAAAAATTTTGAGCCGAGTTTAAGCTTGTCCGAGTTAGAATCGACTCAGATAAAACCTTAACTCGAATCGAACCAGTTCGGTGACTTAATTATTGTTGGGGACATCACATACACATGCGCACCCATGCCGCCCCCTATGCATGTACACAAAAAGAAGGAGGCTTCCACCGTTGATGTAGATCGATGACGACATCCAGGAGGCTTCCTAATTAGAAGACGAAGTTTTGGTTTATTAGAGTGTGCCCGATAATCAAGTAAAGCTCATCATGAGATCTCATGATCAGGACTCACTAGTCGGATTGATTTCATATTTTAGGTTTTGATTGATTATATTATTTAGAATATCATGAACACTTTAGATTTCTTTGATTAGTTTTTATTTTGGTTTACTTTACTGCTAAGTAATAGATTGCGCATATGGCGCGAGTTTTGCATATAAAGTTTTCTTATAAATAGGCACCCCTTGTAGTTTTTTTGATTCATTGAATAAATAAAAATTCATGCGTATTTTTTTACTCTCTGAGTTTTTGAGTTGTGAAAAAATTTAAGTGGGTGTAAAGCCCTCTCTTTTCGAATGACCAATTACTGTGGTGCGAAACCATGCCTGTCCCAAACTGTTCCTATCTTCTTCCATCTATATTTTTCCTCTTCTATAATCATCCTCGCTTCGAATCTGTCAGTTTTTGTAATAATTCTTCTCTCTTCAACAAGTTTCCAGAATCTAGCTTTATAGGAGGGTTGAAAATTTGACAAAATACCACGCACATACCGCATCTCACATCGAGCTGAAAATCAAGGTTTTGGAGTCCTCCCTTGGCCGACCAGACCCTAGGAGTCAGTTCGGGGAATCGGGTCACGCTCGCATGTACGACTATTGTTCACTCCCCAAGTGCAGGGTTATGATGTAGTAATAAACTCAGTAAGACCGAGGTCGAATCCCAAGGGATTGAAACTTGTACGCTATCTGAAACTAAGTAGAACTAGAACTAGGCTAAGATAAATTCTAAATCAAATATCAATTGTGGAATAATTAATTTAAAACTTAAAAAAATTCAGAGAAATGGAACTAAGGATTCAAAGGATCCACTTGTAGGGATCAGGGAGATCTTATGCCTGCATCATAGAATTTAAACTGAACTGTTGTCGAGATAGTTTTCAAAAGATGAAAGGCATATGAATTAGAATGGATTCCATCACCAAACCATGCCCAGGAGACTATGGCAAACAACAAAATTAAACTAATTACCAACCAATCACATGTTATGAAGGTTAGGAAGGGTACCGACATTCGACCATGCCCAGGAGACTATGGTGAACAACAGGGCTTCCTGGCGTCAAAACATAAAAGGACAGGGACATGCTCAAAGCCATTGCAGACCCATTGTAATTTCAGTCACAACAGACCATTAAAGACTAAAAACATTCCAATATTAATAAAACCAAAATTAACGTCAATTCAATCTAAACAAAAGGCACATGCAAGTCACTCCCATCACGCTACAAGCTTCACCTCTTAGCCCTAGCTAAGAGGTTCAGCCCACCATGATGGGCCTAGATCTCATAAAATTAAAAAGAGAAAAAGAAAAAGAAAAAGAAAAGAGAAAAAACAAACTCTCCCTGTTTTCCTCTCTCCACGTCTCCAAGATCCCCCGTCCAACCAAGCTTTTTTCTTTTTATAACAACAAAACGTTGCTCGGTTGGGGCTTCGCACAAAAGACCATGCGTAGACAGCTGGAGAGTCCGTGCAAACTTCATTCGGACGCTTTACGCAACACCGGATTTGGAAATCTCCTTGCGCAGCAACTGTTTACGCGTCCACAAAACAGCACCGAAACTTCTGCTTCCCGTGCTTGCTTTCTAAAAGGATAACGTCCCTTGGGATGTTTTGGGAAGGTCTACATGATGGACGGTCCAGATCAGCCGTATGATCGTCATCAAAATCACACCACAGCCCGCAAAAGTCGGTGCTGCATTCGGACGTGAAACACAGCCGCGGATCCTCTTTCGCTGCGGCGTTGGTGGGGCCCCTGATCATAAATATTTGAGAAATTCAGTCCGTCTATTAAAATTCTTGTGAAAAACCCTTCGGAGATGGAGTATTTTGGCTTGGATTAGGGGTGGCCCACCACACTTTTCATTTCACCGTTAATCTTCTGTTCGGATGAAATATTCGCACGTTTGCTTGCATGGGAATATACAGACACCTAAGCGAAGGTCCTGGACACCTCCTAGGACAAATGAACAGTTCGGATCATCGAACCAGGCAATGAGTGAGGCCCACTAGTAAAATCAGCGTCCAGACGGTCTACCTGTGTAAAATGTTACACTAGGATGCACAGTGAGCCTCTGATAGTTTGAAAAGGTAAAATCCACACCGTTAATTGGATTTCTGGTGAAATTTCGGTTAGAAATGACTAGTTTTTGTCGATTTTGGTGCGACCCACTGTCTCAACTCAATCTGTTGTTCATCCTACGTTTAAAGGTGGAAATCATGTGATCACATGAATTAACAAAAAAAGAAAGCTTGAAAAGGGTTTTGGCCACCTTACAGAGCATATGGATGGCTCTGATTGTCAAAATATATGATGGGTGGGGCCCACTAGCAAAAAACGGACGGCTGCGTGAAGACGCTGTTTGCCGTTTCTATTTTGGAAGATGGGAGTCGGTCAGCATGCTTGCTGACCGAGCTCCTTGGCGCGGTGCACGGCGTGTGCACATGTACCCTATGTATATGCGACATACATGTGGGGTCTATCGTGATGTATATTTAGAATCCGCTCCATCCATCTATTTTTTGATGTAGAGTGGGTCGCGGACAATTTCATGGCCAAGATGGATTAGAAAAGGCACGGTCGGAGACAGAAGTGATCCGGACCATCGGACCTTAGATCGGGCGTATCTCACAATCCGGAATGAGTTATCCGACGTAAAATATATGATTTTGGGGTAGAACGAGCTACTTTAGCCAACCAACCCTGCTACGCCGGGTTGCACAGCCCGGATTTGTGAGAAACCCCCTGATCGACGGTCGTTTCCTCGTTTTAATTTTGTTTTTACTATAAATAGTAAGTTTTAGTTTGAGTATAACTTTTCATCCGTTGGCCTTTAGGAGTTGTGTCCAACATGAAAAGTACTTAGGATAATTAGGAGAACGGTTTGGTGAAGCCAAATAGGACACTTACTATTTTTGGCCGAAAACCTTGCGCACTAGTAAACATCATGACCGTCTATAAATAGTAAGTTTACTATTTATAGTAAGTTGCGAATTCTAGGAGTTTTAGTTGTAGTTTGAGTCTGATTTCTTTCTTATTGCTTGGTTCCCTTATTTAAAGGGTTATGAACTCGATTTTGGGAATTCATTAATCAATTTCGAATTTATTAGAAATTATTCTTATTTTCTACTTTCTTTCCTCCTGGATTCGAGAGGTCTCTGTGAGGAGTCCAGAGAAGTTCCGTGGATTCGGAATATTTATCATCTTGAGGAAGACGGTGCTCGACCTCACGTCCTTCCTTGCGTCATTTTTTCACATCATTTTAAGGGTTGAGACCAAACATGAAGCATATCCAGATATCAAGTGGGCTCTAACTCACAGATCTATGGGCTGATTTATCTTTTGGGCCACTTCCACCGGAATCTAACAGCTGAAATTCAACGTGTACGGTTAATTTATGGTCTTCAGGCCATGTATGTAGTTTCAAGCCAAATGGATGGTAGAAACCCTGTGATCTTGCATTCTAGACCAATTTTGGGCCACTTGAGCTTCAGTTTCTTAATTTTTACAGATTTTTGCCGTATAAATTTCGTTGATCTTGGTCCTCGGGAGTCCATCCATTGCCTTGGTGAATTTTGAACGTTAAATTCATACTTTTAATACCTTTTTGCAATTCATACTCTCAATTGCACACTGCATCACAAACACGGTAAAACAGACCATTAAACAGTATCATGCTCGTAAATCCAGGTACTAACTGAGATCTGATATGTATTTGACCCTTAACAGCTATGCTCCCATGCATGTGCGCCAGGTTCTGGCCCGCTGTCCGCACCCGTGGACTATCCCAAGTTTAAGTTTCCTCCTTATTTTTTCTATTTTCATAACCCTAATCGCAGATTGTATTATTTCTAATTTATTTATCCATTTTCTCACCCTAGGGTTCCTTGAATTGAAATTGGAGAATCTCTTAGTTTAGGGACTGATTGTTGTGCATGTGTAGCTGAATTTTATTTCCCTTTGAGCATCGTTTGGTATATAATTTTATTGATTCAATCCTAACCTATATAACTCGGGCAAATTCTCCTTTACTTGAATGTTTGAGCTTTTTTTGTATAGGATGTGAAATTATTATGTGATTGTTTTGAATTAATATGATTAATTTAAACCTGAAATCTTGTATATTATATTTAAATTTCATGTTCTACATAAGTTATTTTGATATTGACATTGCTCACCATGTGTTTGATAAAATGACTCAACAAAATGTTATTTTGGCTGCATATACTCTCTGCCTGTTCGGCTTGTGGTGAGGAAGATATGTATATGAAATAAATCATTACAACAAAAAAACATTACATGATAATGATTTTGGTACTTCCGGCTGAGTGTTTGGTGAAATACTTATATATTGCTAATATTATTTTAAACACTATAAGAAATTAAATGGCCCGGTGCTGGCCGAACCAACGAGGACCAAGTGGAGACGAGTTTGAGGTAGGGCCGCAGCCGAGTCTGACAACCTCGACTCGTGTACAGCTCTACATCCATTAATTTATGGATTTCATGTTACGTATGATCCCAAGAATGAGCCAATCCCAAGCTTAAGTGGAAACGGTGAGGATGAAACGCCCACCGACCTTTACGATGATGCAGAAGTTTTGGATGAGGATATTATTTGTGTTTTCGGTTAATTCCATTTAGGATGAACTTATGAACGGTTTAGATGGCAGATAAGGACCTGGTATGGCTTCAATGGTTGGCATTTCCATCGTGCTGATTTCTGTAGTGCGGTACACTTGAGTTTTTTTTCTGCTCAATTTTGACACAGTGTCCTAACATAACCTCCGGAGAAACTGATATGCCGGGTGGATGTCTCACGGACGGTTCGGTAGGCCCCACGTAGCTTCCGATGTTCATGCGGACCGGGGTGTAAGGCAACTAGCGTGCCGTATTACGATAGAGATGTCTCCATCATATCGTCGGAGGAGGTCACGTGGCCATTGAAAAAAAAAAGGAGAAATGATATGATATAGGCACCTCTCTACCATACACGTGGCAGGGATGGGAGGATCCAAACCATGCACCTAGTGACACCTACCATGGATGGCCCATGGTTAAAATTTAATCTAGAATCATAGGATCCAATTGTGGCCTTTAGCTAAAAAGATTTAACGGTTGACATCCACGTGAAGGGTGGTAGACACTGATGGTTTGGGTGTTCCATCTACAACAGTGCGCACTAGTAGGGGAAAAGCGGGAACGGATTGGCTACTCCCCCTGACACCAGCGAATGGCTGATGGTCGGTGCCATGTGGACATGATGTATGTGTTTCATCCATGCCATCCATCTATTTTAAAAGATCATTTTACGATATGAATCCAAAAATGAGTTATATCCAAATCTCAAGTGGACCACATTACAGGAAACAGTGTTGAATGAGGGTGGACCATTAAAAACATTTTGGGGACCATAAAAGTTTTGGATCAAGCTGATATTTGTTTTTTCTCTTCATCTGGACCTGTATGATCTAATCAATAGATTGGATGTCAAAAAAACACTATAGTGGGCCTTAGGAGTATTTTAATGGTTGATATCAAATCACTATTGTTTTCATGTGGTGTGGTCCACCTGAGACATATATTCCTCTCATTTACAAAATGAAGAAATAAAATGATTTGTAAAAATGGATGAACGGGATGGATGAAACATATACATCATGGTGGGGCCCACAGAGCACCGACCACCAGCCACCGAGCTGGTCATCAGGGGGAGTAGCCAATCCGTTTCCGGGAAAAGGACCCACCTAGCTCTAATCTGCTACGTGTACGGTGAAAACGTGGCACTATCCTGTCACGACCGAGACAGCTCTGTCATATCATTTCGCAAAATGGAACCACATAAAAGAGACCAGCTCTGACCTGACTCGGTGGATGAAGAAAGGGGTGCGGTGGATTCAGCCCACCGAGGAGCGGATTAGCTGAGACCCCTGACTGTGGGGCCCATCACAACTGTGATGTATGTGAGTACATCCACACCATCCATACGTATTGAAAGATCATTATAGAGCATGATGCAGAAAATGAAGAAGATCCAAATCTCAGGTGGACCATAACACAGAAAACAGTGGTAATCGACCATTTAAAACTTCTCGTGGGCCACAAAAGCTTTGGATCAAGCTGATATTTGTGTGATCTCTTTAACCATGTCTTTGTGACCTTATCAACAGGTTGGATGGTAAATAAACATTCGGGTGGCCCTATTGAAGTTTTTAATGTTGAGGATTCAATCATTAATGTTTCCTGTGGTACGCTCCACGTAAGATTTGGATCTACTTCATTTTTTGAATCACGCATTAAAATGAGCTTTCGAAACTGTTGGACGGTGGAATCAAGGCACATGCATCACTTGATGTAGTGGGTCCCATCTGTAGAAGGCCTGGAGTTGAAAATCATAGCAAACAGCATGTCCTAACCATCTAATTTTCTTGTTAAATGTTGATTCTCAGTTATTTCAATCGATCTTCCACTTGATGTCCACTGCTTACATGGCTAATGTGGTCTGATTGGTGTGATTTTCATTAATGGGCTATTCATGGATAGAGTTCCTCCCAGATGGACGGTTTGGATCCAATTCAGCAGCTTTTAAAGTATTAGATCAAGATGCCTTCTATCTCTAGCTACCCAGGAGTGTTTGGATTGACAGAAAACACTGGGAATAGATTGATTTAGACAAGTTTCCATAATATCATATTGATATTCACTTCTTCCAAAATCATGGGTCCTTACCCATGCATCGGCGGTAGGCTCACAAGAGTTTTAACCCCAAGGTCATGGGTTTGAGTACCCATTGCGGTGAAATTCTACTTATGGTAGGAGTGCTTGTTTTTTTTTTTCTTTCGTTTGTTTATTTATTTATTTTTTATAAAACAATTAGAAGAAAAATTTCTTTCAAAAACATGTTGATAAACATCAATTTTTCAAGCTTATGAGAGAGCTCTTGGCCTTTAACAATTGACTATTCGGCATTTTTAACTACCCTCAAAACCAAACTATAAAATTATTATTAGATTTCACGATTTTTCATTGTGGTAAATTTGGTGCTATGAGCTATTATCATAACTTCCTATAATATTAAATACATGTGTATTCTGTGAAAATTTTAGATTTGTTCCAAAGATTAAGGTCATTTCATATCTAATACTAGGAAAACTCATTATAAATAAGAATGTTGATTATTTTGCAGGATCCACAATTTTCAATTCTTATGTTAGGAAAACTCATTATGGAATTTGGAAAAATTAAGATTTATTAGTATGATGATGAGATTAATTATATTGAAACTCAATATTGTAGGCAAGATATCGTTTGCTTACATTCTAGTTACCCATCGATCGCCTTTTCTATTCTTATATGGTATGAAATGTTTTGGTTTAAAGGCCATATCTTGAAGCATTTCTTTTGTGCATGGTTTGCCTCTTGTGAGAGGTTAAAGGCTAAAGATACGTTTTCTCTTTTAGTATTATCTCGTCCAGTTTTTATTACTCATTTTGTTCTATAGTTATTGAATCTAATGACTATTCTTAAAGTGTATTATATTTGTTACATTTATAGATGTTTGATGTTGAGATTGATGTAGGCAATCCAACCCATACTAATAATTTTTATATGTTGTTACATTTCTTATCAATTCTATATCATGTAGCTGTGGTTGCTCTGCTATAGCTAAGCTTTGCATTCTTGCTTTTAATGGCTTGTTTGAAAAGAAAGAAACTCTCATATTTTCTCTTAGAAAGTTGGCAAGGAAATTCAGCTCAAGCTCATTGTCAAGGGTATTAAGAGGCATATTTAATTTTTGAGATTTAGTAGTGATTTGCTCACTACTATTGCGCTCATTGGAATATTTCCCCTAGCATGCCTCACATTACTATCATTTCCATCTCTCATCATTTTAGTTGGTATTTTCGTGGTACTCCTTTATTAAATTCTCAAATCAACATTATTTGTTTCTCTTTCCTTCTTTAAAGCATGCATGCTGGGGTATTATTTTGAAGGTTTGAAAGGAGGACATAGTATGTTCTTTCCTATCTTCTATTTCTCTTCGCTTGATGAAACTTTTTAAAGATAATGTTTCAGGTGTTTGAGTTAAAAGGGAAGTGCTCAGTTCTAATATTAAAAGGATCATTGTAACTCATTTGAACCCCCTCAAAGGTGTATCTAGAAGCTAGGTTTGTCGATGGTTTGCTTTACAAAGCTCAAGTGATCTCTATCTCCCTTATTTGTATATCATGCAGCATGTATCTCTTATATTGGGCCTTAAGCGCAATTTGTGTTGTTAGCTGTGTTCCTTATCTTTAGATAGGTTTTCATCATCCGCCCTAGGTGTAAATAGTTTTATTTATTTTTCTTTTTTCCTTGAACGGAGGTGTGAGCTTTCTCTGATACAGGGTGTGGGTGCCTTTCTTTTCTTTTTCTTATATTGAGACTTTGATTTCTTCATTTTTTATATTCTTGAATTTGTGTGTGGAATGGTACCATGAAGTTTACTTCATGGGAGCTTCATATGAGGTTGTCTTGTGGACCCCAACATATGTGTGATAGACATCCACATCATGCATTTGGTAGGTCCCCTTTAGGTCATTGGATGGACTAAAAATCAATCATATTAGAACTCAATTGGATTGCACCACATGAAACCATGGAAAATCATGCCTTAAACATCTAAAAGCACTTGTTGAGCACCACCTGAGTTTTGAATTTGCTTAAAATTTAGTGTGCCCCCCTCATCCAATTGGGACACATACAATGAATGGGCTAGATGTTTAAACCACATCTCACTAGGCCTCATACGCAATCAAAAAGGTTTTAATTGGTGAGCATCAACTCTCTACTGTTGTTTGTGGCCTGGCCCACCTAAGTCATCGATTAGTCTGATTATTAGGCTCATGGCTCACCATAAAAGGATGCATCTAATTAATGAGATGGATGTCTATCACACATTATGGTGGAGCCCACAGAGCTCGACTTCACGGGAAGCTTCACATAATGCCTTTTCCCTATGCGTGTAAATACATACATGTGTGTGGATTATTATAAAATAGTACCTTATTAATAGAATATTTATATTTCATTACCTTTTTAAATTATATTTTCATTAAGCAATCTGATTAATCAAGTTACTGTTGAAGAGATACCTTCCCTTAGTTTTTCTCAACTTCCGTTATATTATTTTACTAAAATAATAAAAATGCCCTCCAAGTAATGAAGTTGCGTAAGAAAGTTAAAACAATAGGTAGTGTTAAGGTGTGATTATAAAAAATATAAAAAAGAAAAAAAAAAAAAAAAACCTACGGAGCTCATATGCAGATTAGATAAGGTAGTGTCTAGCAGTCGTTATTTGAGCCCATCATAATGCATGTATTTTATAGATGCCATTTTTTAAAAGATCATTTTAGGGCATGATCCCAAAAACAAGGTATAGATCAAAAATCTCAGGTGGACCACACCATCAGAAACAATGGTGATTGAATACCCATCATAAAACTTCCTAGGGCATGATAATGTTTATTTTCCATCCAACCTGTTAATTAGGTCACACAAACATTTATGTTGCCACAGTTTCACCCAAAACTTTTGTGGCCCCAAGAAGTTTTTTAATGGTTGGCATGAATCACCACTATTTCTTATGGTGTGGTCTACCTGAGATTTGGATATGTGTCATTTTTTACTCATGCCATTTTTTTAATTATGCCATGAGGTGATCTCATAAAATGGATGGACTACATGGATAGAACACATACATCAAGATGGGGCCACATAACACCAAACCACATCCATGTTAAAAGCTAGTTACATTAGACTCGAATTGGCTACTACCTACACTGCGTCCTAGCCAGAGATGGATGGTCCTATCCTGGGATTTGTGGGGCCCACCGTAGTGTATATGTTTTATTCACGCCCTCTGTTTATATTTTGCTAAATCATTTTAGGGCATGAGTCCAAAATGAAGGCAAATCAAAGCCCAAGTTGATCCCACACTACTAGAGACCGGAAATTACTTTTTTGTTTTTTTTTTTTAGTATGTTCCACCGGATGAATGGATAGGGCCGATTTTTGCACAAAATAATCCTTTTCCACCTTAAGAATTAATGGAAATGCAGCACCAGTCAAAGTTCAAACCCTGGAGATCCTAATACTTGTCATCGGGATATTTCAATCATACACATTTGACAGGCATACTCCATCCAATGTGGATCTCAATAAACCAATTGTACCTGTTACCAAAGGTTCCGGCTTTTCCACCTTGACCTTTTCGATCATTTACATGACACATGGTGTGCATCTTTGCTCTGCCTGCCACAAACATGCATTGTGATTGGTTCACATTATCACGGAAGTTGCCAGCAACAATGTGTGATGATGTGGCCCAATCAAATTGCAATAAATATGAGTCGTTTTGCATGTGGCAAGCAGTAGAGGATTCTTTATTTAGGTTTTTCGGTTCGACATGCGGGGCCATGCTTTCATAATCCATACCATTGGCCTATGAGGCTATACGGTTGACGCAGATAGCCCTTAAATCTCTGAGATCCCAGCGACAGATATTAGAATTCTTTCAATCGATTGTACGTTTGTTGTTTGTGTTCGAAAGGCCACTAACATGAATGGCTAAAACTGTCCTATCATATCACTTAAGGCTAGGAATAGTCCATCTACTCTGGGATATTATGGATCAATCAAGTGGATTATCAAAGAATGGCCTGGTGGGAATAAGTGTTATTTTTTATTCAAGATACATTGAAATTGGGACCACAACTTGGCCAGAGCAATTCAAATTGCTTATGCCACGTAGATAATATCTCAACGCCTGGTACTACTCATCATACTCCGGAGAATATCAAAGTTTTTCTCTGTTACATCTCCCTCCCCCTTTTAGTCTGGAGAGGAAAAATGGATGGTTACACACACACGAAAACGCTCACCAGCGAACCAGTTCTTACGTACTACATACGAACTTTTTTGAGAACCCATCATATGTGATGTGGATCTAAAATTTGAACCGTTCATGTGAAGTAGCACCTCGTGAAAACCCCTGGGCCCAAGTTTTACTTTGATCTAAAACTTTAATGGGCTATGAAAAATGAAACAGTTTCCTCCCTTGATTTGCATTTCTCTTTGCTATGGCACACCAGAATCTTAGATTAAGGTGAAAATTCACCCCCTGAGGTTTCATGGGATTCCGCATCTTATGGACTGTTTGGATTCGACACCCATGACACGTGTGCAAAGGTGCGTAGGTGAGCATGCCTCTCTCTCTCTCTCTCTCTCTCTCTCTCTCTCTCTCTCTCTCTCTCTCTCTCTCTCTCTCTCTCTCTCTCTCTCTCTATATATATATATATATATATATATATATAAGACTCCAACGGTCTAAACTCAAACCTACACGTGTGGCTAACTTAATGAGCTTAGTTCCTTAACATTGGTGTAAAAATTGTAAATTTAAATAACAAAAGTGTACTTTGATGATGATTTGATGTTAAATTAATTTAAAAATATCATTATTACAAATTTACTATTAATAAAATGAACAACATTTGTCAAAATTAGAGCTAGGCATCGGACTGAGATAGATCGGATTGGGTCCAACTCGATTCGGTCCGAAATCTATATAGGTGGACCCGAACTCAATCCGATCCGAGACCAGGTCTAAGACATCTGACTCGAACTGATCCAATGCATGATTGACTTGATCTGAACTGAGTCTGACTCGGTCAAGGAAACCAAGTTGGATTAGATTGGGTACAATTCAGATTGAATTTTTTAACGGTGAAAATCATTGTCCTCACTGCTATTTTCGGTGTGGTCCATTTGAACTTTAGATATGATTCAATTTTTATTTTTTTCCAAATGCTCTAAAATGATCAAGAAAAATGGATAAACGGTATGAATATAATAAATACATCATTGTGGGGCCCATGTAATTTTCATCTCATTTGATTCGTTCGTACAACTCGGAGCTCAAGGCGTGTAGGTGTAGCTGTGTTGACGTGCACAACACGAAAGTGCAGTTGTAACACGAAGCTCAAGGCGTGTAATGTGCATTGTGAGCTCGTCTTAAGGCTTGCGACGAAAAATAAGACAGATCTAACTATCAAGTGGACTACACGAATTGTTTAACAATGAAAATCATTATCTCTATTGTTATTTGTGTAGTCTAGATGATGTTTGGATATTATTCATTTTTTGGCTAATGATCTATAATGAACTCTAAAAATATATGAACGGTGTAGATATAATAAATACATCACTGTGGGGCCCATATAACTTTGATTTCCTTTGAACCGTTTGTACAACTCGGAGCTTGAGGAGCGTCAAGGACGGGGATTCCCTATGAAAGCCTTTCACAGGAAGTTCCTACGCTGGAAACATAAGTGGGCCCCGAGGTGATGTTTTTGAGAAATTCACTCCATTCATCTGTTTTGTGAACTCATTTTAGTTTGCAAGGCCAAAAATGAGTCGTATCCAATACTCAGTTGGGCCAAAAATGTGAGTATTGAATGTCAACAGTTGAAATATTCATGTGGCCATAGAGGCTTTGAATCGGGATAATATTTGTGTTTTCATTTCATCCCAATATGAATGATGTTATAAACGGTATAGATGTCATATAAACATCACTATCGACGTCAGGAACGTTTCAACGGCAGAAATTTCCCTGAACACATTTTCCTTTAATGCGGCCCACTTGAGTCTTGGATCCTGCTCAATTTTGGTTTCAAGTCCTAAATTAATCTCACAAAATGGATGGATGGGGTGGATTTCTCACAAGCATCGCTATAGGCCCCACCTAAGTTTCCGGCGTAGGAACTTACGAAAGGATGCAGTAGAGGAAATTCGCGTCCAGAGCGTCAGTACTCATCTTCGCACAACACGTACCTATAGGCTACAACAGCTATATAGCTAGTGTGTGGTATTGAGTAAACTTTTTTAGGGCCCACAGTGAATGCACATGGTTTATCCACTCTAGATCGGGTCGTATCTGATCGGATCGATCCGAATTGACTATGATCCGAACTCGATTCGAAAAAACATTTAGATCTGAATGGCCCAACTCGATCCGCATTGATTTAGGCCGTCAGGTCGGATCCACCGGATCGGGTCGGACATGCCCAGCTCTAGTCAAAATATAAATGTTGTTAAGAGACAAATAAAATAATTTATAATCATTATATATTTCTTTATGTTTATTGTGGTAAATAGGAGAGCCGATTAGGTGTTACCCCTACCACGGGCCCACCTTAATGATGTGTTGTATGTCCACGCCGTCCATCCATTTGTACAGATAATTTTATTGCATGGTTTCAAAATTTAAGAAGATCCACCTCTCAAGTTGACCACACCATAGGAAACAATGTTGATCGAGTGTATTGCTATTAAAAATTCCAAAGGGCTCATCTCAAGGTTTTCATAATGTTTGTTTTCCATCCAACCTGTTAATAATGTCAAGAATAACTGTATGAAAGTAAAATACTTTTGAAAACTTTTATAGCCCACAAGTTTTGAATGATCATTTATCACTATTTCTATTGGTATGGTCCACCAGAGATTTGAATCTTCTTAAGTCTTGGGATCATCCCCCAAAATAAGATGAAAAAACAGATGGACTGCATGGATATACAAAAAATACATTAAGGTGGGCCACGCACACGGGTGTCCTAATTTTCGATAGGTACAAAATCAAATATACAAAAATACTATCAATACCATAACCACATTAATCATTATTCTCTATTGTAAGGAAACAGGATTCTTTTGGTTTTTAATTATACATCAGAAAATAGCTGTCTTGAAAACTTTTAATGAAGTAGTTAGAGTCACGAGGACCGTCGGATCATGTGGGTTATGATTGGAGCGTGCTCTAAGATGATATGTGTAAATCCATGTATCATCCATTCAAAATATAATGCCTGGATACCAATATATGTGGCACTCTTAACACAGACAATGCAAAAGGCTGGCCTTTTTATAGAGTTTATGGTGGAATCTGATTCACCCTCTCTACCTAACCCTACAGATATGACTAGAAACGGATACGGGTAACCTAACCCTACTGATATATGCCTAGAAATGGATATGATCAGAGAGAAAGGGAGGGCTGGGGGATTCGTTTTCTTGAAGTGGGGCCCATGGTTTAGCGATCAAAACCATTGGTCTGATGCAACCTGCCAGGGATGGTTCATGTCCTTATTTTTTTTCCAAGATCGGAAGATCCTAGTCACAAATATTGCGTCTTTAATCAGATGAATGATGACCGTCGCTTTGGTTCTCTTTTTAATGCTACTTTCACGGGTTTAAGAGAAAGGACATGCGTGTGCTATCAAGGAGATCTTTTAGGCATGGACCATCCGCAACAGGGGCCCAAAAATACCAACGGTCTTGATCACTGAACCAGGGGCCCCGCTTGTACAAACGGAAAACACAGATATACTGCGATTATACTGTTGATGGTAAGGTAGGCTCCTCCGTTTGTTTTGAACCATTTAAAAAAATGGTGGTGACTCTTCAACTGGACATGCATCATGGTTGTGCGGCGATCCAGTCCATCCAAATCGTTGAATCAAATGTTCATGAAGCATAAGAAAAAAAAAAAATCACTGAGAAGGTAGCGTTATTACGTTTAACCATCCATTTAGATTAAATGGATGGTTAGGATTTCTTGATCAATATGATTTTGAAGGCACACTACATCTATAATGAGACATTCAATTTGGGTGGAATGGATAGCTGTAACTCAGAGCCACGTATGAGGAGGATAAATCACCACCATTTTAAAATGATGCTAACATAGCAATTTTGCCCGTCCATCATTCAATTCCTTCAGATTCTTATGGGCCCATCTGGGTTGACAATACACAGGCCATCGATGAAGAAGACGAATCCTTTTATTTCCCCATCCAATTGCTATCAATGGGCGAATGAGAGTTCCGTATGAGAATCAACGTCTCACATGCGAATCTATGGGTGTGATGTGTGCTCATGCGGAATCATCCTCGTGGATCCTCAAAATGCGTCGATCATTGCATCCTTGGATTCACCGGAATTTCTTGACATAATTCTACAATAAGAGCTATATGATACTCTTGCAGAGTATGAAACTTAATACACTGGCAGTCAGAAATCGTGATATTTTCATCTTTAATCGCCCAATAAATGTCATCTCTGTATTTTTAAATTGCATATGATATTCTTCACACGTGCTCCTCATGCCTGTAGTTGGGTATGATCGTGAATGTGCTCTTACTCGAAAATCGGGCCAATCCAATCATCTAGTGGTTGACATGCGCTCGTTGAATGTGGACCGTCAATCAACTCTTTTATCTGTCCATAAACGTGTGTCCCACTTGATTGTCAGTTGGGCTTGATTTTAGGGCAGTGGAAAATAAATGGCAGTGCACATAGGATGAACAGACTCGATTTGCACGCTCGCCAAATTGGAGCTTGTGGGAAAGAAGGAGTGGGTGGCTGCCATTGCATTTTATGATTTTGGGAAGTTACTCTGCAGAGTATGACACCTGATACACGAGCACTTGAACACGTGGCATACATAAATCAAATTAAACCCTCTAAATTCTGGAACCCACTGTCATTAATCCAATATCTGACTGGTTGAAAAATACTCACCTCCAATTACTAGACATGTTTATTGAATTAGGAAATGAAAATGTTTCAATTTTAACCATCCAAATAAATGTCTAACATAAGGACACTCAATTAATCAAATAAATTTAATTTTTGGTAGATAATGCATCTGAACTGCAACCCATAATTTGGACAGTTTTAATTTAAATTAGTTGTCTACCAAGTAGTCAATTTTTATGTAATTTCCAAAGCCAACTCATCATCCATCGACACCCAGAACTTTCTTTTCTATAAAAATGCCATATGCTCTTGAAGACGGGTGATCCATGTCATTGCAAATGTATAAGATTGCCCATGGGTCTGTTCAAAGTTGAGAAGAGTCTCACATTCAGCTTACTTAATAATCGGGTCAAAATTTTGGACCCACATGATACCTACTAAATTTGGGCCAGGTTTGAGTTGGGTCAAGTTCTGAAAATAATTGGCCACCGGATTATCTGACAGAGCATAGGATGTGTAGCTACAAATGTGTGTGTCCATATATATATATATATATATAAAAGAGAAATGCTCACACACAGCTAGTTGGACCGTGAGTTTTGGTACAATTAGCTAGGTCTTTAATGAGAAATTTTCTCTAATGCTAATTAATATTGAGAGAGTGAGAGAGACAGGCGTTTGCTTCACGTTAACCTTTCGAGAGGTCTTTGGGAAATGATCTCTGACTTGGGTGAGCCTCACTGTGGTGTTAATGTATAATCTATCTTGACCATCAAGTGTGTCACCCTATGTTAGATCAAAAATTGAAAATCAACTCCATCCATGGTTCAAGTGGACCGCACAATTAAAAATAGTGTTCAAAAAAAGCTCACCTTTTAAAATAATTCCTTTCATAAGGCACACTTAAATCAAGTATGGGCCTGATTTTTGGATTCTATGCTTAGATTTTGATGTGGCATTTAATGGTTGGAATGGATTTCACTTACTCATGATCGTGGGTATTGTAAAAATCAAAAGTAGATGTCTCTCCCTCTACTGCTCTATAGGTGTGTTCTACCTAAATCAAAAGTCAGCCTAATATGTTGTCTCTAGTTGTAAAATGAGATCACACATCTGATGGTCATAGTGGATCTAATAAAAATAAGGTTAAACATTCATGTTCTACCGTTAAGCTTCTTACAACTTCCTTACTTGATGAAAAAAAGAGTCCTGTTAGGAAAAATATAAAGAATGGATCAAGTGCAGTCCTTTGCTTAAGCAGCACAGTTTGTCCCTGAGCATGTGCCCACCTTCATGTATGTATTGTATATCCATGCGGTCCATTAGTTTTTTCAGCTCATTTTAGAACATGGATCCAAAAACGAACCAATTATAAATCTAGAGTGGCCTACATTAAATAGAAAATAGTAAAAATTAATTTTTTACCATTAAAATTTCCTAGGCCCCACCCTAATTTTTTACTTACCACCCAACATGTTGATAAGGTCACAAAGACCTTGCCGAAGGAAAATAAAAATTAAATTAAATTTCAGCTTAATCCAAAACTTTTGACCCACAAAAAGTTTTTAATGGCCCATCACCACTATTTCTGTGGTGTAGTCCACCTGAAATATGTATTTATTTCATTTTTCGAATCCTGTCTTATCATGAGCTAAAAATATAGATGTAGATAATGGATATACAATAAGTTTATTAAGGAAAGCCCAGGATGAAGGATGCACAGAACTGCATGTGTACAGGCTACACCCAACGTACTCCCACCTTTTTAGGAACAAGCAGAGAAGTTTAATGGTATGAGAGAAAGCTTACCTTAATTTTTTATATGGCCCACCTTATCATGTACTATGGTCCACCTTATCATGTACGCAAGATCCACTCCGATCATTAGATGTGCAATCTCATTGTAAGTCTAGAGATAAAATATAAGGCAGATTTGTAATTAAGTTAAGCCACACCAATGGAATATTTGAGGGATAGACATTCACTTTTGATTTTCACAGGACCCCCATCAATAGCATGTGAAATCCACTCCAACCATTAGATGTGAAAGTAAAGATTAGGTGCGGGATTTAAAAATCATATCCATACGTGATTCAAGTGGACCTCATCAAACAATCATTTTGAAGGGTGAGCTTTTTTAACATAATGTTTGCAACCGTATGTTCCACCTAAACCACCAATGGGGTTTATTTTCAGTCCATGAATCTAACATGATGTGACACATGTGATGGTCAGGGTGAATTTTACATTAACAACACAAAAGGTCTCACTCAAGCCGGTGATCATTTTGAAAGCCAATGCCAAACAAAGTCCAATTTCTCTTTCCACATTAAGTAGCATTAATTAATTAAAACAAGCTGGACAGTCTAACTAGTTGTGTGTGAGTATTTCAATATATATATATATATATATATATATATATATATATATATATAGCCTAATTTTTAATCAAATCAAATACTTTAGTGGGCCATGACAAAGGGATAGGAAAATTAAAAGATAAAACTATTTTTTTTTTCCATGGCACATGGAGTTTCCAACAAAGCTAAAAGTCGAGCCCATAGAATTTCAAAGAGTGCTGCATTATGGAGATTGAATCTTATCATGTATATATTATCCACCTGTATACAGGTTTTGTACAAAATATTTGAATGGTCCATATGACGTAGCACCCATGAAACCTCATGACTCATTTTTAACTTGATAAAAAACTTTAGCGAGCCATAACAAACAGAAATAGTTTCCTTTCTTGATTTGTCTCTATCTTTGATATGACCTACCAAAGTTTTGAATCAAGCCAAAAGTTGGTTCTAAAGGGTTTCAAGAGGTGCTACATCACGTGGACCATTCAGATTTGATGGCCATGATACATTTGCTGCTCACAAAAGAAGGTAGGCACAAGTGCTCCCCTAATAAGCTGCCCCAGGAGAGCAGGACTCTACTTTTATATAATATGTATATTTGTTGACACACATTTATAACATTTTTACTTGGTCTATTTTTCAGTCCTATTTCAATACCTAACCTATTGATGTGATCGGTCAGGTTTGGATTGAACCCAGGTCGACCATAACATATACAAGTTTATTTTTTTATTTAGATAATGGTCCAAATTTATTAGTTAGGGTTGGACGTATGTGGACTATAAAATAGAAAATTTTATTCTGTTACAGATAATCGTCCAAATATATTAATTTTACTTTTATCAAGGTTGAAAGGGAAAGCTCTAAGGGCGTGTTTGGCCAGTTGCATTGGGAAGTATCAGGAGGGATGGGATTCCAAAAACATAATTATTACCCATGGCAGAGTTGTTCCCTCCTACCACGGGATAAACTTAATTCCTTACTTTATTTATAATACAGTGGTGCATTAAAAGGATATACCCACCATCATTTAAAACAATGAGAATAACACACATAAGTTATATCTAAACTGCTCATTTATTTTGTAACCTTATTTTATGGCATGTGCTTAAAAATGAGGCAGATCTAAAACTTATATGGCCCCAAAGAAGTTTTCAATGGTAACTATTTAATCCCCATTGCTTTCTATGGTGGGGTCCACTTGTGTTTTAGATCTATCTGATTTTTTTGGCCCATGCTCTAAAATGATCTCAAAAAATAAGTGGACGGCATAAATATAGCCCACACATCATGGTAGGACCTACGCAACTTGCTATAATTGAATAAAATCAGCACAGAACACAATAGGATTCCACGTAGCCTAATTCCACTCTTCCCAAACATGGAGTGGAATTGGCACACGACCAGATGC
This sequence comes from Magnolia kwangsiensis, assembly GCA_037074715.1. Taxonomy (NCBI): domain Eukaryota; kingdom Viridiplantae; phylum Streptophyta; class Magnoliopsida; order Magnoliales; family Magnoliaceae; genus Magnolia; species Magnolia kwangsiensis. Next base: position 19,739,753 of record CM073572.1, read on the forward strand.
AATTCCTTCCCACCTAAGCCCGTCTAATCCAGCCGGCCAAACACGCCCCAAGAGCATATGCTTCTATTCCATCTTAGATAAATTTGAAAAATATTCAAGTATAAATTGTCTTCAATAAACTAATCTTGTGTAAATGATAAAATATAAATCCACTAGTAAAATCCGATTTTCAACTTAGTACGGATTTAATATTGACCGTTGGATCTGTTCCAAGGGTTATTAGTTTCCTACCTATCTTAGGTAGTATTAATTAATCAAACTCTTAATTAATTATTACTTTTTCTTGGGTTTGAGTTGGGTCCAGCTGAAGTATAGTCTATTTCAGGGTTGCTAAATCAAACCTAAATACAAACCGAGTCCGGGTGAAGTTTAGCCAGGTTAATTTTGAGAGATTTTAAACCTGGACCACTTAAGTAAGTTGGGTTGAATTTCGCACGCCTAAAATTTAGAGTCAGACCAACTTATTGTCAGGTTGGGTCCAGGGAGAGTCATGTCAACCTGATCCATTTGCATCTTATGTGCGAGTGATATATCCATTGAGTTGGCGTGAAGGAAAGGCGCCCTGGCCCTAGAAATCAGGCCATCTAAGTCATTGGGTGGTCCACAAATGTACGGTTGACCATTGGTTGACTCCTCTTAAATCTCGACGGTCCTTTATTGGCCACGTTGTAAGACTAACAAACAAATCTCTCACGCGCATGGGACGTGGATCAGGTGCTGTCGCCACCATCACCCACAGCTGTGCTGTGTCGATGTGTTGGGCGCTGTGGTCTCAATGTGATGTACGTGTTCTATATCCCCACCATCCATCCGTTTCACCCCTTCATTCTAGAGTATGAACCCAAAAATGAAGCAGAACAGAATTTCAAGGGAACCACACCGAAAGAAACAGTGGTAATTGAACGCCCACCATTAAATACTTCTTGGGTGCCAAAAAAAGTTTTGGATCAAGCTGATATTCGTGTTTTCCCTTCATGCAGGTCCGAGTGAGCTTCTCAATAGGTTGGATGACGAATAAATGTTACGTTGGGCACTAGAAATGTTTCAACGGTGGGTGTCATTATTCCCACTATTTCCTGTGGTGTGGTCCATTTGATCCTCGGATCTGCTTCATTTTTTTTAAAATTCATAAAATGAGCTGGAAAAACGGATGGACGGCGTGGATATTAAACATATATATCAAGTTGGGCCCCACGGCTCCCAACACATCAACACACGACCTAATTTTCTTGGTTGCAACAGGGCTGGTCCATCTGAAGTCTGTCCACGTCCAGTCCATAAGCTACGGAGCGAGACCTGTCCAAACCAGTCGATGAGGTAAAATTCGGGCCTATGTCTACTGGATCTAGTAGCTGATATTTCATATCAACGGTGGGGGTGGCTAACAGTGAAGTGTGAACTGACAGTTGGGTGTACTTATAACAAGCTAACCAAAGGCAAAAAATAAAAAAAGGCCAGATTAAGATGCGAGGCCTTAGTCAGGTCCAGGACTCGGTTCCTGCCCGCAGGCCTGAAGTGGGCAACGATTAGTGCTCCCAGGTAGGGCTGGACCCCAACTCGAGCCTCAGGTCCTTCGCATGGACTGGATTACGACATTCACCGGCCTGACCCATCTCACTTGGGACGGGCCAGGGCCATAGTACACCAACCGCTCTTTCCCTACCGAAATGCTGCTATCAGTAGAGCCTCAAAGTATATATGGTCGAGAAATGTGATTTGAGTCTCTAAGATACTTCCAAATGCAATCGTAGCCATCCTTCAGGTAGGCCCCACACTGCAGATGCCCTGTGACAAAGAATAGCCCGGTTAAGGTATGCCTTCAAAAAGTACAAAACAAAAGGCGACGATGTTTTCTTTAGCTGTCTATTCATTAGGTAAAGTGTCCCACTAGATGATGAGACTGGCCAATATTGTGACTGTACGTTTACAAACTGGGACCACTGCTTGATGATGGATAGTTGGACCGTTTGGATGAACTATCGGATTGAATTACAATTTCTTGAAATTACTGTAAGTAAGTTGGAGTTGGACTTGAAAGAAATGCAATTGCAAATTGAGGGTTTCCAAACTCCTTATGTGTGACCCACTTAGGCCTAATCATATATATAGATTCTCCTTGGCGATCTGAACCGTCCATTTCACCAGCTGGCACTATGTACCATGGTGGAAGGATGTTACTTGTCTTTCATTCGGATTGGAATTATTTTGAGGGTAAGAGAGGGACTAGAGAATCTTGGAAATGAATTGTAAAGGGAAAAGATAATGGCTGCGGTCAGTGTGCATAGACGCACGCGCATATATCCCCTGCTATCCACCAATCACTCTTGAGAATCTTAACACAAATGTCAAAATGGAATTTTCAAATATCAAAAGTTTGGAATGGTTAGATGCCTGCCAGCTGCCTTCCAAACATGGGAGGGATTGTGCGCACCAACTCTCTGTGCTCCTCTCTGCACATTGAAGCAGTATTAAAATGGTAAAATTTTGGATACAGATGATAGGGTAAAGTTCATTGAACTAAATAAGAAAGCATTTTTTTTTCTTTTTTTTTAATTACTATTATAAAAAGTCCTTTTAAGATGCCATCGGTGTACATGAACCAAGCTAGCTAGGTTAGCTTGCTCGACTAGACTTGAAAAGGCTGGATTCGGCTCGGTTGGAAGCTAAGTTCAAGCCAAATCAGGCTGATTTTTTTAGTGGAAAATGAGTTCGAGTTGGCCCTCAACTCGACTCAAATTGATCCCAACTTGAACCGTACTTGGATCGATCTAGTTTGGTGACTCATTACTTTAATATTGATGTTGCTCAGCAAGTGTTTAATGAAACGATTCAACAAAGTGTAGCCAGTGGCAAGGAAAGGATGTATATAAAATAAATACGATTTTTTTTCTTAATTTTTATGTTGCTTAGAAAGTATTTGATAAAATACATGTAAAACCACTGCTGCTATTTTACATACCGTAAAATTTTAAAGGTATAATTCATGTATTTGTGAAAATGCTACTTGGGAGAACTTGGCTCGAGCTTGGCTCGAATTCGAGTTGCTGACTGAACTGAGTCGAGCTGGCCAATCAGGCTCGAAGATCGAGCCGAGTCAAGTTCAAGCTGGGTCAGCTAGTGGCTGATTCGAGTCGAGCTTCGACTCAATTCAACTTGATATACACCCGTAGTTGTTATTTATGCTCATTATTATTATGCTTTAGTGTAATTAAAAAGACTCGGCATTCACTGGTGCCGGCTCTATTGTAGAATCTCTTATTAGGCATTCCATTGCATCTCGTGGGGGCAATTAAGACTAGAGAACAAAAAAAAAAAAAAAAAAAAACAGAAATTAGTGGTAAAAGAAAATTGATAGATAGGACTGTTTGATGAGCTTTATTTTTAAAAAATAAGCCATTCTTATTAGAGACTAATATATAAATGTTCTATAACCATCAAACAATCAACGTGGGAAATGGAAGGCAAGTGATGGTTGGATTTTGAAACATAAGATATCCATGATAACGTCTAGTAGATGGATGAACCTGATTGATACATCACCCTGTGAAATAATTTAAAGGAAATAATTAGATTAAGCAGCTGTGTGTGAGGTGTGTGAAGTTTCACGTACGCACCTTTTTCTTTTCCACCAACGTATCACCCGCATAGTGCATCCTGTCCATGTAAAAATTGGGCCTATGAGGATCACAAAACAGGCCCATCCACTTATCAGGTTAGCCACCAGCAGAGTAAGTCACAACGTCCGCTATTAATTGATTTTTAATTGTGTACGGTTAAATGAGTAAACAAGCCTGATTTGGAGCATTTTTTAATAGAATTATAACTGGCATATATTTAATGTGGCACATCATTAGGTGACCGACAAAGTAACATGCCGAGGCATATCCAGAAATAGAACAGTCGAAGAGCAAGCCATACCGAAAATATTAGAGCTTGGCCCACTTTAGTTGCCATAATCATCCAATAAACTTAGCTATAATTCTGGACTTGGTTCTTATTTAATACAATCAGTAAGTTTTTTGTTTTGTTTGATTACATTAGTATACTGAAAAGCCAGTAATGTATAACTCATGTTTGCATGAAGAACCTCACCTTTCAATTATCACCTAATAACTATGAATATCCTTTGAATGGTTGAGTGTACCGATTCTAGCCTAAACCAAACGTGATAGAAAACAAAATGAGTAACAACACATATGAAGGGAAGTGTAGAACCCGCCAAAAACTCACTATATGCCCTCCATGTTGTGACACTCCCTCTCTCAACAACCAAACGGTGGCCATAGAAAGGTGAGAACCACCACTCTCGCAGACTATCCTAATTTGATGCAATAGTGAAAAATAGCCCGTGGATTGTTGATGAATTACCGTAAGTTTCAACTGCGAAGATCCCACCTTAGATCATTGATGGTCAAAAATAATTATCCAAGGATTATCATCATCATAGCATTATCTCAACTAATTGACGTTGGCTGAAATGTGCTGGAACTTGGATGCTATGGCATAAGTTGGTTGCCGGCTGGTAACCCTCGACCAACCTTTTTATTTCATCCAACACCTCACCATGTCAACGTAAAAGCTCCCAAGTGCGCAGTGTGATAGACTAATATTTTAGTTGATTACAATCATACGTTAACTAATAATTTATTATATAAGTGGTTTATAGTCAACAACTACAGGCTATGTAATTAGACGTGGATTGGATATTACCCCATTAGGAATTAATTATAGACGGTTGCCAAAGACTCTGTAGGGGTTATTATGATGTATATGTTTTTTCCATGCTATTCACCTATTTTAACGAATAAGGAGACTGATTGAATACTCAACGTGAGCTGGTACCCAATTCCTACTATTGAAATCTTATCAGGGCCTAAAGAGATTTTTATTTTCCATCCAACCTGTTCATAAGGCCACATTTACAAGAATGAAATGAAAACATATATATCAGCTTTATCCAAAACTATTTTGGTCCTAAGAAGTTTTCAACAGTTGGCTTTCAATCAACACTGTTTCTTGTTGTGTGGTCTACTTGAGTCTTCAGTCTAACTTATTTTTGAACTCATGCACTAAAATGGTTTGTTAAAATGAATGGACGGTTTGGATGAAACATGTACATTAGGATGGGCGCCAAAGAACCCCTGAAAGCTAGCTAGGTCCTCGTGGGGTAGTGCCCAATCCACGCCCATTAAAATCCAAAACTATCTAATAGCCTATTAGATAGGTGAGTTATAGTCAAACAAGTACAATTAGCTAAGTAATCCCAGATTTTGGAAAGACCATTAGCATCATCCAGATGCATATCATTTCAATCAAAAAGGCCATTACCATCATCCGATTAGCAAGCTTGGCCAATTCTTCTACAGCAGAACAAACTCTATGGTAGGTCCCGTGTGTGTGGTCATATAGGGGCTGCGTCATCTCTTGCTGGACGAAGATGGTATTGGATCAGCCAAGACAAGATGTTTATCTAATTCGATAGTCCGGCAGACAAAGTTACCTTTCCCTGGCACTGAAAGCATCGATCCTGGTTTATAATATGATAGGTAGAGCTGGGCACAAACCGACCTGATCCGGTGGATCTGACCCGACTCGAACCGATTCGAATATTTGGATCAGTGCGGTTCAAGTTGGATGATTGCTTGCCTCCAAGTGTAGAGGTTCATAAATAATATCTCGTGAATATAGAGTCAATCCCACAGGGAGATGAATTGTAAGAAGGAAAAAAAATTAAATGCAAAACAAACTAAGTAATAAAAACTAAACTGATAATTTGATTTTAGAATTTTTGAGTAGATGTAATTCAACTGAGTAAAATAACACCCAAGCTTCAAAGTTCCACACTTAAGTTAATATTCTAAAATCATGATGACTTGGATAACACAAATAGGATCTGAACACTATGGTTAGCCTAGTCGGAAAATAAGACGGTTTAAATATTTTTAAAAGCAATATAAAATAAAATATTAAAAAATCATGAATTTGCATCATTGACATATATTCTCAAACGTCAGTGATTTTAAATATTCAATATCTATAGGATAATAAATATCAAAGAAATATAATAGGTTGAGAACCTCTCCTATCTAAGAAATCTAATTGATTTATGCTAAGCCTATCTATCAATATGGATCTCATATGATGGAAACATATGGACCTCACAGGAGGATAAAAAATAAAACCTAAATAAGAGACAACATGCATATACCATTCTTCTCATCATCAAAACAATCAATCATCATAATCTTAAAGAACTATTAAACTTATGTGCTTGGGGAAGAAGGAACTTAGAAAAATATAATTAAATTATAGAAATAAAAAGCAACAAGAAAGAAAAAATACAAATAGAAAAGATCTAAAAAAAAATAATTTATAAAACTTTAATAAAACTAAAAACTCTTTAAAAATCCTAAATTTTACTTTGAGATGCCTTAAATGATGTTTAGGAATGCCCTATAAAGCCTTATTTATAAATTGGGAACTCCAATTTTCGTACAAAGTTGAAAACCCTAGAAACTGCCTCAAATATACCTATTTTTTTAAAATAGACTTCTCGCTGCATAGTTCGTTTAAAACAGACTTACTACTGCGCAGTTTTTCAAAATAAACTTCACAGCTTCAAAATACACTTTTTCAGGACGATTTCAGAATTTTTTATTTCAAATCGTCGATTCTCTTCATTCATCACTTGATTTTCTTGGTTCTTTGACATGTGATGCTTTAATCTTGATCTTTTAAGATCCATCCCTTAGTAAATTTTGAGCATCAAATCCATACTTTTTAGCACCCTTTTTCAATCTAAGCACTTAAATTCACCTTGCAATACCTGCATGAGTAAAATAGAATATTAAGATAATTTGTATTCATAAAATCAAGAAATAAATGAAGAAAATTATACAATATTTGAGTCTCAACACTGGATTGATCAGATCTGACCGTTCATTGGATCGAGTTCGGATCGTGGTCAATCTGAACCGAAATTCGATCCGAAGTGATTCTTATGAATATTTATTATATATATTTATCTTATAAATAGGTTGGATGACAAATAAACATCACTGGGACCTTATAAATTTTTCAACGGTGAAAATCAATACTTCTACTTTTTCTTGTGGTATAGTCCACTTGAGCTTTGGATATGCATCAATTTTAGGCTCAACCACTAAAATGATCTGGAAAAATGAATGGACGGCATGGATAAACCACATCCATTCACGGTGGGCCCCAACAGAGTTTACTCAATAGATAAGAGCGAGCGCGGATTAGATACCGACAGGTTGAGTACCGAGACTCGCTACTGAAGTAATGTCACCAAGTTCCGTGGGCCCCACTATGATGTGTGGTTTGTATTAACGCCTTCCATCCACTTGGAGAGATCATTTTAGGGTAATATCCAAAGAACGAGTTAAATCCAAAGCTCCAATGGATCCCAGCACAGAAAATAATGGGACAGTGACGCCCATCATTAAAAACTTCTAAATGCCACAAAAGTTTTAGATCAAGCTGATATTTGTGTTTTTCCCTCCTTTCATGTCTTTTTAAACTTTTGAACAAGTTAGATTTCAAATAAACACTATAGTGGGCCTTAGGATAGTTTCAACGGTGGGAAATGGGAATCACTCTCCCCACTGTTTTCTGTAGTGAGGTCCACTACAGATTTTTATCTACCTCATTCTTTGGCTCATGCCTTAAAATGATATCTCAAAATGGATGGACGATGTGGATACAACACATATATCATAGTGGGGCCTATGAAACTTGGTGACGTCACTTCGACAGAGGACTCACTATGCAACTAGTTAGTGTGTAGTCCACGTACGATAAGAGCGTACCCAATTTCATGTGAAAGTGAAACACTTAAACACAACAGTTGTACACAGATACGTGTCATGCGAAGATGAGTGCAGACACGCCTTCGAGTTGTACGAACGGCTCAAATGAGATCAAAGTTACATTGTAAGACCCGTAACCTTGACCGTATCGTTCGGTAGGCTTCCGTGGTCTTCCCGGTCGAATCCCAGTAACCTCGACCCTTAACCGGCATTTGCGCATGATCCTGATTCACGCGCCGTTAACCCGAGTCGACTCAACCCGAGACTTGTACCCTAGCGACCGCGTCGTCGCCGCGGTTCCGATGGCGCGTCTCGCGCGCCGAGGCGATACCCAGGCCAGGAGATATGGGTCCGCGTTCAGTTCGAGAAAACGCCGCACATTTGTATAATCCCAAGGGAATCTCTACAACCTTTCAAATCAATCCCATCAATCATTTCATATGTCAAGTACACATCACCCCATCCCCAAGCAACCCTTAAAGTCAACACTCCCTTACACAAAGTACCCCCCATCACTCACTTTTCACCCATCACACCCATACCTCTCTCCCATCACCCCTCTCTCATCACCTCTCTCTCTCTCATTCCTTCTCATTTCTCCTAAGCCCCATGAGAGCACCCAACGTCCATGGTTTCCATGGAGAGTAAGTGTGGCCCACTTTTCTATCTCCCATCTCCACCATCCTAAGTCGATCTCAACCGTTGAAGTGCCTCCATTGGATCTCTAGCATACATTGATGGAAGAAAAAGTTCAAAAAAAAGATCAAGGTGGGTGCATCTTTAAGTTAGATTTCTCCATTTTTATGATGTGGGTACTCCTTTCTTTCTTTCTTTCTTTTTTCTTTTGTTTATGTTGATGTTGAGGTGTGATGGCCCACCTGGATGGATGATCCACATGTTGTCCAAATGGTGGGATCCACCGTGATGGACGCATTGTATTCATGCTGTCCAGGCACCTTGTTGCCGTGTGAGAGACCTGGATGAAGGGAACTGCAAATATCAACTTATCCTAAAGTCCAATGGGCCACCTTGTTGTGTGTGCTGGACGCACAGTGGTGTGTGTGTGCCACATCCACCACACCCGTCCACTTTGGCCAGCCCCACGTCCCACCTTGATGTGTTTATTAGATCTGTACCGCCCAGAAGATCTGGACGGTGGCCACGTGATTGTGTGTTTAATGCAGACCGTCCATCCACCAGCTTTCCAGCTGCTGGATTGACGTCAGCAAAGTTCTGTGGGCCACCACATTTTATGAAAAATATAGGCCACTTACGAGGACCCACCTAATGTATAGATCCCAAACCGTCCATCTGTTCACTAACCAGATTTTTTGTTGTACGGTGGGCCAGTCCCATGTACAAGGGACGTCAGCAAGGTTTGTGGGTCCCACCACTGCTGTAGTTACGTCAGCAAGTTTGGTGGGAACCACCTTCGTGTGAGTGTTGTAAATCTACTCATCCATTGGACGGTGGGTATGAGGCCACCTTGATGTATATGTCACATCCAAACCGTCCATCCAATGACGTGCTACGTGCACCCCACCATGATGGATGTACATCCAGGCCATCTATTCATGTGGAGCCTACCATCTGACCATTCGTCCAGCGTCTCTGGACGCTGGGCGCTGACGCTCCCACTCTCCCACACACGTGTGGACCCAACCGGCATGTGTGGCTTTCATCCACATCGTCCATAACATGGTGGACCTCACCGTGATGCACGTGTGGATCCTCTCCGTCCATGGATTGGACGGTGGGCCACATTAATGTATGTGCTTAGATCTAGGCCGTCCATCTGGATAGCGGGTCCCTTGCAGCGGTTAGTTGTTGCTGCTTTGGACTCTAGCATGCCACGTGGACCCTACCACCATGACGCATGTGATCTATATCCACTCCGTCCGTGCTGAGTGCTGCACGTGGGACCCTCCTTGCTGATGTTATCCACACCGTCATCTGCTGGTGGGCCACCCTAATGTATCTATAATCTGGACCGTCTAGATTGAGCGGACCCACCTTGATCACCTTGCGTGACTCCACCATCCAGCATTTAGGACAGCGGGTCCCACCTGGAGCTCATATCCCAGCTGTCCACCTACCTTGGGGCTACACTTTGATGTATTTGTTTCATCCACACCGTTCAGATCATCTGGACGGTGCTGGACAGGTTGGACCGTCCTGTGGGACCACACCATGATGTTTGTTTTCTCCGTGCCATCCATCTATTCTGGCAGTGCAGGAGAACGAGATAGATCTAACATTCAAATGGTCCCACACGTGGTGCACGTGCCTGGAATCCAGGCCGTGCAGATTGTGCGGGCCATACCAAGATGTATGTGTTAGATCACAACCGTCCAGTTGGACGTGGATTCCACTTGTTGTGTGGGTTGTAACCGCACGGCCACCCATGTGGCCTAGCATGATATATGTATTTTACCTCCACGCCGTTTATATCACGATGGACCTCACCATGTTTACACGTGTGGATCCCCACCGTCCATTGCTTGGAAGGTGGGCCACACCAATATATGTATTTCATCCAGCGGTCCATCTATTGGGACGCTGGTGGAACTTGTTTTAAAATAATGATAATAATAATAATAATAACAATAATATAATAATATTATTAGATTATGGTGGCCCCACGTAGGACCCACCTGTTAGAAACAGATTGGCTAGTGCATTTCACACCAGCTATATGTCTACTGGTGAGACGTCACCAGATTTTGTGGGACCCACCGTATGTGTTTCATCTCACGGTCCAGCTGGACGGTGGGAATCCACCGGCTATTTAGCCACTGTATTGACATCTGCAAATCTGTGGGTCCCTCTATGATGTATATTTTGATCCACACTGTCCAGAATGTCTGGACAATGCTGGATCACCTTTGGATAGTGTCGTGGACCCCACCTCAATGTATGTTTCATTCCACACCGTCCAGAGTGTTTGGACGGGGTTGGACAATGTTTGGACAGTGCTGATCACCATACGTGGGCCATGCGTGCAGAGATACACATGTTATACGTTCAACTATTGAAACGATTTTTGGTGTGGCCCATATGCTGAGGCCCACCTTGATATATTTGTGGTCGTCCATGAGGCCCGCCTTGATGTACTTATGGACAATCCATGAGGCCCACCTCGATAAATTTATAGCCCGTCCATGATGCCCAATGTGATGTATTCGAGGCCCGTGGGCGAGACCCAATATGATGTATTTAAGGCCCATGGGTTGTGGCCTACTGTGATGTATTCAGGGCCCATGAGACCCGGCCCATCTGATGTATATAGGCCCATGTGATGCAGCCTATTGTGATGTATATTAGGCCCATGTGACGCGGCCCATTGTGATGTATAAGACCCTTGTATAAGGCCCATTGGGATTATAGGTAGCCCATTGTATTGTGTATAAGGCCTTTGCATGAGACCATGAGCCCATTATATGTTCGGCTCAATGTGGACCACTACTTGGGAGTGATGTTGGTTAAATGACCACAGTGATGGGCAATGATGATTGAATGCCCACCTTGTGACCTTCCCTTAGGCCTTGATAGTTCCATTCTCATTATCACTTGTGGGTTAACCCTAATCAGTGAGTCCCATTCACCATACATGGATGGATTCGTGCTATCGAATTTGATGTAACCACGGCCGAGGGCCGATCTTTATTTTATGGTTGATCGTCCGTTCATTTATGGATCTCACCTTGTTTATGTGCTGATTGTCGGAGCCGATGATCAAGGCCAATTATCGATTCTAATTTATCGTGGCCAATTGCCGATTATCGATTGAGGCTGAGTACCGATTCTGATGGTCGACTGTCGATTATTGATCGAGGTTGATTATCGATCAGGGCCGATTACTGATTCTGATTTGTCGTGGCCGATTGTCGATTATCGATCGAATTTCGATTGACGTGACCGATTGCAGATTCCGATTGTCATGACCAATTGTCGATTCCGATTGTCATGACCGATTGCTGATTCCAATTGACGTGACCGATTTGTCGAGTTTGATTATCGATCGATTTTGATTGTCGTGACCGATTACCGATCGAGGCCGATTATCGTGACCGATTACCGATCGTGGCCAATTATCGATTGACGTGGACGATTGTCGACTCTGCGTGTCGTGGCCGATTGACCGATTACCGATCGAGGCCGATTATCGTGACCGATTACCGATCGTGGCCGATTATCGATTGACGTGGACGATTGTCGACTCTGCGTGTCGTGGCCGATTGACCGATTACCAATCGAGGCCGATTATCGTGACCGATTACCGATCGTGGCCGATTATCGATTGACGTGGCCGATTGTCGACTCTGCGTGTCGTGGCCGATTGACCGATTCTGATCATCGAGGCCGATTACCGATTAAGGCTAATTATCGTGGCCGATTGTCGATTCCGATTGCCATGGTTAATCGCCGATTCTGATTGTCGAGGCCCACTGTGATGCATTTGAGGGCTAGGCGATGGAACTCATTGTAATGTATGTTAGGCCCATGAGCAGGGCCCACCTGTTGTGTATATGTAACCTTTGAGTAAGGCCCATTGTGTTGTATATTAGGCCCTTGTGTGAGGCCGTGGGCCCATTATATGTTTGGATCTGTGAGGGTCACTCCTTGGGGTAATGTTGGTTAGATGTTCACGTTGTCGAGGCTGATTGTTGATGTCGGTTATTGATACTGATTATGAGTATGTGACTGCCTAGCATCATGATCCATGTCCATATGCATCATCTGCATGTCTGTTATGAGATATGATTGACTATTGCATATGTCATAGTGCTGGTTGTTATGAGACTCCCTGATAGGCGGAGATTGTCTCACATGAGCACACGTTTTGCTTAGGATTGATGCATGACTGGATTGTATGACTCATGCATCTTGCATTGTGTGCTGTGATTACTGTATGCCCTAGTGACATCAGGGTTGTAGCCTCCACAGGCATATCGTGGATGGCCAGATGGGACACCGGAAATCTGTTCTACATGGGGTGCTATAGATATCCTTGGGTGAAAGTCCCTAAACCCTCTTGGTTCCAGAGGTTGCTCCAACGTCTAGACCGAGTGGGTAGATGAGCGCCGAGTGCCGATTACCAGATGGCTGCGCTCTCCACTGTATCGTGGTCGGTTGGAAGGGGGTGCGGCCTTACCTGCCCGAGAGGAGGGGGCAATGCTAGGCTGAGTCTGACCAGCTCGAGGAATGGGTCCGCTATTGACGAGCCGGGCCCGATATTGGCAGGCGGATGGTGAGGTCTCTTCCACTCGCCTTGTTGCGCGCGATGGGGCGGCAATCTGGTTTGGAGTGTAATAGACCCCGGTGATTTCCCAGAGAGGAACCGTACTGATATGTGGACTTATTGAGTAGGAGTTGCATACTCATTCATTCATTCATTCATTCATTCACTATACGCTCGGGCTGGTGGTGCGCAACTAATTATTGTGTACCTTCGTTATGGCAAAGATTTCGGTTGGGCGCGCGACTAACCTGAGATCAGGAGTTTACCATTATGAGTCTGACTATCCAAATTCAGGTATGGGACTGGTTTGGATAGAAGCCCCTTGTGGTGGACCCCGTAGCCTACGATACTACGTACTATCATCCCGACTTCACACTCCAGCATGGTCATTCCATTCGCATCGCATATTGCATTACATTTGCAGGTATATGGCATTTTAATTTCCTATGTTTCTGCACTCATATGGCCTAGGCAGACTTAGCAGGATTTGTATACTGCATTGCATCCTCGACAGTGATATCTGACTCTTTATTACACCTTATTTCATAGCTGTTCTATATCGCGTATTCTGATATTGATTGACGTATGGACTTGTCCATACTTTTGCTTACTCGGATAATTCCTGCTCTTGTCAGTATTTCTGCTTATTTCGATGATGTACGAATTATGAATTATCAGTGTTTTTTTTTTTTGTATTGCATGATTATGACATTGTATTGAACATTTGATACTTACCTTGTGCACACACTTACACCACCCTCTAAGCTTTCTATAAGCTTATGCACGATAGATGCGTGCAGGTGATGTTAGGTTGCAGCAGTGCTGAGCTTGGAGCGTGCAGTGGTCTTCTGAGACTTGATTTTTATTTATGTATTTCCCCTTTCAGTATTGTACTCAAACGATTATATCAGTGGATATGTGATGATGATGTTGCCTTTGTGAATTGGGTAATCTTGTGGTTATGCTTATTATTAGTTATATGTAAATAAAAAAAAAAAAAAAAAAAAAAAAAAAATCCTCCTTATAGGATCCCAGGATTGGAATCTGGCATATGAATGCTATGAGCCGAGAATGGGGTACTACGGAGGCTGTCGGTACCAGATTCGGTAATCGGGATTCTTACGAATCTGATTCCCGGGTTTGGGGCGTGACAGAAGTTGGTATCAGAGCATAACTTGGGAATACCTGAAGATAACATCACATATCTGCTGATAGCAACCTTGCACTCTCTGATTATTGAGAACCCAGAATGATTAGATCCCTGAATCTGAATAACTTAGAGATGTTCTGATATAGCTCCCTATCGTTAAGATTATGAGGCCGCATAGTATTCCAAATTTTGATCGTTTCTGATCCAGGATTCGATGTTCATTAGGATTAACAGTGTTGATGATGCGTCTTGCGAGGGTGAGGTTGAGATTAAAGAGCGCTATCTTTATCTTTTTGTAGGTTGGTTGTGCCTTGACATATATACTTGACGATGTTTCCTCCTTCCTCTTCCATTCTGTAAATTTCGAGGACGAAATTTTTATTAGGAGGGGAGAGCTGTAAGACCCGTAACCTTGACCGTATCGTTCGGTAGGCTTCCGTGGTCTTCCCGGTCGAATCCCAGTAACCTCGACCCTTAACCGGCATTTGCGCATGATCCTGATTCACGCGCCGTTAACCCGAGTCGACTCAACCCGAGACTTGTACCCTAGCGACCGCGTCGTCGCCGCGGTTCCGATGGCGCGTCTCGCGCGCCGAGGCGATACCCAGGCCAGGAGATATGGGCCCGCGTTCAGTTCGAGAAAACGCCGCACATTTGTATAATCCCAAGGGAATCTCTACAACCTTTCAAATCAATCCCATCAATCATTTCATATGTCAAGTACACATCACCCCATCCCCAAGCAACCCTTAAAGTCAACACTCCCTTACACAAAGTACCCCCCATCACTCACTTTTCACCCATCACACCCATACCTCTCTCCCATCACCCCTCTCTCATCACCTCTCTCTCTCTCATTCCTTCTCATTTCTCCTAAGCCCCATGAGAGCACCCAACGTCCATGGTTTCCATGGAGAGTAAGTGTGGCCCACTTTTCTATCTCCCATCTCCACCATCCTAAGTCGATCTCAACCGTTGAAGTGCCTCCATTGGATCTCTAGCATACATTGATGGAAGAAAAAGTTCAAAAAAAAGATCAAGGTGGGTGCATCTTTAAGTTAGATTTCTCCATTTTTATGATGTGGGTACTCCTTTCTTTCTTTCTTTCTTTTTTCTTTTGTTTATGTTGATGTTGAGGTGTGATGGCCCACCTGGATGGATGATCCACATGTTGTCCAAATGGTGGGATCCACCGTGATGGACGCATTGTATTCATGCTGTCCAGGCACCTTGTTGCCGTGTGAGAGACCTGGATGAAGGGAACTGCAAATATCAACTTATCCTAAAGTCCAATGGGCCACCTTGTTGTGTGTGCTGGACGCACAGTGGTGTGTGTGTGCCACATCCACCACACCCGTCCACTTTGGCCAGCCCCACGTCCCACCTTGATGTGTTTATTAGATCTGTACCGCCCAGAAGATCTGGACGGTGGCCACGTGATTGTGTGTTTAATGCAGACCGTCCATCCACCAGCTTTCCAGCTGCTGGATTGACGTCAGCAAAGTTCTGTGGGCCACCACATTTTATGAAAAATATAGGCCACTTACGAGGACCCACCTAATGTATAGATCCCAAACCGTCCATCTGTTCACTAACCAGATTTTTTGTTGTACGGTGGGCCAGTCCCATGTACAAGGGACGTCAGCAAGGTTTGCGGGTCCCACCACTGCTGTAGTTACGTCAGCAAGTTTGGTGGGAACCACCTTCGTGTGAGTGTTGTAAATCTACTCATCCATTGGACGGTGGGTATGAGGCCACCTTGATGTATATGTCACATCCAAACCGTCCATCCAATGACGTGCTACGTGCACCCCACCATGATGGATGTACATCCAGGCCATCTATTCATGTGGAGCCTACCATCTGACCATTCGTCCAGCGTCTCTGGACGCTGGGCGCTGACGCTCCCACTCTCCCACACACGTGTGGACCCAACCGGCATGTGTGGCTTTCATCCACATCGTCCATAACATGGTGGACCTCACCGTGATGCACGTGTGGATCCTCTCCGTCCATGGATTGGACGGTGGGCCACATTAATGTATGTGCTTAGATCTAGGCCGTCCATCTGGATAGCGGGTCCCTTGCAGCGGTTAGTTGTTGCTGCTTTGGACTCTAGCATGCCACGTGGACCCTACCACCATGACGCATGTGATCTATATCCACTCCGTCCGTGCTGAGTGCTGCACGTGGGACCCTCCTTGCTGATGTTATCCACACCGTCATCTGCTGGTGGGCCACCCTAATGTATCTATAATCTGGACCGTCTAGATTGAGCGGACCCACCTTGATCACCTTGCGTGACTCCACCATCCAGCATTTAGGACAGCGGGTCCCACCTGGAGCTCATATCCCAGCTGTCCACCTACCTTGGGGCTACACTTTGATGTATTTGTTTCATCCACACCGTTCAGATCATCTGGACGGTGCTGGACAGGTTGGACCGTCCTGTGGGACCACACCATGATGTTTGTTTTCTCCGTGCCATCCATCTATTCTGGCAGTGCAGGAGAACGAGATAGATCTAACATTCAAATGGTCCCACACGTGGTGCACGTGCCTGGAATCCAGGCCGTGCAGATTGTGCGGGCCATACCAAGATGTATGTGTTAGATCACAACCGTCCAGTTGGACGTGGATTCCACTTGTTGTGTGGGTTGTAACCGCACGGCCACCCATGTGGCCTAGCATGATATATGTATTTTACCTCCACGCCGTTTATATCACGATGGACCTCACCATGTTTACACGTGTGGATCCCCACCGTCCATTGCTTGGAAGGTGGGCCACACCAATATATGTATTTCATCCAGCGGTCCATCTATTGGGACGCTGGTGGAACTTGTTTTAAAATAATGATAATAATAATAATAATAACAATAATATAATAATATTATTAGATTATGGTGGCCCCACGTAGGACCCACCTGTTAGAAACAGATTGGCTAGTGCATTTCACACCAGCTATATGTCTACTGGTGAGACGTCACCAGATTTTGTGGGACCCACCGTATGTGTTTCATCTCACGGTCCAGCTGGACGGTGGGAATCCACCGGCTATTTAGCCACTGTATTGACATCTGCAAATCTGTGGGTCCCTCTATGATGTATATTTTGATCCACACTGTCCAGAATGTCTGGACAATGCTGGATCACCTTTGGATAGTGTCGTGGACCCCACCTCAATGTATGTTTCATTCCACACCGTCCAGAGTGTTTGGACGGGGTTGGACAATGTTTGGACAGTGCTGATCACCATACGTGGGCCATGCGTGCAGAGATACACATGTTATACGTTCAACTATTGAAACGATTTTTGGTGTGGCCCATATGCTGAGGCCCACCTTGATATATTTGTGGTCGTCCATGAGGCCCGCCTTGATGTACTTATGGACAATCCATGAGGCCCACCTCGATAAATTTATAGCCCGTCCATGATGCCCAATGTGATGTATTCGAGGCCCGTGGGCGAGACCCAATATGATGTATTTAAGGCCCATGGGTTGTGGCCTACTGTGATGTATTCAGGGCCCATGAGACCCGGCCCATCTGATGTATATAGGCCCATGTGATGCAGCCTATTGTGATGTATATTAGGCCCATGTGACGCGGCCCATTGTGATGTATAAGACCCTTGTATAAGGCCCATTGGGATTATAGGTAGCCCATTGTATTGTGTATAAGGCCTTTGCATGAGACCATGAGCCCATTATATGTTCGGCTCAATGTGGACCACTACTTGGGAGTGATGTTGGTTAAATGACCACAGTGATGGGCAATGATGATTGAATGCCCACCTTGTGACCTTCCCTTAGGCCTTGATAGTTCCATTCTCATTATCACTTGTGGGTTAACCCTAATCAGTGAGTCCCATTCACCATACATGGATGGATTCGTGCTATCGAATTTGATGTAACCACGGCCGAGGGCCGATCTTTATTTTATGGTTGATCGTCCGTTCATTTATGGATCTCACCTTGTTTATGTGCTGATTGTCGGAGCCGATGATCAAGGCCAATTATCGATTCTAATTTATCGTGGCCAATTGCCGATTATCGATTGAGGCTGAGTACCGATTCTGATGGTCGACTGTCGATTATTGATCGAGGTTGATTATCGATCAGGGCCGATTACTGATTCTGATTTGTCGTGGCCGATTGTCGATTATCGATCGAATTTCGATTGACGTGACCGATTGCAGATTCCGATTGTCATGACCAATTGTCGATTCCGATTGTCATGACCGATTGCTGATTCCAATTGACGTGACCGATTTGTCGAGTTTGATTATCGATCGATTTTGATTGTCGTGACCGATTACCGATCGAGGCCGATTATCGTGACCGATTACCGATCGTGGCCAATTATCGATTGACGTGGACGATTGTCGACTCTGCGTGTCGTGGCCGATTGACCGATTACCGATCGAGGCCGATTATCGTGACCGATTACCGATCGTGGCCGATTATCGATTGACGTGGACGATTGTCGACTCTGCGTGTCGTGGCCGATTGACCGATTACCAATCGAGGCCGATTATCGTGACCGATTACCGATCGTGGCCGATTATCGATTGACGTGGCCGATTGTCGACTCTGCGTGTCGTGGCCGATTGACCGATTCTGATCATCGAGGCCGATTACCGATTAAGGCTAATTATCGTGGCCGATTGTCGATTCCGATTGCCATGGTTAATCGCCGATTCTGATTGTCGAGGCCCACTGTGATGCATTTGAGGGCTAGGCGATGGAACTCATTGTAATGTATGTTAGGCCCATGAGCAGGGCCCACCTGTTGTGTATATGTAACCTTTGAGTAAGGCCCATTGTGTTGTATATTAGGCCCTTGTGTGAGGCCGTGGGCCCATTATATGTTTGGATCTGTGAGGGTCACTCCTTGGGGTAATGTTGGTTAGATGTTCACGTTGTCGAGGCTGATTGTTGATGTCGGTTATTGATACTGATTATGAGTATGTGACTGCCTAGCATCATGATCCATGTCCATATGCATCATCTGCATGTCTGTTATGAGATATGATTGACTATTGCATATGTCATAGTGCTGGTTGTTATGAGACTCCCTGATAGGCGGAGATTGTCTCACATGAGCACACGTTTTGCGTAGGATTGATGCATGACTGGATTGTATGACTCATGCATCTTGCATTGTGTGCTGTGATTACTGTATGCCCTAGTGACATCAGGGTTGTAGCCTCCACAGGCATATCGTGGATGGCCAGATGGGACACCGGAAATCTGTTCTACATGGGGTGCTATAGATATCCTTGGGTGAAAGTCCCTAAACCCTCTTGGTTCCAGAGGTTGCTCCAACGTCTAGACCGAGTGGGTAGATGAGCGCCGAGTGCCGATTACCAGATGGCTGCGCTCTCCACTGTATCGTGGTCGGTTGGAAGGGGGTGCGGCCTTACCTGCCCGAGAGGAGGGGGCAATGCTAGGCTGAGTCTGACCAGCTCGAGGAATGGGTCCGCTATTGACGAGCCGGGCCCGATATTGGCAGGCGGATGGTGAGGTCTCTTCCACTCGCCTTGTTGCGCGCGATGGGGCGGCAATCTGGTTTGGAGTGTAATAGACCCCGGTGATTTCCCAGAGAGGAACCGTACTGATATGTGGACTTATTGAGTAGGAGTTGCATACTCATTCATTCATTCATTCATTCATTCACTATACGCTCGGGCTGGTGGTGCGCAACTAATTATTGTGTACCTTCGTTATGGCAAAGATTTCGGTTGGGCGCGCGACTAACCTGAGATCAGGAGTTTACCATTATGAGTCTGACTATCCAAATTCAGGTATGGGACTGGTTTGGATAGAAGCCCCTTGTGGTGGACCCCGTAGCCTACGATACTACGTACTATCATCCCGACTTCACACTCCAGCATGGTCATTCCATTCGCATCGCATATTGCATTACATTTGCAGGTATATGGCATTTTAATTTCCTATGTTTCTGCACTCATATGGCCTAGGCAGACTTAGCAGGATTTGTATACTGCATTGCATCCTCGACAGTGATATCTGACTCTTTATTACACCTTATTTCATAGCTGTTCTATATCGCGTATTCTGATATTGATTGACGTATGGACTTGTCCATACTTTTGCTTACTCGGATAATTCCTGCTCTTGTCAGTATTTCTGCTTATTTCGATGATGTACGAATTATGAATTATCAGTGTTTTTTTTTTTTTGTATTGCATGATTATGACATTGTATTGAACATTTGATACTTACCTTGTGCACACACTTACACCACCCTCTAAGCTTTCTATAAGCTTATGCACGATAGATGCGTGCAGGTGATGTTAGGTTGCAGCAGTGCTGAGCTTGGAGCGTGCAGTGGTCTTCTGAGACTTGATTTTTATTTATGTATTTCCCCTTTCAGTATTGTACTCAAACGATTATATCAGTGGATATGTGATGATGATGTTGCCTTTGTGAATTGGGTAATCTTGTGGTTATGCTTATTATTAGTTATATGTAAAAAAAAAAATAATAATAATCCTCCTTATAGGATCCCAGGATTGGAATCTGGCATATGAATGCTATGAGCCGAGAATGGGGTACTACGGAGGCTGTCGGTACCAGATTCGGTAATCGGGATTCTTACGAATCTGATTCCCGGGTTTGGGGCGTGACATACATGGGCCCCAAAATGATGTATTTATCATATCCATACCGTTTATCTATTTTTCATGATCATTTTAGAGCATTTGAAAAAAAAAAATGAATCATATCTAATGCTCAAATGAACCATACCGAAAATAGCAGCGAGGATAATGATTTTCACCGTTAAAAAATTTGTAGGGCCCATCATAATATTTATTTTCCATTTAATTTGTTAACAAGGTTAAAAATACATAGACGAAGAGGAAAAAATAAATTTCATATTATTCCGAAACTTTCGTAATCTCTAAAAGGGTTTTAATGGTAAATGTTCAATCCCTCACTGTTTTTTGCAATGTGGTCCAACTGATCTTTAGATGTATCTTATTTTTCTGCTCAAGCCTTAAGACGAACTCTCCAAATGGATAAACGGTTTGGATTAACATATACCTCATAGTTTGACCCACAGACACATCTTGATCTGAACCATACCCAACCCAATCTAACTCGGTTTCTGAGTTAGATGTCTTGTACTCGGTCCCGTATCACATCAAGTTCAGGTTCTGTAGATTTCGGACCGAATTGAGTTTGACTCAATCCAATCCGACTCAGTCCGATACCCAACTCTAATTGATACGTTAGAGATTTAGCTATTAAAATTGGGATTTTCTTTTAGTAATTCAACCCTTTTAAAACATAAGGTTATAATGAGCGTCCATTTTTCGACCAAAAGATTTGAATTTTACAGATTTCAAATAATAAAATTTAAAAATTTTATTGTCTTTCAATCATAAAAGGTGCTCTTCATCGTTTAAACGGTTTAGATCATTTTAATAAGACCAGATTCATTGTCTAAAGTTCCGACGTCTCATACTGTAACATACATCGGGATGTATTCGAGCAAAGCTCCACATCGAATTCAGAACGACGAGCGGAT
Organism: Magnolia kwangsiensis; assembly: GCA_037074715.1. Lineage (NCBI taxonomy): Eukaryota > Viridiplantae > Streptophyta > Magnoliopsida > Magnoliales > Magnoliaceae > Magnolia > Magnolia kwangsiensis. The sequence goes on from CM073572.1 coordinate 19,761,537, forward strand.
TGCCACGGACATTTCTATGCCCCCACACAGCCCGGTGTGCCCGAAGCTGTGTGGGTAAATGTCTGTGACAAATCCACTCCGTCTATCTGTTTTTAAGGATCAAAATAGGCAGCATTCTAAAAATCAGGAAGATCAAAAATTCAGGTGGGACACACTAAATGAAACAGTTGCAACAGAAACGTACACTGTTGAAACATTCCTGGAGCTTACCATAATGGTTAGATGTTATCCAAACCGTTCATAGGGTTATTAACGCTCAGATAAACTGTGGGTACAAATATCATCCCAGCCGTTCAATCCCTACTGTTTCGTGTGGTATGGCCCACATGAGTTTTGGATCAGCCTGATTTTCAGATTCTTGTTCTATCGTGAGCTTGAAAAACATATGGGCGGAGTGGATTTGTCACACACATTTCAGGGGCCACACACAGGCAATCCGCTTCCGATTTCACTCATGTTTCATTTACCGTGCATAAGACGACATGTGGATCGTGCAGCTACACGTGTGACCTCCAAACAGGTCAGGCCAAATTTGAGGAATTGAGGAAAAGGACGTGGATTGCGTCCTACCCCCGCCGGGACGGTAATCCGTACGGGCAGGACTCTGTGGGGACCACTGTGATGTAGTGTTTTATCCATGCCGTTCAAAGATTTTCTCAGATCATCTTAAGATACTAATCAAAAAATGAGGTAGGTCCAAGGCTTAAGTTGACCACAAAGTGTGAATTGAACGTCCACTATTAAAAACTTCATGGGAGCTTGAGAAGTTTCGGATCAAGCTGATATTTTTCTTTTCACTTCATCCACGTCTACATGACGTTATGAATGGGCTGGATAGTAGAAAAACATCACGTTGGCCCTTAGAAAGGTTTCAACGGTGGGTGTCATTGTCAGTGCAACTTCTTTTATAGTGGTCCAGTGGAACTGTAGACCTAACTCATTGTTAGAATAATACTTTAAAATGATCTGAGAAAAGCGGTGGACGGCGTGGATAAAACACTTACATCACGGTGGGCCCCACTGCCCGGACGGATTACCGTCCGGGCGGGGGTAGGACGCAATCCGAGTGTAACGAGGGATTTACGGGCGTCTGGGAGCAAGAATTTGAAAATAAATGGATTTCAAACCTTCAAAACCAGGCGTTTCCAAAACTCAGCAGCGAGCTGAGATTTAACTTTGAAGTAGGTTTTTATTTCCAATGGTCAGAAAATCGACCGTTGGACCCCTCTCTCTTTATTCGCACGCCAACCCAACTGCATTAGCTATCGGTCGTCATCCCTGACATCGACTGTGGCTGTTGTCGCACGTATAAACCCAAGGAGTAAATAAAATAATGGGGATGAGTTACGGAAGAAGAAAGAGAATTTGGGTTTAGATAACGGGCCTGCATTATGTTTTTATAGGTCTGCTCATTAATGGCCACATTTGGAAGATTTCCACCATCTTATGCAGCTCGGATGATTGTGGATGATGGGGCCACTCTGCAAAATATATGGACAATGTCAATCTTTGTATACGCACCATCAATAGTATTTCATTTGAAATGGGCCCCAATTGGGCTCAGGCCCATTTTCAGTCAATGAAGAGTATTATGGGGAGGCGACTGCATGGTGTCTATGGACATATGAATACCACAGAGGGCCCAACATATAGGGAAATAAATATTTTTCATCATCTTTAATTTATGTAATTTCGTTTGTTGTACTATAAAATTAATGAACCCATTTTTATGATGTAACCAAAGTAGGGTCACTTCAATGTTTAATGGTACAATCGTACTTTGAAATTACCTCATTTTAGCCGGATTAAATATATTAATGAACTTGTTATAATGGATATAGAAATGTCATGCATGTATGCTATTTAGAAATTTTAAAAATAATTTACTTTAGTTTAAATTATATTCGTATGAATAAATTACAATGTAATTGTTATTTGAATTTTAACCGATTCTAAATACAAGCATTTCCAGTCACTTTAATTACGATGTGAATGGGTAATAATTATTTACCTATGTAATTACTGTATCTTTCCCAATGCGAATGTGACAATTTACTTTTCTAACACTTAAATTGAGAGATTTACAACATCAATGTGAGGCCCATCGTGATGTATGTTACTTATCCACGCCACTCATTTGTTATGCCAGCAGAATTTATGGCATGAGCAAAAAAATAAGGCAAATCCAAAGCTCAAGGGGACCACACCACATGAAACAACGGGAATCAAACTCATACCATTAAAAACTTCTTGGGGCCATAAAAGTTTTGGATCAAGTTGATAGTTGATATTTGTGTTTTCCTTTTATCCATGACTTTGTGACCCTATGAACGGGTTAGATGATAAAATAATAATATTAATTAATTAATTAATTAATTAAAAAAAAACTTAATGGAGAAAATAACTTTCAATGGTGGACGAATTAAGGCAATTGCTTCCTTTCATGTGGGCCATTTGGGTGTTGGATCAATCTTATTTTTTAGTTCATGCTCTAAAATGTTTTAATAAAATAGATGGACGGTGCAGATATATCATATACATTATGGTGGGGTCCATATATTTAAGTCAACACTTTTGTTTCAATTTATGAAGTGGAATTACTCTCATATTTTCAAACAAGATGAAAAAGTAATAATTACTTATTTACCATGATTTACATGTAACATGAAATATCAAACAAGCCTGTGTAATTGTTATTTAAAATCCAAATACATGGAATGATATTAGATGAAATAAACACTAATATTGTACAATAATTGTATGTTTGGAAATATCTAAGTTTTCATACAAGCCCAATCCCATGTATCGGATAAAATTCGTCATTTTAGGTAAAACATTGTATTAAGTGGAAGTAAATTACATAATTGTAATTTACAGACAGATTTTACAACTTTTGTCAATCACTTGTATAAATATACAACTCAAATATAACTTATAAAATATATATAGGGATGGAAGTCATGGAATAAAACCCGTTCATCAATATGGGGCTTATAGAGTAAGGTTTAAGCATCCCGTCCTAAACTTATGTATAATAATCACTATTGTAATGAAGTGCAATATATTGCTTAATTTAAATAATACAATGATCAAATTTAAATCAATTATCATGTGCAGCCCACCTAGTTACGTCTTATAAAAAACACTTAATAAAATTTGTACATGGCAAAATGCAAGTCTACTTACATGCATTCAAATGATACCTTAGACAAAGGCTTGCCCTAGGATATTTGGCAGAGTGAGTGGAGATGGCCTCTACCTTGATGTGTTTGGTATATCCACATAGGTCATCTATTATATCATTTTAAGGTATTAGGCAGATAACGTGTCAGATTCAAATCTAGCCCATTGGACATGAAAAGAAAGCAAAGGGGAGAATGATGCCTACGATCGAAACCTTCCTAAGGTCCATTACTATGTTTATATCCAACTGATTAATAAGTTAACATACATATAACAGAAGGAAAACGTAAATTTCAACCTAATCAAAAACTTTCGTAGGAACTGAAAGTTTTTAATGGCTGCCGTTAGTCTCTCCACTATATACTGTTTTCTGTGGTGGGGATCACGGGAGCCTCGGATACGGCTCCTTCTTTGGCCCATGCCCTACCATGATAGTCTTGCTGCTCAACGTGTCACCTCACCACGTGTGTGGTGGTGGTATGGTGGAGATGCGAGAGGCTCGCGAGCCGCATTTCTCTACTGACCACAGGGTCTTAACCTTCTTTTTTTACCGGTGAAATGCCACGTGAGTCTATTGGAGCCTTGGATATTTATGCCCTAAAATCATAGTCTCGCTACCGAACGTGTCAGCTCATCACGTGTGAGGTGGTACTGTAGAGATGCGAGGGGCTCGCGAGCCCCATCTCTCATCTGACCACAGGGTATTAACCTCATCTACTGGTGGAATGCCACGTCTTTATCTTTTCCGCTTACCTCACACCGGATGGAGCTGCTGTATTGACCTCAGCAAGCTTTGTGTGCTAGATTACGAAAGATGTGTTATATTCGAACCGTTTACCGGGGCTTTACTCTTGCCCGGGTGGTAGACTCTTAGGGCCTGTTTGATTTACAAGGCAAATGGAAAATATCTGAGAAATAAGTAATAATTATTTTTATTTTTACAAGGCAAATGGGAAATATCTGAGAAATAAGTAATAGTTATTTTTATTTTTTGTGTGCTGATGTGTGCTGATGTCGATGGTATAGTTTTTTGACGTTAAAATCAAGGATGGCTGTGAAAGGAATATATGGTCCACTATGGTGTGCATGATGTATTAACACTATTCATTTTGTATGTCAGTCTCATTTAGGCCATGAACTCAAAAATAAAATAGATCCAAAGCTCCAGTGGACTACACTACATGAAAAAGTGAAAATTAAATATTTGCCGTATAAAAATTTTGTAGCGTTCAGATGTTTTGGCTGAAGTTGATATTTGTATTTATCCCTTATCAATTTTGGACTTAGGCTTTAAAATCTTCTGATAAAATATGTGGATGTGTCATACACATCACGATGGGATCCACAAATGTAAGTCAACTTTTTTAGATCAATTTTCAAGACAAATTTGCATTTAAAAATCCTAACAGCAAAAAATGTACTAGTAAATTTTTACAAAAATATTTTCCAATTCCTTTGAAATCAAACAGGTCCTTGGGAGTTTCAACTCCCCGTCAAGGGTCCGAGTACTCATAGGTGATGAAATTCCACAAGCGTGAGTATGTGGGGTGCGCATGCGTGTGTAAAAATTAAAATAAAAACATCCGAACCGTTTACACATTCCCGTCTTAAGGCTTGTGGTGAAAATTAAGGTAAATATTTAAAACGTGTACAATTAAAACTCTTTTTTGAGGTCCCAAAAGTATTAGGTTAATATAAAATTTGTTTTTTCTTTTCATTTAGGTCTTTGTTGCCTTATGAGCATATTGGGTGGAAAATAAACAATGTGGTGGGGCCTGTGAATTGTTTAACGATGAAAATTATTGTCTAGGCTGTTATTTGTGGTGTGGTCGAGATGGTATTTGGATATAATTCAATTTTTGGATAATGCTCTAAAATTATCTGTAAAAAAAGATAAACGATATAGATATAATAAATACATCACTGTGGGCCCATATAACCTTGATCTCTCTTGAACAACTCGAAGCTCGAGGAGTGTCCGTGCTCGTCTTCGCACGACACGTACCAACAGCTGCTATTTCGCAGGTGTGTGGTACACCAGCCAATCCGCTTTCCTTTTCCACTGGTGGAGATGCGAGAGGCTCGCGAGCGACGTATCTCATCCGACCACAGCGTTGACACCTTTTCCACTGGCGGAAGTGCCACGTCTTCCCTTTTACGGAGGGAGATTTTTATGCCCGCCAAAATATCTGGCCCGTGTGTGTTGCCGCTAGATATTATCGTCCTTGCCAATTGGCTAAGTTGACACGTGTAAAAGTGCTGCCACGTGGAGGAGACCATGCCCCTGAACCACGACTTTTGTCTCTGCTCTTTTCTTGCTGAAGAAGAATAGAAGCATAGGAGAAGAGAAATAGGGGATTTTCATTGAATGCGTTTTGTGACGATTTCTCTATAACCGTTTGGTAAGATTTCGATGGAAATGGAGGGAAATCATCGAAATCCAAATCTAGAAATGGAGAGCTGGGATCGAAACGACGAAGCAATTAGGATTCCGGCATGTTCGGATTCGTCAGGAGTCACCAACGACAAGAATCCAATAGATTTTGTAGAGCCGAGAAACAACGCCGGATCGGTAATTGTCGATTCTTTCTTGGATTTTCTTTTCTGGGTTTTTTCTGTTTTCAGCTTTTCGTGAAATGGGTTGTAGTTTTTCTTAGAGGGGGTATAGAATCGAATGGAGAAGATGAAGCCATGCATTGATTGATTGTTTTTGTTTGATTTGTAGCTTTTCTTCTTTCTTTCAGTTTTCTTTCTGTTCATTTTACGTGTTTTTTGGGTTTTCTGGGTTTTCTGTGAAATATATGGCTTCTATTCCTCATGGGGGGTTTCGTTTTGATGAACTGTAACAATGTTGGGCCCACCATTTGTTGATCCAAACCATTTGTATGATGCTCCCTTCTGTGGATGGGATACATCCCAAAAATCTCTCCTACTGCGTGATCTTAGCCATTCGATTGGTACGCTGTCTATTTTGTAAGCCATCAATAGGATGGCGAGGATCATCTTATATTGAGATATTAGACTTTGGCCTATCTTACGAAGAGCCCAATCAGATGAATGGATCAGATTACATAAATGTGGGCCCAGCTTGTACCATAGCTTGGGGGATTAAAAAATGCTGTTCCTCTTGATTGAGAATCATCTCTTCCATTTAGGATGGAAAATTGAAGAGGCAAGATGGGCTTTATCTATTGATCTGCGGTTTGGTTTTGTGAAATGAAACGGGTTGTAATTTTTCTTTGGGGTTGGGGAATTGATAATATAGGAAGTTGGTTGTGTTTATCTGGTCATTGCAATATGTGGGTTCTTTTTTTTTAGGGGCTGAGAATACTCATTTATCTAATTTTCATGGGTGAATTATCATATCAGGGCCACCAAATGGTGAAACATGTGTCCATGGCATGGACAGATGAGAAGCACAGTTCATATCTCAGTTCCATAGAAGCATCATTTGTTAAGCAGTTACATAACCACAAGTATCCATCGATGCATTTCCATGGTTGGCTATCAACAAGAAGACGAAAACTGATAGATCTGAACTCCATTCCATCGAAAGCCAACACCCATTTCTCTTCTGGACAGGTCCGAACCTGAATCTGTTATTGTATTTTCAGTATCTCTCAAACCACTTCCCTGTTTAACTAAATTGGTTGTTGTCTTCCATAGTTTAAAGTTCACCGTAGAGGCTGCTGGGAGAAATTGATTTTCAGAGGGGCTCGTAGTCGGCAAGACACTGAAAATGAATCTCATCTTCTCTTGGTAAATCCATGGATCCAGCATTTCAGGTCAGCTTCCACCGGTAAAGAGATTGAGGCAACGTTACCCAAACCGGAAGAAAACGGTATGCCAGCTGGCAAAACAATGTACTTGGGAGGACAGAAGCATGAATCACCAACCTGTGGAATAGTAACAAGTTCAAGGCAACTTCCACCTTCACACTCTGAAATATGTGGCCAAGATTGTGTTGGCAGCAATATAGGTAGGTTTTAGTTATAACTTGGTATGGTTCATGTTGAAATTCTTCCTTTCCTTGCCACATTTTTAATTGGGCCATTTTTCCAATCTTGCTTAATCTTAATTTTGATTACGCATTTCTTATCTAACCATGTAGATTTTTGATAAATCCATAATGTTTGAATTTTAAATTATCTTTTGTGAACATCATGAGTTTGATGTGGAATAATAATATGTCTACAATCCTCATCTCTAACCAATTTCAACTACACAAAATAAATTAAGTGGAGGAGAGTGGAGTAGTTGTAATTGTCTCCTTTGCAGTCATGATTTTCAATAGGCCTGGAACTTCACCAGCCACATGAAATTGGAATTACAATGTCAGACTATGGTTATTCTTTCATATTAATATTCCTTTCTTTAATATTGTTTCCCATATTCTAAGTAAATATGGACAAATTCATGTTAATGGTATCCGATTATACCATGCAGTTTGATGGCCTCCCTCATGATTTTATGGCCAGTTTAGAGTTCTAAACTGTTGGCAGCATCTATCGAAGGGAAAGAGAATTCTCTTGATTTAGTTTTTCAACCTTTGATTGTTTATCATTATGGTGGTTTTCAGTTAGGAGCAGCTGTTACCTGATTTCACACTTCTTCTGGGAGTGTTTTCTCAAGTTGAAGTTTTGGTGTTTTGTGCTTCTCGATGGAAATATGCTTATAACTTCCTATAGTTTCACATGTGGGCCATACCCCTAGTTTTCTATCAGTTTGTCTTATAGCTGCTAAAGGTTAGAGGTTTGATGGATTTTATGTCAAACAAGAACAAATATATATATATATATATATATATATATATATATATATATAGAGAGAGAGAGAGAGAGAGAGAGAGAGAGAGAGAGAGAATTCCCAATACGAAGGAAGGGGTGAGAAGCACACCCATCCTGGCCGATAGTATTAATGCACACATTTTCTTTAGCATGCCTATTCGTATGGTGAGCATGGCCATTAATCATTAGTAACAGGTTCCAGTTTAACCTACTGTTGAAAATGAAATATCTTTGCCTATACAAAAATGATACATATTTGTCCTTCGGTTCTATATCTCTACTATATATAACGCGAGTAGCTACTTAGAGACAATTTTTCCCATGCAATTCGTCTTGTGAGAGCTGTGAACTTTGGGATTTAAAAAGACAATAGAAGAGATTTCTGATTTAGGTAAGGGCATTTAGAAATTGTTCATGCTTATCAATGGACGGCTCTGATGTTATGTGCTCCATGTGAAGAGTGACATGGATTTTTACTGTGTTTTATCATGTGAGTAGCCCACACCCTTTCACTCCCTGTCCTACATGTAGCTCTCTCTCTCTCTCTCTCTCTCTCTCTCTCTCTCTCTCTCTCTCTCTCTCTCTCTCTCTCTCTCTCATGTGTTACATGTGACATACACACTAGTTGAGATAGTTCCCTATAAATTGTAGGTCACATCCAAATAAAGGCACAAAGGGGGTTGCCAGTATGGTAAGGAGAGAGCTCATGAAAGATATAAATCACAATAAGTTTAGTCCCAAAAGGTATTCAATAACAGTAACAGTGGCCATAACAGCCACCACTGTTACCTTTAGGATACAGGCTGCAATGGCCATTACGGCCCTCATTTTAATTCTAATTTTTTTAAACAAACTTGTATTGGCGCCATAATGGACTGTTCCAGGGCCGTTATGGGCTGTTACTGGCCATTTTCCTACAATGGCCATTACAGCTCAGTAACGCGGAATTGTGACTGTTATGTAACCGGTTTTTAATACCACTCTCGAGAGAGGAGTTGACATGTAGGCTGGAAACATATTGGCCCAAGTTATAGTTGGGTCATGGTCACACTAATCAGGTTGCTGGTTGGGTTAGGTCTGAAAGTAAGGCCCATAAATTAAATGGGTTGGAGTTGGGATGACTATGCCCCAACATGACCTAACCACTTATTAGAAGCTTATAAATAGTAATAGAAGGTTTTAATCCCCAAACCTCTTAAATAGTACTACTGGGCCTGGATACGAGGCCTTTTCAGTAAACTGGTCAACTAGTCTGGGGCTTTTGCCTAATTATTTGTTTACAGGTTGGGCAAGTGGCTTAAATTATAGAGCCAGTTATTAAATGAGACCATCTCGGGTCACTCGGGGTTGGATTCTTCACCCGTCTGGTCAACGGGTTGGCCCCAGATGATCCCAATATGACCCGAGCTTAACCCATCACTACCTCTATACACAAGAAAATCCTTGGCTGTGTTGATCTGAAGAATGTACTATTGCATGCAACTGCCGTGTTGTTCTCATTCGAGGATACCAAGCTTTGTTTGTGGACAGTTGGTGTATGGTTTTTTACTTGTGCATTCTTGTGTGCATGGGATGCAAAGGATAAGACTGAACCTGTCTGTAGAATGTGGAAATCGCATGACCTAGAGACCTGGAGCTGCAGACTCACAAGCAATTTCTAGCCCACATACACTTTGTACATAGATTCTGATGAATATCCTGAGTCCACTACAAGAAGCCTGAAGCTGCAGATTTGCTAGCAATTTGTAATTTGTAGCATATATGCACTTCAATTACATGGATTATGATGAAAAACTGCAGTTGATTTGCAAGATCTGGTCGTTGATGTTGTTAAGATCTAATTACATTGTCGTTGTAAGATGCTGAATCAAACTGAATTTTGAAATTGGATGTAGAAATTTTCCATAGATTATTATAAAAATAAATAAATAAAAATCATGTTGAGTGCATGCCCTTGGGCATTTCAGGCAATTGGGCTTTGATACATCTGTTCGAAGAAGATTGATAGCCTGCAAATGCTTCATATTATGTAAATTTAAAGCTAAGAGAATTTGGGTGTTTGCAGAGATGTCAGATCAGAACTTTGTGAATGAAGACTCTGAAGCAGAGGAGCAGTCAAAAGAGAGGGACGATTGCAATGGAGATTATAAGCACTGTATGTATTTTCCTTCATTGGCCATCTCATATTTTAGACGAAAATCTCACTTCCTTTTCCCCAATTATTCCTCTTGAAGTCTCCTATAACATCTCTAATGAGGTTTGAACTTCTCAGATAAAGAAAGATTGAGATTGTAGAGACGGGCAATCAGAAAACAAGACGGGCCTGGCATGCACGGGATCTGGGCCTTCATTTCTCAAGGACCCATAGCTGTAGGGAGGACAGCACGACGCAACAGAACAACTTATAACAGAATCTGAAGAGAGGATGGAAAGCTGAAGTTGCATTGCTATCTGGAGTTATTTACCCTTGGAAGGAAGAAATGGGTTGGAATATGAAACCAAGTTAACCAACGGCATGGCTCAAGAGTGAGTTTTTACTAGAAATGTTGCTGACTCAATTGCATTTGAGAAGTTACGGAGAAAATCAGTAGAAGGAATCGGATATTGGTTGAAGTTAATAGTAAGGAAATGAGTAGGAGGAATCTGATACTGGTTCGGTTCAATCATCTTACTTTAAGGTATGGCTTATTTTAGGTAGCCTCTTGTAAGCTTTTAATGATGCATACATGTACGTTGTTCACTCCTCTATGGCTCCACATGCCAACCTGTCACAAATCTATGACATCCAAAGCGTTTGTCAGGTGGGACCTGCCGTTCAGATCATGCCCTCCAAAGAAATCAGACCTGTCAATTATCTGGCAGCCCATGCATTGATGAAAGCAATGGATGGTGTAGAAAATTTAAAGGTTTATTTTTAGACCGTCCATTGTTTTAGTTCTTGCACTGCCTACTGAGTTTACCGGCCAGAGCACCTGATTTTACATGGTGTGGCCCACCTGTGTTTTGGAATTGCCTGATTTTTTGTGAATGGCACGTGGATAACATGGCAGGCTCTACAAAAAATAGCCTTTCATTTTCATCGATAATTGAATGTATTCCAAGGCTTATGGTATAGTCTAAAACCGGTACATATCATCCAACCCATATTCGATATGCTTATATTGGCATATCGAAACTGGTATGTATCACCCGATACCACCGATATTGCCCATGAATTATCAGCTTTTATTGGCCCAAAAGCAAGGTTTAAACTATCATCTGAAACCATTACATATAGACCAGTATCACCCGTGATTGTACTCTTTATTAAAAATGATTGATACAATTGTATCTTCTGGTTCCCAGATCCCTTTAGACTATTTGAATTATATTGATACAATTGTATCTTCTGGTTCCCAGATCCCTCTAGACTTTTCAAATTATACAATTGTATTGTCTTCTGGTTCCCAGATCTCTTTATTAAAAAGATTCAAAATCCATATTTTATTAGGTTTCTCTCTCCAATGGAGCAGGAGTTGGATCTTTTCGTTTTTACAATGGACCTAGGTCGATCGACCCGGAACGATTTTTTCTGTGGGGAATCCAAATTCCATATTGGCCCAAAGCAGCACGATAAGGAGTACTATACGGAGCTGTATCAGTACCTGTATACCGGCTTAAAAACATTGTTTCTTAATCTTACATATTTTACTGGTGGTTGCTACATATTCATGGGTCAGATCCCACCCAACTACTACGTCGTCGCAGGACTCTTTATATTGAGTCATGCTCCCCTGCGCACCTACGGAGGTGCGCACCTTAGCACACGTGCCATGGGTGTCTGATCTGAACGGTCCATGTGATGCAGAATCCCATGAAACCTTATGACACAAATTTTCACTCCAATCTAAAATTCTGGTGGGCCATAGAAAAGAGAAATGCAAATCAAGGGAGGAAACCGTTTTCATGGCCATCAAAGTTTTAGATCAAAGTAAAACTTGGGCCCGGGGGGGTTTCACGAGGTGCTGCCTCACATGAACGGTTCAGATTTTGGATCCACATCACGTATGATGGGTTATCAAAAAAGTCCCTACGTAGTATGTAGGAACTGGTTTGCAGGTGAGCGTTTCCGCTTTATATATATATATATATATATATATATATATATATATATATATATATATATATATATATGCGCGCACACACACAAAAAGAATCAATATGATTATGAGAACCGATGCGATATGACACGGTAATCTTATATATATACACATCGAGCCGAGTGCCGAGTCGAGTCTAGGTGGGCCAAGCTCGGCTTGACTTGTCCATGCTATACTTGAGTTCGAGCTTGAGCTCCAGCTCGATGTCAAACTCAACATTGAAGCTTGCTTGTTTGCCAAAGCTTTCGAGTAGAGCTAGTGGCTCGAGTCTAATCGAGTTTACTTTGAGTCGGGTCCAACTTATTCATATGTCAATTTATTATATTTTCGGAAAAGAAAGAGAAGGAATGGGATAGGTAGGGTTTTTTAACTTTTTTAAAGTTAAATATATTATATATATTTAATATTAATAAAATATATAATTTTAAAATTTAAAATATATTACTCAAGCCGAGTCGAGCTCAAGTTGAGTCGAGTTGAAATGCACCATGCTCAAACTCAGCTTGAACTCAATTCAAGATTTGGAAAATAAGCTTGGCTCGCCTCGAGTCGGCCTTTCAAGCTAAATCAATCCGAGCTTACTCAAGCCGAGTCGAGCTAGCAGGACTTGTGTGCGTGCGTGTGTGCGTGCGTGTGTGTGTGTGCGGAGATGGGAACTATCACATAGCTAACCAATAATTACCACACATTTGAGATTGTGGGGGTCGCCCATTATGTGCATGTGGAATCTATCTGGTGGGCTTCGTGATGTCACCGTACAACCCAAGAATTATCCCGATCCGACGGTCAGGTGTGACGCACCACAGGAAGCAATATACAGTCACACCTAAAACCTGTAGACTCGCTGCGGCCTTCGTAAGTTTACGGCGTATCCCTTCAACCTGGTGGTGTGCACCTGATGATTGGGTTGGATGACACCAACAAACACAGTCGGCGCCAGTTTCTGTGGTGGGCTTTCTCCCACCCAACGTCCTCCATTATTCCCTTTGGCGTGGCCCACTTCATGGATTGAGCTGGATTTGGGGATCTGGGCCTAATAACATCACTCACACATCAAGGTGGGCCCCACATAGCTGGAACGTATGGTAATTGCTACCTGTTCGAAATGATTCCCCAATACAAAATGGTTCTAGTAAGATAATACATGGACCTTGTCTTGTTTTTTTTTTCTTTGATCGTTTTGCGCGTGGTATCCTACTTTTATGAAAGTAGGATTGGATTTCATTGTTTTTCGCTGCCTGAGACCCCACACTTCTTGTAGTTCATGACTATTTTTACTGAGAAATGCTCACACACAACTATTGTGCTTGCCGTGTGGCGCCCACCATGATGTTTGTATGAAATCTCGCCCGACCAGAAAAGTTGTCCCATCGTGAAAGTGAGATGCCCCAAAAATCAGGTTGATCCAACTACTAAATGGGGCACACTATGGAAAAAACATGAACAACTACCGAAAAACTCCACATTCACGTGGTGCATCCCATTTTTATGGTTGGATCAACCTCATTTTAGGGGCATCCAATTTTCATTGTGGGACAACCTTGCTGGACGAGCCAGATGTCATACAAACACTATGGTGGGCCCCACACGCCAACTAGTTGGGCGTACACCTACTAGTGTGCATTTCTAATTTCCAATTACTTCCTAACCCACGTGCCTCTCGTATTTGACTCAGTGGGCAACTGGCCATTCAAAAATATAATTTACAGCCTTCCAATGTTTGCATTGTCTCTCTTATCAAGGTATCACAAATGTAGGAGATCCGAGCCATGCAGAATGTGGGCCCATCATTGTGATCGCCTGACGCCAAAAATCAGGCTGATCCACTTATCAGGTGGACCACTGACACTCCATAGAAATCAACTGATGTCCAAGGAATTGACCTATTCTATGGGTGTGGACCACCTGATGAGTATATTAGCCTTACATCTTGCCAGATGGTCTTTACAATGGTTCTAACCCTCGTCACGTGTCACTGTCACTTTGAAGAGATTACATGCCATTATGTGGAATTGTCGATGGCTACCCAAGTATTTTGACTATGCTGCAACAAAAGTCACAAGGTAGGAAGGTAGCCACGATGCTTTCTTTCACCTAACCTGTCCGTGACGTGCTTCGTGTACACGTGCCAAACGTGTGGGAGCGGTTGAGGTGTTACCCGGGTAAATCCTTGCCGTGGGGCCCACATTGCTTACTTTTCGTATATCTACGCCGTCCATCAGTTTCTCCAGACCATTTTAGATCGTTTTAACAAAAATTATATATATCCACATCTTAGGTGGATCACACCACAGGAAACAGTGGTGATTGAGTATCTCACCATTAAAATTCCAAAGGGCCCATCGTAAGTTTTCGTTATGTTTATTTGCAATCCAACCTGTTGATAATGTCAAGAAGATCTGGATGAAGGGAAAATATAAAGATCACCTTCATCCAAAACTTTTGTGATCCACAAATTTTTTTTAATAGTCATTCATCAATTTTTCTAGTGGTATGGTCAACCTGAAATTCGGATCTTCTTAAGTTTTGGGTCCGTATCCTAAAATGATATAAAAAAAACAGATGAACGGTGTTGATATACAACAAATACATCAAGGTTGGCCCCCACACGGTTAGGGTAACACCCACTAAGGTGCTACTCGGGTAACAGCTATTCCGTTCCCTAAACGCGCATAAAATCAGATTGGCTGTATTTTGGATCGATCATATTTGGAAGCTGATTGCATACTGACGCCGACGGTGTTATGTGGGCCCATCATGATGTATTTGTTTTTATCCATGCGGTCCATCCATTTTGGATCATTACTTTAGGAAATGAACCCAAAAATAAGGCAGATCTAAATTTCAGGTGGACCACAGCACAAGCAAAACAGCAGTGATTGAACGCTCGCCGTTAAAAACTTCCTAGGACCCACTGTAGTTTTTATTTGCCATCCAATCTGTTGATTAGATCGCATAGAACTGGATGAAGGGAAAACATAAATACCAGCTTGATTCAAAACTTTTGTGGCCCTCGAGAAGTTTTTAGTGGTGGACGTTCAATCACCACTGTTTCCTATGTTGCAGTCCATCTGAGATTTTGATGTACCTCATTTTTGGGATCCTACCCTAATATGAGGACGGCATGGATGAAACATAAACATAATGGTGGGGTCCACATACCACCGACGAGCAGTGAGTCGCTACCGGCAGGGTCAGTATGCAACCCGCGTCCAAATATCACGATCGTCCAACAGTTGTCCACACATTCAGAAAGAAAATACAGGCAGGTACCACGTTAGCATGTGCGGAGGCGCTTGTTTTTGGGCCGTTCACACGAGCTAACGATAGCTTGGATTGTGGCAGGCCCTAATGCAAGGTGCAAACATAGAAATATGACACGTGAGAATCCTGGCTTTGCCCTGCACTGACGTACGTATGCCACTCAGACTCTGCACATCACCTGACAATTTATAGGACTGGAATGGTCCCAGGACAACTGATATCTATGGCACCGACTAGTTTTATGTGCGACATCCAGTACGTCCATCACGTGAGAGCTCTTGTGCTACCGCGAAGATAAGCCCAAGTACAAAACAGCCCAAAACCTTCAAGTTCACGTGGGTGGCCCGCCTGACTTTGATCAGGCAGATTTTTGTATTTCTCCTGCATCCTGGTGAGCCATGCATCATGAGCGAGTTTGATGATATTTACACATCATGGTGGTCATAGGTACAAATGTTTTGTTATTTTCCCATATGTATTCACGCGGATCCTTACTCTTGCTCGGGTGGTAGACTTTTAGGAGTTTCAACCGGGGTCAAAAGGTTCGAGTATCCATTGGTGGTGATATTCCACTAGTGTGAGTGTGTAGGGTGTGTGTGTGTGTGTTTAAATGAGAAAACAAAAAGTCTGAAAATGGTGCCATTTAGAAAAAATTAAAACAAAATTACCTTAAATATGTAACTATGAATATCTTTTTCAAAACATATAACAGTAATTGTCTTCTCACTTCACGAAAATAAGTAAAAATGTAGATTCTCATTCACAAGAAAACACTCTATGTGATATTATATCTTTCAAATCTAAAAGTGCGTTGATTTCTTTAAGATTAGGGATAAAGAGAGATGTGTTTCAAATCAAAATTTACATTTATATTCATGGCCTATTCGGGAGCATGGATCAGAGATGTGTTTCAAATCAAAATTTACATTTATATTCATGGCCTATTCGGGAGCATGGATTAGGAGCCGGCTAGATTCGGAATCCCCGGGATTTGAAACCCTAGGATTTGAAATCCTCCTAGTGTGTTTGGCACCCTGGATTGTGAATCAACTTTAATCCAAAAGTAGCTATGCATAGTATATTCATAGGGATTTGAATTTAATTACTAAATCAACTTTAATATCTCTAATTAGTGAGATATGTAATTTTTGACACTATGGTTGTGATAAACCCACTGAAATATACGCTTTGTCCGAAAATAATGAAATTCCAAGTCTCAGATAGGCCATAAGCACAAGATCATGTCTGAGTGACTAACCAATAATTTTTAATCATTGATTAACATAGACAATGTGACACAGGGATGAACGTGATGAGGTCGATCACTGTCTTCCTCAAGGATAACTACTCTAAATCCATGGAGCTTCTGTAGACTCCTCACAGAGACTTCTCGAATCCACGAGGAAAGAAAGCAAGAGAATAGGAATAAACTCTAATAAAATTTGAAATTAATTGCTGAAATGAATAAAGACGAGTTTACACCCCTTTAAATAAGGGAACCAAGCAATAGGAAAGAAATCAGACTCAAACTACAACTAAAACTCCTAGAATCCGCGGCTTACTATAAATAGTAAACTTACTATTTATAGACGGTCGCGATGTCTACTAGTGCGCAAGGTTTTTGGCCAAAAATAGTAAGTGTCCTATTTGGCTTCACCAAACCGTTCTCCTAATTATTTTAAATACTTTTCATGTTGGACACAACTCCTAAAGCCCAACGGATGAAGAGCTATAAGCAAACTAAAACTTACTATTTATAGTAAAAATGAAATTAAAATAGGGAAATGACCGTCGATCAGGGGGTTTCTCGCAAATCCGGGCTACGCAACCCGGCATAGCAGGGTTGGTTGGCTAAAGTAGCTCGTTCTACCCTAAAATCATATATTTTACGTCGGATAACTCATTCCGGATTGCGAGATACGCCCGATCTAAGGTCTGATGGTCCGGATCACTTATGTTGTCGACCGTGCCTTTTCTGATCCATCTTGGCCATGAAATTGTCCGCGACCTGATTTACATCAGTCTCCTCCACTTGAAAAGAACTCGTCCTCGAGTTCTCTTCCTGCGCTGGTTCATGATACTCGGTCAGGTCCGCGACGTTGAAAGTCCGTGAGATCGCCAGGTCATCTGGAAGGTCAACAACATAAGCGTTGTCATTGATCTTTCGGATGATCGGTATCGGTCCAATCTTCTTATTTTTCAACTTATTGTATGTCCCGGTCGGAAATCTCTCTTTACGCAGATGGACCATAACGCGGTCGCCCACCTCGAACACTTTTTGTTGCCGGTGCTTGTCCGCTTGTTCCTTATACTTCTCGTTTGAGGCATGTAGCTTGGCCTGCACTTCTGCATGGATGCCCATGATCTTATCTGTCATATGTTCTGCTGCAACGCTCGTGCCTGGGTGCTTGGGCAAAGGGACCAAGTCAAGTGTGTGGCGAGACACTCGTCCGTAGAGAATCTGGAACGGTGATTTTTCTGTCGAGCGGTTCACCATGTTGTTGAACGCAAACTCTGCTTGAGACAAGGCTGTCCCACTGCTTCGCCTTTTCTCCTGCAATACTGCGAATGAGGTTTCCCAATGTGCGATTCACAACTTCGGTCTGCCCATCAGTCTGTGGGTGGTAAACACTGTTAAATTGAAGTCGTGTGTCGAATCGAGTCTACAAAGTCCGCTAAAAGTGGCTAATGAACTTCGTATCACGATCAGAAGTAATGGTCTTAGGGACCCCGTGTAGCCGTACGACCTCCCTGAAGAGGAGATTTGCCACGTGTGTTGCGTCAAGGGTCTTCTTGCATGGTATAAAGTGCGTCATCTCAGAGAAACGATCGACCACTACGAACACCGAATTCATGCCGCGTTGTGTTCGTGGAAGATCAAGCACGAAGTCCATTGATAAATCCTCCCAAGGACCATTAGACACAGGTAACGGGGTGTAGAGTCCTGTATTTTGAGATTGCCTCTTAAAAGTTTGACAAATATGACAACGTTGTACGATTCTCCCTACATCACGTATTAATTGCGGCCAGTAATACCGTTCTTCCAGAAGAGCTCGCGTCTTGTCTCGCCCAAGGTGTCCACCGAGGCCACCTCCATGTAGCTCGTGAATAATCTGCTCCCTTAGAAAACTTTGTGGGATGCACAATCGATTCCCTTTGAAGAGAAAACCGTCCTATATATGAAGGTCACTAGGGTGACCTTCTTGGCACTTTATCTAAGAATCCTTGAAATCCTCATCCTCGGCATACAGTTCCTTGAGATAGTCAAAGCCGACCACCTCGTTGCTCATCGTAACAAGTAGTGATAGTACCCGCTCTTTAGATCTAGTTTAGAGAACACCTTGGCCCCTCCCAACATATCGAGCATGTCGTCTAACCGTGATATTGGGAACCGATATTTGATGGTAATTTTGTTGATTGCTCGGCTGTCGATACACATGCGTCAGCTTTCATCTTTTTTTGAAGTTAATAGTGCTGGTACAGCACATGGGCTCATGCTCTCTCTTAATAGACCCTTACGGATTAATTCCTCTACTTGCCCCTGAAGTATCTCACACTCCTTTGGACTCATCCGATAATGAGGGTGATTGGGCAGGTTAGCCCCAGGGATGAGGTCTATGTGATGTTGGATGTCCCTCATGGGGGGCAATCCATCAGGTAAATCTTTAAGCCAGACTTCTTTGAATTCGTTTAGCAACAGTTTTAAGCTTGGAAGGATGTTTGAGGGTTCCTCTTCCTCACATTTCACCACTACGGCGTATACCTCGCCGATTTTCTTGAATTCCTCCATAAAATCTCGAATGGTCAAGAGAGAACTCCCCTCCACTTTAGAGGCTTAAGGGTGGTTCTCTGGTGTCATAGGGGCAAGGATTATTTTTCGACTATCCTTGACGAATATGTAGACATTGTCTCGCCCCCGATGGATCGCATCACGGTCCGACTGTCAGGGTCGACTGAGTAACATATGGCAAGCTTTCATGTCAACTACGTCACAAAGTATCTAATCCTTATAATGTTTATCAATTGAAAACGAGATAGTGCATTGTTCAGTTACCTTGGTTTCGTTCATTTTTTTTATCCAGCCAATTCAGTACGGGGAAGGATGTCTGGTCATTGGTAGCTGCAACTTGTCCACCACCACTCTTGAGATGATGTTCTCGCTGCTACCACTGTGTATGATCACATCACAGACCTTTCCGCTGACAGTGCATCGAGTACGAAATATATTGTGCCGTTGTGGATGTAATTCCTTTCGAGGAGTATATAGTAGTCGCCTCACAACGAGAGATTTGCCACGATCCTCGCCTGTCACTTCACCGCCACCTGCTAGTTCTTCAGTGGTTTGTTCATATTGATCAAAGTCATGATCTTTTTCTGCGGCTTCATCTTCAGTAGCCCCTTCATTTATAGTTAAGTGTGTTGCCGGACATTGAGGACAAGTGTTTGATAAGTGGCCTGGTTGGCCACAGCGGTAACAATTATTTGGCCTTGGCCGAGCATAAGGATTCAGAATCCTACTCAGCCCTGCTGTTATGAGTGCTACTCGTTGAGGTCTGGATGGTCAGCTCCCCGTATCGCGGTTCACGGGTGGAGGAGGTTGAGGACGTTCTCCTACAGGATCTTTTCCTCGAGTCAGCACTGGATGATGTGTGGAACCCGTTATAGGGGGTCGATTTGAAGGATAGGGACGAGCAGAAGCTCTTGCAAGTTGTGTTTCTACCCTTCCTGCCAATTGAACTGCTTTATCTACGGTCCCGACTGGGTACATCTGAACTCGGTCTCGAATTATCGGTCGCAACCCATTTATAAATCGTGTCACCTTCTGTGACTCAGATTCTGACAGATCGTTTCGTGTAGCCAACCGCTGGAATTCTTCAGTGTAATCTGTAACAGTTCGATTTCTTTGTCGGCAATTCTGGTATTGCTGGAATAAGATCTTCTCATAATCACTGGGGAGAAATCGTGATCGAAGAAGACGTCTCATCCGAGGCCGTGATGTGATAGGTGCCTTATTCTGGTGGGCTCGTGAGAGTTGTAATTGTTCCCACCATGCAGAAGCACCAGATTTTAATTTAAACGCTACCAATTTCACCCTTTTATGATCTGGTACATCCATATAATCGAAATATCTCTCTACTCCGGCTAGCCAATCGAGAAAATCTTCGATACGTAATAAACCATTAAAACTAGAAAGTTCAGCCTTACCTCGATAGTCTCGTTCAGCACGATCTAGAAGATCACCTCCATGAATTGGTCATCGGTCAAAACCCTCATTAATGTCCTCGTCGCTGGAACTAGAATCATCTGGTGTAGTTTTACGGTTTGTCACTGGTAGTGCTCTGTGATAATCGGGGTCACGTCGTACAGCAACCACGGGTGGTGGAGCGACCATAGGTGGTGGAGCACCGCCTAGGGCTCATGGCGGAAGTAGCGCATCCGCTAGACGGTCGAGAGTTGCCTGCAACCCTTGTATGGTCAACTGACTCTCTTGATGGAAAGCTTTCATTCTTTTCGAAAGATAACGAATCCCTAGATCACCGTCCACAGGATTTTAATTCATACCTTCGTTGTTTGCCATCGGCCCGAGGGAAAACCTCGCTCCGATACCAAATTGACGCAGGGATGAACGTGATGAGGTCGATCACCGTCTTTCTCAAGGATAACTACTCCGAATCCACGGAGCTTCTCTAGACTCCTCACAGAGACTTCTCGAATCCACGAGGAAAGAAAGCAAGAGAATAGGAATAAACTCTAATAAAATTTAAAATTAATTGCTGAAATGAATAAAAATGAGTTTACACCCCTTTAAATAAGGGAACCAAGCAATAGGAAAGAAATCGGACTCAAACTACAATTAAAACTCCTAGAATCCGCGACTTACTATAAATAATAAACTTACTATTTATAGACGGTCGTGATGTCTGCTAGTGCGCAAGGTTTTCGGCCAAAAATAGTAAGTGTCCTATTTGGCTTCACCAAACCATTCTCCTAATTATTCTAAGCACTTTTCATGTTGGACACAACTCCTAAAGCCCAACGAATGAAGAGCTATAACTAAACTAAAACTTACTATTTATAATAAAAACGAAATTAAAATGGGGAAACGACCTTCGATCAGCGGGTTTCTCGCAAATCCGGGTGCGCAACCGAGCATAGCAAGGTTAGTTGGCTAAAGTAGCTCGTTCTACCCCAAAATCATATATTTTACGTCGGATAACTCATTTCGGATTGCGAGATACGCCCGATCTAAGGTCTGATGGTTCGGATCACTTATGTTGTCGACCGTGCCTTTTCTGATCCATCTTGGCCATGAAATTGTCCGCGACCTGCTCTACATCACAATGTTTGGACGGTGCTGATTTACACGAACAATGTTTAAACGGTATTGATCATCATTAGTGGGTCATGTGCCCAATAGAATGATAGTATAGTAACACACATGTTACACCTGCAATTATTGAAATGATTTTAGGTGTAATATAAGCTCTCACTGTGGATTTCAAATCCCCTCAAAGAAGAGGGAATTTGAAACCCCTAGTTACCCTATGTTGCCAAACAACTAGGGGATTTGAAACCCCCTCAAATATTCTCCTATCCATGGTGCCAAACGACCCCTTATAGACTTTTATCTTTAAAATTTAAAAAAAAAAAAAATCAATTATAAGCTAACTTCAATATCTCTTATGTTAATAAGGTGTATTAAATTACTATGCTTTATCTTATTTTAAAATAAAAGTCAATCTATACTCTTTAATCAGGATTTAATATATACGAGACATTTGAAATTATATTCCTCCATATGAAATGACATTAAACTAAATCCATATGCTGATGAGAAGTAATTTGTCCTAATCTCTAATTACTTGTTTTAAACAGTCAATTTAATTACATTTAATTAAACATGATTGATTTCATATATGCTCATTCATAAATCCAAATACTTTTATTGTTATGCACACTTATCTATTTTTTTAAATCAAATGAATTTTATTTTTACAAATTTGATTGTTTAAAATCCATTGAAAATATTACTATATAATCATATAAATATTTTTCCTAGCATAATTGATAATAAAATTCAACAATTTATCTCATCTCACACCTTAGATATATAAGTCTTTACACATATCTTCATTGTATGAATATATGAGATCTTCTTCTAATACTTCTCTGCAATGTGATATTAATTTAGCTACTTTCTTAATGTACTTCTGACTAAGTTAAATCCATGAGCACGACTTTGAGAGTCACATCTGAGTAGCATTTCACCATAACATGACTTTATCACATAATGTAAAAAGGAAAAAATAAACAAATGCTAAACTAGCAAATTCATACAAAAATTTGATTGGAATCAACCCATCGCATGTAGGTATATTGGTGTCGCAACATATCTGACTCAATTTTTACATTGTGAATAATCAAATATTTGTCATCAACACACAATCATGACGTGGGATTCAATCTATGAAGCAATTAATATCTTATTCTACTCATCTTATAAATAAGAGTTATATTTGTACATCTTATATATACATACATGTTATATACATTATTCATGTTGTGCATACATGCACGATAATCTACATCGTGCCCGAAGCAAACCAAACATTTATTGGACAAATGTTGCCTACACATCATTATAAATGATGATCTAAATATTCATATGTATACAATATTAAGAAATTATCACATCCATATATAAGCACATAAACATTAAAAAATCTCAATACAATCTAATGAATAAATAATAACCATCTGATGGACCACACAAAGTCTAACATCTAGGGTGCCCCAGAGATAAAATGGAGGGCCCAAAGCTTTTGGCCGAGCCTGGATAGCAAGGGATATGTTAGGTGGACTGAAGAGGTAGGGAACTAATGAGGATTATCTTGTGCTTGAATAACACTGATAAGCCTGCCCGTGGGCCCATTTCCTTAGGCGTGGGTTAGTTGGACTCGCACTCGTGTCAGTTCAAGGACTGAAAGCTTCAGCCCAGGCCAGTTTCAACCCTAATTTCCGTGTACGTCTCTTCTTTTCACTCGTAGACTTGAATGGAGGGTAAAGACAAGTGTCTGGCCTTCCGTCTGATCAGAAACTACGGCAGCAGACCCATTTTCCTTTGTCTGACATTGAAAGTATGCTTCTTTTATTTTATTTTATTTCATTTCTATTTCCAAAGTCTCAACTAGCCCATGGCAGGGTGTATTCGGACAGCTTCCCGTGTTCACACGTTCCAAAACATGAGCTGTTCATCAGGGATGTTATTAAACCTGATGCCATTAAAGCAACTCAACACGATCGACTATATGAATATATTTCAACTCTGTGGCGACATCATTTAAAAGTAGCAAATAAAAACGGATAATTATAAAAACCTCCTCCTCTCCTCTGTTTTGGATTGTTGCTT
The DNA here is from genome assembly GCA_037074715.1 of Magnolia kwangsiensis. Taxonomy (NCBI): domain Eukaryota; kingdom Viridiplantae; phylum Streptophyta; class Magnoliopsida; order Magnoliales; family Magnoliaceae; genus Magnolia; species Magnolia kwangsiensis. Next base: position 19,785,320 of record CM073572.1, read on the forward strand.
TTGCTTTTCTTATGTGAGTGGTTACACCAATATGTATAAAATAATAAAAATTGGACCATTTCATTTAAAAAGAGTTCGTTTCACACGCATGTGGAACCCATCATTATATATAAAAATGGCATGGAAGGTTAGGCCACGGTAGTTAATCCAATCATCAAGTGGGCTGCATCGTAGAAAATAAATTACACCGACTTAAAATGTCCAATTTCTTATGATAGACTATTCTAAGATTGTCCTAGGACCAATCATAAGGTTTATTTGTCATTTAACCTATTCATAAGGTCACACCTACCTATATGAAAGGAAAAAAAAAATAAATATAAGCTTGATTAGATCCTTCAATAGTTATAAAAGATTTTCAACAGTAATATCAATTTCTACACTTTCCTATGAAGTGGTTTACTTAGATGTTTGAATCAACCTTTTGTTTTTTTTTATCATATATTAGAATGATCTAGAAAAAATAGATGGATAGTGTGGATCTAAGAAATGCATCTTCATGGGTTTCACATAAATTTCATACGTGAAGGTGAGGTATTTGCAATTGTCATAATAAAGAGGTGTTTATCATCAAATTAGCTAACTAAAATTTTAAGATATTTATTATAAATTAATAAATAAATTTAAAAGTAAGTCTACATAACTAAATACCAAAAACTTAATCAGAATAAATTTGTAATATTTATTATAAATTAGTAAATAATTAGAATTAAAAGTATACAGGGAGAATTGTTCAAATCTAAGAAAGAGACAACCATCAAAGGCGCTTACCAAGTCTATCATCCAAACGTCGCTAAAAATAGAAGCTTCTGTCGTGAAGCCGCAGGAGTGCCCAACGGAATCCACATGTTCTGCTCACCCCATCAACACAGGAAGGAATCTAGACGCATCGACGAAAAGAGAGAAACTTTGTTACTCTTGCGGTGTGGTAGTTGATAGGCAGGCGCACTAAAAGATTCTAGACTTAGTAACTCATATCAAACCGCCCAAATACTGGGCCATCTCATAATTTAGATGGATCATAAATCAAAAGTTACAGTGAGTCATTTCTGTAACTTGCCAATTGATGAATATTGAATAGTTGGGAAATTAGAAGCAGCTAATGGCTGGAATTCAATATTAAAATGACCAATTATCAGGGTTTATGATTACTAAATGTTATCTGATTTTGAGGTGATGAATCACCCACGTGAGGGTTCAGCGATTTGGATGGCTTAATTTGAGTTATTTCAGCTCCTGTGTATCAATCACCATTGCCCGAGTATCAAGTAACATTCCAAGAATGACGTTAGCGTCAGAATTCGCCGTAAAAGGACAGCGAATAAAAGTCAATAAAGACAAAATTCCACCGAATGCCATTTCTCTAGGGTCCTCGCGTTGGGAGGGGAACAAGGTTACCCGGAAACAGCATAGTGGGTGTTTACCTTTACCTTGGGGCACATCTTGATGGGTTTTTTTTTTTTTTTTTTGGTATATCCACGCCGTCCATCCGTTTTCACAGACAATTTTAGGACGTATTTTCAAAAATTAAGAAGATCCGAATCTCAGGTGGACCACACCACAGGAAACTGTGGTGATTGAGTGGCCCCATTAAAACTTACTAAGGCCATTGTAAGCAAATCCGCAATGTTTATTTTCCATCTAACCCGTTGATAAGATCAAACAAACCTGGATGAGGTGGATGAAGGGAAAATATAATTATTGGCTTAATCCAAAACTTTTGTGGCATACAAAAAGCTTTTAATGGTCATTCACCACTTTTTTTCAATGGTGTGGCCACTGGGGATTTGGTTCTTCTTAATTTTTGAGATATTTATTCTAAAATGAGCTGGGAAAACTGATGGCCGCCCTGGATATATATAATAAATTCATCTAGGTGGGCCCCACACGGTAAGGATAAAACCTAATCCGCTCGTGATCGGCTGACCCGAAAATCTGGTCCGCCTGTACGAGTGCTTTGGACTGTTGTCTCAAAAATCACGATCATCGCACAATTCTTTCCATCTGATGTGACCGATAAAATAACTCAGATGAAAAGTTAACAGTCGAATACGTATTTGAATGAATTTAAACCATGGAAAAGTAATGAATAAGATTGTCTAAAAGATTTTATTTCTAAAAAGTTAGTCACCCAAGACGTATGTGAAAACGTAGAAAAAAATCAGTCAAACTTCAAAATTTTCAAAAATGAAGCTTCTACCTTTTTCTTATATATATATATATATATATATATATATATATATATGTGTGTGTGTGTGTGTGTGTGTGTGTGTGTGTGTGGAGATGAATGAAAAAGAGATATAAAATCTCTACCATAAGAGAAAAAATACTATATGCACTATGGATTTTTTATTTATTTGGCGACCTATAGCTTTTAGCAAAGCAGATTGCTTGCACCACCCCCACAGGTATATCCCAATGTTATGATGTGGCCCAAGCTCTAAGGGCCTGTTTGGTCGGGCAGATCCCATGCTATTAGGAGAGATGGGATCAATTTTGAGGTAATGGTGGTGGTGTTAGTGGATTGTCTTAAGATCCATGGTATTGCTTACATCCTGGACAAGTTCACTGTGTCTGTTTGGCACGCCTTCCATATCCCAAGATTTTATCATCCAATCCATTCAACTAAGGGATAAGATCAATTTTAAAGTAATGATGGTGATATCAATGGATTGTCTTAAGATCCATGAGATGGCTTATATCCTAGGACAAGTTCACTGGACTTATTTGGCTCGTCATGCCTATCCAAGGATATTATCAATCCCATCCCACCTAATACTATGGGATCTGCTTGGTCCAAACAGGCCCTAAAGGACCCACCATGTTGTATATGTTTTATCTATGTGTACATCATTATTTTGCTAACTTGTTTTAGAACAAGAACTCAAAAATAATGCAGATCTAAAACTAAAATTGACTACATAGAAAAAAGTAGGAATCGGATGCTCATAGTTGAAAATTTCCTCTCTATTATGAGATCTTCTAAAATATAATTCTTTATTGGGATGACATTGTACCAAAATCACGCGTGAAACAGAACCAATTTCTCCTTATCCGTCATTTGTCCTAAATCATTATTTTAATTTTTGAAAACATTTTTTCATAAATATAAATTTACATTGTTACCCTTGTTTTCCTTTCACAAGGTAAAATTACCTAATTACCCTTATTTTTAGAGGATAAAAAACCAGAGAACACTAATAAAGATGGATTAGCTAGAGCTTAGTAGTGAGATTTGAAACTTAACTTTTGTCTAGAAGTATGGGCTTACCATGATGTATGTGTTGTATCTACATTGTTCATCTATCTGGCGAAATCATTTTAAACCATAAGCTAGATCCAAAGCTCAAGTGGACCCTACCAAGAAAACAGTGGGGATTGAACACCCATTGTTAAAAAATTCTTGCGGCTAAAGAAGTTTTCAATCAAGTTGACATTTATGTTTTCCCTTCATTAATGTCTGTGTTAACTTATGAACAGGTTGAATCTATATAATAAAAAATAAAAATAAAAAACAAAAAACCATTATAATGGGCCTTAAGAAGGTTTTAACGGTAGCTTCCACTGCCCCCACTATTTTATGCGGCGGAGTCCATTGGGCTTTTAATCCACCTCATTCTTTGGCTTGTACCTTAAAATGATCTCTCCAAATGGATGGACAGTGTGGATACAACATATACATCATCATGGTGGGGCTCATGGAACTCGGTGACATCACTTCGTAGGCACACACCATAACAATTAGTCACACGTGTAACAATACAGTGCAAGATCTAATCCATCCATTGAGCTAATTTGACCTTGCACATGTTTTCTCATGATGAAAATATGTCATATATCCATCATGTCCATCCTTTTTCTATATCATGTTAGAAATGTCTAGGAAAATTAGGAATATAGGTAGGAAAATGTCTTCTATAGAAACCTTCGTGTTCATAATGTCATTTTAATTGGATGAGCTTAAAGCACAATCATGCTAGTCTAATCTAAGACTTTTGTGGCACTGCGAATGTTTCGTTCTGGAAACTTTGAATTCATACTGGTTCCTGCGTTCATTTATGAGTGCCTAGTCATACGCTGCAGCAGTCTGCCCGTGACCCAGGCACAGATTCCAATGCTCGAAGCTATATGGGGCTTAAAAAGATGTCGTGAGAAATCCACTCCGTCCATCTATTTTTCAAGACCACGATATAACAGGATTCTAAAAATCAGGCTAATCAAAAACTCATTGGCCATACCACACAAAACAGTGGCAACTGAACGCCTGGGGGTGGTAGAAGTGTTGTATGGCAATGATACTGTGCCTATAGTTTATCTGAGTGGTAAAATTCCTATGAACGGTTTGGATGGCATATCAACATTATGGTCAGCTCTAGGAAGGTTTCAATGGTAGACATTTTTGCTCCCATTATTTCATTGGTATGGCCCGCCTTAGTTTTGGATCTATCTGATTTTAAGTTTTCTATCCTATTCTGTGCTGTAAAAATAGATAGACGGTTTGGATTTTTCACAGGCCTCTCTGCGAGTTCCACTGAGCCCCAAACACAGGTATACCTCTGCGCCCATGGTTACTGGCAATCCACGCAGCCTGTCTATCATATCTACTCATTAAAATTTTTTTACTTTGGAGCACTAATAAGCATTATATTTGCTGCACATGTGGTAACATGTCACTTTTTAATATGTTTGTGATCCAACCGAGTTTATACACATGACTTGAGAATACATGTCATGGTAGCATCACCTCATTGTATACTACATTGCCACATAATGTAGAGTAATAAGGACATGTATTACTTATAAGATTAGCATACTCAGAAAATGATTAGACTGGAATCAACCTAGTGTTGAAGTAATTAGTTTCACATGTGATTCCATTCACACATCATAGATGATCAAGCTATCATTATCTACACAATCGTCGCATGAAATCCATCCAATCAACTAATGATCCATCTCCACCGAAGATAAAGTCGAGCATGTTGGTCTCTTGTGAGGTCTCATCTTAATCACACCATAAATCATGATAGAGATATATCTCTTATATATACTGAGACAAAGAGAGAAGAATGCACACCTATTTACTAGTTCTTACCTGAACTGTGAGAACTTTTTAGAACTAATTTCTTATAATGTGAATTCAAAATCTGAACCACGCATGTGATGTGACATCCTATGAAACTGTTGGGCCTCACTTTTATCCTGAATCAAAACTTTGGTGATCCATGGCAAAATGCCTTTCTTTTTACTTTTATATATTGTCACAAAAGTTTCATAAAGTGTTGCATCACATAAACATTTTAGATTTTAAACCCATATAACGGGAGATGAGGTCGAGTTGTGTGGGCCCCACCGTGATGCGTGTCGAACATCAACACCTTGCATTTGATGGGTCCTCTTTAGGTTATTTAATATCTCAAAAATCAGCCGTATATGGAACTCAGGTGGGCCATACCATCTAAACCATGTGAAGACATGCCTAAAACATATAAAAGTATTTGGTGGGTCCACTTGAGTTTTGTATGCTGTAGAAATTTGGTATGACCCCCATCTAAGTGGGACACACAATAGATTGGCTAGATTTGTGAATCACACCTCGATGGGCCAAATAAATGATTACGAATGTTTTAATAGGAGAGTAACCCCTATCAACTGTTGTATGTGGTGCAACTCTCTAAAGTTATCGAGTAACTTGATTTTTAAGCCCGTAGCCCAACATGGAATGGTGCATCTGATTAATAGGATAGATGTTCGATATACATCACGATGAGGCCTACCTCATAGGAAGTGTTGAAGTCAAAATTCGGACCACCCTCCACTCAATGTGGCAGACCTTTGACGAACCTTGGTCCTGTGCAAAAGGGTGAGCAAGAGTCTGGCTAAGCCGAATGACCCTTCAATGCCTAAGTTAGGCTAGAGAATCTGGGTCTAAGTCGAATGTAGTAAGAGTGTGCGAGATCGTGCATACCTGTAGTAATGGGGTCCCCTAGTATTTATATATGTGGGTTAGACAATCCATGTTTGTCAATCTCAGCGTAATTCCCTCAATCAGTAAGATATTATGATCGTAAAGATGTTATTTGTAATTTTTGGATCGCGTGGCGTATCGTGTCTTAAAGGAGTGTATCGTTGGGCAAGATCGTCGGTCCCGTTCATGCTCAGGTCGATCTCTAAACTCGGCGCATGAAGTACCTTCACAAGCTCGCTCTCAACCTTGGCACATAATACGCCCATGCTTGGACTCGGCCTCGGCCTCGGCGCATGCCATATACATGTCCTGACTTAACCTTAGATTGTACAGACATGAAATCAAGCTCCTAAGGTCAGAATCCATCGATGGGTTACTGAGGTCGGAGTTCGCTACTTGATGTCGATAATGAAGATCAGGGCTTGGCTTAACCATTCTTCTTTGAATGAGGTCGAAGATTTATGTTAGCAAATCAAAATTACAGTTTCGAATCATGACTTAGGAATTGGGCCCTAACGCTATGTTCTCCTTCCGGTGTCTTATCATCTGAGGTGTGTGGCTAAGGCTGATCTCAATTATCTTTCTACAAATTTTCCCATAACAGTAAGTTCCTATGAGGTTGACCTCGTAGTATCATTGTGTGTTTGTATATTCTACTATACATTAACATTGGAAGTAAGTCATTTAAGCGTGAGTATACCACAACTCATCCGCATATTCAATTTCCCACGTAGCAACCCTCCACTAGATACATAACCATACATAACCTTACCATGTGCCAATACACTTAACGGGCCGCATCAAGTCTAACATGTGATGTGGTTATACGGGCTAACCTGGCACGTAACCTTACCTTGTGACACGTGGAGAGATGGCCCTGCCGCGTTACGGTTTCTCCGTGGTCAGAGATTAGGTGGGACAGATAAGTTCCCTTTCTTAGCCATGCAAGAAACTCTACCCGTCAAGCGTGTAGAAAACAGCACATGTACACGCATATCTGACATCATGCTTACTAACCAGAACGGCACATGACTGCAAATCCTATCTCCTCGTGAAGATGCATTTGGCACATTGCGACCAGACGAAGAGTGGACCAGATCACGTGTATCTAATCGATGACCACTGGACGCCTCATGGCTAAATTGTTAACGGTCCACATTGATTTCCATCAGGGCCGTTAGATTTGACACGATATCTGTATACAGAGGGGCCATCAAAGCAGAATGAGTATGCGATGGATCCCGCCGCCTTTGATGGTGCACTCATGGGCAAAACCGTCGATTGGCTGATGGACCAAAAATTCACTCATCTAACAATCCTGACCGTTAGTAATGGGGCTTCCACTATGAACTTCAATTTTCCAATTAGCTTTACTTTTTTTGTGGTGGCCCACCAAATGCGATTACGTACGAAGGCCCATATTCCGCAGACATAAAAGGAACTGCGTGGAAACAACCTCCTTTTTTTTTCTTCTTTTGCGTATGAAAGCTCCAGAGAAGAAACAGGAAAGAGAGAAACGTGGCAGGAAAGGAAAATTACATCATCTCGCCACGTGTATGGATCGGAACCGTCAAATACCACAAGGAAAGAAGCTTCCGGACGCGGATTGCGTAGCCACGAACGGGCAGTTCTGTAGGCAGGCCAAACGTGATGTATCTTTCTATCCACTCCGTCCATCCATTCTCTCAGATTATTTTAAGGTATATAAATAAAAACGATGCAGACCCAACGCTCAAGTTTACCACACAAAATAATAAGCTTGGATTGCATTAAATGCAGGAATCTGTGGTGTGGCCCATTTGAGGGTTGGATCTACCTCGATTTTGTTTTCATATTTTAAAATGATATGATAAAAGGGATGGACGGCATGGATAAAGATATAAATCAAGGTGGGCCCTCTACATAACTGACCGTTCGTGGCTAGAGATGGGCGGGGGTAGGACGCAATCCGCGTCCGAAGCTTCCGGGTAAACGTACCAGAGGGTTCGAAGAAATTGTGGGTCTTGTCTTTTTCCACTCTGTCCAGAGAAAGAAAATATAAAAATAAAAAACCCTCCACCTTTTATTTCAAGTCTCTCAATTCCTCTACTTTTTTGAGATTTCTCCTTTCACCTTCTCTCTCGAATTATGAACGAGGGCTCGGATCCCGACGTAGTCAGGGTTTCGTAAATGGAGAAGAAAGGAAACGAGAAGCGTCTGTCATACTCTCGTTCTCATTGGACTCTCATGAACTGCGGTATGCTCTCAGGGTTCTACTGCTGGGATTGGGAGTTCTTGACTGCGCTTCTGCTTTTCTGTTAGAAATTAAAATTCCTGCAAAAACCCATCTCTCTCTCTCTATCTCTATTCTTTTCTCTTTTTTCTTTACCTGGTTTTGGTATTTTGGGGGTTTGTGGAGGGGTAAAAAGGGAAAAATGAGTTCGCATGGGAGAAGCGTGCCAGCACCGTTCCTGACGAAGACATACGAGCTGGTGGAGGATGCGAAGACGGATGATGTGATATCATGGAACGTGTGCGGGAGCACGTTTGTTGTATGGAAGCCTGCGGAATTCGCAAAAGATCTGCTTCCCAATTACTTCAAACACAATAACTTCTCTAGCTTCGTGCGACAGCTCAACACCTACGTAAGTTAAAATCCTCCCTCCCTGCCTTTTTATCTCTTCTTCTCCATGGTATCTTCAAGATCCGAGGCATTCATTAGGTGGGACCAACTACCACCATTCCTCGGCCCAAAAATAGTTCAGAATCGCCTATCTACACCGTACATGCAACAGACGATCCCAATAAAAACTCATATGTGCCACACCAATGGAAACACGCAGGATTGAATCTAAAACCTGTGAGTTCACGTGGTGTGGCTAGCCTGAGTATTGAATCAAGCTGGACTTTGTACATTCACTTCATCTCGGTGAGTCACACCTGATGAACGGTTTTGATGAAAGATAGAGACCGTGGTGACCTCACACATAAACCCATGGTTGGGTCTGTGGTGTGGCCCACCTGATTTGTGAACTGAATTTTTGCCTCTGGGCTGAGCAGCACACCTGATGTACGGATTTCAATGTCATGCATACAACATGATGAGCCAATAAACCAGTTTTAGTGTAAACGGGTGTTTGGGATTCCGCTTCCCTAAAAAATGGACTCGGATTTCGATAGTCGATAGTGACCCCTTAAAAAACAACGTGGGTGCTTGAAAAGCTCCGTAGGCACACCATGATGTATGCGTTTTATCTACCGGTCCATCCGTTTGTTAATTTGAGGGCGTGAGCTCGAAACTGAGGCAGATCCAAAGGCTAAGATGACCACACCACAGGAAGCAGTGGGGATAATAACGCAGTTGCTTAAACCTTCTCAGGGTCCCCCTAATGCTTGTTTACCATCTATCCTATGTATAAAGTCACGTGAACTTTTTATTTGTTTTTTACATACGTTTCATGCACAATCACCGCAGTGGGATTTCACCAAAATGAGTACTGAACCCCTAGCCTTGTGTTAGAGCTCTTGAGAGTCTCCTAACCTAAAATAATAAGACAAAATGGACCAATGATGCAGATAAAACACCTACATCGTGATAGGGCAAGGGCCCACAACTTTTCCAACACCAAGGGTAGTGGAGGGGTCACTACTGAATTCGAGCCCCAAAACTCAGGGTGTTGTACATCAATCCGTGGATTGTTTGAGAAATAAGATGGTTGGAAAACTTTGAACAAAGAAAGACCAGTGGTGTAGGCTCCACCATGGCGTAGATGTTTTATTTATACTGTTCATCCATTTTGCCAGCTCAATTTAAGGAAGAGCCCAAATTGAGATTTTGAAGTATATCCAAATCTTAGGTAGACTAAACCATAGGAAAACAGTGGGGATAAGAAATCTCTGTTAAATTCTTTTTAGGGTGCACAGTGATGTTTGTTTGTCATACAGTCTATTCTTAAGTTCGTACATACGTGTGGATGATGGAAAACAGAATTCTCAGCTTAATCCAAAACCTCTGATGCTCCCTAAGAAATTTTCAATGATAGATGTTCAATTTCTATTATTTCCTGTAACGGGTCTACTTGGACTTTGGATATGGTTCAATTTTGAGCTCATGCCTCAAAATGAGTGGTCAAAACACATATATCATGGTAGGCCCACAGTCCTTAAACCATGCAGCTACAAGGTGCTGGGTTCACTGTGCAATCCGCTCCCTTAGTTCATTGTACACGTGTCTTAGCAAGGGGATGTTGTTTGGGAGTTCAGATCCTCTGTTTGCCACAGGCGAGATTTTCCTGCTTCCCTGCGTAGTCATTGGTCCATGCCAATACATTGTCAGCACTGCATCATTAAATCCAGTGCGTGATGATCTGGTCCAATTAGATTGCAACAAGCAGTATTTTTTTGATTGTGGCAAGTAGATGATCTGTATTCATACGAATTTTGAATTTCCTGCGACTTACAATGCTTGTTCCAGGGTGCCTGTGGGCCACATAGACAGCACTCTATCCATCAAGTTCCCCACCTCATGCTATAAAGTGATTAATAAAAAGAGCGAATCCAAAACCCAAGTGGGCCTTTTCACGTAAAACAGTTGGGTTGGAACCCCACCATTGAAACCTTCTCGAGGCCCACTGTAATGTTCACATGCGACCACGTGGGTAAAAGGAAAATTCGTATATTAGCTTGATGGAAAACTCCTGGAGCTGTCGAAAAGGTTCCAACTACGGGAGAATTTCAATTGACTTTTCAATCTCCCTGAGGGCCTGTTTGGCCGGGCAGATCCCATGGTATTAGGAGGGATGGGATCAATTTTAAGGGAATGATGGTGGTGTCAGTGGATTGTCTTAAGATCCATGGGATTGCTTATATCCCGGGACAAGTTCACTGGGTCTGTTTGGCATGCCCTGCATATCCCGGGATTTTACCTTCCAATCCATCCAACCAACGGATAGGATCAATTTTAAGATAATGATGGTGATGTCAGTGGATTGTCTAAAGATCCATGGGATTGCTCATATCCCAGGACAAGTTCACCGGATCTGTTTGGCTCGTCATGTCTATCCTAGGATATTGCCGATCCCATCCCTCCTAATACCGTGGGATCTGCCTGGCCAAACAGGCCCTGATTGTTCAGACGAACATCCTAACATAAGTAGGTTCCAGGGATGGATGTCAAGCAGACATCACGGTGCCCACACAGCTTTTTGTTACACTTCCTCCTCGGTTTTTTTGGTATTTCAAGAGTTCTATGATACTCAGGATGTGTATGAGGCTTGATACGCAGTCACTTGGAAATTGTTCACTTGGCATGAGGTAACTCAAAGCGACTAGATTAATAATCCAATGGTTAGATGATCAAAAGCTTATTTTTTGGCTCGTGGACATCAAGAACAGGTATCATAATTTGAAAAGTTTAATTGAACTAATTATATGGCATGTGTGCAATTTTTAAGTACTTTCTAATTGCCAGCGTATCATTCATCAGCCGCCGGAGTATGTTCGTTTGTGTTTTAAAAATGTGAATCGAGGTGGGCTTTTAAGGTGGTGGTGTACGCTTGGCTGTCCATAGCCCCAGCTGGGAGCATTCATGGAATAAGAGATGATCAATTTTCAATCTATACCATCCCTTCATCCATGATGCAAAAATCAGATCCGATCACGACCCATTGAGAACAATCTCGATCAAGAAAAATAATACGGGAGGACTTTTTTAAAGTAGTCACAGTCCCTTTCGTTTGTCGCTTGTCCATCGGATGGAAAACGACAGCAGACGGGTTGGGAATCCATTTCCTAAGTAGTAGGTGACTGCAAAAAGAGGCAAATATAGCCAACCATTCTTGACCGTCCAAACAACTCTCCATTGTGGCGTAAAAAGACAGAAATTCCGCTCGCGTTTACTCTTTCTTATCTAAAATTGACAGCGGATATACCCTTCTTAAAGAATATCTCTTCCCGGGCTACTTTCGTCCATTGCAAGGGAGCGAATTTCCAGATGCCCCTTAGAACCTGTGGGCCCCACCGTGTTGACTGTGTTTCTACCAGCTCTTTTTTTTTTTTTTTGGTAGGACATAATCTCAAAGTGGGCCACCAAAAGAAACGGTGATCCCCCACCATTGAAACCTTCTTGGCCACGGAAGTTTTGGATAAGGTTCTACAAAGGTTTCAACGCTAGCTGCCATTTCCGTTCCCACTGGTCTGGCCTACTTGAGTTTGGAATCTTCTTATCTACATCTTTTTTTTCATTTTCTAATGTCCTAACAAGAGTTGAAGAATCGCTGGCGTGCTAAAACGATGGGATGATTTGGACTGTCCATCTTCTCGTTACTATAATAAATAATTATGAGCCATAATCACCGTAGAGTGATGATCCTGACTGTTGATTTACCAAGTTGAATGAGGGCCATTAAAAATCTTCTTTCAAATTGGTCTGGATCCAAACATTGGACCATGATCGGCACGTGGGCCCAATGAGGCCACACAGCCGAGTGGGAGATGCAAAGGAACTCGAAATAACAATATAATATCTTCCCGAAACGCAGGGCTTCCGCAAGATCGTGTCGGAGAGATGGGAATTCGCGAATGAGTTCTTCCGCCGAGGAGAGAAAGAACTCCTCCGCGAGATCCACCGCCGAAAAAACGTGTCCGCATCACCAACGGCTCAGATCTCCGTCAGCGTCGCGAAACTCAACGGCCCACCTTCACCCTCGTCGGGCGAAGACCGAACATCGTCTTCTACTTGTTCTCCAAACCCTTCCCCGAGAAATCGCACCTCGGCCGATACAGTTACGACAAAGACAACTGCTACAACCGATTTATCGGACGAGAACGAGAAACTGCGAAAAGACAATTTAGTCCTAAGCTCGGAGCTGGCGCAGGCGAAGAAGCAATGCGAGGAACTCCTGGAATTTCTCTCCAAGTACGTTGACATCGATCGCGAGAAGATCGAATGTATTATGAAGGGAGAAGGACCGTTGAAAGCAGAGGTAGAAGAAGAAGGTGAAGGAGAAGATGGGGAAGCATTTGAAGGAGAAGAGGAATGTTTGAAGCTTTTTGGAGTGTGGGTGAAGAATAAGAAGAAGAGGGTGCGTACGGATATTGGTGGTGCTGTGACGCCTTTGAAGGAGATGAAGGTAGGCTATCGTGCGCTGTGGGCGAACGAGACTAGCAAGGTCTGTTTGTGACTGCTGTTCGGGCTTATGCGTGTGTTAAGAAAGCACGCACGTGTGTCCATGCTTTGGGCTTTTTTTACTTTTTTTTTTTTCAAGGCTGAGGGCAAAAATTCTCGTGCCAGCTTATAAATAGGGCGTTTGGCTGTACACAATTTGTTAATAGCGTTTTATTTTTGTAGACTATTTTATCACTTGTTTGGATATTGAAGTGTTGGGCCTGGATCCATTAATGAGCTGTCCGGATTGGTCACATGTTTTCCAGTCCTACCGGTTGCAGGAACCGTGTCCTTAGTTTGGTTGGTAGGGAGGCTTAAAAATGAGTTTTATCTCATTTTAGTTAATTATAATTATGTATTATATATTATCATTTTTATTCATCAAGATCACTTTTAAACCTGAACAAAAAGAAATATGATTTTTAATACATAACAGTTAACTAAAATGGGATGAACTCATTTAAGCTATATTGACCGTTTGTTTTCATTGGATATTAATTGTAAAATTTTCAAATTCACACTTATATAAATGTGTAAGTTTGGAGAGAAAAAATAATAATAATAATAATAATTTCGTAAATTCTTTCAAAAAAATATTCTTTTAAAGAACCCAAAAAGTTAATTTCTTTATGTTTACCATTGTAATAAATATTCTTTAAATTTTTTATTTTTAGTTTTTTTTACGGATTTAGATGTGTCTTAAATTTATGTATTTACAACGGTGTGGATTTGAGAAATTCATTAATTTAACAAATTCTTAACATTATATAAATTGAGGAGGTTTGAAATCTATGAATTTCACAAATATCTATATCAAATCCCTCAAGAGTCCTTAAAAATAAAATTTGTCAAATTCAAATTTCATATAAATATATGAATCTAATGAGTTCATGAATTTAGCAAATTCAAGTTCTCATTTCAACAAGCTCATGCAGGGCCTAAGAGATAACAATTCTTTGTTGTTTCTAAGAGAGACAAAGGATGTACTTTACTAATTATAATGTCTTGAAAAATCATATAAAAAGGTGCACTTAATATTAAATTTATGACATTTTTTATTTTACTAATTACAATTTTAAAAAATGAGTAATGATTACAATTATTTTATTTGTTTGGGGACATTAATTGCAGTTGACTCCACTAATTACATTGTTTGATTTATAACGATAAAAATGTAATAACAGTAATTTTACATTACTTTATTGCTAAATCAACATCTAAATAAATCTTTTTATTTTCATTGGATATCAATTGTAAAATTTTCAAATTCACACCTACATAAATGTTTAAATTTGGAGAGAAAAAAAAAATAATAATAATAACTTAGTAAATTCTTTCAAAAAAATATTCTTTTAAAGCACTCAAAAAGTTAATTCCTTTATGTTGACCATTGTAATAAATATTCTTTAAATATTTCGTTTTTAGTTTTTTTTTTTAAGGATTTGGATGTGTCTCAAATTTATGTATTTACAAAGGTGTGGATTTGAGAAATCCATTAATTTAACAAATTCTTAACATTATATAAATTGAGGAGGTTTGAAATATATAGATTTCACAAATCCCTATATCAAATCCCTCACCCGGAGGAGTCCTTAAAAATGAAATTTGTCAAGTTCAAATTCCATATAAATATATGAATCTAATGAGTTCATGAATTTAAGAAGTTTGGGTTCTCATTTCAACGACCCCATACAGGGCCTAAGAGATAATAATCCTTTGTTGCTTCTAAGAGAGACAAAGGGTGTACTTTACTAATTATAATGTCTTGGGAAATCAGATAAAAAGATGCACTTAATATTAAATTTATGACATTTTTTATTTTACCAATTATAATTTAAAAAAAATGAGTAATGATTATAATTATTTTATTTCTTTGGGGACATTAATTGCATTTGACTCCATTAATTACATTGTTTGATTTATTACGATAAAAATATAATAACAATAATTTTACATTACTTTATTGCTGAATCAACATCTAAATAAATCCTTCGTTTTCATTGAATATCAATTGTAAAATTTTCAAATTCACACGTACATAAATGTTTAAGTTTGGAGAGAAAAAAAAAATAAAATAACTTAGTAAATTTTTTCAAAAAAATATTCTTTTAAAGCACTCAAAAAGTTAATTCCTTTATGTTTACCATTGTAATAAATATTCTTTAAATTTTTCGTTTTTAGTTTTCTTTAAGGATTTGGATGTGTATCAAATTTATGTATTTATAACGGTGTGGATTTGAGAAATTCATTAATTTAACAAATTCTTAACATTATATAAATTGAGGAGGTTTGAAATTTATGAATTTCACAAATCCCTATATCAAATCCCTCATCCGGAAGAGTCCTTAAAAATGGAATTTGTTAAGTTCAAATCCCATATAAATATATGAATCTAATGAGTTTATGAATTTAACAAATTTGGGTTCTCATTTCAACGACCCCATACAGGGCCTAAGAGATAATAATCCTTTGTTGCTTCTAAGAGAGACAAAGGGTGTACTTTACTAATTATAATGTCTTGGGAAATCAGATAAAAAGATGCATTTAATATTAAATTTATGACATTTTTTATTTTACCAATTACAATTTTTTTTAAAATGAGCAATGATTATAATTATTTTATTTGTTTGGGGACATTAATTGCATTTGACTCCACTAATTACATTGTTTAATTTATTACGATAAAAATATAATAACAATAATTTTATATTACTTTATTGCTGAATCAACATCTAAATAAATCCATTGTTTTCATTGGATATCAATTGTAAAATTTTTAAATTCACACTTACATAAATGTTTAAGTTTGGAGAGAAAAATAATAATAATAATAATAACTTAGTAAATTCTTTCAAAAAAATATTCTTTTAAAGCACCCAAAAAGTTAATTCCTTTATGTTTACCATTGTAATAAATATTCTTTAAATTTTTCGTTTTTAATTTTTTTAAAAGATTTGGATGTGTCTCAAATTTATGTATTTACAACGGTGTGAATTTGAGAAATCCATTAATTTAACAAATTCTTAACATTATATAAATTGAAGAGGTTTGAAATCTATGGATTTCACAAATCCCTATATCAAATCCCTCACCCGGAGGAGTCCTTAAAAATGGAATTTGTTAAGTTCAAATTCCATATAAATATATGAATCTAATGAGTTAATGAATTTAATAAATTTGGGTTCTCATTTCAACGACCCCATACAGGGCCTAAGAGATAATAATCCTTTGTTGCTTCTAAGAGAGACAAAGGGTGTACTTAACTAATTATAATGTCTTGGGAAATCAAATAAAAAGATGCACTTAATATTAAATTTATAACATTTTTTATTTTACCAATTACAATTTTTTAAAAAATGAGTAATGATTATAATTATTTATTTGTTTGGGGACATTAATTGCATTTGACTCCACTAATTACATTGTTTGATTTATTACAATAAAAATATAATAACAGTAATTTTACATTACTTTATTGCTGAATCAACATCTAAATAAATCCTTTGTTTTCATTGGATATCAATTGTAAAATTTTTAAATTCACACCTACATAAATGTTTAAGTTTGGAGAGAAAAAAAAAATAACTTAGTAAATTCTTTCAAAAAAATATTCTTTTAAAGCACCCAAAAAGTTAATTCCTTTATGTTTACCATTGTAATAAATATTCTTTAAATTTTTCGTTTTTAGTTCTTTTAAAAGATTTGGATGTGTCTCAAATTTATATATTTACAACGGTGTGGATTTGAGAAATCCATTAATTTAACAAATTCTTAACATTATATAAATTGAGGAGGTTTGAAATCTATGGATTTTACAAATCCCTATATCAAATCCCTTACCCGGAGGAGTCCTTAAAAATGGAATTTGTCATATTCAAATTCCATATAAATATATGAATCTAATGAGTTGATGAATTTAGCAAATTCGGATTCTCATTTCAACGACCCTATACAGGGCATAAGAAATAATAATCCTTTATTGTTTCTAAGAGAGACAAAGGGTGTACTTTACTAATTATAATGTCTTGGGAAATCAGATAAAAAGGTGCACTTAATATTAAATTTATGACATTTTTTATTTTACCAATTACAATTAAAAAAAAAAGAGTAATGATTACAATTATTTTATTTGTTTGGGGACATTAATTGCATTTGACTCCACTAATTAAATTATTTGATTTATTACGATAAAAATGTAATAACAGTAATTTTACATTACTTTATTGTTAAATTAACATGTAAATAAATCCTTTGTTTTCATTAGATATCAATTGTACAATTTTCAAATTCACACCTGCATAAATGTTTAAGTTTGGAGAGAAAAAATAATAATAATAATAACTTAGTAAATTCTTTCGAAAAAATATTCTTTTAAAGCACCCAAAAAGTTAATTCCTTTATGTTTACCATTGTAATAAATATTCTTTAAATTTTTCGTTTTTAGTTTTTTTGAAGGATTTGGATGTGTCTCAAATTTATGTATTTACAACGGTGTGGATTTGAGAAATCCATTAATTTAACAAATTCTTAACATTATATAAATTGAGGAGGTTTGAAATCTATGGATTTCACAAATCCCTATATCAAATCCCTTGGAGGAGTCCTTAAAAATGGAATTTGTCAAATTCAAATTTCATATAAATATATGAATCTAACGAGTTCATGAATTTAGTAAATTTGGATTCTCATTTCAACGACCCTATACAGGGCCTAAGAGATAATAATCCTTTGTTGTTTCTAAGAGAGACAAAGGGTGTACTTTACTAATTATAATGTCTTAAGAAATCAGATAAAAAAGTGCACTTAATATTAAATTTTTGACATTTTTTATTTTACCAATTACAATTAAAAAAAATGAGTAATGATTACAATTATTTTATTTGTTTGGGGACATTAATTGCATTTGACTCCACTAATTAAATTGTTTGATTTATTACGATAAAAATGTAATAACAGTAATTTTACATTACTTTATTGCTAAATCAACATCTAAATAAATAGATACCGGTGCTTGAATTGAAGCTTTCAATGTAATATAATGTAATTAAAAACTTTCTCTTACTATGCACGTGTAGTTGACCCATACAATGTGCAGCGATAATTGTTTAAACAAACATTATGAAATAGCAGAATGAATTTATATTTTACATTGAGTTGTGGTAATTCATTCCACACATGAAGCATCTACCTATAACTATTTGGATCATCCAAATTGTGGGTCCCATTGTGGATGGATCACATCTTTAAATCACTTTGACCAATTAATCCTAACCATCCATTTATGACTACAAAATAGATGGTTCAAAATAAAATAGTTAGTTGTCCAAATTAAAAATAAAATAAAATAAAAGGTTAATGATGTCTCCTTTGCACAAAGTTTCAACTATACTCCATTCATAGTTGGGACAAAGATTTGGACAATCTAGATTACCATACAACTAGAGCATGTGTGCATTTGAAGTGTTATCACCATGTTTTTATATGGTAAAAAACTAACACTTGAATCTCGCAATCATATAGCGTTTGGTTAGATAATTATTATGTTCCTTAATTAGTCAAGTTACATCAATTAAATTTATGCAAACTCAAGGTGTTAATGTAGTTTTATTTTCTAAAGGGAGATGCGATAATTTTGGAAACCCTAGATTTTATTGGCATCATTCTTACTGTCAAGCCTAGTCTTAGTATTTATATTATTGTTTGGCTAAAATTCATCACGCATGCATGCTAGAGCCGGATGCAGCTTAATTTGAACCAAACTCCTTTTGATCTCAGGCATCAACAAATAGTGATTAAGACTAGATCTGTGAAGATTGATTGTCTAACCACCAATTATATAAAATCAGGCACTGTACAAAGGAGAGGGTTCGTCCATCAAACAAATTCTTTTCTTGCCTTTTGGTAAAAAGTACTTCAATATTCATGTGATTGCAATCATAATTCAACGTCAAAACAAAATAGAGAATGAATATATAATTAGAGAAAAGTTAAAAATATTTTTATTAATGATCTTACAATATGGACATTCTAACTTAACAAACGATAATATGTTTGTCGCCCAATGTAGGCTAAGGTTCACAGTAAGGTAGTTGTGAAGTGCGAGACGTTCGTTACTTAAATGAAAATCGAGCTTCGTGACAAGACAAACAATGGACGGTAGATCTTTGATAGTTTATCCATTACTTGGTAAAAAAACAGACTTCATGACGAGATTTCTACTGGGTAATAGTGTATTCAAGGACTTGGTGGAAACTAAGTACGTAGCTGGATGGTTATGATTCTATTATTTGTTCATTGTTTGATATGAAATAAACTTTGTGGCGAAATGGACGGTGGAATCACCTAACGTGTAACAAGAAAAGACCCACAAATTTCCATTCAAAACTAAACAATCTTTCCTACAATCCAGTAAAATGCCATAGATGAAGGATGGAGAAATAAATTAAGAAAAAAACTACAAACTCATGCTATGAGCAGTATTGTACTGGTGAGCGATGTGGAGTAAAATCAAAATAAAATAAAGAGATTGAAATTGCGGTAGGACCGCTGTTACAGAAGTATGGATATATAACCAAATATCTCAAGGGGGTGAATAAGACTTTTAAAACTTTAATCATTATTGACTGAAAATTATACCAATTTTTAACTTGAGTTAAGTAGGGTTATCATGGAATCAACTTAGATAGTGAAAATCTAACTAATGTATCATATCAAACATGTATCGTGCATAATTTAAACATTCAATTAGTCAATACATATGAGCACAAATAATCACCACAAACACAACAATATATAGTGGTTCGGTTATGTGCCTACTTCACTCCTTGTTGATACACTCCCCCTTAAAATACTGTGTCAGATTTCACTATCAAATGGTTTTAAATCAGGTTAACCATTAACCTTTACAACCTACTACGAACACTGGAAATTGCCGCCTACGCTGATTTATGTTTAAGGGTATGTGGATTGATTTGGATTGATGATGTAATAGACTTGGAGTCACCACTAGTCACTTAACCCAAAATCCTACAGTTGGATAGAACCTACAGAATATGTAAAACTAGAGAATCCAGAGACTCTCTTACTTTAAGTTGACTTCTAATCTGCAATTTGAGATTCTGAGTAAGGGACCTCGGTTACAAAAATGGAAGGTGTTAGGCACTATCTCTATCTGTACAGATATATAATCTCTACTTCGTATGATAAAATAGTCTTAAGAGATAAGATGATAAGATTGAAATGTAGGCAGACTCGGATTTCTGATATGGTAAGGTCCGAAATCCTGGCAAGCCGTAGAGCATACAACTGTCCGAATGGGGAAGACCAATGTAGCGAGTGCTAGGACATCTAGAGTGTTGGACCTAGAGTTAACACTCCTAGATTTGAAAGATCTGACGATATAGGAACCGTTAAACAATCTTGACCCTAAGCCATAGAACAATCCCTGTAGTAGAAATGGTATGAAACCATCTAACGTATAATTATAGGCTGTGGATTACAGCTAGTGAGTTACAGACTAGTCTACTAGTTACCTTAAGTAGTGTAAAGCCTGTATATGTTAATGAATAAGTTAGATTTGGTTGGAGTAGAACCTCATTCCTTCGCTTGATCCCCTTAATACTTATAGACTTCTGTTATAACCCTTAGGAAAGTTATTTTAACTTAGAACCATTCACTCTCAGGAAAAACCTATAGATCCCTCAGATTGAACTTAGAATAAACCAGCACGTCCCTTAGATTTTCCCTTAGAATTGCCTTCCCAAGGATTTATTGCAATCGGGAACGCGGAGTAAAGGAATTGTATATTCGCGATGTATTCGCGGTTTGAATTGACTTCTCAATCCTGGTAGTTGCCAATAAATCTAATGTTTTGATCAAGCAGAAGATCGGCATCGTCTAGGATTAAGAACTGATACGGTAAATTTTCTGTTCTAGGCAGAAAGTCTATGTATCCGGCTCAGACCCACTACATAACTTTTCTTCCCTGTTGGCCCAACCACCTAGAGAATTAGACATTTTGTCGCAAGCTCACCCCTGCCCCTGAACTCAATCACAATAGAGATTAGGCTTCTTTCTACAACCATAGGTGCCAATGTCATAGAACGCATCATTAGCAAAGAAAGACCAATGTAGCGAGAGGTTGGTTCCCATTTTATGTCAAGGATATGTCCTAAATTATACCTCGTTCCGAAATACGGATCGAGACATAGATTCTCGAACCTTAAGTAGAACTAAGTTTTAAGGGGGATAGAACATTTTGAGCCCAATCTAGTTAAGTTAGCTAATGCAATCATTAGATCAGAGTAGCGCAGCGGAAGCGTAGTTAGCCTCTTCCCCACTGGTCCAGGATCGAAATAGTTGATTTAGGTTATACGTAAGGTTAGGTCACTAAACAGGATCTGAACCTTCCTTAGAATGTCAATACTAAAGTCTCTCTAGGGACTCATTACCCTTAGCCAATTTTGGGGATAAAATTTTATTTTAAGGGGGGTAGATTGTAACAACCGGGATTTTTGTCAACCTGGGGTTAGGCGACCTTAGGCGATGGGTCAACCATAACACCTTGGTAACCTCTCAGAACCCAATTCCAAAGCTAAAGAAATCACTTAGGATTAATTCCCTTAGAAATTAAGTGTAAGTTAGCTAGCGCTACGCTAGAGTAGCTGTGAAATTGTCCCTGAACATTTTAAATACGTTCTACAAGACCCAAAACTTGTAGAATCAATGACACTATAATACCCTGAAACCTAGGATTAAACTCTAAACTCGTTTGCTCTCAGGAACCCTTTGAAACTTTGTATTGGATCTAGACCGCGCGTCGAAAGTCCGATACCCACAATCTTAAACCATTGCGACCGCCTTGTTGGACTCGACAATCGTTTCGAAAATCAAGCCCAACCGACGTTCAAAGGCTATTTCATTGAGTCTGGAGTAAAGAGAGTGAGAAAGGGTTAGATTTGAAAATTTTAATTCAAATCTGGAACGTGACTTGACGCGTTATTATTAAGCGTTCTGACCGTCAGAATTCAGCCAAATTTCACCCCCGGATAAGGAAAAATTTCTCTTTCATATCATGAGACTTGTAGACCTGATTTAGGTGCGATGACTGCTGAACTGAAATTGGACTACCACGTGCGATCTACGAACTCTACCGGACTGAAAATTGGGTGTGAGCAACATCCAGTGACCATGAGCTTAAGTCTGATCGCGTTCGACCAGGGGACCTCCCGAAACACTCTTTTGGATCGGAAAAGTCCCGTTTTGGTTATAACTTAAGTGTACCTTGTTTCCAAGCTTAACTTTGGAAGGTTTTGGCCTATATAAGGGCTTTAAACCCTCACATATCTCACCCATCCGAATTTGCTAGAAACCCTAGCTAGAGAGAGAGAGAAAGTGAGAGATTGTGAGTGAGTGTGGGAGAGATCTTCCTGCCACTTGTACTAGTTCTTGCACGTGCTAAAGTAAGGCGTTCAAATCACTTTCCCGGTGATTCCAACACACTTCTAGGTAAGAAAAATCTTAACCACCTGCTAATTTGGGGATTTCTTCGATTCAAATAGCAAAGTAGCTTATGTACTTGTGCATTAGGTCGTATTGACGCTGTTGACGAAGCGTATTCGTTCCGTTCGAAACGATACACATTTAAAGCGAAAGGTGCAGATTTTAAACGCTTTGATTGACTAATTTCAAAGCTTTCAATGTCGTTTAATAGTAGATTATCGACAAGCATGCCGTTTGACATGTAGAATATGCTGTCCGTTTTCCGTTTCGTAAACGTACGGTAAATATGAGATTTAGGATATTTTAGGCATTTATAGAAAATACTGTATATGTCCGTATTTTGTTGAAATACTTAACATGTAAATTTATCATGTTATGATATTATATATGGGTGTATAATCTGTTTGGCGTAGAGATTTGCCCTATTGCGCACTTTGGGTCGACATATGCTATGTAGACTTAAGTGTGTAGACTAAGTGTTTGTATAAATGTTTGTATTAGTACGCATTGAGCAAATGGTGTTGTGCATTGGTTTTGAGATTGAATTCTCAATCAACATGCTAATGTATATGATTTTCACCATGTTGGCTATATGTACGGATTTCATTATATGTACGAAATGCATGTGTTGGATGATTTGTTTAAGTGGTATGTTATAATATGTTTCAACAGGCTTCTATTGTTGTATTTCAATTCCATTACTCACATATGATTATTGATGTTGACCTACAAATGTTTGGGGCCATGCTTAGTCCAGGCAGTCGGTAATAGAGTAAATTCGTGGTTGGCTTCTATTTGCCACGAAGTATGTGTCGATGAACGCGACTCATGTTTTGAGTTGGTGGCAGTGGTTAGGCCACATGAAGTGTTTCATGTACTTCATGTCATTCGACTTGAGATGCGCTCGTACTAGTCGGGCCCTTCAAGTAACCCGACTGGCCGATGATTGTTCACCTTGTATGAGTCATAACTGCTTGAACCTAGGGTACTGAACTTACCATTGGAAACCCTGTTAATCATGGTACCTTGATCCATAAAGACTCATGAGCCGGGCATGGTGGTATGGGACACCGTGGTCGTGCTGTCGGCCTACGCTGGGGCCTCAAACCTCCCCGTAGTGACCAGTGAGCACATTTGACTCGTGAGCAGATTATGGTGGTATGAGACACTATATTCTTGTTGTCGGCCTACACTGATCAGGTGACGAGCCCTTTGTAGTGACCGCGAGTGTATTTTGAGTCTACGGGAGGCGACGACCCTTCCGTAGCGACGAGAGTACATTAGGCCTGTATTGATAAGGTGATGGGGGAGCGGTGCAACGAGTGCAAGCAACAGCCCTGGCAGCCCTTGCAGCGACCTACAAACTATAACATCATATGTGATTTCTAGGAGTGACGACCTTAGACAGGATCTGTGTTGGGATTGATATAAGCGAAGTACCTTAGATTCTCAATCCCTCTATATGAAAATGACTAATAATACTCGGTAATCATTATTCATATCACATTGCATGTGCCTGGAAGATGTGGAGCACTGTGGGAAGAAAGCATGCCGCGAGAGTGAGATAGTATCGTATGAGGGAGTATGTCGGTGAGGGCATCCATCATGTCATTTCATGCATGCATTAACAACAGTATCTAGGAATGTTTTATTGTTTGCTTTACTATTAACGCGTGATTGATTTGATAACATGCTAATCTTTGTTCTTTTATCCCACTGAGTTGATCACTCACTCCCACGTTACGGGATGGTGTTTCGAACACCCTCCAGTCCCTATTTTAGTTGCAGGTGATGACACTGCTTGTGAAGTGGAGCCGGACTTATATGATGATGAGGAGAACTTCTCCTCCGTGTTTTGATCGACGGGATTAAAGGGAGGTTGATTAGACGCCTTGATACTTGTCATTTTATTTTTGAAGCACTCATGTATATTCTTTTCTTTTCATTTTTGGAGTATACATGTATTTAATTAACCTGGTAACATGTTCACACTCTGGAGACTTACAATCAATTATATATTTTATGTATTTATCACAGTCTTCCGCTTGCTAATTTAACTGTCTCTGGAGTATGATATGCTGTTTTGGCTTAGTCTCAATATTGTTTAATGCCATTCTACAGACAACATGCATTTATCATTATCTATGTTGCATAAGTGACGTTCTGGAATTCGGGTGTTGGGTTTCTACCCGACCCCCGATTTTCGGGGTGTTACAACTATGGTTGGAAAGTTTGGCTCAAGTGGAAATGAGAAGCTAAAGGATTAGCTGAAGAAAACTGATGAAGACTAGAAATGATGAGAGTTTTAGAACTTAAGCACTCCTCACTGTTACTCACTTACTCTTTTTCCCTCCATTACTCCCATTCTCTTTCTTGGTTGGTAGTTGCTTGTGATTGTTGTTAGTGAGAAATGAAGAGAAGTGAAGGATATTTATAGCCTTTTAGGATGATCTTTTGGTAATTCTAAGGACTTTGGAAGGTGAATGATGATGTGACAGCTTGTGATTGGTGTTGGAGAGGATAATGTCACATGACGCTTCCTTATAGGTTCATAAGCTTGGTAGGATATTAAATAAGATGGAACTCAGGGTCAAATTGGTGAAAAGAGTTGACTTTGGAAGGGAGCAACAACTGTAGTTCAGAGGGGCACATTTGTCGAGGTGGGGCAGTAACCCCCCTCCACAGTTGTTCCTGAACTTCAGTTAATGGGCTCTGTTCGGGCCCTGGGTGTGATCCAAAGCCCGTTTTGGATTTTTTGGCTAAAAAATGGCTTGGTTATGGCTCAAAAATGGATTAAGGATGGCTCGAAAGATAGATGATTTTCTAGGAATGCTTTGGCTTGAGTGATGGCCTGAATTAAGTTATTATTATTTATCTTACTGGATAGTTACTTTTATTAGTCTCTAATATTTAATGTTTACTAAAGAGTTTCTTTGTGGAACTTTACCATTTAAAGTTTCTTATATGTGCATGTCTCTGTCTTATTGTCTTTAAAGTTCATATACATTATGTGTGGAATGTGATTGTTACATGACATCTTCTAACTTTTCTGATATGTTCGTGACAGGTCAAGTACAAACAATTACATATGGTTAAACCTGGAAGTTAGACCCAATTTATTATGAACCGGAGACATGTAGCCCACAACTCGAAGATAGCTTAACTCGTGGTCTCAAAAATTAATTAAAATGTGTGGTGGTAATACATTTATGAAATCGTGTGTAGGTTATCTTCCTTGAATGAACAAAAAAATTGTTGAGATGTGGAGTCACATCTGGGGGCCGCTCGATCGGTCGTGGCCCTTGCTCAACCGGTTGTGGCCCCTGTTCGACCAGTCATGGACTGGCTCGACTCAAAATCCAACGAGCATCAGATTTTTGGTTTGAGGTTCTCGACCGGTCATGGTTACACAGATTCATTTTCGGTTTTGATGCGGATTGCGAATTTTTGAGTTGCCTTTCGTAATGGTGCGAAAGGGAAGTTGCTTAAACTATATATAGGTGTCCCTAAGGTTTTTTTAGGTGTATTGAGAAATAGTTGTAAGGTGTGGGCAATGGATTTTCTCTATACTTCCAAGGGAGATGTTAGTATATTGCCTTGTAATCTTTATTTTTCTTCATAGTGAAAGTTTGCATCTGTAGTTTTTTACCCTAGTTTGGGATTTTTTCACGGATATCTTGTCTTATAGTTTGTTTGGATTGCTTTGATTCTATTTCTAGTTTATATTTCTTCCTGTTTATCGTTTATGGGTGAGATCAGAGATTGGATCTCGGTTCACTGCGTTGTTTGTTTGCTGCGCAATAACTGGTATCAGAGCTATTGGTTTAATTCTTTTGGGAGTGATGACAGAAGAAGGGAAAACTAGAATTGAAAAGTTTGATGTTTCAAACTTTATCTTTTGGAAGATGTAGATGGAGGATTATTTGTATCATTAGGACCTCTATATTCCTCTAGGAGGAAAAAAGATGAAACAAGAAAAGTTGACAGATGATAAACGATTTTTATTGGATAAGAAGGCTTTAGGAACAATCCGACTTTCTTTATCTAAGAGCGTTGCCTTCAATATATCAAAGGTGAAAACTGTAAAAGAATCAATGGAAGCCCTAGCCACCATGTATGAAAAACTCTCAACATCCAACAAGTTTCATCTTATGAAACAGCTACTGAACATGAAGATGTCAGATGGTGGGAGCGTGACTGAACATCTAAACGAGTTCAATACAGTCACGAGTCAGTTGAAATCCGTTGACATCGTTTTTTAGGATGAGGTTAGAGCGTTATTAATCTTATCCAATTTGTTAGACAGTTGAGATGGTTTGGTGATTGCTGTGAGCAATTCTTTAAGGTCGACAAAGCTGAAATTTGATGATGTAGCCGGTCTAATTCTTTGGGAAGAATTTAAAAGAAATGCATCAAGAGTTTCAGGGGATTCGAGAAATGTTGTAAACGTTGAAGGAAGAGGAAGATCACTAAAACCTTAGGATCAATCTTAGGATCTAACCCTCCAGAACAAACCAGAATTATAGAATAACAATGCAATGAAAATCAATCAAAGCACAATCACACACTACACAAGAGATTTTTACGTGAAAAACCCTCAAAGAGGTAAAAACCACGGGACCTCGTCCAGATCAACAATCCACTATGAAGTAGAAAGATACAACCTTCTTCACTCACGCAGGAGCGGATAAACAATAAGAGAATAAAGGGAAAACAGAGATCTCACCGATCACGAGGACGTAGAAGCGTTGAGACGATGGCTCCCTTCCACAAGCTTCTTCTCTCTCTTTTCTCTTACTCTCACCTTTGATATCCCTAAACCCTTTAAAAAACTCTCTTGTGCTTTTTCTTCATACAACATACCCTAGAAAAACCTTAGGGACCCCTTTTTATAGTTTTAGGAAAACTCCTTTCCGCATCCTAGTTGCGAAAGGACTTGCGCATCCCAGTTACAAAAGGACTTGCGCGACTTGCGCATCCCAGTTGCGAAAGGATGACGGGTCAAAAAACCCATCAAATCTCTCCCTTTTTGACCTAGGAGGGATTCACCTTCTTTAAGCCAGCTAGGTTTCTACAAACCTCAAACTTGCCCTTGAGCAAAGCCTTGGTCATCATGTCTGACCCATTATCGTCCGTGTGGACTTTCTCAAGCTGTAACACTTTCTGTTTCAAAGTATCCCTGATCCAGTGATACCGAATTTTTATGTGTTTCGACTTAAAATGCTGACTTGGATTCTTGCTCAAGTGTATAGCACTCTAACTATCGAATAGACCATGTGCTCCTCCTGCTTCAGGCTAAGTTCCTGTGGGAACCTCTTCATCCAAAGCATGTCTTTACATGCCTCTGTGACTGCAATGTACTTGGCCTCTGTCGTCGACAATGCTACGACCTTCTGTAGCTTGCTCTGCCAAGAAACCGCTCCCCCTGCAAACGTGAACATGAACCCCGATGTAGACTTCCTGGAGTCTATGTCACCTGCCATATCTGCATCTGTGTAGCCCTCTATCACAGGTTTACCGTCACCATAGCGTAGACTCAACCTAGATGAGCCTCTTATATACCGTAGTATCCATTTCACCGCTGCCCGATGCTCTTTGCCAGGATTGGCAAGATACCGGCTGACAACCCCAACCGCATATGCTATGTCTGTGCGTGTACACACCATAGCATATATCAAACTTCCTACAGCTGACGCGTAGGGTATCTTCTGCATCTCTTCCACCTCTGCCTTTGTCTTGGGACACTGCTTGTCGCTCAATCTGAAGTGACCATCTAGTGGAGTACTGACCGACTTCGCTGCATTCATATTGAACCGCTCTAGGACTTTCTCAATATACTGCTCTTATGACAGCCAAAGCTTTCTGCTGCTTCTGTCACGGGTTATCTCCATTCCTAGGATCTGTTTAACCGGGCCCAAATCTTTCATCGCAAACGACTTGCCTAACTCCTGTTTCAGCCTGTCGATCTTCTTGATGTCTTTTCCCATGATGAGCATGTCATCAACATAAAAGAGCAGAACTATGAAATCACCATATAAGAACTTGCACGTGAACACACAGTAGTCCGACTCCATTCTGTCATACCCATGCTGTAACATGAACGAATTGAACTTCTTGTACCATTGCCGTGGAGCTTGTTTCAGCCCATACAAGCTCTTCCTTAGCCTACACACCATATGCTCCTTGCCCTTGACTTCGAACCCCTCTGGTTGGTGCATGTAGATCTCTTCTTCCAGGTTACCATTGAGGAAGGCAGTTTTAACGTCTAACTGCTCTATCTCCAGATCCATGCTAGCCGCCAACCCAAGCAACATCCGTATGGATGTCATCTTCACTACTGGTGAGAATATCTCCTCAAAGTCAACACCTTTTCTCTGACCGAACTCTTTTACCACAAGTCTGGCCTTGAACCTCGTCTGTGAATTCTTCTGCTCAACCTTCTTTCTGAACACTCACCTGTTGCTCAGAGCTTTCTTACCCTTATGCAGTTTCACCATGTCATAGGTGTGGTTCTTATACAAGGATTTCATCTCCTCTTGTATCTCCTCCTTATGCTTATCGGCTAGGGCTTCAAAATAATCTTCTAGCTCTCCCCCATCAGTCAGCATAATGTACTCATACGGTGAGTACCTCTTGGACGACTACCTGTCCCTAGATGACCTCCTCACCTGTGGTTCAACAGGTGGACAAGCGGGGGCTGCTCCCCTGGTCCATCTTCTAAAGGAACTCCCTCGTCCTTTGCACCTTGCTGTACTCTCCCGTCATCAGGCACCATGGGAGGAATAACTGGATCCATGTCTCTACCTCACCTGAATTAGGCTGGTTCTTCTCTGGCTTACCAATGTCTTCTAGACACTAATCTTCAAAGAAAACCACATCTCTGCTCCTGACGAGCTTCCTCTCGGTTGAATCCCATAATCTGTAACCGAATTTTTCATCACCATACCCTAATAATACACACTGTCTGATCTTCATATCGAGCTTGGACCTCTCGTCCTTTGGTACGTGAATGGATGCTCTGCATCCAAACACCCTGAGATGACTGTACGATGGATCATGTCCAGTCCATACCTTCTTAGGCACTTCTCCATTCAACGGGGCTGATGGAGACCTGTTTATCAGATACACTGCTGTGCGCATTGCTTCTCCCCATAACGTCTTGGGCAACTTCGCATGGGATAACACGCATCTGATTCTCTCAACAATGGTGCGATTCATTCGCTCAGCTACACCATTATGCTGGGGGGTCTTGGGAACCGTCTGTTCATGCCGTATACCCAGGGACTTGCAGTACTCATGAAAGTCGCCAATGTATTCACCACCATTATCAGTGCGGATGCACTTCAATGATCTACGTGCCTCTCTCTCGACCATAGCATGAAACAACTTAAACACACCAAAGACCTCGTCCTTGGATTTCAAAATATAAGTCCAAACCCTCCTAGATGCATCATCTATAAAAGTAACAAAATACAATGCCCCACCCAAGGTTTTTGTCCTCATAGGACCACACACATCAGAATAAACCAAATTTAATGCATGCACTTTATTAACATGAGAAGTAGTTTTAACAAATGAAACTCTACGCTGTTTCCCTGATAAACAATTAAGACAGGTTTTGAGAGGTATACCTGTCATGACTGGAAGGAGCCGCTTCCTCGCTAGTAGCTGAAGCCCTTTTTCACTCATGTGGCCTAGACGCTTGTGCCACATGTCAATAGCTGAATCTTCCGCTGTGTTCAACCCACCCTCGCATACACTGACACTTTCCTTGTACAGGGTGCAACACTTCTTTTCTTTGGCTGCGATCAACGAACCCTTGATGAGCTTCCAGCGCCCACCAGCAAACCGGCTTTCATAGTCATCATCATCCAACCTTCCCATCGACATCAAGTTGAGGCAAAGGTCTGGGATATGCCTCACATCCCTGAGAACCAATGTGCAGCCCACATCGGTCTTCACACAAATATCACCAACTCCCACGATCTTCGATACGCCAGAATTTTCCATTTTCACGGTCCCATAGTCACCTGACTTGTAGCTTGTGAAGAAATCCCTGCATGGAGTCGCATGAAAAGAAGCTCCTGAGTCAATCACCCAGTCAGTGTCCTAACTCGTAGCCGTGAGACATACATCGTGATCTGTGGAAAGAATAATAACAACGTCGCCATCTGAAGCGACCGCAGTAGAATCAGATTCATCTTCCTTCTCCTTTCTTTTTCCTTTCTTGTCGTTTTTAGCCTTACAACATTCATGCTTATAGTGGCCCTTCTTGCCACAATTTCAATATTCAACATCTTTTCTGTTACTCGACTTGCCTCTTGATTTATCTAATGCCTTCCCGCCCTTCATGTTCTTTCCTCTCCCCCGTTCCTGTGTCACAAGTGCCTCTTGCTGAGTAGACCCCTGAGACTTCCTCCTTGTCTCTTCATTGAAGAGACAGCTAGTAACCTGTTCCATGGATATCTTTCCGTCTGGCGCGGAGTTACTTAGAGACACCACCAATGTCTCCCAACTGTCAGGCAATGAACTAAGTAATAGTAAAGCCTGCAATTCATCATCCAGGACCATCTTCATAGAAGAGAGTTGGTTCACTATATTGCTGACCTCATTCATGTGCTCGGCTACAGAACCACCATCCTTGAACTTGAGATTCACAAGTCACCTTATCAGAAAAATTTTATTACCGGCTGTCTTCCTCTCATACAGCCCTTGTAGTTTCAGCCATAGGCTAGCGGCTGAGGTTTCCGTAGACACATGGGGGAATACAGAATCATCCAACCATTGTCTAATAAACCCCACCGCCTTCTGGTCCAACTTCTTCCAATCATCATCAGACATATCCTTGGATTTTGCTGATATGCCTAAAATTGGAGAATATAGATCCTTGCAATAAAGCAAGTCCTCCATCTTAGTCTTCCATATGGTCCAATTAGAACCATTGAGGCTGATCATCCTTGAGCCACCTTCCATAATTCCAAACCGATCCTACCCGTTCAATGAACCTGGCGCTCTGATACCACTTTGTTGGGGGCCTTGCACAAAACCTTAGGATCTAGCCCTCCAGAACAAACCAGAATTATGGAATTACAATGCAATGAAAATCAATCAAAGCACAATCACACACCACACAAGAGATTTTTACGTGGAAAACTCTCAAAGAGGTAAAAATCACGGGACCTCGTCCAGATCAACAATCTACTATGAAGTAGAAAGATACAACCTTCTTCACTCACGCAGGAGCGGATAAACAATAAGAGAATAAAGGGAAAACAGAGATCTCACCGATCACGAGGACGTATAAGCGCTGAGACGACGGTTCCCTTCCACAAGCTTCCTCTCTCTCTTTTCTCTCACTCTCACCTTTGATATCCCTAAACCCTTTAGGAAACCCTCTTGTGCTTTTTCTTCACACAACATACCCTAGAAAAATCCTAGGGACCCCTTTTTATAGTTTTAGGAAAACTCCTTTCCTCATCCTAGTTGCGAAAGGACTTGCGCATCCCAGTTGCGAAAGGACGACGGGTCAAAAAACCCATCATGATCAACTTTAATATTCTAAATTAGTGTACCTATTTGATATTTGATATAATGATTGTAACATGTCATCGAAATACATATTTTAACAAAAAATGACAAAATTCCAAACCTTGGATGGGCCACAAGCATGAGATCACAAACCAGCAACTTGCCAACATTTTTAAGCTATTGGTTTACATGGGTAATATTTAGACTATTGGGATAATTTTACTGATGCACTGATTACTTCATTCTTTTTGGGCACCATTGGTATACCACGCATGCAATGAATTAGTAGCTTAGCAATATCTTTGTCACATGTGTCTCTTTAAAGTAGCTTTAAAAAAAAAGAAGAAAGAGAAAAGAAGAAGAAGAATTACACTTGATCATGAAAAATGCAAAATTTTTTAAAACACATCAAAATTGTGTATTCCAAATAACTTGAAATATAGGAAGCTGATTGACCTTTTGATTTCAATTGCAATCGGATGCAAACTACTCAATTATCCCTAAGATTTGGAGCTGATGGATTTTCTGAAGATCCAAAGGCTTTACTAGTTGAAGTAGCCAAGGCTTTGAAAACTGGTAGATGCATGGGGTTAGGCCAAACTAGACACCCCATGGCTGAATGACCCCAATCCAATTCAAATTTGAACCCAGGTTTGTACTCACAATAGTGTAAAAATAAGAAAACTTGACCCGACTCACAACTCAGTCAAGTCGACTCGAAAACTTGTACAAGTTGTTTTCTGAATTTTGTTAGCTGCAAACATTAAGAGTAAAGAATGTATAAATAATATCTGAGTTGCCTGAGTTGAGTTATTTTGTTGAGTGTTGCTGAATTTTTACTGTTTTTCTCGAGTTTTACCCAAGGTGTGACTGCATCGAGTCTTCTAAGTCTTAAAATTATAGTTTTGGCCGTTTGTGTTGTAAAAATATTGATTTTATAAAAAATATTTTAAATAAAAAAAAATATATAATATAATATAATATATAAAAAGTGTTTGGAAAATACCTTTTTGTGGGTTTTTGGGAATAGTCCCACATTGAAAAAAGAGAAGAAGAAAAAATGGTTTAAATGATAATAGTGGAGTACTATAATATTTGCTTACTTAGTCCGTGGACTATGGGACTTACGTATTCCAATGCGAAGCATTGGAACACCGCGCACAGGCTCGCGCTCGGGCACGGGCACGGTGCGAGGGCGTGGGCATGTGAGGCAGTGTGGTTGTAGAGGTGCTAGTGGCATACTTTGTACTTTGCACGTGCGCTAGCTACTGTCTCACAACAGTCAGCATGCAACAACTTAATGGCTCATGCACAACAGTCAGAAAATGACCATAAAATGGCTAGTTTTCTCTAACAGCCAGAAAACGGTCATGCGATTTATTTCCCTGGACCATAACCCCTAGCCACCATAGCCTATAAAAGGAGGGCCTGGATGGGTTTCCAAACCATCTCACAACCCATTCCAACACTACTATACGAATTTGAGACAACCCGCTACTCCTCTCTCTATACTTCAGTAATTCAAGCAAGATAGCAATAGTTAAATGCTTTGCAAGAAGAACAGACCAACGGTGTGGTCTAGAACGGTTCAACAGAACCAGTGGCTGAAGACTTGACCAGTGCAGTGGTCTAAAACAATTTTCTTCTTCTTTTCTTTCTTCTGGAATTTTTTCATTCATTGTATTTCTATCAGACTGTGTAACAGAGTTCCATTAGTGGGCCTTCGTGTTTGCTGAACGCAGACCCACATCAGGCTCGTCGTATTCTAGAAGCTATTTGCCTGTAACCTATTAGCATACTCAACTTACCTGAGTAGGGGCAAATAAAGCTTTAAGGACAGCGTTTCAGACGTGCTTCAGCCTGTCCAAATTTTTATATCATTTACGATTTTTGGTTTTCACATTATACAGAATTATATTAATCTGTATAAAATTTTCAACAATCTTAAAGCGTTATTTCCTAAGATGGAAGCTGACAGCGTTTCATCCATCAAGTTGATGAATCAGGACTTGATACGTCTTGATCGGTTCGATGAAACCAATTTTACAAGATGGCAAGACAAGCTAAAATTTCTCCTAACTACGCTGAAGATCTACTACATACTAGATCCAAATCTACAAGCGCTACCTGAAGCAACCGACAACGATACACCTGAACAAGTGGCTGCCCACGCTAAAAGAGCCGAAGACGAACTCTTGTGTCGTGGACACATTCTAAACGCGTTCTCCGACCGCCTGTATGATCTGTACCAACAGACATCATCAACAAAGGAGATCTGTGCCGCTCTGGAGTTCAATTACAAGGCTGAAGAAGAAGCGACGAATAAATTTCTCATCGCCAGGTATTTTGACTTCAGCATGATAGATAATAAACCGCTGCTGCCCCAAATCCAAGAACTGCAGCTAATAGTTAACAAAATCAAAGCGATAAAGATTGATCTTCCTGAATCATTCCAAGTCGGGACCATAATCGCTAAATTGTCATCGATGTGGAAAGATTATAGAAAGAACTTGTTGTATAAAATCGAGGACTACACACTGGAACAAATCCAGAAATACCTAAGAATTGAGGAAGAATCCCGTAACCGCGACAAAAAGAATGATAACGGGAATGTCTCATCTAAGGTACATGCAGTAGAAAACACCAATAACAAGAATCCTGAGAAGGATGATTCCCTTAAACCCAATAAAGAGAAATTCAAGAAAAAAGTCCAAAAGAAGAACGGAAAGTTCAAAGGCCCATGCCATGTCTGTGGAAAAATCGGGCACTATACTCGAGTATGCCGATATCGCAAATCTAAAAAAGAGGCAAGTGCAGTAGAAGAAGGCGATATCGTGGCTATGATCACTGAGGTGAATACCATCCAAGGTAAAGTTCCAGGCTGGTGGTATGATACTGCCGTTACAGTACATGTGTGCTACGATAAATCAGCCTTCAAAACCTATGAGGAATTGACCGATGGTCAAGAAGTCCAAATAGGTAATGAAGTCCGATCGAAGGTCGTTGGCAAAGGAACTGTCGAACTAATATTCACCTCTGGGAAGAAAGTGATTCTGACTAATGTACTGCACATCCCAGACATGAGGCGAAACTTAGTTTCTGGAGATCTTCTAGAAAAACCAGGTATAAGGGTGGTGTACGAGTCAGGAAAATTGATTCTGTCTAGGAATGAGAATTTTGTCGGAAAGGGATATGCTTGTAACGAGATGGTTAAGTTTTCTCTAAATGAAAGTAGCACTTCTGCGTATATGGTTGAATCTGCTAGACTGTGGCATGATAGACTAGCCCATATAGGGTATAGTACCTTAAAGTTCATGGCTAAGAATGGTTTAATCTCATACACAGATAATGAAACCGATAAATGTGAAGTGTGCATACGATCCAAAATGATGAAAAAACCTTTTCCAAGTGTTGAAAGATCGTCTTAAATATTAGATCTTGTGCACAATGATATCTGTGAGTTAAACGGCATTCTTATTGGTGGAGGTAAACGGTATTTCATAACCTTTATAGATGATTGCTCTAGATATGTGTATGTTTATCTATTAAAGAGCAAAGATGAAGCATTGAACATGTTTAAGATATATAAAAGTAGAAGTAGATAATCAACTAAATAAGAAGATAAAAATTCTCCGTAGCGATGAAGGAGGAGAATACTTCTCGAATGAATTCGATAACTTCTGTGAAGAACATGGACTGGTACATCAATGTACAACTCAATACACACCTCAACAAAACGGAATAGCTGAAAGAAAGAATAGAACATTAATAGAGATGGTCAACTCAATACTAATAAGAGCAAAGTTGCCACTAAGTCTATGGGGTGAGGCACTGCTTGCAGCATGCCATATAATTAACAGAATTCCATCTAAAAATTTAAAATATCTCCATATGAAACATGGAGAGGTAGAAAATCTAACCTAGGATATCTTAAAGTATGGGGGTGTCTTGCATACTGCAGAACTCCTGATCCAAAAAGAATTAAGTTAGGACCAAGAGCTATTAAGTGCGCCTTCGTAGGGTATGTACAAAATAGTAAAGCTTATAGACTTCTAGACATGGAATCTAATACAGTAATAGAATCAAGAGATGTTGAATTCTTCGAACATTCACTATCCTTGGAGTCAAAGGATAATGAAATCCAAACTCCTAATAGAGAACCAGATAGCACAGCTCCACAGATAGTGGAAGCTCCTATTGAACCCCGTAGGAGTCAAAGAACAAGAATAAAGAAGAGTCTAGGAGATGAGTACATAGACTCACAACGCATCATTTTCCATCTGGTAGAAGTAGATAGAGAAAATGTTATTAGACAAATACCTATAGTAATGACTATAGAAGATGATCCTAAAACATATAAAAAGGCTGTATCCTCTAGAGACTCAGCTTTCTGAAAAGAAGCTATAAATGATGAAATGGAATCCATAATGTCAAATCAAACATGAGAACTAGTAAACTTACCTCCAGGTTCTATACCCATAGGTTGTAAGTGGGTATTTAGGAAGAAATATCACACTGGTAGGACTATCCAAACCTTTAAAGCTCGACTAGTAGCTAAGGATTTTAGACAAAAAAAAGGGATAGATTATTTTGACACATATTCACCTGTAACTAGGATAACATCCATTAGGATATTATTTGCGCTAGCTTCCATACATCATCTTCACATATACCAAATGGATGTTAAGACCGCATTTCTGAATGGTGACCTCAATGAGGAGATATACATGGAACAACCTGAAGGTTTCGTTCTACCAGAAAATGAAAATAAAGTATGTAGATTAGTCAAATCGTTGTATGGATTAAAACAAACACCAAAATAGTGGCATGAGAAGTTTGATTCCAAAATACTATCTCATGGTTTCATGTATAATGTAGTTGACAAATGCATATATTCTAAAGTAGATGATAGTTATATTGTTATTATTCGTTTGTATGTTGATGACATGTTAATAATAAGTAATAAAATGGTAGGTGTGACTGAAACAAAGAGGTTTATTTCTTCCGTATTTAAAATAAAGAATTTTGGACAAGTTGATACCATCTTAGGTATCAAAGTTAAAAAACATTGTGCTGGTTATGCTTTATGTCAATTTCATTATATTAAGAAGATACTAAATAAGTTTAACTATCTAAATATAAAGGAAGTAAAAATCTCATTTGATCCAATTATCAAACTAAAAGAAAATACTGGAAGAACTGTTACACAGTTAGAATATGCGAGTGCTATAGGAAGTCTTATGTATGCTATGCAACGCACTAGACCTGATATCGCATATGCTGTGAGTAAACTTAGTAGGTTTACTAGTAATCCCAGTAATGAACACTGGAATATAATCAGTTGAGACCTTGGTTACTTAAAAACAACCAAAGACTTATGACTATTTTATTCAGAGTTTTCTGCCGTATTGGAAGGATATATCGATGCGAGCTGGATTCGAGTGCAGGGGACAATAAGTCTACTACAGGGTGGGTATTCACCCTACGAGGTGCAGCTGTATCTTGGGGATCCAAGAAACAGACTTGCATAACGCACTTGACTATGGAGTCTGAATTCATAGCCTTGGCTATAACAGACAAAGAGGCTAAGTGGCTAAGGGATCTTCTATTAGAAATTCCTTTTTGTGTAAAGCCTATATCGGCTTTATCACTACATTGTGATAGTGAAGCCACATTAGCTACAGCCTATAACGGCACTTATAATGGTAAATCTAGACATATCAGTCTTCGACATGATTATGTCAAACAATTGATTCAAGATGGAATCATTGTTATTTCCTATGTAAAAGCAAGTAATAACCTGACAGATCCTTTTACTAAACCTCTACCGAGAGAGGTAGTAAAGGCCACATTTAGAGGGATGAGGTTGAAACTCTTCAACTAAAGTTCCACCAGTGATGGTAATCCAACATAAAGTCAGAAAATCTCTAAATTTAGGTTTAATGGGTAAGAATAAGTCACTGATATGTGAAAAATTTTCAGCACTAAATTATAAAACCTCATCCATAATAGATAAGTGCTGAGCGTTACGAAAGAGGGTTGAGTCTTAGAACTCTTAATGAAATTCAGTTTTCAGGACAAGTGTCTTATAGTAATGGAGACACTGGAAGGATTTCACCTATATGAACGTAGAGATGGTGCCGTCTCTCATGAGAGTTAGGAGTTTTTCTCTCGGAATTGTTCACGAATTAGGATAAGTACATGGACATTATTTGTGCTGAGCAAGATTGTGGAAACTCTAAAAACACATAGCGAATATGTGTGTGGTCTCTCCAACTCTGTTATCTAGGAATAATTGGTTCCAAGCTGCGGCTACCAGTCATTTCGATAGATTTTTGAGATACTTACACTAAGGGAAGATTAAAATTAAAAGATATCTTTCTTTATGCATATAAGCTGATTATTTTGGCAGAAATATTTAACCGAAAAAAAATATATTTTTATAAAAATCAAGTGGGAGATTGTTGTAAAAATATTGATTTTATAAAAAATATATAATATAATATATAAAAAGTGTTTGAAAAATACCTTTTTGTGGGTTTTTAGAAATAGTCCCACATTGAAAAAAGAGAAGAAGAAAAAATGGTTTAAATGATAATGGTGGAGTACTATAATATTTGCTTATCTAGTCCGTAGACTATGGGACTTGCATGTTCCAGTGCGAAGCACTAGAACATCGCGCACGCGTACTCGCTCGCGCTCGGGCTCAGTGCGAGGGCGTGCGCATGTGAGGTAGTGTGGTTGTAGAGGCGCTAGTGGCGACTTTACACTTCGCACGTGCGCATCGTGTCGCTCCCTTCGCGAGACGTGTGCGAGTCGCGGTACGACTAGTGACTAAGGCAAATGGTTGACTGGATAAAAATCTAAAGGACTGAATGAGAGTCCCTCAGAATATATAGAGGGCTGGAAAAGAGCCGTTGCAGAAAATCTATAACAGCTGTGCAATAAGTGCAGG
This sequence comes from Magnolia kwangsiensis, assembly GCA_037074715.1. NCBI lineage: Eukaryota > Viridiplantae > Streptophyta > Magnoliopsida > Magnoliales > Magnoliaceae > Magnolia > Magnolia kwangsiensis. Next base: position 19,824,416 of record CM073572.1, read on the forward strand.
GTCCAGCTGAAACTGCTGCATGGCTAGCCCCAACAGCTATAAAACGGCTAGCTGCTGTCTCACAACAGTTAGCATGCAGCAGCTTAATGGCCCATGCACAACAGTCAGAAAATGGCCATAAAACGGCTAGTTTTCTCCAACAGCAAGAAAACGGTCATGAGATTTATTTCTCTGGGCCATAACCCCCAGCCACCATAGCCTATAAAAGGAGGGCCTGGATGAGTTTCCAAACCATCTCACAACCCATTCCAACACTACTATACAAATTTAAGACAACCCACTACTCCTTTCTCTATACTCCAGTAATTCCAGCAAGATAGTAACAGTTAAACCCTTTGCAAGAAGAACAGACCAATGGTATGGTCTAGAACGGTTCAACAGAACCAGTGGCTGAAGACTTGACCAGTCCAGTGGTCTAAAATAATTTTCTTTTTCTTTTCTTTTTTCTGAGATTTTTTCATTCATTGTATTTCTGTCAAACTGTGTAACAGAGTTTCATTAGTGGGTCTTCGTGTTTGCTGAACGCAGACCCACATCAGGCTCGTCGTATCCTAGAAGCTATTTGCCTATAACCTATCAACATACTCAACTTACCTGAGTAGGGGCAAATAACGCTTTAAGGACAACGTTTTAGACGTGCTTCAGCCTGTCCAAATTTTTATAGCATTTGTGATTTTTAGTTTCCACATTATACAGAATTATATTAATCTGTATAAAATTTCCAATAGTTTGAGCCCATTTCTTGTTATATAGAGACATGTCTAGAATCAGCAGAGAATCATGAGAGAGTGGAATTCTCATGGCATGCTTGGAAATTGGAAATCCAAGTTTGGTTAGTGAGGTTTGGTTAAAATGGAAATGCCTTCACCTACAACCAAATCTCATGACTTTATATTTTTATTATCTAGCTTGGTAGATAGATTCGGTTTCTAAAATGAACCTTCTCTATACTATTAGATTAAAATCATGATTTCACCTTATATAACATTATACATTCTATTTGAGATGACCAACAACAGGACCAGACACATTTTTCTGGCTCAATACGAGCTTCAGCCAGAGCAGAGTCGGCCCGAGGAGAACAAGGGGCCCACCCCTCTTTAAATTTGAGGCGCCCATTATTCATTTACAACACCTAAGGGATGTCAGTTGGTAGCTAGTTCATGACGTGATGTTGCAGTTTCTTCTGTCAATGGAAGTTCATTCAAAAATAAATAAGTTCATTCAAAAATAAAAAAATTCCGCTTCGTCACGACGAACCCTAACAATGTATCACCACTTGATGAACACGTAGTTCTACAATCGACGAACCCCCGACATTCTTAGGAGAGAGCATCTACATGATGGTAGGATTAGGGCTAGGCAGGATTAGGGCCAGGCAGGCTGGTCGAACTTTCAGGCCTGGCCTGTCTCAGGCTGCCATTAGGCTGAAACATCGCACCCGAGGGTTAGGCTTGAGCTAAAAATTCAGGCCCCTTCTCAATTGGGCTGGTTTCGGACTGTGTATAACAGACTCTCCCTCAGCCCATTAGAGTTTGCGAGGATAATATAATAATATAATATAGGCTATGTTAAAAATCTCATTTTCTTCTTGGGTTACTACACCTACTCCAAAGCCATCCCTCCACTCCAACAAAACCAACCCTCAAGCATACCTTAGCTTAGCTTGGACAGAGCTTGGCCTGACCCTAACTTGGCCCATTGACCTATTCATCACACGTGCCGAAACAACTGATATTCTGCTATAAATGAAGAAAAGAGTCAGCTGAAAGTTTTTATAATATTAGAGTTCGTTAAAGGGCTATAATATTCAACCCAATCATGTGTGTTGAATCATGGATGAGTAGATTTACAGGCAATGTGACCTAAACGTTGTTTGCTTGATATGCCCATTCATCCTTAGAAACCACAATCACCAGCATCCATTAACTGATCATCTAATCTAATAAAATTAATTTATACTCCGCATGTGAATACAAGAGTTTGAAGCCGTTGAATACATACATGGACCAGCTGACAATCAAGAAAATGGGTTTCCTAGTTAAGGAGCGGATTAGGTGAAGTGTGGCCTCACCCCAGATGGTGGGAACCATGGGGCCGTCCTTGATGTAGGTATTCGAATGTTCATCTTTTTTTTTTTTTTTTCAGATTATTTTAGGGCATGTCCCAAAAATGAAGCAGATCTAGTTATGAGGTGGGACCATACCGTAGGAAACAACAATGATTGTCCATTTATTGGCCACAAAAGTTTTGGACCAAGCTAATAGTTGTTTTATCCTTTCACCACCGTTTATGTGGCCTTATTGGCTGGTTGGATTGCAGATAAACATTTCAAAAACATTAGTTTTTAATGATAGGCAGTTCAGTCACCACTATTTTCTATGATATGGTCGACCATAGATTTCAACCTACTTCATTTTTGGGTCCATGCCCAATAGTGTGTGGAGGTAGAATACATGCATCAAGGTAGGCACCACGGCAAGAGCCCCACCTAATCCACTCCCCGAGGCCTTGGTCCGATGTAACGAGTTCAAAGATGTAACGAGTTCAAAGAGCTGTCGATGAAAATGCAAGGCACATCACCAACCCTGCACATCTCTCGCACGTGTGTCAATTGCCACATGAGCAGCGAATGGCCTCTTCAATCTCTACTCGCGCGAATCACCCCCGTATTCCTTAAAACAGGCATTTGGGAAGACCCAGGAAAGACTCAAAAGCAATAGTAAAGACAGTCCGACGACGGATCGATGAATCCGATCCTTTTCGTGATTTCTCAACTTTCAATCCGAAGAAAATCGCAATCCAAATAGATATTATTCTTTCTGCACGAATATAGAGAGAGAGAAGAGAGAAATGAAAGAGAAATCTTCGATGGACCACAGAAGAACAGCAACATCAACATCAACGGCTCACGAAGGCGCTGCTCCTCAGAGAAGATGGTCGAATCTGATGCCCCTCTTCGTCGCTCTCGTCGTCATCTCTGAGCTCACCTTCCTCGGCCGCCTCGACATGGCCAAGAACGCTGCCATGATGCATTCCTGGACTAACTCATTCAACTTCCCATCGTTTTCTTCGTCGTCGTCGAAGACTCTGTATTCGGCAGATGAAGAGGAAATCGACGTTCCGAGTCTCGATGAGAAACGAGTCAGCGATGGGAACTGCCAGAATTGGTTGGAGCAAGAAGATGCTGTGCCGTATTCTAGGGATTTCCGGAAGGACCCCATTCTGGTTTCAGGCCACGATGAGGTTGGTTTTCGTCCCGGTCTATTGTTTTTCAAGCGGTTTCAGATATTGGGTTTTTACAATTGTACAGCGTTGTCTCGAATTATCTTGTTAAATTCCATTGTTTGATGAAATCGTTGGTGAGATTTGTGTTTGGGAATGTGATATTGAAGTGAGAGTTATTTCATGTTTACTATCTGTTTCATGCTATATTCGATCTCACGTTGTATTGGAAATATGCTTCTCTGATCCTGAATTATGGGAAGGTATTGCTACAAACCTCTTCATCTACTTCATATGGTTTGGATTTCACAGCTTGACTGTGATGGAAGGGATTACTCATCTATAATTTGAGATTTCTCGTCTCTGTGTGGTTGGACGGCAAAGTCAACTCAGTTGACTCGACTCATGAAAAAATGTTCTGGGGAAAATTCCAGCCTTTTGTGTCCAGGTTTTAGCCACTGATTGACTGCTACCTCTCATAGCCTTACTTTTGGGACCGCAATTGGGATGCCTTGGTTGAAGTTCCTTGGGCAGCAGCATTAGAGAATGCAACTTCTCTTTACTCTTTCATCTAATTTCCATGTATACAAATACGTTATATGTTAGCTTTTTAAAGATTGGGGCAAACCGACTTAATCCCATTTACTTGGTTGTAGAAGTGAAGAAGCAAACCGAGTAAAGACTGCTTTAGGTTGATTCGTGAGTGTATTGGTTGTAGATTATAATGAATGGTACCACAATATAGAACAATCGAAAATGCCTCCAGTTGAGTTTTATCAAAGTACAAAATAACTTCCACTTCAAGAATACTGGCCCTGTTAGCAATTTGGTGGAGTTAAAAAAAATAAATCCAAATATCGAACACATCATGCTTGGATTCTACATGGTGGAGATCGAATTAACGGAGGGGAAGTATCTATGCATGGTCATGAAAAAACAAGAAAATAGTAGATGGAAATATCTTATAATATGTACAGGCACATGTTAGTACAAAGCCTCACTTACATGAAATGTTGCACATATATGTGATTCTTACATATCTTGAATTATGAGTCAACCTCTATCATGTCAGGCACGATATCAATCGGTACCAGATACTTGTGGGATACTTGCACTTGTGTCTTAATCCTACTCTATCAGGTTTTCTGTATCACTTTCTATATATATAAAAAAGGCTTTCTTTATCACTGAAATCCCCAAAATTTTCATATATTATAGTCACATTGTACAAGGTCACTGTAAAAAATCTGGAAATGTCAACAGTTATATTGAAGTTAGCATCATAGAAAGACTAAGAAAGATTGCCTTAATGTCAGTATGAAAGTTAGTAGAATAGGTCCAACACTTCAAGTAAAAACTGTATAACTGAATATGAAAAGCTTGTTATGAAAAGGATACTCATATCCATATTGGTGTCTTGCATTTTAAGAAATGGAGGGTCATATCCTCATTCCTGTATCCATCCCATTGTCCATGTGGTATTTGAAGATTGCATTTAGTTGACTGCCATTATTTTTTGCATCAAGCTGGAAGAGCTGACATGATGAGTAGCAGCATTAGCAAGAAGAGTGCAGAGAGCAGTAATCTTGCTGCGAGCTAAAAGTTCCCTTCCAATCATCCAATCCTGACCATATTCCTCTGTATCTATGTTATCTAGACATTTCAAAATCATCGTTTTATCTAGACATTTCAAAATTATTGTTTCTTGCTGCTGTCCCGTGTTCTGAGGTGCATAATGGCTATGTGTAATCGTAGACTCTAGCAACCATGTCCCCATCATTCCAACAACAAAACCTTATAAAAAATTTGAATTGAACAGTTATATATATATATATATTTGAAAGATAACAATTGTATTAAGAAAAAAGGAAAAATACAAAACAAGGAGAGAGAGGCTGCTGAGAAGGCAATCTCTCTAAACACCAATAAAACTAAGATCACTAGGCTTGAACGAAACTACATTTGTGGCCCATTCTATCATGAGGCACTTAGATTTGGATAAAACTACTTCAGCTGAATTAGACTCGTCAGAGAGGCATCTACCATTTCTTTCTGTCCACACGGCCGACCAGATGGCAAGGATTGCCATTCTCCATATCCTGTTCTTCTTCCTGTCTATGTTTACCCCATGCCAAGCAAGGAGGAGTTGATCTACCGTTTGAGGCACACACCAAGAGAAGTTGAACCGACTGCTGAAATCAGACCAAATTCTGCAGATGAAGGGGCAATGCAGGAGGAGGTGATCAACTGTTTCTTCATTTCTCATACAACAGAGGCAGATATTGGTGATCATCATCCCCCCTTTTCTCAGGTTCTCAATAGTAAGAATCTTCTTCTTGCTGACTAACCACCCGAAGACAACGATCTTAGGAGGGGCCGGATATCCCCAGATGTGCCAGGGCTGTTGAGAGTCTGAAGCTATGGAGTTACTGTGGATCAACTGATAGAGAGATCTGACAGAAAATCTGCAAGAATTACCCAGTCTCCAGATTAATCTGTCGTCATCCGATTGAGAAGGCCTGACAGAGTAAATATGCTCCAGCAGCTCCGCGTATTCTGTGATCTCCCAATCTTGCAGATTCCTTCTGCAGCGAATGTTCCAAACAAGCTTGTCTTCAACAAAGGAATAACAGTCATCCACTGTACTGGCTTTAAAGTAGGCAATAAGGTAAATGTTCGGGAATCTTTCTTTGAGGGGGACCTCCCCCACCCAGATGTCTTCCCAAAACCTGATATTAGAACCCTTTCCTAGATCAAAACCGACACCTTTGAGAACCGTATTTTTAGTTTTAAGAATGTCTTTCCAAATTACGGACACCCTGTAGGTAGACGAGTCTTTGGCCCACCATCCACCCGCTGATTTGCCACACTTGCTTTTGATAATAATGTTCCAAAGGCTTCCGTTTTCTGACGCTATTCTCCAGATCCACTTCCCAAGGAGAGCCTGATTCATCAATTTAAGATCTTTAATTCCTGCTCCTCCCTTTTGAATATGATTGCACACTTCTTTCCACTTAAGGAAATGGAATTTCTTCTTGTCTTCCTTACCTTGCTAAAGGAAGTCCTGTCTTAGATTTTCGAGGATAGTCAAGATCGAAGCCGGACATCTGAAGACAAACATGAAGTACAACGGTAAGTTGGAAAGGGCTGCATTGATGAGGGTAAGGCAGCCTCCCAAGGACAGATATTGACTTTTCCATCTAGCGAGATACTTGTGGAACCTTGCTATGGCTTTCTCCCATAAATGTTTAAGGGGCGAGCCAAAACAGAGAGGGAAGAGTGGCCGCCTTATAGTCGAAAATTTCAGCGAATGAATTGAGTTCCTCCGTCTTCAAATTAACCCCGTGCATCTTGGATTTCGCTAAATTGATTCGCAGACCAGATACGCCTTCAAAACAGCGTATCATTGTGCGCAGGAAGTCCACCTTGTCTGGGCTAGCTTCAGAGAAACAGTTATATTAGTACTTAGAATTTATGAATTATAAGATGTTAGCTAATGCTATTCAACAACCGACCCCAGGTACTTGGGATAAGTGATGTGGACATCAGTGATGCTCCATTTAGAGTGTACTAGAGGAGGAAGAAGGAGGCGTCTTCGACAGAGTACTGGAGTGGAGGAGTTGATGTGGATGAATGTTGGGTCCATTGGACCCATTTTCTAACACACTACGAGTGCAGGAGCGGAATGGCCGCACCCTAACCATAGATCCATGGGTCGGATTTCACACTCTGCCACACGGGTGTTTTAGTTTTAGGCGTTTTTGTTCTTTTCCTTATTTCAGGGGCTTTATTGCACTTTCTTTACTTTTCTTCTTTTTTTGTTATTTTTCTTGTTTTTAAGGGCTTTAGTGCACTTTTACTTTTTCCATATCTTATATATACGTTGCGAGAAACTCTATTTTCATTACTATTGAATGAATAGAAATTTTTCTCCTTTCTTCCTCTTTATTCAAGAGATTAGGGTTTCAGGATTGACCCTTAGGTGTTAAGGATTCTACTCCGATTTTAGGTTTCCTTCTTTCTAGATCTTCGAGGTACAGGAAAAAGTAAGAATCATCCTCCTTCTTTTCTTTTGACGACAAAAGGACCTATACTTTCTTCATCTCGAACCATTCATTCTTCACCCCTTTTGTTCCTCTTTGGATATCCCCTTTCTAGTTTGAACAGAAAAGATGGATGGTTAGTAAATAGAGTCAGATCCAAACTTGATTGTGGACTGACTTATGCTAGATCTGGGATATTCTCATATCCCTAGGTCCTCCCTTTTCACTGTTTATGTGATTTTATGCTAAGAGGCATGATCTTGACGGAATGACCTCATCTTTGTTTTGAAGTTTACCTAATTGCTTTGATTGGAAACGGTTAGTTAATTGGTGTATTTATTTGAACATTCTTTAACCTGATTATACATGCATTTAGGATTAGGTCATCACTCATCACATGTCCTTGCATCAATAAGACTTAGATTGAATGTGGGAGATGGGATCTAGGATTAGGTCATCACTCATCACATTCTTTAACTTGATTTTCAGTGAAGCTTCCCTGGATAAAATTAGCAACCTCCCTACTTCCATTCTTTGCTTTGAGGCGGTTTCAGGTTTATCTATTAATCTCGCTAAATCCAAGATCTTTGGCATAAACATGAAAGAAGAAGAAACTATTATTTGGGCAGAGTATCTGGGTTGTTCTCCGATTTCCCTTCCATCCACATTTGTTGGTCTCCCGTTGTGTATTGGTACTCCTATTTCAGCCTGGGACAAGGTGATATCTAGATTTGATTCTTTCTTAGCAAAGTGGAAATGCCGTTTTTTCTCTAGCGGTGGTCGTATAACCCTTATAAAGGCAGCGCTGTTGAATCTCCCCATTTATTTCATGTCTCTTCTTAAATGTCCTTCCTCAGTTTTGAAGACTATCGACAACAAAAGAAGGGAGTTTCTATGGCACAATAAGGGTGAGAAGAAAAAATTCCATCTGGTGGAGTGGAATTCCGTGTGCAAGCATTATAATCAAGGCGGGACAGTATAAAAAACTTGAAACTTATGAATAGGGCTTTGTTAGGCAAATGGATTTGGCGCTTAGGAACTGAAGATGATAGCTTGTGGAATAAAGTGATAAAAGGCAAGTACGGTAGGTCTGCTGGGGGCTGGTGGTCAAACATCACTTCTCGTCACAAGGTTTCAGCGATTTGGAGAGACATTCTCTCCACTAAAGATCAGGTTCTGCAGGGAACGCAATTTCTTCTTGGCAACGGTTCAAAAATTCAGTTTTGGAAAGACTATTGGGTGGTGAATACCCCGCTTAAAGTCAAATTCCCCTTACTTTTCTCTCTCGCCCCAAATCCTGACATTATGGTTTCCGAATGCTATTCTATCTCATCTGGAAAGTTGGTGTGGTCAGTGGATTGTAGGAGAAATCCAAAAGATTGGGAGATTCAACAGTTTGTGAACCTTCTTCAATGCATCTATAGTGCTTTGCCCGATCCTTAATCTGAAGAGGCGCTTCTTTGGATCGAGTCCAAGAACAACAGATTTTCGGTTCGGTCTTTTTACTCGCTGTTGGATCAACCTCCCATATCAGCTAATCACCAATGCGCTAAAATTTGGAATTTGCCAGTCTCTCCTAAGATCATCGCTTTCGGCTGGCTGGTCATTTTGAAAAAATTTTTAACAGTCGATAATCTTAGGAAGAGAGGGATGTGCCTGGTGAATGTTTGTTTGTGTTGCAAGAAGGCAGAGGAGACGGTTGACCATTTGCTGCTTCACTGCCCGTTCATCTCCTCCATTCTCGCAGATTTTCGGCATCGTTTTGATGTCAATTGGTGCCCTCCTCAGTCTGTCTCTTCTCTCTTTATGGATTGGAATGGGGTGAAGCTTGACAAGATTCAATCCATCTTGTGGAAAATGGCCCTTCTTGCCACGTGGTGGTGTGTTTGGTTGGAAAGGAATGGAAAATGTTTTCAGAACACTTCTAATTCAGCGGATTGGGTGCTTTCTAGAGCTAAATCTCTTATCATTGAATGGGCTACCCATATTGAGTCCATAAAGGAGTGTAATCTTTTGTTTCTCGGCTTCTAAGCCTTTGTCTGCCTCCTCAGCAGACATAGCTGCTGCTTTTTGTTTTTTCTGTTTCTTTTTCTTTCTTAATAAAATTCTGTTGCCTTTCAAAAAAAAAAAAAAAAAAAAGACTTAGATGATGATGAGCTAAGGCTAATCAATAAATTTTTTCTGCTAATGTTAACTTTTGCTCAATGATTTAACTTAAAATTAAACAATCTATGATCTTCACCAGCCTATCAAAAATCTAAGTTTAATGTTCTATTTTTAACATTTACGGCTGACAACATTGTATGGCGAATGTCCATATACAAAGCTTTCTTTGCTGCAAGTGTCACTTGTATGGAACATCAAAGCTGTGCAAAATCTGTATGGATATTCTTCGGAAAAGACACATGAACATCATGAATGTGTGCATACTGTGTCTTCAAGATGCAAGAGTAGGTGGACCAGTCATTTGTGCATTATATCTTTGCTAAGGTGGGGGCTCAATCTCTTTCAGGCTTGTTGGGCGATGCCTTCATTAATTGGCCCATTTTTCTCAGTGTGGCAGGGGGTATGTATTGGGCAAAGAGGGAGTATGATATGATAATTTTCCCTTATTGTGGGTTTGTGGTCTCTTTGGAACAAAAGCAACAATAGGTAGTTGCTGCAATCGTCATTGTAGCTTAGATGAAGCGTTTAGTAAGGCCAAGTTGGGTGTGGCAGTATGGGCCTTGGTACTCAAGTCTTTTGCTTGTTGCCCCTTGAGTAATCTTATTCTTGTTGGTTCTTTCCCATGTAGTGTTGTGGGGTGTTGATCTCTCATCTTTGCCCTTTTTCATGTTCATTTAATTTTTATTTTTATTTATAAAGATAATGCAATATTATTAAGGCGGGAAAAAAAAAACAAAGGAAAACCAAAAAACAAAAAAAAAACCTACACTAAATACAAAGAGGAGCCAAAACACTCCAAACCCTAGCCCAAAACTCTCTCATTAATGCCACTTAGATACTAAATTCCCCACCTGTGTAAAAACCATATCAGCAGACACTGATTGGTTCCGAAAAACCCTATTGTTTCTTTTGAGCCAAATCGACCATAAGGAAGCCAACAACGAGAGCCCCCACCTTCGAGAGCCAAAGCAACCTCTTGGGTCACGATGCCAAGGTTGAAATAGGGGTTCCATCGAATCCGGCATCACCCAAGCCACTCCCAAAAATTGGAAAATATCATACCGAACAACTCGAGAGAAAGTTGTGTTGCCTTTAAAAAAAGAAGAAGTAATAATGGCCTTGTTCTCTTATGAAAAGGGGCAACAACCCACCTCAATGTGCTTAGCCTTGCCTTTTCATGAAGAACTGGATTGGTCACAATCTTAATATCACCGGCACAAAGAGCCCGCAAATTAGGTTGTAATCCAAGCTTCATGTACATAACCTCATCATTGGATCAAGTAATGTTCTATGGTTTCTTGCACTTCCATGAGACAATTGAAGAGGCAAAAATCATACAACATCCATAATAGAATGCTTGATTGTTGCATTAGCAATAGATCGTTAGCCAAAGGCAAAGCCGAAATGCATTCTTAATATGGAAAGTCTCAATTCTATCTGATAACCTGATGGAGCAAACCCTAAGCCATAATCAATAGGCAAGTACATGAGCAAGATAATACCATGTTCTGTATGTGATAAGAGGTCTTGTGTTAGGGTAGATAAGAATATGACCATGCTTGAATACAATGGAATTGGTATTTGTTAGTGCAACCCGATTATTGAGTTAATGAGATCTTGACATCCAAAACGCAACCAAATAGACAAGAGTACACCTACAAGATTATTTGAGTAAAAGAGGGAGAAGTAACTTTATTGATATCAAACTTCTTCTCTTATAATACTTAAGAAACCTTACAACTATTATGGAAAATGTTTTGATTAAAAAATATTTTAAATAAAAAATTATATTTAAATATATAAAATGTTTGTGGAAAAACTTGGTTTTGTGTGTTTGGGAATAGTCCCATATCATAATGGAGAGAAGAAAATTTTATCTTAATAAGCAGGATGTTGAGTACCTTATTATTTGCTTGGTGAATCAAAGGAGTACCAAGACTTACGTGTTCCACTGTGTAGCACTAGAACACGCGCGCGCGCTAGGGCTTGGGCTCGGGCGTAGTGCGAGGGCATGGGCATGTGAGGCAGTGTTGTTGTAGAGGCGCTAGTGGCGCACTTTGCACTTCGCACGTGCGCATCATGTCACAGATGAGTCGTTCCCTCATGACTTTACGCGAGACAGGTGCGAGTCGGGGTGCGACCGTGGCTAAGAGAGATGGGTTAGGTGGTTGGATTCGGAGTGCCATGAGTAAGAGGTTTGACAAAGACCTATCTGCCTTATATAGGAGCTAAAACTAGCTATTTAAAAGGCCTGGTGCAACTGCTCATGCAATAATAAACCAGACCATGCAGAAATTGCTGCATGTGGTTAGTCCAATAGTCATAAATGGCTAGTATGCAGCTATTTTTTCCCACATGCAAAATTGTTAGAAACTCCCAAATAATAGCTAGTTTCTCACCAATTGTCAGAAACAGTTAGTTGTAGTTATGATCTTGAACCAGAATATCTAGCTACCCTTGCCTATATAAACCGAGTTTGGTTGGTTCATTTCAACAACACAAGCCATCTCCTCATATGAACCAGTAAAGCTCCAAGTGTTTTTTGATCAAGCAAGCAGGTTCAATATGAACCTTGCTGGCCATCTCCTCATATGAACTAGTAAAGCTCCGAGTGTTTTTTTGATCAAGCAAGCAGGTTCAATATGAACCTTACCCAGCAAGTCCACAAGAACTAGACCATTTTAAGGTTCATATTGAACCTTACCCAGCAGGTTCAATATGAACCTTGCTGGCCATCTCCTCATATGAACCAGTAAAGCTCCAAGTGTTTTTTTGATTAAGCAAGCAGGTTCAATATGAACCTTACCTAGCAAGTCCACAAGAACTAGACCAATGTAGTGGTCTAAGCTAGTATGAACTAGACCAGTGTAGTGGTCTAATCCAACAAAGCTAAAAATTCTTTCTTTCCGATTAGGGGTTTTCTTTTAGTTTTTCATCAGCTAACAAATTGTGTTTACAGAGTTTCACTAGTGGTTTCTTCGTGCTTGCTTAACGCAGAACCACACACAGGCTTGTTGTAGCCTGCAACCTGTCAATAATCTCAATTACTTTGAGAAAATAATGCTTTAAGGACAGCGTGATCACACATGCTTGAGCCTATCATTAATATTTTCGGTTTCTTTTCTTCTAGTTTATAGTAATCATAAATTTATAATTCGCGAATATCCAATGTTAAGAACCCCCCCCCCCCCCCCCTCCCCCAAATAGAATCTAAAGGCAATCCTAATGAATCTTTGATGAAAATCCCCCCAACTATCAAATTGATTTCAAATCAATGTGTATTTTATTTAATAAAATTCCCACCAACAAAGATTTGGCCTAAAATAACAAAAATACATCCTACTAAATATCCCTAAAATCTTCAATCATATGTTCGGCATTAGTCATCCAATTTTTCACAAAAGGCAAATGTGATATCTGACGTGAGGCCCTAAATCTTATCACAAACAGTTCAAAATTAACACATGTTGGGTCCTAAGTGGGCCATAAGCCTACATCATCCCCACCGAGTGGGAAAGAACTCGACTCCAACTACTTGGACGCTTTATACAAGTGGTAAAGGCATCATTCCCCTCGAGTGGGAGAGAACTCGACTCCAACTACCTGGATGCTTTATACAAGTAGTAAAGGTTTCAATTCATTGCTCAAGATACATGTATATTTAGAATAGGGCTTGTTTTGCAATTTCATTAAATTTGTTTGTATTGCCTCATTGAGTCGTCTTCATTTGCAACACATTTAATTTCCTCATCTATTTTTTCGAGTTGTTTGTTTATGTCATTAATAACTTCATTTTGCACATCAAACACCTCGCTGTGATGCTCGAGCAAATCCACCACATTGAAAGTCAGTGAGATATCTAAGTCATTTGATAACTTGATCTTTTAGGCATTTGTCACTCAACTTCTTCTTGATTTGCCATGGACCAATCTTCTTAGACTTGAGCTTTTTGTAAGTTCCCTTTGAAAACTTTTCTTTGCGGAGATGCACCATAACCAAGTCACATTCTTTATATATCTTCTCACGGTGATGTTCCTTTGTGGGTTCTCGGTATTTGGCTCTACTCTCTTTGATTTCTTTTTTATGCTTCTTTTTCTTCATTCTCTTTCTTCTTTTCAACTTCTTCATGCTGGACCATTCATTCAACAGGAGTTTAGCTTGTTTGGCTGGACTCATTCAGTAATGTGCAAGATTTGGCATGTTCGAACCTGGCACCAAATCAATATGATGGTGAATGTTCCTCATGTGAGGAAGTTTGAGTTCTTAGGGCTCCAAGTCTTGATATTCACATAGGAGCTTCTACATGAGAAGCGGAACATCCAATTGTTTTGCTTCTTCTTAGCAACTACGACATAGATGATATAAATTTCCTTTCTTTTTTTAAAGACCTTTTTACACCGAGATTTTTTACATTCTATCATATTTGACAATTGGAAGTTGTTTAATTGGGTGCAATGTTATATTAACTCCATCCTTGATGAATGAATAGGTGTTAATGGGAGTTAAATGCACCATATCTCGGTCCTACAATCACAACCTCCCTAACAAAATGTGGTATGCATCCATGGGGACCACATCACCTCATCCTTGTACTTAGATCTAATAGAAAAGGAAACCAAGCACTTGGAGTTGATAGATTTGAACCGACGAATCTGGTGTGGGCATGGATGCTTATATTATTTGATATTTAATTTATCCAAAATTTCTTATGAGACAATGTTCTCACTACTCCCTTGTTTACTAAAATTGTGCATATCTTCCCAATGGAAGTGCAATTGGTGTGGAAGATAGTCCCTTTTTTTTTTTGAAGACACAGGGTGTCCCCACCTCTTTTGTTAAGTGAGACTAATCCCTGCGGATACACACAATCACCCACAACCATGTGTATTGGGTAAAGCCAAGGAGGGGAATCGAACCCTCACCTATTGGAAGAGATTGTGTCTTGACCATCGCCCTTTATCAATCACCCGAGGCATCGATGTCATAGTCCGTTGGATAAGCGACGAATTGCCTCTATCACCATACACGTGTGCTACATCTTCCCTAACACGTCCATCCTCATATGCATGTTTTTCATATTTTGTCATGTTTGGCTTTCATTTGCATGCGGTTGGGAGTGTCTTTAACATATTCTCTTTCCTCAGAGAAATTTACTTTAATTGTGGACTAATGTTCAGGACAGGGTAGTGAAAAGAATGATATCCTGGTTGTCAACACTTAAGACATGTGAAATGAGTGATGTTTTGCCCCGTTTTGGGGATACCAGCTCCTCTTCCATAAGTACCTCCCCCCAAGTTAGGGCTTGGCCTCATTGTTGAATGTTGGCATATTGTACCTTGACCTATGGGAGGCCCGTGGTTGCCTTATGTGGGAAGTTAGCATATTGCCCCATCATTGATGACAGTCTTCATGGGGCATCAAATTGTCTCTCAAGCCCTCAATTAATTATCCCCTTAGCTTTTAATGCAAGTGTGTAGGCATTAGACATCTTAAATACATCTTTGAAGGCCAATTCATTTCTCATGTTTGGGCTAAAACCATTAAGATATCTTAGAATCTTTTGGCTTTCATATTCACAAAACCAAAAGATTCTAGGATATCTTGTCGCTCATTAGATGAGCTGGTGGAGATAGCATAGTGTGTGTGAGTGATATAGGGTTCAAACCTTGGTAATGTTGCCTTCCAAAAAAAAGAAGCCCTACCCGTGATGTCAATGTATGAAACTTGGTATTATTTTACTTTGTCCTTACCTTGACAAATTAATTTGGCTAGGAGATTATCCCTCCATGTTAATGCATGGCCAAAAAATGTCATAGTTACTAACTTAACTTTACGACTTTTCACAATTTCCTTATACTTGGACACCTTTTCCACATTGCTTGCCCAATTGATGAAGCCATCAAGATGCAAACGTCCAAGGAATTCTTAAATTCTACCTTAATTCCAGGCTCCTCTCTATCACGTTCCCACAATTGAAGGATTCAATCATTGGGGCTCGTTTGGGAGCTTCTATTGGAATGAATTGGAATTTGAATCACAACTATCATAGAATCGATCTGAATTGGAATTCTCAGTTGTGTTTGGTAGCTTGTAATTGGAATGCACTGGATTCCAAAATTGTGTTTGGTTACTTGTAATTGGAATGCATTCGAATTCTTTAATCACATGAACTTGAATTTGATTAACTAAATTAGCTTTAATATTCCAAAATTGTGTTTGGATACCTGTAATTAGAATGCATTGGAATTCTTTAATCACATGAACTAGAATTTGATTAATAAATCAGCTTTAATATCCCAAATTAGTGTGCATGTCATATTTGACAGAATAATTGTAATGAGCCCATTGGAATATATAATTTGGCCAAAAATTGGCTCGGGTGGGCCACAAACATAAAGATCATAGACAAGTGGCTCACCATTGCTTTTTAACTGTCCATTTAGATGGTCAACATTTGGACAATTCGGATAATTCAATTGGTGTGATTTTAGTGATGCAGCCAATAATTGGATTGTTTTGGGGTATCATCAGTATGCCACGTGTATGACAAATTAGTAGTCTAGCGACACATCTGTTACTCACGGGACTCTCCTGCCTTTGAAAAGGGAGCCCAAAAAGGCTTGTCACACCAATTACATTGAATTCACAGCAAAACAAAGGGATTTCAAAACACACCAAAAATGAACTTTTCATTTACCATCGATTCCATTTACCTTCGAGTACATGGCACGAAATGCACCAAAAAGGGCATTTACACCCAATAACCACTGAATACACCCAAATACAAGGTGCCAAACAACACCTTAGTGTTTTCACAAACCAAGCCACCTGTTGCTGGTTAGGACCTTGGTGGGGACCTTTTGTCACATGCTCCAACTTCAATCGCTAGATTTTCTCCACGCCTGAGTTCTTTCACTTGCTTACTGAGATTTTGTAATGTATGCGTGAGTTAATCTACTCGTTCTGTCTGTGAGTGCGCAAATCAATTGGGTTACTTGCACAAATTCTTCTTGTATGACCCCCTTCGAAGCTATTAGGAGATTATGCAGAGCCAAAATTCTCCCAACGATCACCCACTTTGATTCCAAAATGTTGCAACCCGATAATTGAATCAATGAGATCTCAACATTAGAAGTGCAAAGAAATGGACGAGTACTTCCACAAAAATATTTGAGTGGAGAGGAGGAAATAACTTTATTGATATCAAACTTCTTTTCTTATAATACATTACTTGAGCAAACTCGCAACTCAAATTTTTTTGTAATGCCTACCCCCTACTCTACCCCCATTTTATAGATCCCAATGACAAGTGGATCTTTAATTGGAACCCCCCCCACCCAAAAAAAAAAAAAAAACGCTAGAGTGATTTGAAATCAATCTGTGGTTTTTCTTAAGAAAATAAAATCCCACTAACAAAGATTTTGCTTAAAATAAAATAAAAAAAAATCTACTAAATACTAGCAAAATATTCAAGCATATCTTCGACATCAGCCACCCTATCTTCCACAAACAGCAAATGCAATATTTGACATTTAGGCCCTAAATCTTGTCACAATTAGTCCATAATCAGCACATGTTGGGCCCTATGGTGGGCCATCGGTCTACATCAATTGGACTGTTTTGTAGGAGGGGAAAAGGTCTTTAAACAGTTTGCCTATCATAAAAAAAAATGTGATTATGGGGGATCTCAATAGATGAAAAGAAAATGGAAAAGCATTTAAAACAACTTCTAAAATACATGGAGGTAAAAAGATGGTCCTTTTGTTTTCTGATTATTTAAAATATTCACAGGAAAAATATTTTGGCAAGATTGGCATCCTTCTCTTTCTTTACCTTTTTTTTTTTTTTCGGAAAGGGTCCGGGTGCTATTACGCAAGCTGCACACTGAGCAGGAAACCACCATACATTTGTGGCCCCATTAGTGGATGGAGCATAGCCTAACATCACACCCAAAAAAATAAAATAAAATCTGCCTCCACTCTTTCAAAAAACATGATTTGTTTCCATTTTAATAAATTATGGCATAAGACGTGCACAGTAGCTTAGTAAGACGAGATAAGGTACTTGAGATGACACTTCCTTTTTCTGGTAAACAAGTCCAAGGCCTTATGGTAAGATCAGGAAGTACACACAAGAATGATGAAGGGAATGTCCTGAGAGTCTAGATCTTAGAAGTCTACTAAAGTTGTTTTCTTAGGAAGCATAGCTTGAATATCCTTTGTTTATGATCTGCTCATGGTTTATATATGTCATGACTCATGGAAATATCAAAGTTTGGTTGGATTGTTGCATTACTGTTTTTGACTTTGTGAGAAACCTCTCTACATACCAAAGTGTATGTGATCTTTTTTTCTTTTTTTTTTTTTTGGGTGGAACTTCTCTGAGCTGAAAAGAAACGACCCATTGGGGTCCATGAGTATGATTATGGTTATTATATTTGAACCAATTTTTTTGGTGCAATATTATCCAGGAGTGGAATTCGTGCTCTGTGGGGTGTAAGTTTGGACATGATTCTGCGTCAGATAAGAGACCTGATGCTGCATTTGGATTACATCAAGACCCAAAGACAGCTAGGGTCCTGCGATCAATGGAATCCTCGCACTACTATCCAGAGAACAACATTGGTCAGGCACGACGGTGGGTAAGCACAATCTGAATTGTCTTTAAAAAATAAAAAATAAAAAAAATAAAAATAAAAATTGTACACTTCCAACAAGAATATTAAAAAATTAGGAACGTTAGTCTGACTGTCCCATGTTCTGTAGAGCAGAAAATAACAGCCATGACTGTCTGGGACCATTTTACGCTACAATGGTTGTAACCTCCTTTTCCTTTTCTATCTTGGTCGTTTTAACATCCTACTATGTATGGTTGTCTTAAGTGGCAATAATTAATGGCTGCAAAACAACCATGTCATTGATATGCTGCTTATCATATCAAAATATTAAGACAAAATTGTCAGGAAAGTAGAGTTTATATGGACAGTGGGTTGCAAAATTTAAAATATGTATTGATGCATCTAGTTTAAACTCTAAACAATCAGCTTATGAGGTTTTGTTAATCATTCCAGATATCTTACTCTTCATCTCTGAAAATGGATACACGTGTAATCACCTGAGAACTGGTGTGCATGAGAGCTCTAATGCGACCCACCATGATCTGTTGCTGATGTCCGGACTGACCATCAAATATGTCCCATAAAATTAATCCTAGGGCCCAGAATGAGGCTGATCCATGATTCATGTAAGCTACACCAAGGGAGACAGTTGGGAGGGGGACACCCACTGTTGATTATGTATGGGACCCACCATGCTATGTATGTGGAATTTGTACTCTACAACCCCTTCATCTGCCATGGATGAATGGGCATGCATAAAATCAAGCCATTTTGCACATCAGGTGGTCCCCAGTGAAATAAAGGTTGGGCATTCCCTCCCAACTATTTCCCTTGTTATGGCCCACCTGACTCATGAATCAGCCTATCTTTGAGCTATGGCCCTAAGCATCTGATGGTCAGAGTGGATGCCAACGAAAGATCACAGCGGGGCCCACCCCATTTGCCCCATTTAATGAGATCTCATGTGCACCAGTTCTCAGGTGATCATTAATACGTACGCATGTGCACACACATGTCAGCTCAATATTTGGGCCCTGGCCCAAACTCCCTAACATTATGTGACACATCTGATGGTCAGAGTGGATTCCAGCAACACATCACATTGGGGCCTACCCCATTTGCCCCATTTGGTGCATTCGATAGCTCTCAGGGGTATATATATGATTTAATATAAGATTGATATCTGCTTGTGCATTTGGTCTCTACTAGAGTTTAAAATGCCACGTCAGCTTAGTTTATTGGGCAGTGCTTGAAATATTAGCCCATATGTATTAAATCAGCTCATATTTGTCACTTTCTAAAATGGTTAATTGGATGAAGCATATTTTATTACTAGTCGCAACATATAAATATTTTTCTCGGCATATACCTACCATTAAATTGATGGAAGAACTGATACCTTGCTTTCAGTTGGCTGATATTTAGGACCTCATAAATTCAGCTTCCAGATTTGGGTTTCATTTCTTCCTAGAACTGCATGTAAATGTCAAAACCAACTTTTAGGGAGAAAAGGTATTTAAATGTCAAAACCATGGGGTGTATAAAAGATTCCAAAGCTGCGGAAATGTTGTTTTTATCATGGTTCTGAATTGGGCTCGTATTGGTCAGATTTTTTTTGAAGTAAAAAAAAAAGAAAAGAAAAGAAAAAAATATATACAAATAGGAAAAAAATGAGATATTCATGAATCTTTCTTCTTCTTCTTTTTTTTTTTTTTTTTTTTTTTTTTTTTTTTTTTTTTTTTTTTTTTGTATTTTGACCATGTATTCAATGATGTATCATACCATTCTTTGGTAAGAATCTTGTCCTGGTGGGTTGACCTACTGTAAGTTCTAGTGTTGATATATATATATATATATATATATATATATATATATATATATATATATATATATATATATAAACTGTTGATATGTATCATAAATTGATATCATATATTGCTAATAGTCTAATATAATTATATTTCAACTATTGGGCTATTTAGTATTAAGTGTCTAAGAAGTATCACTACTCACTAGTCTAGCCACTGGTGTTGTGCTTACTTGGAGAATGTGTGCGACAGGTGTATGAAATTGAAATTGAAGCTACTAAGAAATTTGCAGCAATTTGCATCCCCCCAGACATGCATTACATTTCAAGTTTCAACATATTCAAAAAAATGAAATGGAAGAAAACTACACATAATATTTGAAAAAAAAATAAATCACCAAACTACTCAGATCTGATGAAAAAACAACCAAAAACAACAAAATTAGCCCCCCCAAAAGCAGTATATTTGAAAAAAAAATAAAATTATTTGGAATTTCCAAAAAAATTGAGAACCCCCCTCCCAAAAAAAAAAAAAAACCTTATTTTTTATCTGATCTGATTGAAAATGCCTACCCTCTCCAAATCTGTGATCAAATTTAAAAATAAAAAATAAAAATTCCGGATTTTGCAGATTTTCGACAAATTTAATATAAAAAAAACTTTTCTTTTCCTGATCATATCTAGAGAGAGAGAGAGAGAGATCCAAAAAATCATTAAAAAAGATATTCAGATTTGGTAGTTTTTGGTAGATCTAGGAGTATAATAAATATAAATATGAATTTCAATAAGAATCAATAACAAAAAAATGATATTTTTTTTTTTTTTTTTTTTAAGCTCTTTTCCAATTTTTTCAAAACCAGCCCCAAACTGTTTTGATCATTCAAATCGGATGAAATCCGATGTTTTGATCCTCTAAGAAGCTGTTAATAGCATCGAAAATCTCTATAGGTTGATGTATTTGGTTGATTTGGAGGCTTGGAGGAGAAATGAGGGAGAGATATCAAAAATGGGCATTTTTTTCCCTTTTTATACCCTTATTGGTCAGACCGATATGGGTACAACATATTGGTGCTGATACGGCCCAATACGGTACAACCGATACCAATACGGCCGATACAAGCCGCTATCACGTATCATATCAAGCCAATACAGACAGTAGGCCCGTATCAGTCGATACGATACCGATTTTTTGATCTGTCTTATACAAGGTTTCTTCTACACGCACCTCTAACAAGTTTGCTTGCATCGGCAACCGCAAAGTCATCTGATGTGAATCAATTGTACATTTTTTGATTTGGGTTTAAAGTTACATTAAACTGTTAAATCATGGCCAATATTTAATGGAAAGTAACAGTTTTTTTTTTCCTTCATTGTTAACACTACACGTTTCTGCAGTAATTGGATTAGAGAGATATTTCATCGGAACATGTTGGTTTCCTTACTGTGGTCTTTTAATGCATATCTTTAAAACCTACACAGAAATTACGTGGAGAACAAAATTATAGAAAAAAAAAAAGGTTCCAAAATGGGCATAAAATACTCGCTGAGGAGACGAAACTCAACAAGCATAAATACAAGGTTTTCAGATAATCAGGAGTTTCATACAGACAGATAGGCATATGTGATTTCATAGGTTTTAGAGAAAACTCTCACATCAGCTATGAATAAGGGTGTACACGGGTCGGGCCGAGTCGAACTTGCCTCAGCCGCACCAGGCGCGCCAACATCTCTAGTCTGAACCGGGCCCAGGTGAGTTCGGGCCGAGTTCGGGCCAGTTTCGAACCTTACGGCAAGTTTATGGGAAGGGCTTTGGGCCTTTGGCAGGTAATCCGCGTCCCATTACAATTTACAAGTTTATGAGAGAGAGAAGATATATTATAATTTTACTACATTTACATACATTTGACAAAGTATAAAATAAAACATTTTATACAAACTGAATACAGTCAAACACCATCTGAGCCCGAGCTGCTATCTAAATCTTCATATACATACTCATTCACATCTCCCTCTTCAGAAGGTGGAGATAGGTTCTTATTGCCCTCCTCTTGTATAGCTTGAATTAGATTTTTCAAACTATTTTTGTGAGAAGATTTATACGTAGATCCCAATGTCCTGTAAAACGCACCTAGACTGGAGGGAAACTTAACCGAATTCTTACTATTTTTCTTTTTACCTGTGCAACTTGAACCTGCTTCGGCATCATGTGGTCTTGGAGGACATCGCTGATGTGTAGAAGCCTCTTCCATACTACGCTTTAAGGCGAGTTGAAATTGTTCTTCTTTTAATGTTAATAATTTAGCTTCTTTCTCTGCCTCAAAAAGTTTGGATTGGGGAGTGGAAGCTTGTTTGTTTGAATCAAGAACTGCTTGGAAAAGAACTTGGATTTCTTTTGAGGCTTTAGGACATGGTCTTGCATCTCCACCTTGACAAGATAAGTGTAATTTGAGCCGATTAGTTTTATTAACAAACTTGGCTCCACACAAATTACACAAAATCTTGAACTTTCCAGACTTTTGAGAATAGACTAAGGAACCATAGTCCCAAACGTTAACCGATGGTTTGCTTGAAGACATATCTACATATTGTGTTGGAAAAGTATTTTAGGATTTTTAATAATAATGAAATACCGACATGAGATAAAAGTAATTTATGGATTAAAAAATAATAAAAGTCAACATAACTGATAAATAAAAATAAAAGTCAACAAACAGATGTAGAAATGCATTGCGCAACTTGCATAACATCCATCAACATAACAGATAAATAAAAATAAAAGTCAGCAAAAAGATGTAGAAATGCATCCCGCAGCTTGCATAATATCTATCAACATAACAGATAAATAAAAATAAAAGTAAAAAAAGTACCCACTACAACATTTGCAAATTCAAATAAACTAAAAAGATCATAACATCCATTCCAAACATACATCATATTGCTGTTGTTTCATGTGTTAGTGTTGCGCCTTCATTCACATTCTCCTCCTCTTCCTCATCAAGATCACCTCCTAGACTCG
Organism: Magnolia kwangsiensis; assembly: GCA_037074715.1. Taxonomy (NCBI): domain Eukaryota; kingdom Viridiplantae; phylum Streptophyta; class Magnoliopsida; order Magnoliales; family Magnoliaceae; genus Magnolia; species Magnolia kwangsiensis. Next base: position 19,847,290 of record CM073572.1, read on the forward strand.
AACGCAACCAATCTTGTGTACAAATTAATGCTTCCACTTTATCTGGTGCAAGGGAACTTCTAGTCTTGCTCACGACCCTGCTCCCTGTGCTAAACGCAGATTCCGATGCCACTATTGAAATAGGAATTGATAAAATATCTCGTGCCATCGTCGATAGTGTAAGATATTTTCCTTCACTAACTCGCAATTTCCATCACTCCAAAACATCGAACTCTGAATCCTGCCGTAGTACGACCGACTCTTTGAGATACATGTTTAACTCTGATTCTTTCGTGTTTGTGTCTGTATTTTCTTTTGTTAAGAAAGACATGAAATCAGCATCATCGGAGCTTGAAGCAACTTGCGATCTAACTTCAGAAGCACTTGGTGTGGACACTGTGGTTGTGTACGCATTGTACAATGCTCTGATTGCGTCACGAACCTTTGAAGTTTCAGATATTGCCTTTTCAGTAGGATAAATCCTCGTGAAGATGTACTTAACATAACTCATCTTGCGTCGAAGATCAAGAACAACAGCTAAGGACATTATCATATGACAATCATCCCAGTACTTATCGAACTTCATTTGTATACCACTTGTCATGATTTGGAGAAAAAATGGACCGTCATCAGCAGCTTTCTTCAGGGCATCCTTGATCTTCCACACAGATGGAAGAAACATATTTGTTGTAGGAAACTTATTATCAGAAAATATTTTCGTACAGTCATAAAAAACCTTCAAAAATTTGTGAACTTTTCGCTTTACTCCAATCATCATCAGTAGGCAACCAAGCATATGTTCTATCACGCACTGCATATTCTGAAAAGGCATGTTCTAATTCCAGGGCTGAATCCAACATCTCAAAAGTGGAATTCCAACGTATGCATACATCTAGTTTCAACGTTTTTGGAGACGTTAAATTCAAACGTTGAACGATGTCATTCTATATACTCAATCTTGACGGCGAGCCTCTTATGTACTTCACACTCTCCCTCACATTCTCTATAGTTTGGTCAATTGATTTCAACCCTTCTTGTACAATTAAGTTGAGAATGTATGCACAACACCAAACATGAAATATTTTTTCCTCAAAAAATAAACTGTCGGTTGCCTTGAACTGGTTACGTAAGAATTGTATGACACTGTCATTTGTCGAAGCATTATCTAAAGTTAATGAACTGACCTTTTTTTTCAATGCCTCAATCTCGTAGACAGTTATAAATGCAATCTGAAATAACCAAACTGGAATGGGGAGGTGAAAGGTGGCGAAAGTTCAATATTCTCTTACAGAGTTTTCAATTTTCATCAACATAGTGTGCAGTCAATGAAATATAACCCTTTCTTTGATTTTGCGCCGTCCACATATCAGATGTCAAACCTACCCTTGAAACCGAATCTAAAACTGCTTTCAGCTTCATTTTCTCACTGGCATACATCTTCATGCACTCCCTCTTCACAGTAACACGGGAGACCTTCTCAAACTGAGGATTAAGGTATTTACTGTATCCCATAAATATTTCACTCTCTACCATCTTAAATGGCTGCTCGTCAATGATAATAAGCTTTGCAAACCACTCCTTTAGCTTTCCTTTTTCAAACTTATGCGTGGTAAATGTACTTTCAGAAGCAGATCCTTCGGATTTTGTAAACGATAGCAATTGTTGGCCTGAACGTGAAAGTCTAGGTCTCCTTGCACAATTTTGTCTATGTCTGTTTAAATGAGACGTCGACCCCCCGACACTTTTGGTGTATAGACTTTTGCAGTGCATACATCTAATCTTGGGGACATTGTTAACTACTACTTCTTCAAAATCATCTCAGACAGCTGACCGTTTCTTTCCTTTGTTTGCAACTGAAGACCCCTCTCCCTCAACAACAAGGGGTGAGGTGGCTGACGCACCGGCACCGGCACTAGGGTTAGGTCGGACTTCATCCTCACTAGCCATATCTAAAGATATGAAACAATTTCATTTATCCTTGGACCTTAGTAAAGAATTTCTTAAGCGGATAAATCAGTTACCCATTCAATGCTGGATAGATAGTAATGCCTTCATTATTCAATTTAAATGCTACGCTAAAATTTCGGCAGCATCTCCCCTTATCTCTCCAGAATATATTAATCTTGGATTTAATTCACACGTCAACTATCCACACAAAGTGTGGATATTTGATGAGGAAGTAAATGCAAGAAATATATCTAGAGAGAATTAGGAGAGACGAACCGAAACAGGCATGTGCATTTAAATTAGAATAAATGAAAACATTACTGTCTATCCAACATTGAACTGTCCAAAAAGGGACAATTTGAGAATTTCTATGCATCCATGAACACACTCAATCTATGTCTGGCAACATAGAAATCCTCAAATGGGTAACTGATTATCTTATACTACAACAACAACATAAAAAATAATTAAATCAGTTACTCATTCAATATTGAATAGATAGTAATGCTTTCATTATTCAATTTAAATGCCACGCTAAAATTTCGGCAGCATTTCCCCTTATCTCTCCAGAGTATATTAATCTTGTATTTGATTCACACGTCAACTATCCATACAAAGTGTGGATATTTGATGAGGAAGTAAATGCAAGAAATATATCCAGAGAGAATTAGGAGAGACGAACCGAAACAAGCATATGCATTTAAATTAGAATAAATGAAAACATTACTGTATATTTAACATTGAACTGTCCAAAAAGGGACAATTTGAGAATTTCTATGCATCCATGAACACACTCAATCTATGTCTGGCAACATAGAAATCCTCAAATGGGCAACTGATTATCCTATACTACAACAACAAGAACAAAATAACTAAAATATCTCTAATAGGCAATTGGTATATGCATAGATTAAGACTAACTAACAAAAACAGAAAACATTGTTTTGATAACAATTCTATAATTGGCAATTGATTGTCCTATACTTAAACAATTCTATAATCAATCGTAATTCACATTCAACATCTAGCTAAATGATAACAAAAGGTGTTTATATATATATATATATATATATATATGTATCATGTCCCTAAAAAATCATTAGATCAATTGCACCATACCATAGGCTACAAGAATATCATGTCCCCTTAAAAAATACATCCTCCAAGGATAACATATTATATATATATATATATATATATATATATATATATATATATAAGTCATCCTCATTGATCCAATGATCCAATCCAACATATCTTTTAGGAGTGTATCTTGTCCACTTGATGATGACAAAGAGGAGATGAGCTCCCCAGGATGACTTCCCATCATCACTTCAAGTGCCACAACACCAAAGCTATATAAATCGCATTTTTCAGTCACCCTCATTGTATATGCAAGCTCTACAAGAAAGATTATTGTCAGTCATGTTCTTTTCTCTTTGTGAATCATCAAGCATGATGGAAATAAGATTTGAGAGGTGAATAAGATGTGTTTGAAAGATTTGAGAGGTGAATAAGATGGGTCAGGCTTTCAGATGATCAAGCTTGATGGAAATTAAATGGTGGGACCATTCTTGTGGTCCACCTTTTGTGCTAGTATGGGACCTTGGGCAAAGAGTAGATGCTAATGATGGTGGAAGGATTTGGGTTCATTAATCATTACAGTGCATAAGATATGTAGGAATATGGACTCTTGATGTTGTAGGACACCATACTCCATAGGGGTTGGGAGCACCACATTGTTTCCATATTGTACTCATACTAGGAAACTCTTGTCTCCTTGCGAGATCCTGTCCAAAGAGGATAAACCCAAGAGCCATACGTCCCCTCCTCCCTTGGATGTCCAAACAAGTAGAGAAAGGGCGGGGGGAGTCCCCCTTCCTTCCCTCTACATCATCATCAGTGTAGTCCACCTTGTGGACGATTTTCAGTCTCCTATTCTAAAACAACCCTTTAGCGTAGTAAGAAGACTCTTGACTCTGCACTTGTCCCTTCATTGGAGATAGATCAAGGAGAGACCTTCGTCGGAGAAGGAACAACATCAAATCATCACACTCTTATTGACAAGTGAAGGCATGACCTCAACCTTCTGTTTTAGATCTTTTTAGAAACTAATTACATATACATGGGAACAAGATTTGAGGGTTAAAATTTTGATTTTTAAAAGTTGATGCTTTTTCCTTTAAAAAATCTATCACCAAAGGATTAAAAGATGACTGTCCTAGGCAACAATAACACTCAAAAGGACTAAACAAGTTAAGGTTGGAACTTGGAACTTCTAAAGTGAGATTTGCATTTGGAACAATGTGGAAAACATAACCTAGATCTTTCCAAATTTTCTGCTCTAAATCACAAGTTAAATATGTACAGAAAGGCTTGGAACATATCTCACATACATTTTGGCACTATCGTATCATGTCAACAACAGGGAATGGGAACTTCCAGACATGACGTAAATTTCTAATAACTGGACACAAAATAACATGAAGGAATCTTCATGTCAATCTATGATAGCTGAACTGACTAATCTAAGGAAACTAAACATTTAATTACGAGAATCCTATGATAAATAAGCCAAGTCAACTATACATGTATGCATTTAATCACCATTGAAAGGATCTAAATGAAATCACCACCTCCCCCATCAGCCATCACATACATTCCACATTCAACATTCAACATTCAAATAAAACTATCTAAATTAAATACGCTGCTAAATATTTGTGGGCCCATCGTGATGTATGTGGATTATCCACACCATACATCCGTTATGCCAACTGAATTTAGGGCATGACCCAAAAAATGAGCTAGATTTAAGTTTCAATGGACCACACCATAGGAAAAAGGTAATCAAACATCCACCGTTAAAAACTTCCTGGGGCTACTGTTTACTTTGGTGTGGGCCACTTCAATGTTGTATTTGCCTCATTTTTCGGCTCGTGCCTCAAAATGTCATGGTAAAGCAGATGAACGACGCGGATATGCAATAGACATCATGGTGTGGCCCACAAATTCAAGTTAATACTTTTGGACCGTTTTCCCAAGCAGAATTATCCGCTGTTTCCAAACAGGGTGAAATTGCAATTTGCTGGTATTTATGGGGCATTTACCATGCGTTTGAAAAATCAAACAGCCCCTGAAATAGAGAAATCATACAGAGAGAGAGAGAGAGAGATCATACTGGTGTTTAACTGGATGAACGAGCAGAGAGAGGCGTCTTCTGGTGTTTGGCCGGACGAACGAGCAGAGCCGCTGGTCGGACGAGCAGGCGTCTTCTGGTGTTTGGCCGGACGGATGAGCAGAGCCGCTGGTTGGATGAGCAGAGAGAGAGAGAGATTAGAGAGGTGGAGAGCCGAGAGAGAGAGAGAGAGAGAGAGAGAGAGAGAGAGAGAGAGAGATTTGGTGGGGTCGGCTGCTGGCTAGGGTCGGGCGTTTTCTCAAATGGGGAAAGCGATTGGGGGTGGGGGTAGGGTTTTTTAAAAAAAGGGTATATATACCCTGGCGAGTTGGGACGAGTCGAGACGAGTCGGGACGGGTTGATTCGGGTTTCGGACCGAGTCGGGCCGAACTGGGTCATATCCGAATTCGGCCTGAACTCAGTTTCGGGCTGATAGAATTGGCCCGTCCTGACCCGAACTCAGTTCCGGGTCAGGCCGAGTCGAGCTTTTTCGGGTCGAGTCGAGCGAGCTAATCGGGCTAGCCTGGTTTGTGTACACCCCTAGCTGTGAATATCTTACCTATTGATATCAGTTCTCAAAGAGTTGGAGTGGAACAACATCTCGGTCTGGCAACATTTCATCTATTTTAGGGCACCTTGTAAGTTATAGTAAGAATGGGAGGGTTTTAAAATTACATTGAAGTAAATAAAACTTATTTGCTAGATGTTAAATGATTTCTGTTGGTCTTTTAAGCCCAGCAGTCTTCTTCTTCTTCTTTATTTATTTTTATTTTTATTTTTTTTATGTCAGTTATTTTCCACTAGATAATGGGATTTTTAACACCCACCCTTTTGATAGATACTCCCTTTTTTCATACTGCTGGTAACCCAATAGTACAATATGCACTACAGTATGTTCAAAAGTAGAAATAGTGTGTATTTACCAAAAGGGGTGGTGTAAATAGTGTTTCCCTAATTGCTCTCATCATTCCTCACATTGTCACAGTTCCTGTTGTCATATGTCAGTCATGCATGTTACTTGAACCCTTGCTTCATTAGTAATTCAAGAGACATTGATCGTTGTCATTTTTGCTTGTCGCAGGAGAGGGTACCATGTTGTAATGACAACTAGTCTCTCCTCTGATGTTCCAGTTGGTTATTTCTCATGGGCCGAGTATAACCTTATGGCCCCAATGCATCCCAAGTCTGAGAGCGCCCATGCAGCTGCCTTTATTTCCAATTGTGGAGCACGCAACTTTCGCTTGGAGGCCCTTGATATGTTAGAAAAGTTGAATATCAAGATTGATTCTTATGGTGCTTGCCATCGGAACCGTGATGGCAGAGGTATTTATTTATGGAAGTTTTACCACATTACAGTACTTCGCATCTTGTTAGTTACTCAACATGATAACAGAAGGCAACCCATTGATGTCTCTGCTACTTTATAAAAGCACTTGCACTTTTAACTTCATTAGCGTATCCATGTACAAGCAGTGATACAGTAAGATTAAGATTCCATTACAAATTTCTGTGGGGTCCAAGTGGGCCCCCACTGCAATTGAGTGGAGGGGTCCACCACAGATTGCACATGGCCATAAAATCACCATGATTGGATGATCATTAACCATCCAATTAAGGGCCTGCAAAACGAATGGTAAGACTAAAAATGGTTCCACCCCTGATTGCAAGTTGGCCCACCAGGACCCTGTTGAAAAATTTGCACCAAAACCCAATAAGAAGAAAGTGAGGGCCGAAGACATTGTAGATACTTGGTTGTGTGGCTCTTTTCATTACATCTTTTAGGGTTATAGTATTGTGCATAGAATAATGTACTTCCTGTTATTTGACAGTGGACAAATTAGACACTCTGAAGCGCTATAAATTCAGCTTGGCTTTCGAAAATTCCAATGAGGAAGACTATGTCACGGAGAAATTCTTCCAATCTCTTGTTGCTGGTATGCCAGCTACACTTCATAGTTACACGATTATTTTTCTGCTTCATTTGGGGGATTCAGTTTGATCTGAATACATAAACCATAAAGAATCCTGCCTTCTCAAATTTAGGGATTTTGTGGCACTTCTAATTTAATGAAATCTTTATACTGTTATTCTCATGCTGTTGCTTCCATACTGAAATGACGTTGCAGGTGCTGTCCCTGTGGTCATTGGTGCTCCAAATATCCAAGATTTTGCACCTTCTCCCATTTCAGTTTTACATATCAGAGAGCTGAGCGATGTTCCTTCCATTGCCAAGACCATGAAATACCTCGCGGAAAATCCCAATGCCTATAATCAGTCAGTAAGGTAACTCTCAAACAACCAATTTCCATCTAACATATTGACAACGGCTCACACTTCTGCCTGCTACTTCCATCTTTTCAAGCTACCTCCAACTTTTGAAGAGAACTGGATGCAAGATATTAAAAAGCAGTGGTAATGGTAGGACATGTTATGGGCCTGTTATGCCCAATCTGGGCTAAAAGGGTCCATAGTGGACTTGTAACACCCGTAACAGCCGTTACAGGCCTGTCATTGATCAATATGGGGCCGATACTGTTTTACCTTCAAGAAATTTTTTGACTGTTATAGGGCTCATAGGCCCACATCATAGCAGTAACACACCCAATCATTATGCTAGCTGTTACCGTTATCGAATACCTTTACTGGATGAAAAATATAAAATAAAAAATCTGAGCAGTGTTATCATCTTCCATATATACTGGTGCACCACATGGATGGCCATAGCCCATTCCTTTCAACCACTGTGAGTGCTCAAATTATGTTGAACTTTAAGACATCTGTCCATTTGCAAGTCACTGATAGGATGGCTCCTTCATGGCTTGAAGACTCGGACCTGGTCGGACACGATCTGCTTTGACACCAGAGGTCACTCCTGACTTGGGCGAGTCACGACTAGACTTGAAACTGGACGAGTTGCTGAGTCTTAAAGCCATGGCTACCATAGACCACTTGCCTTAATTGTTAGGTTATGATCCAACCACCTGATTCCCATCAAATTAATTGTTCCAATCATAGAAACCAAATGCTATGTGTCCAGTGGATGTTTTGGTGTGCACTCATGAAAACCATTCCTTGTTTCTATGTCATTCTGTGGGTCTAAGATATATTGTCTTCAGTAATTCAAGAAGGTTTTCCCATCTTGTTTGGTTTCCATTATTTGAGCTATCAACTACTAATATTGTCCTTGTCATCCTCCATAATTGTCTTTATCATCTTCCATAATTGCTCCTTGTTTGGATCTTTGTATTTGTTTATCCTAGATCGGTCAATCCGGGATGTCACCGAACGAAAGATCGACCAATCAAGGAGTCACCAATACATGATTGATCACTCCCCCAGGACTGGGAGGTCAATCGAGACAGGCCCTTAAATTCTTTTAGTAGTCAGCTTGGGCTGAAATGAATTACTAAAATGGAGGAATTATAGTTTCCTCGAGCTGAAGATATGCACACTATTCTCCAGTTTTCATTTTGAATGAGGAACATGTTTTATTGTTCCAGACCCCTGCATTGGTCTGTTGGAATGCGCCACTGAAAATGCCCTAAAAACTCCCCAACCTGAAGAGGCTAACCTTTCAATTTGCGGCCTGCGAATATATCTTAAAGAAGGGAAATATAGTGATGGATCACCCTCAACTGAAAAGAGTCCTAATCTTGGTGGCTAGGATCTTCCTTTCTGGGAGACTATTTGGCCAATTTCAAACCAAGATGTTCCCCAACAGAACAGTGGTCTGCATCAATGAATCATGGGCCCCACTTGTAGTTTTATCCACTGAAAACCCGTATGATGTCCATATTCTGGGGTCAAGGATCATATAAATCTTCAAAATGCATTTTGGTCCCCATGGAATCTCTAGGGATGCTGGTTATTTCTCACAAAGTCGTGGGAGCCATTTTCCTTTTTCCTGGCTGAAGTTGATAGCTGGGCATATATTGTGCATAGGTGGAAGTACGAGGGTCCATCTGATTCTTTCAAGGCCCTTGTGGACATGGCAGCAGTCCACTCATCTTGCCGTCTATGCATTCATCTCGCGACAAAGATTAGAGAGCAAGAAGAAAAGAGCGCTAGGTTCCAGAAACGCCCCTGCAATTGCACCAGTGGCCCAGGATTTGTCTATCACTTGTTTGTGAGGGAAAGAGGGAGGTTTGAGATGGAGTCTATCTTCCTGAGGTAAATTTCTTCTTCTTCTTCTTCTTCTTCTTTTTTTTTTTAAACACACAGGGTGTCCCCACCTCTTTTTTGAAGTGAGACTAATCCCTGTGGATACACACAATCACCCACAACCACGTGTATCGGGTAAAGCCAAGGAGGGGAATTGAACCCTCACCTGTAGGGAGCAAACCTATGGTGAAGACCATTCGCCCGAACCTCGTTGGGTTCATGGAAGATAACAAAGTAACAAACAACATTTATCACCCATAAGCTCAGCTTTTCCATGGAATAAAGATATCTCCTCTGTCTAATTTAGGTGGAGTTCTAATTATGGGCATGCCCTTTGCAGTTACCAATGCTAGCTAAGTGCGTCCTGGCTTTTGCCTCCTTTCCATTTCTCTTTTCGAAACAGATATGTGATCATGACATGAATTTCAGAAGTACTATGAAATGGCATAGCCTCTGCATCATATGGCAAGCATCTATGTTGACCAGCACTGTTGATCTGGTGGCTGCCATTTGGATGATGTATCATCCAAAAATTGTAGCGATTGGGCAGTTCTGACTAACTGTGTTGTGTGTTTTGTGCATTGAATATGGACTGTCATTCATTTTTTGAGTCAGTCCCTTTTTCAGGCCATTGCCAGTCTTACTGCCTTTCTTCTTAGGATGTATCCCATCTACATAGCGACCCATCATATTAACACTCCTCGTCACCAGTGGAAGTGCCAATTGTAGAATATAGATGTTGCAGTGCTCATTTCATTGAACTCTAACTACATTGATCATCACAGCATTTTGCCTTCCTTTTCCAGTATCTTTTTCGAGGAATTATAACATTTTCAGTATACTCGGGTTTTCAGTTTGTGCTTGTGGAGCCCTTGCATCAATTATCCGGGCAATTGGTCTGTTGGGCCCCACTGTGGATGGACCATGTGCTGAAAATCTTTGCAACAGGACAACTCTGAGCTTTCAACACATGGCCTAGAAATAGTCAGTTGAGAATAGAGAAAGCAGCAACCGTCCAGACTGCACATTCAACTGAAAAAAGGCCGGAGAGCGCCATCTTCTACGGAAGCCCAACAGACCAATGGTTTGGATTGGCAAACCCTGGGCCCCACATGTACAACATGAAAAACCCAAGTATATTGTAAACATCCCCGGTTTGGGGTATCGCATACATAACTCCTCTTTCCTGTTGCAGCCACCAAAGAATTCTCCATGTTTAATTTAAATGGTCAAATAGATATCATCTCATCCCTTTCAGTGTTGACCAGGTCTGGGGACTTGACCTTAAAAGCTATGGAGTCTGCTGTGCTTGTGAAGTTTAAGTCCCTTAACCACGTACCCATCTGGAAACAAGAAAGGCCAGAAAGTATAAGAGGAGGGAACGAGTTGAAAGTTTACAGAATATATCCCATCGGCCTCACCGAAAGACAAGCTTTATACACCTTCAGATTCAGCAGCGACGATGATTTCAGTAGATACGTGGAAAGCAACCCCTGTGCCAAGTTCGAAGTTATTTTCGTCTAGCAATCCCTCACCCTACCTAACTTTGGGCCCATCATGACAGCGGGCCCCACTGGAATCTCATTAGCTGGAGACTTGGAGTTCAGGTAATTTCCATTGACTTGTTTTGTTCTTCTCGTTTCACCTCTTGTAATCTACATGTTTATTCATCAAGATGATTGAGTTGGATATACAGAAGAAAAGATGGCCTGGTTTTTTTGGCATGATGCAGCGATGATCCTGGTTTTGAGGATATCCCACTCGGAGGTTTGTTCGAATACATATGATGAATTGCAATACGATGCATCCCGACTTATCCTTTGACTCTGGGTCATCTTCTAATGGTCTAAACTGTTTATACAATGAGTGTCATTATTTATGATGGAGAGTCAACATTTAAAAGCTCTCAATTAGATCATTTCAACCCTTAGATAATTTGGCTGATTTGCTTGGAACATTAACACAGTCAAAATAACCTTTGGGTAATCAAAGAGTTGAAATATTCAATAAGTGTGTGTTATTATTATTATTATTATAAATTCAGGCATACCCTATGCCAGTAGAGCCCTATGAAATAACTAAAGAGACAGGGACTTGCACATCTAGACTAGCCTACGCTTGCCAATATTGAAAGCAAATGCCATATCTGGGCCATTGATCAGGCCCTGCTGTGGGTGCCCCCTGGCCAAAATATCTTTCTGGGACACATCAAGTGAGCCACACCTAAGAAGTGGATCAATCTTTATGCAATGAAAAAAGTTTAGCTCACCTAGCAGGCAAACTGCCCTAACTTTGGGGCTGAAACAAGTGTTGTGTAGGCCCCACCCGGTGAATAAAACCCATGCCTTGTATATGACGGCACACATGTGCTGAGTTTGGAGATGCATTTCATTTTCCTACCATTTTTTAAGTAATACAATAGATCGCATTTATTTGGTGCATTGTACTCCGAATTGGGTTGGACAACACCATGTAGCTACCGGGTGTAAGGACCCCATACGGCCCACCATGATGTACGTGTTTCATCCGTGCTGTCTGTCTGTTTCTCATTTGGGCATGAGCTCAAAATCAAACCATATCCAAAGCGCAGGAAACAAAGGAGATTGAACACCTACTGTTGCAAATTTCTTGGGTGTACAAAAGTTTTGGATCAATCTGATATTTGTGTTTTCCCTCCATCCATCCATCCATCCAGGTATGTGTGACCTTAAACATCACTCTAGGCACTGGAAAGGTTTCAATGGTGGATGTCATTATCTCCACTGTATCTTATGGTGTGGTCCACTTGAGCCTTGAATATGCTTCAATTTTTGGCTCATACCCTAAATTAGCTACAAAACGTATGGACGACGTGGATAAACACATACGTCACGGTGGGCATAGAGTCCTTACACCTCGTAGCTACGCGGTGTTGGGTTGGCGACGCAATCCGCGCCCGAAACGGTAGGAAACGAGGTTAAAGGCCAAACACGTGCTTCTCGTTGGTAGAGCTAGTTGAGACACTGCATTTGACTTGCCCAGGCTTCGATTCCTTGTTATGTTTGTTAACCTTGCGGGTCCTAAAAGGGAAAAAAGGAAGGCCAACACGTGGTGGCAAAGCCCCTCCCTCACATGGATTGGGCACCAGGACCTAGAGACGAACGGTCATGTCAGGGGTTCTGCAGGGCCCACCGTGATATATACGTTTTATCCACGCAGTATATCTATTTTGACAGATCATTTTATGGCATGAGCTAAAAAATAAGGCATATAGAAGGCTCGAGTGGACCACACCACACCATAGGAAGCAGCGGAGATTGAACTCCTACCGTTGAAAGCTTTTTGGGCTCACCAGTGATGTTTGTTTGTCAAGGTCACATAGACCTGTATGAAGGGGAAACAAAAATATCAGCTTGATCCGAAACTTCTGTGGTCCACTAGAAGTTTTCAGTGGTAAGCTTTTAATCCCCATTGCTTCTTCAAGTGTGCTCCACTTGAGCCTTCAATCTGCCTCCTTTTTGGGCTCATGACATGAAATGATCTGTTAAAATGGATGGACAGTCGTGGATAAAACATATACATCAGGGTGGCCCAATGCAGCCCCCAGCTGGGCCGTCAGTCTCATGGTGGGGGGTGGTACCCAATCCGCTTCCGCTCTGCCCTTCAACCACAGCATGTAATCATTCAGACCGTTTATCTGTAAGCTACCACCGTATGCTCCCACAGTTCGGGCACATCCTGTCAAAAACAACACTCACTTGAGATGTAACTGTCAATACAATGCAAGTCCGAGCAACGGCCCAGGAAAGCATCTTCCATCTCATTCTCCACTGCATTGAGAGGTCTCAATAAATGACTTTTTCTCCACGTGGTATATATTTGTGGGGCCACTGTAGATGAACGGTCTGGATCATCACTTTATAGGCCATAACTAGCGAGCCTTCCTCCCCAACCTCAGTTGGTACTACCACGTTCCTCGGCTCCACTGAAAGGGCATGTCTGCGTCCCGTGACGACGACTCTTGGCTGCTTCACGGAGGCGAAATAGCCATTATTTTATGCACGACACGAGGCGCAAAAGGCCAAATGAAAGAGAGATGCGAGAGACGAAACAACCCCCTATTCACCAGAGAATTACGAACTGCCCTGTCCATGGATAGGTAAGGACTCGTCCACAGAATGGAATTTAAATCATCCGTTCTGTTTGATAGCATGATTTTGAGAATGTTGGGTTTCACAACTTGTGTTTGGAAATGCCAATGTTGATTTATTTTGTAATATATATTCGGGCTGATGAATGTCTGTTTTTTGTATTGAAACTCATTGTGATATATATATATATATATATAGCCCAATAAATGATTATGAATGTTTTAATGGGAAGGTAATCCTTCTCTCACGGGGTGTGTGTGTTTGTGTGTGTGTATCCATGCTAAGTTAGAGAGCTCATTAGTTCTTCACCTGCGGCCGTAAACAAGTTAGGTTTAGGTTGGGCCTTAAAGTACCCATGCATGCTAATCGGGTATGGATCTTGGTGCGTTCGGGTCTTACAACACCCATACTAGGGGTGCATTCGGGTCAGTTCGGTCCAGTTCTGGGGTGAAACTGGAACCGAACCGTTCCTTATGGTTCTAGGATTTTCAAAACCGGAATTGGACTATTAGCACCCTAGAACCGCAATTTTGGGCTTTTTATAATCCAACCCAATTGAGAGAGAGAGAGAGGCTAGCTACACGCAGCAGGGTCAAATCTGGTTAGGGACTTAGGGTTTTATTTTTTTATTTGTTTTAAAGGTTCAGTTCCTAATTCGAATCCACGGCTCGGTTCTACATACCCCCAAATCGAGAACCAAATCGAACTAAACGGTTCTTTGAGTTTTGGAACCAGAACCAAAGTACTTTATAACCTGATCAAACTGGACCGTTTGGTTAGTTCCACGGTTCTACCAGTTCGATGTGCACCCTTAACCTATACCGTGCTATTCGGGTTTGGATCTTGGTACTGGCCGGCATCATCTGTTTCAAGTTTAGCTAGGGTCGAACTATAAGTAATTGTTGTCTTAGATCTGCGTGGCTGAGGAAACCTCATTCCGTTGCTAGAAATGTCAATATATTTTTAATAAATGTAGTAAATCTATTAAAACTAGCTGGACCCAACTCAAACTCCACCTAATCCAAAATCTCACTAGATTTCTCAAGGAGTCCAAAAAAATTGCTCCAGATTTCTTAGCTCAGAAAAGATGAGATCCAAAATTGCACTAGATTTCTCAACGGTTAATGAAAGGACTGTGTAAGTTAGCAATCCGACCGTTTAAAAATGCAGAGAGAAGCGGATTGCGTGGTGTGCTACTCACCTCAACGGTGTGTTGATGTCACCAAGTTTTCTGTGTTGAGAAGTGGAGCCACATCTGGGGCCGTCCATGACTGGTCGTGGCCCCTGCTCGATCGGTCATGACCAATCGTGGACTAGCTCGACTCGAAGTCTAGCGAACATCAGTTTTTTGGGTCCGAGGTGCTCGACCGATCGTGAGCCATGCTTGGCCGGTCGTGGGGTCTGCTTGACTGGTCGTGCAGTCTAATCGACCGGTCGTGGTTACGCAGATTCGTTTCCAAATTTGATGCGGACTGCGAATTTCTATATCGCCTTTCGCAAGGGTGCGAAAAGGAAGTTGCCTAAACCATATATAGGTGTTCCTAGGGCTTGTTTAGGGTATTGGAATATTGAAAAATAATTCTACGGTGTGGGCAAGGGTTTTCTATGTTCTTTTAAGGGAGAGGTTAGTATTTGCCTTATAATCTTTATTTTTTTCCATAGTGAAAGTTTGCATCCATGGTTTTTTATTCTAATTTGAGGTTTTTTCACGAAAAATTTGTCTTGTGGTTTGTTTGAATTGTTTTGATATATTTCTAGTTTATATTTCTTCCTGTTTATCGTTTGTGGGTGAGACTTGAGATTAAATTTTGGCTCACTGCGTTGTTGGCATGCTGCGTAACAACTGGTATCAGAGCTATTAGTTTAGTTTTATTGGGAGCGATGACGGAAGAAAAGAAAACTAGAATCGAGAAGTTTGATGGTTCAAACTTTACCTCTGGAAGATATAGATGGAGGATTATCTGTATCAGAAGGACCTCTATATTCTTCTAGGAGTAAAAGAGAAAAAACCAGAAAAGATGACAGATGATGAATGGTTTTTATTGGATAGAAAGGCTTTAAGAAGATTCAAGTTTCTTTATCTAAGAATGTTGCCTTCAATATATCCAAGGTGAAAACTATAAAAGAATTAATGGAAGCCCTAACCACCATATATGAAAAACCATCAGCGTCCAACAAGGTTCATTTTATGAAACAACTATTTAACATGAAGATGTCACATGGTGGGAGCATGACTGAACATCTAAACGAGTTCAATACAGTCACGAGCTAGTTAGAATCCGTTGGCATTGTTTTTGAGGTTGAGGTCAGGGTGTTATTGATCTTATCCAGTTTACTAGACAGTTGGGATGGTTTGGTGATTGTTGTGAGCAATTCTTCAAGGTCGACAAAGCTGAAATTTGATGATGTAGCTAATCTAATTCTCAGCAAAGAATATAGAAGAAAGGTATCAGGAGTTTCTGGGGATTCTGAGAATGCTGTTGAGAGTCAAATACTGCATATCAGACCCCAGTTATTGCTTGTATTTACGAACATGATACTGTTTAATAACTCATTTTAATTGTATTTGTGATGCAGGGTGCATTTACGAGCTTGGATTAAAATAGGATGCTAAAAGCGTGGATTTGGCACTCTAAAGCTACCAAAGCATGAGACAAGCCCCAAAGGACTAAGTTCGACGGATTTACATGCCAGAGATCCGAGAAAATCGAGAAATTGAAACTCAAGTGGCCCGAAATTGGTTTAGAATGCAAGATCACAAGGTTCCCACCATCCGTTCAGCTTGAAACTTCATACATGTGATGTGAGCCATAAATTAACCATACATATTAAAATTCAGCTATTGAAGATCTCTGGAAGTGGGCCAATGGACAGATCATCCCCTTAATTCACTAAGTGCGGCCCCACCTGATCTCTGTATACGCTTTAATTTTGGGCTCGATACCTTAGACCGGGTAACAAAATAGATGGACGGTTCAAATTTCTCATAAACATCACGAGTGGACCCCACTAGCAATGCCAGTGCACAATGCATAGGTGCACTCCATGTGCACCGTATCCCATGAAATTGGTCAGCGTGCGCCGACCGATCCAAAGTTAGAACCTCTGTTTTCAAAACAACATCCTTCGTCCGTCCGTCCGATTTTGGGTTGTGGGACCCATCTAGGATTCAAAAGAAAGATCTGGACCGTCCATTAGATCCCCATGGTCCGTATTACCAAGACCTAGGTGACGGAATTTCAAAAGGAAGCGAGGATGGGTTTTCAGATGTTCAAACACATGTTGGACGGCGGAATAAAAGCATTAGTGGGCCACTCCGAAATCAGTTCAAAACTGACCATTCCGGACTATTTTTTTTTGAGAGGAATCCAGTGGTCGGACTAGATTTTCCATTTAACTCTGATTTGGGGCCCACCAACTTCATCAGCGTAAAAGATTACGCAGGATCTGTTTCTTTTTTCGTCTGAGACGTCCAGTCACTGTGGGCCATTGTACGCACACGATTGCAGTCGGATCTTCGATTTGGACCGTTCAAATGAAGCCCAAGGTGGGAAGAACCACCACCAAGAAGGCGTAACAGCTTTTTGTTGATCAAGCGGGTTCTTCCACAGTCGAAAACTCAAATCGAGTTGCGGTTTCTTACGCATGAAAAAGGGTTGTGTTTTGCTACGTATGAGCTACGCACTCAACAACCGACCCTCCTTGCCTATAAAACAGTGAAAGAGAGAACGTGAAGGGGGATCCAGACCTCGGCTTGGGCTCGATTGTGAACGTGGGAGAGAGGGAACAGTTAGAGTATTTTTTTTATTTGTTTATTTATTTTCCTATTTATTTTGTTTAAGAGTTTGTCGCATCATGGTCGGCTGAACCTCTTAGCTAGGGCTAAGAGGTGAAGCTTGTAGCATGATGGGAGATCCTATTTTGTGCCGTTGAATTAATTCTAATTTATGAATGACCTTGATTATAGTTTGATTTATGAGAATGTTTTTAGTTTTTAATAGTCTATTGTGACTGAAATTACAATAGGTCTGCGATGGCTTTAAGCATGTTCTTTTCCTTTTATGTTTATAACGTCAGGAAGCCTTGTTGTTCACCATCATCTCCTAGGCATGGTCGGATAACAGTATCCTTCCTCACCTACATAACATGTTGATTTGTTGGTAATTAGTTTAATTCTGTTGTTTGCTTTGTCTCTTGGGTATGGTTTGGTAATAGAATCCATTCTGATTCATATACCTTTCATCTCTTAAAAACTATATCAAGTAAGTTCAGTTTTGATCTCCATGGTTACATTTTTCAACTGGATGAAGATTAAACTCTAAGTCCAATTGAGTATTTGATGCAGGCATAAGATCTCCCTGATCTCTACAAGTGGATCCTCTAAATCCCTAGTTTCCTATTTCTAAATTCTCTAAATTTTATATTAATACTTTCACCATTATTCCTTCAAATTCAATCGATTTAGATTTCATCTTAGCTTAGTTTTAATTCTACTTAGTTTCAGATAATATACAGGTATCAGTCTCTTGGGATTCGACCTCGGTCTTATCGAATTATTACTACATCACAACCTTACACTTGGGGAGTGAACAAATGCTCTAAACGTTAAAGGAAGAGGAAGATCGTTAAACAAAGAAGGCAATAAACACAGGCATTCTAAGTCGAGGAAAAAGTCTAAGGGACCGAAAGACAAAGACGGGTGTTGGCATTGTCGCAAAAAGAGGCACATGAAACATGATTGCAGAGCGCTTAAGAAACAAGAAGGAAACTCTCAAGGCGGGAAAGATTTAGTGAATCTATCTAAGGAGAGTGACACAGAGGCATTAATCTTATCTCTTGATGCGAGGAATGAGTCTTGGGTTATAGACTTGACTGTTTCATTTCATGCCACTTCGTGTAAGGAAGTTCTGTATGATTATGTGTTAGGTGACTTCAGGAGAGTTTACCTTGGTAATGATGAGTCGTGCAGTATCATTGGAAAGATAGATGTTCATATTAATTAAAAAGACGGAACGACGTTAAAATTGGAGGATGTCATACATGTACCAAGTTTGAGAAGAAATCTGATCTCAATGAGATAGTTGGCCGATACCGGTTATGTGACGACATTCACCAGTGATTCTTTGAAGATTACAAAAGGTGCCTTGGTGATATCTCAAAGCAAAAAGGAATGTACTTTGTACGTGACTTCAGGATCATATAGTTAACTCGCAGTTGCATCAACGGGAGTGAATGGGCAGTTATGACATCAGTGGTTGGGACATATGAGTGAGAAATGGATGAAAGTGCTATTGTCAAAAGGAAAGCTATCAGGACTGAAGTCTATTGACTTAGAATTCTGCGATGACTACGTGTATAAAAAGCAGAAGAGGGTAAGCTTCAAGAAGACAAGACGCGCTCCAAAGACGCTTCTGTTGGAGCTTGTATACACTAATGTGTGGGTCCGACACAGGTATTATCTCTTGTTGGCTCACATTATTTTGTTTCTTTTATTAATGATGCTAGTAGAAAACTGTGGGTCTATTTCTTAAAACATAAATCTGATATATTTGATGTATTTAAGAAGTGAAAAGTTATGGTAGAAAATGAGACATGTAAAATAATAAAATGTCTCAGATCTGATAATGGGGGAGAGTACTGTGATAAGAGGTTTGAGGAGTATTGTGCAATAAATGAAATCAAACATCAGAAAACGATTCCAAAGACACCGCAACAGAATGGTGTGACTAAGCGTATTAACAAAACCATCCTTGAGCACGCCAAGAGGATGATGTTACATGCAGGGTTGCCCAAGACCTTTTGGGTAGATACTATGAATACTACCACATATCTCATCAATAGAAGTCCCTCAACACCATTGGATGATGGGCTACCAGAAGAAACGTTGACTGGGAAAGAAGTGAACCTTACACATCTCAGAGTGTTATGTTGCACTTCATATGTTCACATTGATGCAGAGCACAGAAACAAGCTGGATGTGAAGTCCAGGAGGTGCACATTTATAAGTTACAGGCAGCATGATTTTGGCTACAGGTTTTGGGATGTAGAAAACAGAAAAATCATCAGAAGCAAGGACGTAGTCTTAAATGAAAAAGTAATGCATAAGGATAGTGTGCAGGAAAATAAGGCTGAAGAAAAGAAATTCGTAGAGTTGGAAGAGTTACCGGACACGGGTGTTACAGTGCCACAGGATGATCATGCATAGGAGCATTATGAGGCAGAACCGCATACACCGGTTATGAGGAGGTCTACTCGGGAGAGGAGACCCACGGTCCGATACTCACTATCCTTACATTATCTACTACTGACAGATAATGGTGAGTCAGAGTGTTTTGAAGAGGTATTACAATCAAATACACGGGTTAAGTGGGAGCAGACCATGGATGAGGAGATAGACTCTCTTGAGTATAATCGTACATGGGAGCTAGTTAGTTTACCTAAGGGTAAGAAAGCTCTTCATAACAAGTGAGTTTACAGACTAAAGGAGGAGCACGATGGTTCGAAACGGTACAAGACTAGATTGGTTGTAAAAGGATTTCAATAAAAGGTAGGTATCGATTTCACTGAAATATTTTCACTTGTGGTAAAAATGTTTACGATTCGCATGGTCTTGACTATAGTGGCTAAAGAGAACTTACATCTAGAGCAGCTAGATGTTAAAACAACCTTTCTTTATGGGAACCTTGAAGAAGAGATATATATGCATTAGCCGATATAATACGTGACACTAGAAAATGAGAATAAGGTGTGCAGACTAAAGAAGAGTTTATATGGCTTGAAGCAAGCCTCGAGGTAGTGGTACGAGAAGTTTGATAATTTCATGTCGAAAAACGGTTTTAGGAGATTTCATGTAGACCACTATTGTTACTTGAAGAAGTTTGATACGTCGTACATCATCCTCATTCTGTACGTTGATGATATGCTTGTGGCTAGTTCAAGCATGAAGGACATCTTAGATCTCAAAAGACAACTGTTTAAAAAATTTGTTATGAAGGATTCAGGAGCTGCAAAATAAATCCTAAGCATGAGGATAAAGCGTGACAGGAAAAATAAGAAATTGAGTTTGTCACAAGCAAAGTACATAACCAAGGTACTTGATCGATTCAATATAAGAGGTGCTACGCCGATTAGCACTCCATTAGCTAACCACTTTAAGCTATCTAAGGAGCAAGGCACAAAAATGCAAGAGGAACGGGACTACATGATTAAAATCCCATACGCATTAGCTATTGGGAGTTTCATGTATGCTATAGTGAGTATGAGGCTAGACATTGCTCAAGCAGTGAAAGTTGTTGGTGGGTTCATGAACAACCCCAAGAAGGAACATTGGGAAGCTGTGAAGTGGATCCTCAAATACCTGGTAGGTATAAAGGATGTAGGGTTGTGCTATGTTGGATCGAAAATCAAGCTACAAGGCTAAGTGGATTCAGATTTGGCAGGAGATATCGACAACAGAAGAAACACTACAGGTTATGTCTTTACTCTGGGTAGTGTTGCAGTCAGTTGGGTCTCTCAGTTATAAAAGATAATATCTATCAATACGACGGAAGCAGAATATATTGCGACTACAGAAGCATGTAAGGAGATGGTGTGGATGCAAGGTTTTATGGAATAGTTGGGTAGGAAGTAAGAAGATTGCAAGTTGTACAGTGACAGTCAGAGTGCAATACACTTGCCTAATAATTCAGCCTTTCATTCAAGGACTAAGCATATCACCATTAGATATCACTTCATATATTCGTTACTGGAAGATGCATCGATTGTTCTAGAAAAGATCCATACAAGTGTGAATCCTACAAATATGCTAACTAGGGCGGTCACACGGGAGAATATGAAACTCTGTTCAACTTTGATTGGTCTTCAGGCTTGAAGACGAGAAGGTGGTGCACTCCGGATGAAGAAGATAAAGGTTTATGGCGATGTGTCTCCAAGTAGGAGATTGTTGAGAAGTGGAGTCACATCTGGGGCCGCCCACGACCAGTCGTGGCCCTTATTCGACCGATCGTGGAGCCCACTCGATTGGTCATGGACTGGCTCGACTCGAACTCCAGCGAGCATCAGTTTTTTGGGTTCGAGGTACTTAACCGGTCGTGAGCCATGCTTGATCGGTCGTGGAGTCTGCTTGACCAGTCGTGGTTACGTATATTCATTTTCGAATTTGATACGGACTGTGGATTTCTATGTCGCCTTTCGCAAGGGTGCAAAAGGAAAGTTGCCTAAACTATATATAGGTGTCCCTAGGAATTTTCTAAGGTATTGGAATATTGAGAAATAATTCTAATGTGTGAGCAAGGGTTTTCTATATTCTTTCAAGGGAGAGGTTAGTATTTTGCCTTATAATATTTGTTTTTCTTCATAATGTAAGTTTGCATTTGTGGTTTTTTACCTTATTTTGGAGTTTTTTCATGCATATCTTATCTTGTAGTTTGTTTGGATTATTTTGATATGTTTTTAGTTTATATTTCTTCTTTTTTTTCATTTGTGGTTAGACATAAGATTAGATTTCGTCTTATTATGTTGTTGGCGTGCTGCGCAACACTATGGGCTCTACCATATTATTTGTATTATATCTACACCATTCGGGCACTTGGAGAGATTGTTTTACAGCTTAAGCCCAAAAATGAGATATATCAATGCTCAAGTGCACTACTCATCAAAAAAGTGGTGGGGATTGAATTTCCACCGTTTTCAACTTCTCGGGGTCATACGAGTTTTGGATCAATATGGTATTTGTTTTTTCATTTCAAAATAAATCCACGTGACCTTGCGGAAAGGTTAGAGAGAAAATGAATGTAATGATGAGGCCTAGGAAGATTTCCACTGTAGGAATCATTGCCCTCACTGTTTGCTTTCTAGGGTGTGGTCCATTTCAGATTTGGATTTGAGATTTGGACCTCATTTTTGGCCTCATGACCTAAAAGGATATCTCCATCTAGATGGACGGTATCATGGTTGGGCTCAGAACGTGGTGACGTCAACACACCACTGAAGTCGGTGGTGTGTGACACAACACGCAATCCGCCACTTCCACTCTGTACATGGACACAAACAACCGTATGTTTTGACCCAGGTATCCAAGGCCTATTCACAAAGTGTCCGGCGGTCCACCAAGTGCACCGATCAGATGGAGCTGAATGTTCTAACCCTGGCACACGAACGCAAAAGTTCACGTGGAAAGCTCTCTTAAGTGGATACTGAGGGGCCCACCTTGATGTATGGGATTTATATCGACGCTGTCCATCCATTTTTCAGCTCATTTTATAGCATTAGCATGAAAAACGAAGCAGATCTAAATCTCAGGTGGACCACACCACAGGAAGCAAGGGTGATTAGATGCCATCATTAAAAACTCTGTAGAGTCCACACTGATGTTTATTTACCATCCAACCTGTTTATAAGGTCACGCATGCCTAGATGAAGGGAAAACACAAATATCAGCTTGATCCAAAACTTTTGTAGCCCCAGATAAGTTTTAACGGAGAGCGTTCAACCACACTGTTTCCTGTTATGTGGGTTTTTAATGGAAAACATTCAATCACACTGTTTTCTGTTACGTGGTACACCTGAGATTTGGATCTGCTTCATTTTTAGGATCATGCCTTAAAATGATCATTCAAAACGAATGGACGGACTGGATATAAAATAAATACATCACGTGCCCCCACAATCACAGATCCACCTAATCCACATACGCAGCTACGTGGGAGATTATTATCTCGACGCGCATCCCAAAATGACGGGAAGGTTACATCAGTAATTGTTGCGAAAACTCGGGGTTTCTCGTTTCCAGTTAACCCAACGGCCTTTTGCAACATCGAAGAGCCCCCGAAAGCTTTCTTCATTCCCATCCACAAAGACACCTACAAAATGCATCGCCTTTCTCCTTCCATGTCCCTAACACCCGTTTCTTTCTTTCTAAGACTAGATTGCCCTCACGCACGCCTCATCATCCAACGGTCCGCGTCATGTCGTCGCTGCAACTCCTCCCACCTTCGCTGCCTGCGATCCGATCCAATCGGCGTCTCAGAGCTTCTCCGAGCCAAACAGCCGCACTATCTGCTCCTCCCAACGCGTCCCGGCTCGAGCCGAGAGTCGAGGAGAGGGATGGGTACTGGGTTCTCAAGGAAGAATTCCGGCAAGGAATCAACCCTCAGGAAAAGGCAAGTTCTATCTCCTGCCTTTGCATTCCTAATTCACCGCGCCACCCCATATCGTGCTCCGCTCATGCATTGCATCATGTCTAGTCGTTACGATCGGTGGAGATCCATCAATTTAGGTGGTCTTGCCGGCTATATAAAAGCGTAACCTGTTTTGTCGCACGTGTGGCGCGCAGGTGAAGCTGGAGAAGGAGCCGATGAAGCTGGTGCTAGAGCGGGGAATTGATGAGCTGGCAGCGTTCCCCTTCAAAGAGATCGAGAGTTCGAAACTCACCAAGGATGATATCGACGTCCGCCTCAAGTGGCTTGGCCTCTTCCACCGGCGGAAGCATCAATGTAAGGCATTTTTTGTTTCGTACTCACGCGCTCTGCATCTACGTACGTGACACACGTGTGGCTCAAATTAAGCCGTCCAAATTATGGTCACCAATCCCATATTGGTTTCACGAATCTAACCTCAGATTAATTGGATCTCGGTTTTTCCCATTGGTTTCTGTTCATATTAACCGTCCATTATATGTCCACCAATCGGCCGGTTACGATGGACGGCTTGAAATAGATTTTGGGTTATCATCCATCTAAAATGGGTCCCACGATTTGGATGGTTTATTTGAGTTACATCCATACCACGTGGACAACCGTGAAGTGAATGTGTATGAATCATCAACGTCATCACAGTATCAAAGTTCTTCCCATGCAATATTTTATTCATTGATGCTGATTATTTAATTACAATTATTCCGGGAACGCCATGGGATGCATTTTCTTAGGTTGTGATTGGTTGCATCGGATTAGATGAAATCACAAAAATAGACTAATTGATTATGAAACATCGTGATATTTTGTGCAACCAAACGCACCCTAGCTGTTTTCGAGCATATTATCTTGAATTGCAAACGAGAAACTTAGATACTCCGGCAATGCGTGGGATGATATGCAGGCGCTTAGAAATTGCATACGTGGTATATAAGTAATTCAACTTAAACTGTTCAAATTACGGGTCCTAATTTAGATGCATTATGATTAGAAATTACTTTTGTTCGGTGACTTGCTTTTTCGATTGGGGGACATTTATTAGACAATTAAAAACCAAATATCATCCAATGGAGATATTTCAACTAGTGTATTGAAAGATTCGGATTGGTCAGCCAAGCACATTTTGGGTGCGGGTTTGGTGCGGCCCGGCCTCACCTAACACATTGCCGTCCTGACCGTGGGGCGCACCTTGATCTATGTATTGTATATCCACGCCGTGCATCTGTTTTTCCAGCTCATTTTAGGACTTGATCCAAAAAATCATGCAGTTCTAAGTCTCAGGTGAACCACAACAAATGAAACAGTGATGTTTGAATGCCCACCATTGAATGCTTCTTCGGGCCACCGTCCATAATGTTTATAGGCCATCCAACCTATTGATAAGGTAACAAAAGTTAGATGAAGGAAAAAAACAAATATCAGCTTGAAAAAAAAAAAAAAAAACTTTTGAAATCCACTCGAAATTTGGACCTGCTTATTTTTAGACTCACACGCTAAAATGCATTGGAAAAACAGATGTATAACGTGGATATAAAATTTATAAATGAAGGAGGGTCTTTCAGTCAGCGCTGCATTGTGTTGGGTGAGTTGGCGGCTGCACCTAATCGGCTCCCACACATTTTGAGACGTGACTCAACCCAAGGTTGGGTTTAACATGTTAGATAATTTGATTTGAATTAAATGTATGCTACATATATAGTGTAGAATATACCATGGATTTGAAGACAAAAGGGCTAAAATACTCTCAATTATTTCCGTGTTTTATTTGAAAATTTTACAAAAATAAAAAAAGTGACTAATTAATATAGAATTTACATTGTATTATATATATTTTTTTAAAAAGGTTTCAAAAAACTACATTATTCAATACAATTATCATTCCAGTGCATTGGTTGCATTTATTTAACACTTGGTTTCCTGGCATTACAGCAAATGAGTCGGTTGCTTGAGTGGACCCTATGGTAATGTTTATGTAAAATCCACTTGAACTACGAGATGTGTCAACTCATGCTAGGCCAAGGGCCCAAAAATAACCTCCATTCATGATTTAGGCCTCAATTTTAATATAAAATCTAATGGTTAGAGTGAATTTTATATAATAATTATGATGGACCCTGTATTAAAAAAAAAAAAAAAAAAGGTGAAGGCCTCTCTCCGAATTAATTGCCTTGGCATGGCCCTTTTAATTCACAAGTAAGCCCGATTTTCTAACATGGTTTAACGAGGACTATGCGTCTAATGGCTGGAGTGGATTTTACACCACAGGATATGAGGAAGCAGCGGTGACATTGACATCAACTATTGAAACCACGTTATTGTTTATTTTCCATCCAACCTGTTCATTAGGTCATAGAGACCTGAATGAGGGTATAACACGACTATTAGCTTGATCCAAAAGTTCAATGGCTCTTAAGAAGTTTTTAATGGTGAGCATTTAATTCCTATTGCGTGATTAGTTGAGCCTTGGATTTGCCTCATTTTTTTGATCATATGCTAAAATAATCTGAAAAGATAAATGGAAGGCATGGATAAAACGCATACATCACGGTGAGCTCCCCATAGCCCCTGCCTTGACGATGTTAGGCTAATTTGCCTCCAATTGGATCTGTGTGGGGCCCACCATGATGTATCTATTTATCAACACTGTCCATCCCTTTTCTCACATCATGTTATGGTATAAGCCCAAACATGAGCCAGATCCAATGCCCTAATGGACCACACCAGATATTACTCTTGCAACCAAGCTTACTGTTTGGCATGGTCCAACGCTTTATGCATTTAATACAACCAAGCTTAATGTTTGGTATGGTCCACTAGAGTGTTGGATCTATCTTATTTTTGAGCCGATACCTTAATATGATCTTAGAAAAAGTATGAATTACATGGATAAACAGATACATCAATGTTAGCTGATTAATGATATATTTTTTTTAAACCCTTTCCAAAGAAGTACCGGAATATAAATTATGTAGTTTTTTAAAAAAAATAAAAATTTCCCTTTATCATCTTTAAAAAATTGCGGAGTCAAGCATTTACAGGTTAGGGAGTGTCCGTATAAAATATACCCCAACAAACAAGTGCACTCTACCGTGGATTGGGTGGTGTATGTTGTTTTTTGTGGCCTGACCAACGTGACGATTGAATCCACCATGCCCTTTTTAAATCTATGTAATAGTCATTCTCGGGTGCATCTGGTGGACGGATTAGATGTCATAAGAAAACCACGTGGTAATGCTGTACTCTACCTTTTAAAATTAAAAACAGAAATGTTAGAGGGCGTTTTTGTCATTTCATCTCAAAAAGTAGTAACCATCTTAATATTGTATTTGTATTGCATAACAAAAGTAATGAATTTATAATAACCATAAATATTCTTATTTGATTAATAAAAGCTCTGAGGTTGCGTGGTCCACTTGTAATTCACTGCTCTTCAGCGTGGTGTGGATTCTCTATGGGACCCACCATGATGTCTGCATTTCATCCACGCAGCTCATCCGTTTTTCCAGCTCATTTTAGGCATGAATGAAATTTGAACCATATCTAAAGCTTGTGTACCACACCAAGGAAAATAAAGTAACGGATTGCCTGTGACCCGGGCACAGAGATATCTCTGTACGGAAGTTGTTTGTGTCCATAGAGATGTATATGGCCAATCTATTTCATCCGTCTATTTTAAAAGATCATAATAAGATATAATTTTAAAAGTTAGGCAGATCCAAAACTCATGTGGGGGATTGTACACCAAGTGATGACAAAGTTTTGTATTAGGATGATATTTGTTCTTACAGTTTATCTGAGTGGTAATAATTCTTTGAACGCTTTGGATGACATATAAACATCAATCTCAGCTCCAGGACAGTTTTAACGGTGGACATTATTATTCTCACTGTTTTATTGGTGCGGGCACCTGAGTTTTAGATCCGCCCGATTTTAGAATCCTATACTTATTTCATATTGTCTTATACTAGGGTGAATTTCTCGAAAATTCTATTTTAGTTTTTCTGAGTTTCTTCAGTACTATTACATATTAAAAAATAAAAATAAAATGTGAATAGGGTGTTGAGTTATGTGGAGTTGTCTATGAGTTTTGCTGAGTTCGTCAAGTCGAGTTGAGTTTTTCCTGAGTTTTGACCAGATCAAAAGGTTTTTCCGCGTCTCGGTGAAATCTGACCGATTGAGTTGACTCATGCGAGTCAAGTCGAGTTTTTCAACTCGGATTAAATCACCAACATGATATCAGAGTGATACGGACCGTTACATCCATGAGCGGCGGGTCCCAATGGAGCCTGTGGGGATTTGACAAAGTTCATAATTTGAAATGTGTAGATGGGCGATTCATGATGAGATTGAAACTGCCAAATGGGGTGACGACCAGCGAGCAGACCCGTTACCTTGGGAATGTGGTGCTGAGTTACGGAGAACATGGTTGTGCCGATGTGACGACCCGACAAAATTGGCAAATTCGCGGTGTGGAGCTGCCTCACGTGCCAGAGATACTGGATGGACTCGACCGAGTCGGGCTGACCAGCCTACAGAGTGGCATGGACAACGTGCGGAACCCAGTGGGAAATCCACTGGCAGGGATCGACCCACACGAGATCGTGGACACAAGGCCCTACACCAACCTCCTGTCCCAGTTCATCACTGCCAATGGCCGTGGCAATACTGACATCACCAATTTGTGAGTTGCTCTTTTCATGTGTGCATTCTCTCTTTTTCCCTTTTCTATGTGTTGTTGATCTATTCTTAAGGTGTCTATTGGATGGACCAGGCCCAAAAATATCCTGTGGGCCGTTGCCCTTGCAGTTATTGCTGACCATAGGGGAAGGGGGAGATGGGTTGGACGGTTAGGATGGCTTTTTGGCCTATGGCCAATCCCTTGGACCTCCTGGATCATCCAAGGAGATGGGCATGTGCCACAAAAATCGAATTACAACGTGCAAAGAGCTGTACTCATCTCTTATTATTGCATCCCAGTCCTCACCGAGGACACGAAATTCATGCAAAACTCAGTTGCAGGAAGCCCCTGCAACAACCCACCAGGATGTCTCCATGGCATCCACTTTGCCCATTAAGTTGTGCTAGCTAATGTTAGGACATGGGCCTAAAAACCAGGCAGATCTAAAACTTGGCCTGTTTGAATGATGGGAAAAGAAAAGAAAATTATAGTGATTCTCTATCTATAATTTATCAAGATTTTCTATGAGTGTAGATCCCAATGTATTTCATTTTGAGAATCTTATTTGGATAACAAGTGAAAATTTAAACAAAGCTCTCACAAAAGTCGTATTGTATTTGGTGAGTGAGAATTTGATTATGGTGTTTAAATAATGATTGCATTTTGAAATTCAATATTTCCTTTATAATCTAAAAACAATGAAATATCCCACTGTGAGAGAAGTAATCCATTTTTATTTTTTATTTCCAAGTGGAAGACATCAAAAGAAAAATTGGGAAGAGAATATGCCTACCACTAAAGCCTTCTTGAGCCCAATAAAGTTATGATTTAAGCAAATACTTAGGATTTCACTTTATTCTAGTGGGACTTGCTATGTCACTGGGTTGAATGGAATATAAATATCATTTTAGGCCTAAGAAAGTTTTGATAGTGGGAGTTAGAGGTGGGCATCAAGTTGAGTTGGACCGAGTTAGGGCTAACCTGACTCGACCCAGTTTTGAAATAAACCTGACCCAAACTCGACCCAACTTGGTACTAAGTCCAGCATGTTTGACCCGATATGAGTCTGGGTCTAGCCTAGACTAACCCAGATCGAGTCCGACCCAATCAGAAATACCGAGTCAACACCGAGTCGGGTTAAGTCAACACCGAGTCGGGTCGAGTGTGGCGGGTATCTACAGGCTGAAATCATACCTCAAAACCTAGACACACCTACCAGAATTGCAGCCTCTCCATCAACTACATGACATTTCATATCTGAAACGTCAAATCTGATTTTATTTTATTTTTATGTACGAGTCGGGTTTCCAATTGAGTTACGTCAATACCGAGTCGGATTTCGGGTCAAGTCGAGTTGAGTTATTGGGTGACCCAAACTCGACTCGGTTTGATTTTGGATTGTACAAAGTCTACTCGGTTCAGATTGACTCACCCACTGGGTTCGGGTGGAGTCGAGTTTGATTCAGAATCGGACAAGTCGAGTCGTCCCGTGCCCAGCTCTAGTGGGAGTCCATCCAATTTATTTTACAATAGTTAAGTGATGGCCGTGTTGTAACAGTTACTGTTTTGTGTTACGAGGTTGTAAAGGTCAATATTGCGAAAATGACTCGTAATGGCCATTACAAAGCTGAAATGCATTTAAAAAAAAATTATAATGGCTGTTGCAACCCATATCGTAACAGCGGTGGCCATTACAACTACTGTTACCTAACATGGCCTGCTTGAATTTTGGATCTGCCTGATTTTTAGGTTTACTTCCTAACATACTGGCACAACTAATAGATCGAGTGGATGTCAAGCAGAGATATCCCAGTGGGCCCATAGGCTTTTTGTTGCATGGACTCTTGCGTTCATCTACTGGGCAGACTGGTCACAGGAGTGCTCCATTAATGTGATCACCTTTTACTTTCTCACCATGATATGGTGCTAATTTTTATCCAACAACTGGAATTTTCACACTGTGGCTAACACAAGTGCTCGTAGGACCGAGATTTTGTGTCCAATGGCAGATCTTGGCATGCATTAGAGGTTTAGAACACATTAGATGGATCTGCATTTCTCACAAAACATGAACATATGAGATAGAATATTCAAAACTTATATCTAGGAATTGTTCATAGAGAAACTAAAATGTGTCTGAATTGGTATGCGTTTTGTTCACATGTGAGCAGGCCAAGGAAATGGAATGTGTGTGTAGTGGGCTCCCATGATCTGTTCGAACACCCCCACATCAATGATCTCGCCTACATGCCAGCAATGAAGAACGGGCAGTCCGGATTCAATTTATTGGTGGGAGGGTTCTTTAGTCCCAAACGATGTGCAGAGGCAGTGCCTCTTGATGCGTGGGTCCCTGGAGAAGACGTGGTCCCCATCTGCAAAGCAGTGCTGGAGGCATACCGTGATCTAGGCACCAGAGGAAACCGGCAGAAGACACGAATGATGTGGCTCATCGACGAACTCGTAAGCATCATTCATTCTTCTCCTTTTCACTAAGAAAAATGCATGTTGTGTGAAAAAGGAATAGCCCAATGCGTGTATGTACACCGATAAAATGGTGTATACACACTTAATTGCAGTCTCTAAGAGGTTGTTTGGATGGTGGTAAATGAGTTAAGTAGTAAATGATTTACTAGCAAATCATTTACTACTTGTATTTCAATGTTCTATTTTACTTGTAAATGATTTACTAGCAAAGCCTCCCTATCATTTACTAGTAAAAAGGTGAGTTTTCATTTACTAGTAAATGAGGAGATGGCAACAGCTCTTATGTTTTTTTTAATGAAAGCCTATGAAGCAGATTTCATTTACCATTTACAGGCTAACCAAACACTGTAAATGATTTACAAATTAAAGCTAAACAGACATCCTATAAATCATTTACAGCCTTTAAGTGATTTACTAGTAAATTATTTACAGCGTAAACCATTTACCACCTTCCAAACGACCCTAAGATGCAATGGTTTTGTTGCCTGTGTGTTATATATGCACCTTAAATGGTGTATATGCTTTGCACTAGGCCGTAGTTTGATGGTTAGGCCTATTCAAAAATTTTATTTTAATGGGCCATTCTGGCCCGGCCAATTGATAGCCTTACTGCGATCATATGGAATGTATTTGCTCACTTGTGTTTGTGAAAATGTAGGGGATAGAAGGATTCAGATCCGAGGTAGTGAAGAGGATGCCGGGGAAAGAACTGGAAAGATCGTCGAACGAAGATCTGGTACAAAAGCAATGGGAGAGGAGAGACTACCTTGGCGTCCATCCGCAAAAACAAGCAGGTCTAAGCTTTGTGGGCATCCATGTGCCAGTAGGCCGACTCCAGGCTCAGGACATGATCGAACTGGCCCGTCTAGCAGATGAGTATGGTTCAGGTGAGCTACGGCTCACCGTCGAACAAAACATCATAATTCCAAATGTTAAGAACTCTCAAGTGGAGGCCTTGCTCAGCGAGCCACTCTTAAAGGAGCGGTTTTCTCCTGAGCCAGCTATTCTGATGAAAGGGCTGGTTGCTTGCACGGGCAACCAATTCTGTGGGCAGGCCATCATCGAGACAAAGGCAAGGGCATTGCAGGTTACAGAAGAAGTGCAGAAGAGAGTGGCATTGGAACGTCCGGTTAGGATGCACTGGACAGGCTGCCCAAACACCTGCGGTCAGGTCCAAGTGGCTGATATAGGGTTCATGGGGTGCATGACCAGGGACAAGAATGGGAAGGTATGTGAGGGGGTGGATGTATACTTGGGTGGGAGAATTGGAAGTGATTCTCATCTGGGAGATTTGTTTAAGAAGGGTGTGCCATGTAACGATCTGGTGCCATTGGTGGTGGACATTTTGATAGAGCAATTTGGAGCTGTGCCTAGAGAGATGGAAGAAGAAGATGAAGAA
The DNA here is from genome assembly GCA_037074715.1 of Magnolia kwangsiensis. NCBI lineage: Eukaryota > Viridiplantae > Streptophyta > Magnoliopsida > Magnoliales > Magnoliaceae > Magnolia > Magnolia kwangsiensis. The sequence continues at coordinate 19,879,439 of CM073572.1, forward strand.
CATGAGGGAGGAAATTAGTAGATTTTATGTCCTTCTTTCTTTCTTTCTTTGGATAGGATTATGTTAAAATGATGAGGTTTTGGGGGAGAATCCATGTCTCTTTTTGGGCCCATGAGCCACCCAGACTGGTCTACTGAGAATGCAATTGCAATATATGTAACTTGGAGCCCGTGTAATAAGAGAACTGATTCAAGAGCACTAGTTATTAATTGCTCGATATCCATGATGGAAAAAGAAAAGAAAATAAAACACTTTTTTCTCAATGGGATGTCTCATTATCTTCGGATGGCAAATATAGTATTGTTTCTACCTTCCCATTATTCTTTTTCATTGTCGATTTCTCTTGTACAACAAAATAGGTGACTTGTGTCTTATAAATATAAGATTTTAAATTGTATCTCATAATCTAGTTGAAAGTGTGAGTAATCCCTTAGCCATCTTGAGCTGTTGGAAACTTAATTACTTGATGGGTAGCCTCTTTAGGTCCTATAAAATTTGGTTCCTTGAGAAACCAAATAGCTTTAAAAATGGTACACCTTTGACATAACATGGAATTTTTACTAAAGAGGCTTTGCTAATTAGTGTTTTGTGGCAAACCTATTACTAAATTTTCTAACGTCTAAAACCAAGGACATGCACGATATAATCATGGTTCAAGGTGCATGGTATTGGTTTGGAATTCAACAATGTGGTACACATCAGATTTGTCGGCATACTAGAATTGATTTGCGTGCTAGAACCAATTTGCGGCTTGATTCAAATCGAACGCTATTGACCCATGGTGTTAAGATAGAATGGTGTTTGGTTGAATGATCGGAAGACCAACCGTCCATTCTACCAACCGTTGAGTGTGCTAATCAGGTGATTTGCAAAAATTGGAGTTCTTTCTTCAATAAGTTCTATTTTTGCCATGACAACTAAGAACTTTTAAAAGTAAAAAATTTGTATGGTTGAATGGAAATCGAAGATGGAGGTAAAAAAAATAAAACTTACCAATACAATGGAATCACCGACCTAAAGAAAAACTACGCTGATTGAGAGAAAATGAAACTCAAATTTTATTCAATGGCAACATAGGCAATACAAGTGCAGTATTTAAAATAAAAAACTACAATGACTCAGTTGTAAATCAAATAAAGAGAAATCAGCAATGAGAATTTTCAGGGAATTTGATTATATGAAATCAGGGGATTTGATTGCATGAAATCTGGGCGTTGAATGCATAAATTAGGGGATTTTTGCAAACTGTTAATTGCAAGAAATCCGTTGATTGCAAGAAATCAGGGGTTTTAAATTCAAACACGTTGATGCTTGCAAGAAATCAGGGAATTTCCCATTTCAAACACCACCGTTGAGGCCATCCAGCGTATTGTCCTGCTGGGTTGTGCCAATACCCTCCCGCAAACTTTGCCGGGGCTGGAGGCAAAGTTTGTTGCGAAAAGATTGAAGAATTGTTTTTGGCATTGGTTTGGTGAAGAGGTTGGCAACTCAATTATCAGAGGAGAAATGTTGTGTGACAAGTAGTCCACGGGCAACACGTTCGCGCACAAAATGATAATCCAACTCGATATGTTTGCTTCGGGCATGGAATACCGGATTTACTGTCATATAAAGTGCACTAAGGTTGTCGCAATAAAGTATGGGAGGAGATGACAATGTAATGTGAAGATCTTTGAGAATGAAGGTCATCCAAGTGAGTTCAGCTGCGGTGTTAGCCATTGCGCGATATTTTGCTTCAGTGCTTGACCGGAAAATTGTATGTTGTTTCTTTGCACACCAAGAGATAAGGTTTCCTCCAAGGAATGTACAATAGCTAGTAGTAGATCGTCTTGTTGTAGTACACCATGCCCAATCTGCATCTGAGAAAGCAAACAGATCAAGTGTAGTGTGTGAAGAAAAATTTAATCTCATATTAATTGTTCCTTTGATATATCGTAAAATACGTCGAACCATTTTTAAATGTGTCATTGTGGGAGCATGCATGAATTGAGAAACATAATTAGCACTAAATGAAAGATCAGGACGAGTGAGTGTAAGGTACTGTAAAGCTCCAACAAGTCCTCGATAGTAACTTGGGTCTTCCATAAGAGTATCATTGGAAGAGATTTTTGTTTTAGCTTCAAGAGGTGTACTTATTGGCTTACAGTCAACCATATTTGAGCATTCAAGTATCGTCAATGCATAATGTGACTGGGATAGATGAAGGCCACTTGTTGTTGACGTTATTTCCATCCCAAGAAAGTGCTGAATAGGTCCTAAGTCTTTCATTGCGAACTCACTGCTTAGCAACATAATAAAATTAGAAACAAGTGTTGGAGTTGATCCTGTGAGCAGCATGTCATCTACATAAAGAAGTAAAATCAATGAGCCATAGTCCGAATGGAAAACAAACAATGAAGGGTCAGCCAGACTCCAAAAGAAACCATATTTAAGAAGAAATGCACTAAAACGATCAAACTAAGCACATGGTGCTTGTTTTAGGCCATAGAGAGCTCTTTGTAGTTTGCAAACGTGTGTTGGATGTTGAGAGTCTGTCATTCCTAGTGGTTGTTGCATGTATAGATCTTTAGAAATTAAACCATGCAAGAAGGCATTTTTTACATCCAGTTGACGAATGGACCACTTTTGAACAAGAGCTATGGTAATTATCATGCGTATTGTCCCTGGTTTGATAACCGGAGAAAAAGTTTCTATGTAGTCTACTCCATCAATTTGATGATACCATTTTGCAACTAAACGTGCTTTGAGTCGACCTAAAGAACCATCTGGTTTGAGTTTTGATTTAAACACCCATTTTGAACCAATGACATGCATGCTTGGTGTTCGAGGAACCAGTTTCCAGGTTTCATTCTGATGTAATGCAGCCAGCTCCTTGTCCATGGCTGCTTTCCAATCGGGATGTGCCAATGCAATCTTAATATTGTGAGGCTCACGAGGTATATTAGATGAGGTGATGATGGTTAAGACATACTTAGGATTTGGTTTTACCACACCTAGTTTAGACCGGGTGACCATGGAGTGGACCAATGGTGCTGAAGGACCAGGACTATGATGGGAGGACTTAGGTGTTTCACTGACAATCTCTGGAACTATTTCTTGGGTAGACCCGTGAGACTCTTGACAATCTTATGATAGAATTGTTTCGGGTGAACTAGTGTTGGGAAGAGACTCATGAAATTCATTAATTTCTGCATTGGTTTGACACTCGATAAAGGAAGAGTGCCGTGATGACTCTGTGGGACTAGAAATTTGGGAAAAACTTAGTGGAGAACAAGTGTCAATTGAAAGCAAGGGACTTTCACATGGGGGTGAGGGAGAGTCTGAAGTTGTACCTGCAAAAGAAGAAATGTTAGTATGTGGTAACCAAGAATCAAAAATATTAATTACTTGTAGCTGATTTTCTGTCATGCAGGATTTGTTGATAGGCTTATATGGAAAAATTAACTCATTAAAGACAACATGACGAGAGATGAAAAACTTTTTACTTAATGGATGATAACACTTATAAGCCTTATGTTTTTCACTGTAGCCTACGAAAATGTACAGAAGTGTTTTTGGATCAAATTTGTGTTTTCGTATATCCCAAGTGTAGCGAAAACACTTAGACCCAAATGCTCGGAGTGAGGAATAATCTGGATGTGTCCCATGAAGTGCAAAATATAGTGTTTCAAAGTTGAGAGTAGATGAAGGTAGGCGATTCATAAGATACACAGCTGTGGTGAAAGCCTCTATCCATAAGAATAGGGGTGCACCACAGTGAAATAACATAGTCATTCTTAATTCTCTTATAGTCCTATGGCGCCTCTCAACTACACTAGTTTGCTCAGGGGTATATGGGGATGATACGTGATGAAGAATGCCTGTAAAAAGTAAATGAGTCAACAGTTTTGAATTGATGAACTCACCACCTCCATCTGAATGAAAAACTTTAATTTACTTGTTAAACTGTCTTACAACATATTTCTCAAAAGCTAAGTATGCATTAAAAAAATTAGATTTATTACACAAGGGAATAATCCACGTATACTTAGAAAAATCATCAACCAAACATGCATAATATTTAAATTTTGTAATTGATAAAACAGGTGCAGGTCCCCACAAATCACAATGAATTTTTTCAAAGACACTAGTACTTGAATGTTCCGAACAAGAAAAAGGTAAACGACTAAATTTTCCTAATTGACAACTATCACAAAGATGTTGAAATTTTGTTGTCCCTACGACATCAATAAGTCATTTATTTTTTAGTATTTGTAAAGCTGAAGACTATGGGTGGCCTAGGCATTGATGTCAAACTTCTGCAGTGCCTGATTTGAACCGATGGGAGAAATACTACTCTGGTGAAGTAGGTAGGACATAGAGATCACCCTTACGTTTCCCAATCATCATTTCCTGGCCTGTTTCCCATTCCTTAACACAAAAATCAACATTAGAAAATTCACAATTAATAGGAAATTGTTTAGTTAACTGGCTTACTGAAAGTAAATTTTTTGTTAAGTTAGGAACCAATAGAACATCATTGAGAGGTAAGGCACACCTTTTGTTTTATACAAGAATCACCAATTGAAAGAATTGGCATGGAAGACCCATCTCCAATTAGCACGGAGTCAGCAGCACCAGAGTATTTACGAAGGTTAATCAGCATACCTGGCTTACCTGTCATATGGTTGGAAGCTCCAGTGTCCATTGTCCATTCGGTGTCAGCAATGGTGGTGTCCAAAGTGAGTGCTGCAAGTGCTTGTGGAATCTCATCTTGTTGAGTGGATTTCTTTGGCACCCACCAGCATATCTTAGCAACATGACCCATCATCCCACAATATTGACATTGTTGATCACAGTACTTGTCCCTCTCTACAGGTGTCATGCAACGCTCACTAGGTGGTGGAGGTCGATGTTGTGAGTTTGCTGAAGAAGAGTTCCTTTGCTGTTGAGCCTGGAATCCACGACCATTAGAGGTGAATTTTTGTGAAGGTGCATGATAGCCTGAAGAGTTTGGCTGTGGGCGTTACTGCTGCTGTCCATAAAAAGCCATTTAATAAGTGAGGGAAGAAGCTGGAATGTCTGTGTGGTTAGAGAACCAATTGCACCTTTGATCAAAGTTTTGGAGTTGGGAGACCAACTCAGAGTATGATGGCCTGGGAGGCTTCAACATGGTTGTTGTGAATGTTTCATAATGAGGACCGAGGCTAGTAAGAAGGCAGAAGACTTTTTCTTGGTCTAGTACGAGATTTCCAATGGCTGATAAATTGTCACATAGGGCTTTGAAGGTGTGAATATGTTCTGTGATTGTTGCGTTGTCTTCCTTTCGAAGATAGGTCACTTGTTGTCGCAGTGTGAACTCACGTTCTTGTGAGTCTTGTGCATATGCATTTTTGAGAGCCTCCCAAACAGCGTGAGCTGTGTCGAGACCAACAACGAGTACGAGAGTTTCCTCAGAGAGTGTTCCAATGATCCACCCTCGAAGGAGACGATTTAACTTTCGCCATGCTATAAAAGCATCTATTAATTGTGGTGTTGAATTTTCGGCATTTGTGTATTTGGTTGGAGCGGGATCTTCATTTGTGAGATGCCCGACCATTTCTTGACTCTCAGCAAGAGCCAATGCTTGCTCACGCCACAAGGGGTAATTGTTTGGGGTGAGTCGGAGGGTGATGAAGTTGCCAACATTGGGTGACAAGGTAGTCATGGTGAAAGAAATGAGCGAAAGATAAGATGGAAGTTGAAGAGGAAAAAAAAAAGGAGTTTTAAGGTTACGCCTAGTGTTCACTTGGCTCTGATACCATAAAAAAAAAAAAAAAAACTAAGCCGATTGAGAGAAAATGAAACTCAAATTTTATTCAATGGCAACATGAACACATGGGCAATACAAGTGCAGTATTTAAAACGAAAAACTACAATGACTTAGTTGTAAATCAAATAAAGATAAATCAGCAATGGAAATTTTTAGGGGATTTGATTGCATAAAGTCTGAGCGTTGAATGCATAAATTAGGAAATTTTTGCAAACCGTTGATTGCAAGAAATTCGTTAATTGCAAGAAATCAGGGGTTTCAAATTCAAACACATTGATGCTTGCAAGAAATCAGGGAATTGCCCATTTCAAACACCACCATTGAGGTCATTCAGCGTATTATCCTGCTGGGTTATGCCAATACAACGTAGCTGAGAGTAGCGGAATGCTTAACCTAGCGGCAAATTGATGAGTGAGGAGTGGGCACAAACCCATCCTATATGAGCGTAGGTGGATGTATACTAAGAATACGATCTTCTTTCAAAACCGATACATACACGCAGAAGGAAGGGAATTATATTACAAGTCAGTCCAGCTTAGAGCGGGGACGAAACTAAGGATTACACGTCAGTAAGCAGTGGAGATAATAAGGGTCCCGGAGGACTAAATTAGCAGCATTGCATTGGATTGATTGATTGATTTGATATGTTATTAGGTTTTTGGATTGATGTTGGATCGCTTCATTTGAACTCTTATTTGCAATTTATAAGGTCTGAGCTCAATTGGCAGACTGAGTGGAGATACCTCGTTTCAACACTTGAGGTCTTGGCATCGTTCCCTAGTGGGGGTGGATAACATGGAGTGTGTGTAATGACATGAGGTGTGTACTGACGTGCTAACCGAAAAAATAATAATAATAATAAATAAATAAATAAAATAAGGCCTCAGGCGATTTCGTGAGAATAATCGTTGCATACATGGCAACTTCACATACTGCTAGTTATAAATCAGTGATTGTTATTACCTAATCATGCATTGTCGTTATCGATTGCATCCTCGTAATATATCAGTGAACATGCTTTAATGCTAACGTAGCACTAACGGCTACTTATTTCAGAGAATACCCCAACGCCACGGTTCTTTGAAAATTCACTCGTTGATGAATTGCCCACCATATGCTCAACGTATGTCATGAAGGAATCATACTTACCACATGGCTGCTTCTACCCTCTTAACCAAGCAGTGGAGATCTTGTCCAAACACATGATCGTTTGAACGATGGACACACATTAAATATAGCTCGCTGGAAAAATAACCTGAATTAGAATTTTCTCAATATCATTGTGGATGGTCCTGCATATCGGTTTGGTTGATATAGACGGCCGCCATTATATTTTAAATATCGCCCATTCAGCATAAAATCGAGAAAATTGACAGTTCTGATCATCAGACCGTGTTCAAATATGGGTCTCACGAGGCAATGGATGGTTGTGATCCCTAGTCAGACATAAGAAGTGTGATGGATGATGAGCACGCCCTTGGAGTTACATCATACTCAGCATAAAATTAATTCAAATTAAACTGTCTAAATAATTTTTTATTATTTCAGAAAAAAAAAAAAAAAACTGTCCAAATAATAAGTCTCATTTCAGATGTATCACTAACAAAAAGGTATTAATTGATTATCTGATTATTTGGTTATCTGACCATTGAGTTGTAGGATATTTTGGACGGTTCAAAATGTAAAATATCAATTGCTCCTGTTTCAAACAAATAAGTAACCACAAATCATGGGTTGGGATTTTTCAATAAATATAATTTTGAAAATACGAGTTAGGGTTTCCACAGCCCAGTGGGTTCAATTTTAGTTTAATGTATGCCAAGTGTACAATTTATGAGTGCCTGCGTGTCAAGCTTCATACTCTGCCAGAGTATCAAATAACTCCCCGTTTCGAAAACGCATAAACAGATCCGAAGGACCGAAACACAGAAGCATACCAGAAAAAAACAGAAAAAAAATCATCAACCACATCAGCACCGTCGAAATCTCGGCCATGTTCTCAACCATCTGCATTTGCCCACCTCCTCTCCTCGTTGGTAAAAGCCCCTTCTCTGTCTTCTCCATTCCCTCTCTAGTCCGGACTGCACCCCGTTTCCCATCCCTAAAAACCGGAGCCAGACGAAACCGGTTCGGCAGCCAAACCGCTGCCGACCCGGTCCAGCGGAGAAAGCCCGTCGGACTCGGCATTGAAAATTCGGACGAAGATGAATGGCTGGATTGGGAGGATCAGATCTTGGAAGACACCGTCCCGCTCGTCGCCTTCGTGAGGATGATCCTTCAGCCCGGAAAGTAAGTCCTCTTATCTGCCCATCTTCCCCAATTCTTCAGCGAATATGGACCGTTGGATTTGTCAAATCTCCTCGTCATGAAAATTAGTTGTAGGAGCAAACACATGGAGGTAGGAGTTTAGGGCAAATGCTGTGTGAGCAATTCCAGGCACATGTTTTATAGGTGAGCAGGCCACATTCACCATTAGATGGGCCCCTTGATGATCACCTAGGCTGGCCGATTGGAGATCGAGCCAGCAGATTACACATCGGGCTCAAACGTTTGTACAATCAAAGATCTTGAAACATCACTTACCCGCCCCAAGAGATTCTCATTTCTTGTTGGGTTTTTTTTTTTTTGGGTGCTTGGCACCTATCTATATCCTTTTGTAAACAACAATTTGATGAAAATTTGCACTTACAAAATGTCAAAGTGAGGGAGCAAGCAATGAATGATGATGTTTGGGCCCATGGAGCCCATTGTGGGCAACCGCTAGTGGGTGGGCCCCGCTCATTTTCCCTCTCTCTCTTCATGTTGAATTCAATCGAATTAAAGAGTGATTCGAGGGGATAATGCATTATGCTTATTCTCTTCAATTCTATCTCTAAAGAGAAAAAAGTGTGAGAGAAGAGAGAGTAGGCCATACCTCTGTCTGTTGGCTCAGATTCAACAATCCGAGTCATTGATATTATCCGGCAGGGGATCATGAACATGAATTTTGGAGTGGGGTTGTAAAGGTCTGCCAATCTTGATCGTGTAGATATTGTTGGATCCTACAAACTTTCTATTAATCAGGCCTGCTAATGACTCACAGATTAGACAGACATACAACAGAACTTTTAGCTCGTTTTTGGTCAATCATCTCCTTCATTTGCTATCTCAAAATGTTTCATTCTGTCTTTGGCTCCTCTTGGTACCTATCAATTGTATTTAGTGATAAATGTTATCTAGGAGGTAGTCTTGTATTGTGTACTTCTAATTCAACACCCCTCTACTATTGGGCATTGGTTAGAATTTCTCCTCTTTTTTCTCTTTATCTTTGAGTAGATGGAAGAATTACTTCCACAAGCATGGGAATTCATGGTTGATCTTGGGGCAAGGGTTGCCCAATGCATAGCAAAGGTGTAACTGCAGCTGCTTTGGTGTGCATATCAGCTATAATGTTAGCCTCATGCAATGAATGGTTCAACTTCTAGAGAAATATGCTAATCCCAAATTTCAGCAACAGTGCAATTAGTTTCCATGGAGTTAGATTTCCTCTTGATGCCAAGGACATAACATTTGATAAATCACCCTTTGGCATAGGATGCCTCAACATCAAATCGATGCTTCTAAATTTTCAAACATTCTTGCAGTGTTCTTGCCCAAGAGTAAAAGGCACTTTCGGTGTATTGTATCACTCACCGCTGCAACCAATTCATGTCGATGCTTCTAAGAAGTGAATGTAAAACTTGGGTAAGGTGATGTCTACATGATCAATGGCTCGGATTGATCGAACCTATTGACCATTGGATATTTGGACTGAGCATATCAATGGGTACCATAGTAGTTGTGATTAGGTCAGATAAAAGGGTGGTGCGTTTGGACTCTGCTATGTATCTAGAGTACTTCAAATAAGCATGGACTAGTGTTTCAATGAAACAATGGACTCTTGCAGAGTCATGAACTCTGAAAGTGTGGAGATTGTTGTAGTAGTTGTGATGGGTTGAATTGTTCCACCCCTTTTTTCTATAAATATAGGTTTTGGTCTCCTCACTTATTCTTAGGTTTTTAGGAAGGTGTAAGGTGTGAAAGATCAAAGTACAACATCATCGTCGACATTAAATATGGCTTTCTATTCAGGTATGTGATTTAGATTAAGTATGAAATCTGAGATTATCGCAACAGGGATCCTTGGCTCAATGTATTGAGTTTGATTAAAACAAAAAACTTTTGTTCCATTGTATCACTCACCACTGAAACCAATACACATCAGTCATCCGTATGGGCCTATACAAGCTGATAGACTGATATGTACAAGGGTCTCAATCTCTACAAGCAGGTCCTGTGTTTAGGCGATCCATAACATGCTACATTTTTTTCGCTGTGGATTGATTATTCCCCAAAAAACACACCCGTGGGACAATTTTAACATTTCGCTTTGTGGCCAATGGATTGACAGTTAAGAAGTGAATGTAAGACTTATACAAGATGACGTCTACGTGATCAATGGCGCAAATTGATCAAAGCTATTGACCATTGGATATTTTGACTGAGCAAATTAGTGGGTCCCATAGTAGTTGTGATCAAGTCAAATAAAAGGGCGGTGCACTTGGACTCTGTTGCGTATCTAGAGTACTTCAAATAAGCATGAACTCTAGTGTTTCAGTGAAACATTGACTCTTGCAGAGACATGAGTGTGGAGACTCTTGGAGGAGTAGTAATTGTGATGGGTTGAACTACTTCACCCTCTTTTCTGTAAATACAGGTTTTGGTCCCTTCACCCATACAATATATAGAAAACCTTTTCTCCCATCTCAGGTTTCTAAGGTGTAAGGTGTGAAAGATCAAAGTACAACATCATCGTCAACATCAAATATGGCTTTCTATTCAGGTATGTGATTCAGTATGAAATCTGAGATTATCACATCAGGTATCCTTGGCTCAATGTGTCGAATTGGATTCTCAAAACACCCTTTTGTTCCTCTGCATTTCGACCCAAAAATCCAATAGTGAAATAAAACAACAATTTATCTTTATCTGATCTAGGATCTTCCAATCTGAAATGATTTTTGAGAATGCTCCATCCACAGTAGGACAGGTTAGAATAATGATATGAATTAAGCTATTTGTGCCTTCCAATGAGATGTACCATTTGATTTTTTATTTATTTATTTTTATTTTAAAAATAAATAAATAAATAAATAAATAGGGTGTAAAATTTCAAGCTCCATATGAATTCTAGGATGATTCAAGGGCTAGACTCCTATCTTAGTTTGCACCATCTAAATATTGGTCGTGACTCTTAAACCATGCACATGGCATGATTATATGACAATCTAGACCATCCAAATTGTGGACTCAACTATGGATGGAGCATAACCGAAAATATCATTAGGAATTTAACATTAGCAATTTGATTTGACCCTTTGAATTTGGACCATTCACTATTTTACTTTTAGCCATCCTTTTGATAGTGTTAATTGGATGGATATGATTACTTTATCAATATGATTTTAGAGATATGCTCCATTTGCAGCGGGACCCAAAATTTGGATGGTTTGAATAGCTGTATGCTAGTGCTACATGTGAGAAGGATGAGTCACCAACATTTTCAAAGTGGTGCTAAACTAACATAGCAGTCCAACCCACGAGTCAGTAATTGGTATTTGATGCTATGGCAAAATTACTATACCGTTGAGCTGTTTGTGGCCCAACGTGATATATGTGGCATCCAAACATGCATTAGGTGTCCTTAGACATGAAGTAAAGACATACCAAATGTAAGGCTCATCCAAAACTTAGGTGGGCTGCACCTTAGAAAACAATTTAAAAGCATGCTTGAAACCTCCTAATTCAAGTGGAGTGGCTCACCTTAGTTTTCAATCGGCCTGAGTTTTTGGGTGCCCCTTCATCCTGGTGGGGCCCAGTTTATCAACCGGTTGGATGGCATATGCACACCATCATGGGCTCCACACATGATGTAATTTCTATGGAGGGCATCCACCCTCATTGTCCCCTTTGTTGTGGTTCACCTGAGTTTTGATTTGGCTTATTTTGGGCTCAGCCACTCAGGGGCCAAACACGAGGGGAGCACCCGATGGACGAGACGGAATTCAAAAACTCATCACAGTGGGCCCGACACAGCCATTGTCTGTGCGATGTGGATTTACCGTATTGCTGAGGACTGAAACCAATACATATTGGATGTTATGTACCAGTTTCAGCTGATATCGTAAACCGTGTTCTTGCCTAAGCTTCATTTAAATCTTTGAATTGAATCAGATTGGAAATTGCAAGTTTTATTTCTCCCAACAACTATTGATTGATCTAGGAAAAAAGAAATGTCCTGCTGAATAAACGGGTGCGATTACTGGTTGAGCAACAAACAAAATTAAGGATCATTTGAAATGTTCAAAGAAAATATACTGTGATGTTAAACACCAACCAAAATTGGTAATGGTTACAACCATGTCAACACAAGTAGCTGACCTTTTGGGATGAAGCATTGTGGAAAAATATTTGCTTGGATCTGTGTACTTTTTGCCCTCAACAACCATGTTATCCAACAATCCCACAGCTGACATGACAGTGATGATGGCCAACATTAGAGGTTGGTTTATGCCAGGGCACCTACAACTGGCTGTAGGTTAATTCACCCATGACCCATTTTTTACAAGCATTCTCCGTCAGAGGCCAAAAGTACAGAAAACATTAGGAGGCATAAAAAGGGTCACGCCATCCTTCTGATAGTAGTTGATCATTTCTCCTTCTATATTGCATTATATTTCCCTGAGAATTTTAATTGACTCCTAAGCTTGATGGAACCAATCTATGCTTTTGCACTGTTACCCCAACTTCTGAAATGAAGAGAATGCAAACGCCAACTTTGAAGTATCCAATGAGCATGGTTATAGCTATCGACAATAGCTTCAACTTAGCAATTCTTTTGATTCCATCATTTTGTTATGAGGCTTTTTCAGTAGGGAATATTTATATATGTTACAGCATGGAACTTGCATTTCTATTGCAGATATGAAAGTGGTGATAGACTAAGTGCTGAGCACGAGAACACAATTTTGGAGAGGTTACTTCCATATCATCCAGGGTTTGAAAGAAAGATAGGATGTGGAATAGATTACATCACTGTATGTCTCTCTTCCCATGTATGCCTTTATGTTTCCCTTTCTGGAATCTTGGAGCTGTTGCAATGCATAGCAAATAAGTCTATCATTCCCTAATAGGAATCTCAGCTTTTGTACTGTTAATATTTAAGGCCCATTTGGATGCACCCTGAATAGGGATGTTTAACACATGCCATTTTGAGCCAAACCCCACTTCGTGTTGTGCATTTGGATGCACTTCTGCAAACCCCCGATTGATCCCTCACTTGTTGAAGCTGGCGCTAAGAAGACCACTCACTGAAAACCAATCCAATTGGTTTTTGCAAGGCGACCGACAAAGTTGTGGGAAGACTTGTTTTGTGGGAAATCCCCTTTTGCAAAAGTTGCGTCCAACCGTTAACATCTGCTCCCCTTTTTTATTTAAGGAACAACAAAAGAAGATTCTTGCGTTCTCTTTCCTCGCCCTTTTTTATTTAAGGGCTTAGGTGTTGCCCTGTTGATGGATGACGCTCCAAAAATCTCCTTGAGTGGAAGATCCTAGCCACCGATGATGGGACTTTTTCCAGCCGTTCTTAACCACCTATTTGCAGGCCATGAATAGAAAGGTTATGATTGTCCCATCAAGGTTATCTTTGGGCCATAATCCATCCATAGTTGGACCGAACTGGTCTGGAGTCCTGAACTCCAGAACCATGTCCCCCACCTGTCAGAACTGAAAACCTGAGTACTGTGTGCAAAGCTTTTAGTCACATATGTCGTAATTCTTCAGTTTTGTTCACAACACGAAGTGGGGTTTGGCTCAAAATGGCATGTGAGCGAATTAAAGCTAACATTATCAGTTGTTGAATATTAACTGAATTTCCATTTTATTCGACAGATTGGGTATCATCCAGATTTTGAAAATTCGCGGTGCTTGTTCATAGTCCAGAAGGATGGGCAGCTGGTTGATTTCTCGTATTGGAAATGCATTAAAGGCCTTATCAAGAAGAAATATCCACTGTACGCAGATAGTTTCATTTTCAAACACTTCCGGAGGCACGAATGAAGGAAACCATGGAAAGGCGGCCCCCTCAAGCCATTGTAAGATCTTTCTGTGTGGTTTCAAATATATTTGAATATAAAAATATGGAAAAATGTCGATGTTCTTCATTCGCCCTCCATTCAATGTGCATGCACATGGGGTCAAGGAATTAATGGACTTTGAATGTTCTGATTCCTTCTGGAAATGACAAATGGGTTTTAACTTCCGTGTTTCCTGATGTTATTTATTATTATTATTTTTTTCCTATTCATCTGGTGACGTGCCATAGTTCCCTTTCCCTGCCTGGCTAACTTATGGTTGATACTCTGGCAAGAGTGTGAGTACCATACACAGGCACTCGCATGCAGTAGACATGTAAGAGTGTGAGTACCATACGCAGGCACTCGCATGCAGTAGACATGTAACCCATACTGTAAGGTCTGGGTCAAAACCAAAAATCACAGTAGGGATCATTAAATTGCCTGATCTGTGGCCAACAAATGGATGGCTAAAAAGGAAAAATTATCAAATTAAATGTTAGGATTCTCTGATCAATATGATTTTGAGGGCATGCTCCATCCATGGTAGGTCTCATTATTCGGATGGTTGAAATTGGCTGAAATTGCAGCACATATGTTCACATGTAGAGTGGGGATGGGAATGTGTGTGAATGGTCATATGATCTGCCAGTGTATCAAATAACTAATTCTCAAATGGAGCATAGTTGGAGACGAAGAAGAGAAATGTGGGAAATCTCTTGTTCACATTGTTGTTGTAGTTAAGCAGACAATGTGAAACATATGCTGGAAAGGAAAAGGAGAACATATAGGCGGTGGTAAATTGCCGTTTTAATACTGGTAAATCCATTGAATGGACAAGGTGAGTGATCTGGTGGGGACACCCTTTGGTGTGTCCTTGCACGACATCTTCGTTTTGCCATTTCAGTATAACCCATAGCTCTAAATCTCTCTGAATTGACTTGAAACTTGGCCGAGTCAACTCAACTCAGCAAGGTTTTGGGATGAGTCCTTAGTAAACTCAGATTTGAGATGGAATTGGGATTACTTGTCAAGTCAATTCGATGCAACTCATAATGATCTGGGCTTTCTCACTTAGCTTATGAAGTGTAGGAGCTCACCTCTATGCCTTCAACCAATGGGCTATGCTTTGTAATTTGAATAGTGAAATAATTGGATCATCTATGTATCAATAATGCAGATTATAAATTGAAATTTTAAATGCGTACCTTAATGGGAACATATTCTCGATGCTGCAATGTTGCCAAAAGGGAATGCTTAATCTTCCGCATAGAAAACCTCTCAGTGGGATTAAGATTTTTTTGCATATGACTAATACATGTATTTATAGAAAAAGATAACCGGAGGAGCTTACCAATTACACTTCTTCACTTTGGAGTCTCTATACTGTCGGTTTTCATATTCTTCTTAATAATCATGTATAGGGACCATGGTTCAAGTATTCCGCCCCTAATCTATCTGCTAGATGCATCAATCACAATTGTCCTGGGGCCTTGTTGGATCACTCAATCCAAATAATCATGCAGTTTGATAAACAACCAATGATCATGTGTGGCCCACCTAATAAGAGCCGCACACGCTTTATTGTTGAATTATCTTATTTTATAATACTTGTATTAGCCGTAAATATTGACTTAATGTTGATTTTTATCAACCTATCTAATAGATTATTAGCTAGCAGTTATACCGGCAATTTAAGCCACACCATTCATATTTTTTAATAGGGCTATCAAAATTTTGAATAGGTCTCGGCTATAGTACACGGCCCTACGAGCTGGTATCGTCTATATTTGTGTGGCCAGACCGGCTTGATATGACTAGGTTGCTGTGGTGGCCTACATGGTACATGCCAGAAATCGATTTTCAATCATTGAGCAGAGAGGTCTGATTTATCGATCGGGGACAGTTCATGGTGGGTCCCACCTGATGACTTTACTGGCCTTGCACACGTGTGTCCCTTGGAAGAGTTTCACATTAGATGGTCACCTTAGCATTGCCCTTATTTCAATTAAAAGCCATTGGAGCGGATCTGAAGATACCCTTAAACATTTGCCTCTTTTAGCATGAGGTGAGGTCCCTTTCAATTCGGTGGAAGTACCCATCACCTCCCTCCTTAGATTCTCTTCCCATTGCCTCTCTCTTTAGATTTTCTCTTCAATAAGTACAAAAGCGTAAAGAAGCATTCCAATACCTGGTTTGGTAGTCCGCGTTCTACCGCATAAAAGGTATTTATTAGACTTCCATTGGACACCAACACCTTATGCACGTGTGGGTCCCACCATTCTAGCCAATGGGACTCCGTAGATTACCATGTTACTCCCATCTTGCAGTGGTGGCAATGACACCTGCCATCAAGCACATAGGGCCCGAACGAAAGAAACGGGTCGCAATCTAGTCCACTGGCTACCTTCGTACAGTAGTCCGCGGGACTACTAGAATGTATCTTACGTTTACATGATTCAGTAAGATCTGACCGACTCCCACTAATGGGTGGATTGGAAATAATGGAGTTTTTTTTTGTCTAAGGTTATGGACACATCATCATAAGGTAAACCAATACTCTATATCTTCGACACTTTCAAATCGGCATGCTAAGGAGGTTTGCCAAAGTCCATGCGAGTGTGGAGCCCTTCACATCCACGCGCAGGCACACGTGTCAATACGCCGTACATGTAACAGATCGAAGCTCTCCATCAGGTGGACCACGCTATTTCTTACTCCTAATGTGGGCTATAGTACGGATCCTTACTCTTGGACGGGTGGTAGACTCCTGGGAGTTTCAACACCCCGTCCAGGATTCGAGTATCCATAGGGGGCGAATTCCCACTCGTAGGGAGTGAGTGTGTGGGGGGGGGGGGGGGGGGGTGTGTGCGCGTGTGTTGGTGGGGTGTGTGTGTGCGCGTGTGCTAAATTAAAAAAAAAAGAAAAAAAAGTGGGCTACAGTACAAAATAAACAAACGGGTAGAAAATTTGTTCCTTTGTTTTGTACACTGTGCCCCCACCTGGGGAGTGAAACGGCGTGTGTGGATTGGACTCACACACGTGTGAGGTGGATGGGCAATGGTCACACGCGTGCGGGATTAGCAAAAACTTGAAGATGAAAGGAGAATGCGCCCAAAACCCGTACCACTTTGTAATAATGCAACGTATGAAAGATGCTCCCGGCAGCAATGGCCGAGTGCTGTTAGTGATGTTATTTTACACTTTATGCCTGTCCCATGTATGCTGCCGCATCTTTTGAAAATTTTTAGAGAATTATATCATGACCCAGTGGGCCATGCATGAGTATATATTCACCATATACGTGGCAGGACATACGTGTACATCAATCAAGATCGTCCATATATTCTTTTTTAGTTTTGGCGGGCCAAACGCATTGCAACTTGCACGTAACTAAATAATTGTCTCTTGGGTCATGTGACCGAACCGTGCTGTTTCTTGTCTAAGTCTAAAGTTCCACGATGCTTCCATTCATACGCTAGCTTTCTTCATTGTTACGCTTTTTCACATTAATTCACGGCAAGCATGATGTAGATGGGACATTGATTGGGTACTACATCTAACCTTTACTTGACCTAATGGGTAAGATTTAATTGGACGACATGTTATTGTCAGAGAACAATGCATCCAACCTACTTATAAACGGAGATTTATTTTTCACAACAGTCTACCATCCATACAAACCTCACCATGGCAAGTTAGCAAGGAGATCAGTGTTAACACAAACAATATCCAATCAATGTCCCCTTAAATGGCAGGGTCTGGATGGTGGCGACTTTTCAAAATGCTATTATACCACATGTGAAATATCACTAAGATTTTGAAAATATTAGTAAAAAATTCTTTACACAGTATCATTGGGAGAATATCCTATGTTTTCAAATTTTAGTCAAATTAATTTCTGAAAGTTTAAATTAATTATTTTATCATTTTATATTTTAATATTATTTATTAATATAACTACTATTTTTATATTTTATTTTAAACGTTAAAATCTCTAAATCTCCCTAGAAATTCTTGTGTCGAGAAATTGCTGAGAACATGATTTCTTTACTAGTGGTGACCCACCCATATATCCTACGTTAGGTAGAAAGGTAGGATGATCCAGGATTTCCTAATCGCATGATATTGGCATTGTGTTATGGACTGCTGAGCATTTTCTTTCAATTGGATGGCTAGGATCCCCTCGCTATTTTTGTTTATTTTTTTAAGACATGTTCCATCCATGAATGGCAGACGATTTGCCGGTCTGAAATAACTGGTGTACAATTATGTCACATGTTAGTCTCGTTACTACCATTTAAGCAATGGCACAAAAATAAAGACCATATGTTAGGGCTGTTTGGCAACATCGGCTGAGATGTATTTGAGTGCATTGAAATCCAAAAGTTTAACGGTATAATCCATGATATAATCCATGAAAGGGAGGCTGGGGCTCATTTGAAGCTTATAAATGGAGTTAAATGAAAAATAGAATTGAAGGTAAATAGCTTAATCAACTGTATTTAGACGTGAGTAAATGAAATGTATTTGAAATCAAAATAGTATTTTCGGATGAAAGTAAATTAATGGGAGAAATGAGAATACATTGAAAATTTTTAATATATTTACAGGAACATATGTAATATCTCAAATTAGCTTTAATAATTAAATTAGCCTACATATGTGATATTTAACATAATGATTGTAATAAGCACATTAAAATATATACTTTAGCCAAAACGAAGAATTTGAGACCTTGGGCTGACCACAAATGTATAGATTATAAATAAGCAACTTGTTAACATTTTTTAACTCATCATTTAAATGGCTAACCTTTTTATAGATTAGATCATTCTATTGGTATGATTTTAACATAGATAATAATTAAATTATTTTCTAATATATTGTCATGGCAGGTGTATGATGGATGTGTGTGTAGTAGTACCTTTGTTCACTCATGTGTCTCTATAAATGAGCTCAAAAGGGCATTTTACTTCATTTACTTTCAAATCTTCTTCCATGAGGAGTATTTCAATTACAAGTATAATTACTATTATTTCATTTACATGCATTCACTCTCATCTAAACATGCAATTGTCATTTACCTTCCTTTACTCCCTTATTTACCTCTATTTACTCTAATGACCCCTGATTGAAAGTATATTTTTGAGTATCACTCTGTTGCCAAGTGAAATATTCCTTTTTGCTCTCTTTTAAAGGTGAGGGGTCATACATGTAACAAAGATGACACTAGCCTACTAATTCTAAATACACGTAACATGCTAACATTACTCTAAAATAATTTAATTATCAGCTACATTACTAAAATAATTTGAACCATCCAAAAAATGAATCACCTTAATTTGTAATTTGGGCACGAATGCATTCCAAATATATGCTCCAAAAAGCGAGCTAATTGGCTTGTGTGGAGCCTTGCAAATCCACAGGCAAATACACATGTCAATGTTCAACACGTGTGCAAGATATGAGCTTTCCACAGGCAAATACACGTGCCAACGTTCGGCACATGTGCAAGATATGACCTTCCCTTACTAGGACCATGCTATTCATAACTTCGTATAAAAAGCTCGGGATATGTTAGATTGCACTTGCCCCTGGTAGAGATATCTCTATCCCCTTGGTTGAGTGGGGTCCCACAGAGATTTGTGACTCTATCCGTCTATTTTCAAAGACCATAATAGGATAGGATTCTAAAATTCATGCAGATCTAAAACTCAGGTGGACCATACCAACAAAACAGTGGGAACAGCGATGTCCACCGTTGAAACCTTCTATATACCATCCAAACCGTTCATCATTACCGTTAGGAACAAATATCATCCGGGTACAAAACTTCTGTAACAACCAGGTATTCAATTCCCACTGTTTCGTGCGGTATGGCCCACATGAGTTTGGATATACCTATTTTTAGAATAATGTACTATTGTAGTCTTTCAAATCAGATGAACGGTGTAGATTAATCATGAACATCTCTATGGATCCCATACAGCCCCGTGCAGTGAGATATCTCTGTGAACGGAGCACATGCAATCCGCTCTCCATCAGGACGCCTCTGGGTATTAAAAAAATACAAAAATGGATGCCTGAAAACTTGGTGCGGATACCGTGGTCCACCTGATGTGTGAAACGGCCTGCTTTCTGAGCCAGTCTATTCAGTGCGGCCTGCCTATCGAAAGCTCAGATCTTACAAGTGCAGTAGTAGCGTACACTTGCACGTGGATATACTGGCCTGACTGGGTTGCGGTTTGCCTGCGACCCCCACCCACGTGAAGTTCTTCAGCCGGAACATAAGAGTGGCCGAAAACGGATTGGCTATTCCCTCCGCCACTAGCCCGGTGGCTGATGGTCGGTGCTCTGTAGGCCCCGCCATGATGTATGTGTTTCATCCATGCCGTTCATCCATTTTTACAGATCATTTTAAGGCTTAATCCAAAAAATGAGAAGGATATAAATCTTAGGTGGATCACACTATAGGAAAACAATAGTGATTAGATATTCACTATTAAAATCCTCCTAAGCCCATTGTACTGTTTATTTGACATCCAATCTGTTACTTAAGTCATAAAGATCTAGATGAAGGGAAAAAACAAATATCAATTTCATCCAAAACTTTTATCGCCTCCAAAAAGTTTTTAATGATTGACGTTCATTCAACACACGTTTCTAGCAACGTGGTCCAATTGAGAGTAGGATATACCTCATATTTTGTTTCATATCATAAAATAATCTAAAAAATTAGATGAAACACATACATTATGGTGAGGCCCACGGATAACTGACCGACAACCAACCATTTGCAGGTAGTAGGGGGAGTAGCCAATCCGTTTCCAGTATGGCTAATGTGATATTTGTTAGGAATACATCTTTGCTATCCGTTTTTACGGCTCATTTTTAAGGACGAGTCTATGAGGGATGCAGGTCCAAAACTGGAATGACTCACACCATCGAAAAAGGAAAGGCAGGAAATAACTAATATTCAAACCTTCACGGGGGTACATTCACGAATGTTTCAACGGCAGGCATTCAATACTTACTTTTTATTTTTGTCGTGTGATACACTTAATCTTTAGATCCGTTTCATTTTTAAGCTTATTTCCAGCTGAAAAAAATTAGAAAAATGATTTCGACGACTTGTATGAGAGGAAATCTGCGTACGCGTTTGGGCGTTAGGCATTTATTTTTTAATTTTTTATTTTTACCCAATCAACAACCTTCTAATTTGCGACTTTGCTAAGAGACTCGATTAACTTGGACTCCACAAGATTGGAAGTAATATCTACGTAATTAATCAGGTCTGGACTCCTGTGATGAGTTACCACCATTTTAGAAACGGTAGTTTATCCTCTGCTCGCCCGGTCACTCGTACCCTTATTTTATTTTTATTTTTATTATCCACACGCACTCCCACTCACACCACATTAGTTTTTCACTACAATGGGTATTGGACCTCATGACCTGGAGTTAAAACTCTTGTGAGTCTACCACTTAGGTCTAAGGACCCCACATAGGGTTATCTAGACCATTCAAATTGTTGATACAAACACCGGTCAAGAAATCTTAACCATCCAAATGGTGCCAATAAAATGGATGCTTAAAACTAAAATAGCAAGTGCTCCAAATTCCAAGCAAAATTCAGATGACTACTACCATCTTCTCAATGTTTGCTCCTGGTGATGATCCATCAACAATTATATCAGCCATTTGGACAGTCTAGATTGCTCTACAACGATGCCATACGTGTGGTTGGAGAGCCACCACTGTTTCCAAAACGATGGTGGAATATTATAGTTTTATATACGACAGAGAGGTCCATATCTTCTCATTGTTTCGTGACTATGGTGTATGAATCCGTCAACCTCGATCATTCTAAAAATCGTGAATGATAGCTTATCAAAGGTTAGAGTATACACGGAACCATCGAAGTTTCTTGGAACTCTCTCTAGATAGTATTAGAAGAGAAATGATCATATACAAACTTTCTATGTTAATTTAACATACATCATTTCTAAAAATCAAGAATGATAGCTTATCAAAGGTTAAAATATACACGGAACCATCGAAGTTTCTTGGAGCTCTCTCTAGATAGTATTAGAAGAAAAATGATCATATACAACCTTTCTATGTTAATTTAATATACACCATTTCTTTTTCTAAACTGACGTGTCACCTGTTTATAACATCTGAACCGTGGAAAATAGTGTGACACATCGCCAGGGTCATTTGTGATGAAAACCGGTTGATCCGTCCATCAGATGGGCCACACCACTGAAATTAATTACAGCCGATTATCTGATTCCACGTTTGTGTGGGACCTGCATGATGAGTGAATTGGCCATTAATTCAATTGCTTCTGGATGTCTTCATGGTATGGTCTACCCTTTTCACGGCCTGGATATCACGCTGAAGTGACACGTAAGCAGAAAATAAAATACATTGTAGGTAGAGAATAGCTGATGTTGTCTTCCCATTCTTATAAAGGTCGACTTTGAATAAACTGAGGAAGAGAGAGGTCAGATGCTTTGTTTCTTCTTCTTCCTTCGCCATTAAATTAAATATTTATCAGAAATGCTTGCATCCGAATGGTTGGACAATAATTAACTGTCCACACGGGATAATTTCTAACCAGTCATGTCTGTAAGACATCCACACCCTTCAATAAGTTTGTCCCACTATGCGGATCAACGTGCGTGAAAATCAGCCTCATCCACTCATCAGATGGGCTACAACATAGAAAATGATATGCAGCCACTAATAAATAAATAACAAATACAAGTTTGGCCTACCTGATGAATGGATGGAGCTGATATTTACCTAAAGTAATCCTCGTGGTGGGCTCAACCTATTGGACAGGTTGGATGTAGCATTCACATGATATGTTGGGAAGGTACATTGTCCGTAGAAGAACACTTGGGTGCCAAGGAGTTAGAGCATCTTTTTATTTTTATGAGTAAAAGTAAATTAGCATGCAAGTTCTCTTAGGTGCACCCTAAAACCATCCATCTTTATTATAGTTATTCTTTAGGGGTAGATTTGATTGGACCATGTACTGCTATTATATATGAATATGATTAAGTAGTCAACTTTAAAATTTTCAAAAGTGTTTTATTTAGGCAACATCTTTGACAATAGTATATGGCTTATTAAGTCCTATTATGTTAAGTCATCTAAAGGTCGGCCGTCTCATAATTCTCATAAAATTTATGGTTGGAAGTTTACACTCTAAGGGGACCTGGTTGCACGGTGACTCCGACACTATATGGTTTGGTGGTGTTGGGATATAATGGGATTTGATTGGACTAGTGCCACTACCATAAGTGCTCTATGCAAAGTATTTGGAAGTTGTTATGTCACGTTGATGCTTTGAATGGGTATATAAAGATGGATTCTTGATCTTTGACAGCAACACATGGCACGGTCAAATCCCACCACATCCCAACACCACAAGGCTACCTAGTGTGGCGTTGGGATCTCAAAGTAAGGCAGGATCATATACTTTAGACTAAAAATGGGTCAACCCAACGCCCTTTATAATTTGATGGAGTTTGATTGTGGTGTTGAAAAAGCCTCGTGATCCCTATCATGATATATGTGTTTCATCCCTGCTATCCATTCATTTTGCTGATTCATTCCATGGCATGATTTTAAACAGTAGGCAAATCTATATCTTAGGTGGACCACATTATACGGAATCATGGTTATTAGACTTTAGGGCTACAAATGTTTTGAATTAAGTTAATATTTGTATTTTACCTTTATGTAGCTTAATCAACATTTGGATGACTGGGGGCTTAAAAAGTTTTTATCAGTGGGCATACAATCACCACTATTTCATATGGTCTAGTCCATCTTAGATTTAGAGTTGACGAATGTTCAAAATCATTCCTCTTAAGATGAGCTGGCAATGAATTAACCACATTAGATAAAACACATACATCATGGTGGGTATATAAAAATTTACCAACTTTGATACTAATGTTAAGAGTGTTTGACTCATAGTATGAGACGAGATTAAGTAGGATAGAATTGCATTTAGTCTGTTCAAATTTTATAAGGAATTTAGGGAGGGCCAGGATGGTTGAGATAGGGCGGGATGGAATTGCATTCGGTAGATTTTGAAATCTACCATACATGCAAGCTTTATGTTAAACCATATGTTTTATCCATGCCGTTTATCCATATGGTCCTTTTATATGCAACATTCTAGTTATATATATCTATAAGTCACGGGCATCCTTGCAAATTTGATTTGACATACAATTCTATGGTCCATCAAATGAGATTTTGCTTAATCTAACTTTTTGTTCTGCCAAGAATTTTATCCAAACTATAGGTATTAGTTGACCCACAAACCATAATATTTTCAAATAAACAATCTTTGTAAAATAACGGTGGTAATAGCATCCAGTACAATTCTATACCGTTTTGTTTTGCGCACGGATCGGAGTCCTGTTTTGATGGAGCTGCCGTTTCCATATTCCAAGGATGTTTCGGTAATTTCTCACGCATCGATGCGCATTTTCAGAGCCCTGCCAGATCACCCCAGCGGTGGGCAGCCTACTCGGAGAAATGATCACATGCACCGATGGTGTATAAACTTTCAGTGCATCCATGTCATTATCGCCAACGTGGCAGGTTTTCATAACATCTCGTCCGTGTAAAGAGTAGAATACAACATTATGGCCACTTGGTACGAAAATAAAGCGATCAAATAATTTAATGGACCAACCAGGACACTGACTCACACCATCGGCCGTCTAATAATTTTGAAGTCACGCCCCACTCAGTGAGTGGATCAGATTGATTTTTATACCCTGTGATCATGATAGCGTGGCCCATACTTTGCAGAAATCGGATATTCTACAGTACGAATTGTCGGCGGGAAAGAGATGGCTGTACTGAAAGTTTACATGGGGCCGATGTATGTGATGAATTCTCGCTTCCCTGACGCCAGCTCGACTGGATGCCACGTCAAATCCCTTGCTTAGCTGGGCCAAACCCACCGGACGCGCTGGCCATCGCGTAGGTGTCACGCACCATAAAAATATTCAACCGTTGACGCTATAATAATAGTGGCAGAAGAACGCGTAGTCTGCGGGCTACAATATGAATTTAGTACATCACCGCCCATGGAAATTGACCCACATCTGCATCTGCAGTGATGGGACTCACTCCATATCGTGATTTCCGGGCGTCATTTTGGAACCTACTCGGATTGTGCGGTGTAGAACACAGCACCGAGGTCAATACTATGCTGACGTGGCCAAGTAATGTAGCCCCACCATGATTAATGTGTTAGGTCACCAGCCCAAAATGAGGCAGATCCCAAGCTCTGGTGGACCACACTAAACAATGACAACCACGGTTGAAACCTCCGTAGGCCCACCACGTTGTTTATTTACCTCCTAGTCGTTCATAAGGTAATAAAGACTCCCTTAATGGTAAATATAAATATCAGCTTGATCAAAACTTTTGTAGCCCCACGAAGTTTTAATGGTAGGCATTCCATGCCCCATATTTCTTCCAGTATGGCCGGCTTGTGCTTACATCCACCTCATTTTTTATACTATTTTCTGAAATGATATGAAAAATACGTAACAGGCCTGAATCATTCAACTCATCCAACTCATTTAAACTCAAACTCAATCCAAATTTAATGAGTGAGTCGATTTAATTTCAACACTTGAGGTCTTGGCATGGATCCCAAAGGGGGTGGTTAAACATGGAGCGTGTGTATTGACATAGGTGTGTACCAACAATCTAACTCAAAAAATAAAATAAATAATAAAAAATGAATGAGTCATTCAAATCAAGGAGACTTGGTTTTCTCTAAATTCAAATTGAGATGACTTCAGGTCACTGGGTAAGTTGACTTGACTCAACCCAAGCACTAATTTGGTACGGCTTGGCTTTATTTGAAACACGACCTCTCTCTATATATATAGGGCGCGGATTAGATACTGTTGAGTAGCCATGCTAGCTACTGAAGTTACGTCACCAAGGCTCTGTGGGCCTCACCATCATGTATGTTTTGTATCCATGCCTTCCATCTATTTGGAGAGATCATTTTAAGGAAATACTCAAAGAATGAGTTAAATCCAAAGTTCCAATGGACCACAACACAAAAAACAATGGGACAGTAACGCCCACCATTAAAAACTTCTAAAGGCCACAATAGTTTTAGATCAGGTGATATTTGTGTTTTCCCTTCTTTCATGTATTTTTTAACTTTTGAACAGGTTGGATTTCAAATAAACATTATGGTAGGCCTTAGGATAGTTTCAACGGTGGGAATCACTCTCCCCACTGTTTTCTGTGGTGGGGTCCACTAAAGATTTTTATCTAACTCATTCTTTGGCTCATGCCCTAAAATGATATCTCAAAATGAATGGACGGTGTGGATACAACACATGCACCGTAATGGGACTCACAGAACTTGATAACGTCACTTCAGTAGCGGACTCGCTGCTCAACCTGCCGCGTCCATATATATATATATTACTCCGGATTCAATGTCAGGCATACTCAAGTTTTGAGATGTGATTTCAGCTTATGAATTCCTGTTGCATTTAATTTGACTCGGTACTTGTGATTAGGTCGAACTCGGATTAGTTACTGGGTCAGCCGTTCAGTCCGACTGGACGAGTCCTGACGCAGTCCAACACGACCCAATGCCGAGCTCCACCGTGAAACATCCCATAACGGTGTCCCACGTACCACCCACTCAGAAAGGGACAACCGTTTGTTTCCAATCAAGAAAGATTTCTGAGCTATCGCCCCATCCACTAGTCCCTTACATTTAATGGTCCTAATGGCAGAGCCATTATGGATTCTGCACATCTGGACACTTCACGCGTGGAGCCCATGTTGAGTGATCCATGTCATTGATCTGATGGGACCCAGCTTGGATGAGGGTGCTCCAAAAAATCTTCCTAACCGGAAGATCCTAGAGCTTTGATTAGAGGCCTAAAAATAGATGATGGTTAGCAATGGTCTTGATAAAAAGACTAAAGATTGGATGGCAAGGGATGGCATCTTCAACCATACAAAATGGCCCAGTTGTACAAGATCAGTTCATTAAGAGGATAATCACGGTACGATGCATCAAAATTCAATAGTTTGGGCATACGGACCGTTGATGCAAGGGAATCCACAGTCACATAAAACATCCAGATAACAATGTTCTAAACATCTGTTATCGTGTCCTACATATACATAGTTAGTAATCAACCATATAAAAAGTTAGGAATCAACCAAAGCAACGGTCTGAAATAATTGCCATAGTTGGAATGAATAGAATCGCAAAACAGGAATGGTTTGGCCGAATACTCCCTCTCCATCAGGACCCATCGTATCAACGTCTGGATCACCGTGGGCCCACTCGAATAGAACGGATGCATCAATAGAATATTCGGTCTAATGCAACATGACCCTCCAATCCCTCAAAAATAAAATGAGGGTCACCCAACTGGGCGTCCGTGGATTCCTGACTGTGGAGCCACCCTGATGTATTTTACTTACATCCATGCTGTCCATCCTTTTTGACAGCTCATTTTCGGCCATATTTCCAAAAATGAAGCAGATCCAAATGTTAGATGGACCACACCGTAGGAAACAGGGCGATTGAATATCCGTCGTTAAAAACTTCTTATGGACCATGAGAATGTTTATTTTCCATTCAACTTGTTGATAAGGTCACAAAATCTGGACTAATGGACCACAGAAATATTATCTTGATGCAAAAATTTTGTGGCCCACAAGGTTTTTAATGGTCAATCACCCCTGTTTCATGTGGTGTGGTACATGTGAGATTTGGATCTTCTTAAATTTTGAGATCGTGTCCTAAAATTATCTTTTAAAATGGATGGACGACGTGGATGTAAGGAACATATATCAAGGTCGGAACCAGAGTCAGGGACCCGGATCCACCGAAGCCGGGTCCCACCCAACTAATCCTCCGTCCGCGGTAGCCTGGCGGACCAACTAACATAATATTCCGCTAGACTATCCTCCTTTTCCGTATTCCTTCTCCAAATTCGGAAGGAACCTGTAATTTACAAAAGAAAAATAACAGGTCATCATGACGCGGACCAACCAATGTTTTCGGCCCTAAATGCGTTTTCTTTTACCGCTCCTTAAATGATGGTGGCGACATGTACATCGATCCAGAGAGCCCAAGTCATGGGCCCATGGTTGTTGGAGCATCGTCTAGAATCACATATGATCTCAACCATTATTCAATTTGGACAGCTAAAATAGATAATTATCAGCCGCCCATTTTGAACCACTAAATGGTTGATCGGGCCTGCCATCATAATTTCAATTTTATCAACATGATCATACAGGTTGAGCACCGCCACCCAACGGTCTAGATTGACGTAATTTTAGCCACGCGTATTAAGGAGGAGCTACACAATTTAAAAAATATGGTGAGAAACGCACAAGATAGTTAGCAATTGCTTGAGCGGTAGGTCATATCAGCCCTCGTCCACACGACTTGAGCGCTCCAGCCCTTAAAAACGCCTTCTTCCCATTTAGAACGGAACCCTAGCCATCGGCTCGTATCGGAGCGCCCCAATCCCCCCATCAGATCCAACCCCCGTCGGGGGGGTGTTGGACGGGGCTTCCATCCGCGCCATGTCGGACCCAAGACCGCTACCGCTCTGCAAGCAGCGGACGTGGTCCCCGGACACGTATCGGGAAGAGGTATGGCTGCGAAGGAAGGGTAACAGCAAGAGACGGAGCAAGAGCGTGACGGACGAAGATCTTGATGAGCTTAAGGCCTGCATAGAGCTGGGGTTTGGCTTCGATTCGCCCGTGAAGGATCGGAAGCTGTCCGATACGTTACCGGCTCTGGACCTTTACTACAAGGTGAACAAACACTATAATGATACCGTCTCCAAATCCTCCGCTTCGTCTGAGTGCGACGCGTCGGACGTTGGGAGCCCTCAGAGCATATTCGGTCTAGGTGACTCTCTCCCTCTCTCTCTCTCACACACACATGCGCCGTTTTGGTTCATGTGCTTAACCGGAACCAGATTATCCGAGCCGTGGTTGTTTCTAGTTAAAAAAATATCTCGTCTGTTAGATCGGACATTTCATGACCTTCAGAAGGTCCTACCGTCTCTTCCGATCACTTTGGTTGCTTCTTGCTAAAATGCGCCGTGTGCTGCTCCGGAGCCGAACGATCTCGGCGGGTTTGAGTCGCGCGTGTGGGCTGCCTCAATTTCTAAAATGCGCAGCCTTGTAATTAGCGCCGTGTCGATCCAACGGTCGAGATCAACGGTGTTCCTCGTGCTCCTGAATTCCAACAACCCCTGTTTGATCAGCACCCTCGTTTTACCTTTGCTAATATAAAAACGGTTATGGTTACGGTTAAGAAGTGTTCCCCGGCAGGCGTATTCTAGCACTAACCAACGTTAAATTTTTGTTTGAAGGTAATAATCCACAGCTGATGAAGACAAGGTTAAGGCAGTGGGCCCAGGTCGTTGCTTGTTCGGTGCGACAATCTTGTTGAGTTTTTAGGAAGATGCGATGGAATTTCCGCCAATCTTGTGATACAATTCCTGTCATACTCGTCTGACTGAAAGAAGAAACCCTAGTTGTTTTGATCTGACGTTAGTTTCTTCGGATGATAAGATTCTTTTTCTTCACTTAAATTTCTTTCGCACCCCTTGTTTGTGTCCGAAATTAAAAATACATGATGGTCTGTTGATGATGCCTGGGAGCTGCTATCTACACCCATCCTTTTGATAGACACACCCTTTTCTTTTAATTTCATAGTTGTATTACTGTTGTAAATATGGATTTATCTTTTATTTTATTAGGGAATTTGATGATACGATGCCACCTAAAATGATAAATACACCCTTTCTTTTCTACAACTCTGGACTATTGTATTGCCCATGAGTAAAAGGCTGGGTGTAAAGTTGCAAGTAGTAGCTCCTGGGTTTTTTATTTTTTTAGTAGTAGAACCGCCAGATCATAGCCTTTAAATCCAATCCGTCGAATTTGGTTTGTTCAATTCGTAGCATCAATCCGCACAGTTGGTGTTTTCAATCTTTTCATTCCATGGACTACAAAACACGGTTCAAATATCGTGTATCATATCTGTATCGGCGGATGTGATTTATTCATCCCGTCCGTGTGAATTTTTAAAAAGACAAAAAATGAAAAAAAAAAAAAAAAAGTGTATTGTATTTTTGTATATATTTGTTTTCAATTAAAAACCCTAATATTTATTTATTAATGAGATTAATAATATTTCATTGAAAGGTTAAGTAAATAAGAATATATGTATTTTTTTTCTTGTGATTTTTCTTCACGATGAGTACCAATTAATCTAGTCGATGATGACTGAGACGTGATTAGCATGTTATCCTCCGATATTTAAAACCATGCTATAAAATGTCTATCAATCGAAGTATTGAGATTTCGCTAATTCGATTCAATTATTTAAGTGCATATGATGAACTCCCCATGATGAATTATGCTAACTTACTACGGCCGTTAGAACTAAGTTTATGTTTCAATCATCCAAACAGTTCATATGCACCACCATGGAAGGGATACCCACCAAAATTGAATTCTCATGTTGGAATATTTCAACATTTCTATCCATAATCCATTGGCGATAAAGTAATCTTGAAAATTTTAATTGGCTCGTAACCATTACTAATGTTTATAGTCAGATCAATGGCTTTTGAGGCTCAAAGCAGGGCTACTATATATTTGACATATTGATGTAGGGATGGGGTGATGAGGTCTATCACCATTTTTCTCGAGGACAACTACTCCAAATGCATGGAGCTTCTCTGGACTTCTCACACAAATTTCTCAAATCTACCAAGAAAAAATAAAAATAAATTTTAATAAATTTAAATTTTCATTAATAGATAATAAAAACAAAATCACAATCCTTTAAATAGCGATACCAAACCTTTAAAGAAGTTTTAAAATCAAAATTCAATTTAGGCTCTCTAAAATTTATAACTTACTGTAAATGGTAAATTTAGCATTATTCACCTAATTTTTCTAAGCACTTTTTATGTTGGACACAACTCCTAAAGCTCAAATGATGAAGAGTTATAATTAAATTAAAACTTACTATAAATAGAAAAAATGGAAATAAAATGAATTTTCAACTGTTGATTCGATGGAATCTCACAAATTCAGCGTGGGCAACCCATCATAGTTAGATTGGTAGGCTAAAGTAGCTTCTCCTATTCCAAAATCATATATGATATGTCGAGTAACTCATTTTATCTTATGAGATATACGTATTGTAAGGTTTCTCTAGTCCAGATTACCTCCGCCTCCAATTGGGTCTTATGTGGTCCATCCTAGACATTAAAGTGTCCACAACCTGCTCTATATCATGTATCCTAGAAGGGCTTATTTGGATGCTTGTAACCGGAAGTAAATGAGAAATGAAGTTGGGTGTAAATGAATTGAGAGTGAATGGCTTATTTAATTATGTTTGGATGAAATTAAGTGAAATACATTTAAAATTCAAATGTTTTAAGTAAATGAGAAGAAGTGGAATGCATTAGAATTTTTAATATATTGACAAGAATATATGTGATATTTCAAATCAAGTTTAATATTTTAAATTAGTGTATGATTGCAATGAGCTCATTGAAATATATATTTTACTAAAAATGAAGACATTTCAAACCTCATGTAGGCCACAAACGTAACTACAATAAATAAGTTGTTAATGTTTTTTAACTATTCATTTAGATGACTAACCTTTTGATGACTTGGATCATTCAAATTTTATGATTTTAATGATGTATCCAATAATTAGATAGTGGAATGTTATCATCGGTCCTGTTCATGTGATGAACTTTTATTCCTCCCAAATAATTCAAAGAGGAAGGGGACGTTGTCAAAGGTGACCTAGGTTGCCAACCCGGCAATTTCTCAAGGTGGAAATTTCTTAGAGGTTTCAAAATTTTGCCGACATTTCAGAAATCTTATTACAATATCATGGTAATATCGTTGAAGTATCGCGAGATTTGTCGCATGCACTTGTGATTATAAAGACCCTTAGTCTAAAAGGGCCCCACCAAGGAAGGGTCACATGTCAAAATTGTCGGTCTGGTGCATCAAGGAGCGGGCACCTTGGGCAAGCCATGCTTAGTACCAAGAGTCTAAATTGGATTGGTGGATTGGTGGAGACTGGTGAGTTAGATTCCTTTCCCTTTATTAGTAGGGATATCTGTTCTGCCAAATGCTGCAAGCAAAGAAGAATTGTAGCACAAGGCAGATGATCAGCATGGCACGGCAGCACTCAATCCAAACCATCCGTATTACGGGACCCATCCAAAGATCAAACTAATTGGATCCCGTTAATTTATCAATCAATGGGCAGAGTGCGTTTCAGCACTGGGGTCATTGGTTGAGTGCCTATGGGGAGTGTTTTTGAGTGTGTAAAAAAAAAAAAAAAAAAAAAAAGTACCTTACCTTGCATTTGTTAAATTGGGAAACGTGCTTCCAAACCGTTCATTCTGTGGCCAAAAAAAAAAAAAAACCGTTAGGAGATCCTGATCGGTGCATATTTTGGCCAGCGACTCATGGAAGCTGTGGGCCAAAATTTGGACAGACAGATCGAGTCAACGATGGCTGCATATATGTGGTTGCGTGCAAGAGTATGATCCAGCGTGCACAGCCAGAAAATTGTAAAAAGATACAACCCTGCTTCGGTGGATCCCCGGATGCACCGAGGTGCGTGGGACCCCTGACTGTAGGGACCACCTTGATGTATTTGGCTACATCCATGCCGTCCATTTGTATAGAAAACTCATTTTAGGGCACGATCCAAAAAATGGAGCCGATTTAAATCTAAGAAGGACCTCTTGTAGTAATTGACTATTAAAAGCTTCTTGTAGGCTCGAATCAAGATGATATTTGTGTGATCTCTTCGTATAGGTCTTTGTGAACCTTATCAACAGTTTGTATGGCAAATAAACACTCAGTTGCACTCCATGTAGTTTTTAATGGTGGGGATTCAATCACCACTGTTTCCTATGGTGTGGTCCGCGTAAGATTTGGACATGCTTCATTTTTGGGATCATACTCTCAAATGAGCTTTGAAAATGGTTGGATGGTGTGGATTTAAGGCACATACATCACTGTGAGCCCTAAAGTTAGGGGTTACACCCATAGCAGGTCCTCTGGTAATCGGTGGCCTATGATAGTAGGACCAATGGGCCAAAAATGAGTTTGTGTCGCTGATTACGCTGGTGGAGACTAATTCCTCCTGGCTGATGAAGACATTATTTCAATCTTTCCATTCATTCCCATTGGATCTTCTTCTCCCTAAGAATTGAAGGAAGCTCAACGCATTTCCTTATCTCTCCGGCATCATCCCACACAGAAAGAAAGGGCATGGAGCCCAGGTGTTGAGCCTTTTTTTTTTTTTTTTTTTTACACACTCACGCTGGTAGAATTTCACCACCTATGGGTACTCGAACACTTGACCGGGAGTTGAAACTCCTAAGAGTCCACCACCCGAGCAAGCGTAAGGACCCCCAGGAGTTGAGCCCGAACTGGTGGTCCCCTTCCATAATGGAATCAACATGATCTACCTTGAACTTTCTTCAGATGATCGATGATCGAAGGGGTTACACCTCACCTAATATGCTCCTAGTGTCAAGCAGGAAGTTTCTGTAATGGGTTGTGTTGATGTCAAAATTTGATCGGCCCCTCCTCCACGTCTCCCTCACTTCGGCGTATCACCTCGGGAACCTGCACCAAGAGAACAGACAAAGTTGACCCTAGCTAAGCCAGGAAACTCTCCAATGCCTAAGTTAGGACAAGGGAATTTGGGTCTAAGTAGAGAATAGAGGAGAGAGCATTCGCTATTGCGTACCTGTAGACATGGTGTCGTGTGCTATTTATACTTGCCTATAAAATGGTCTGGATCCGATAATCTCGGCACGATCAAGGGAATTCTCGGATCATGGAGATACTGCCCGCAATCTGCTAATCACGCATCGTATTAGGTGAGTAATGCGTATCTACGAGCGAAGTTATCGGACATGTTCAGTTATGGCAGTTTTCATGTTCGTCAAATAAAATATACACCTCGGAGTATATCCTCGGCTCGGCTCGTCCGATCGTCTGCCTCTACGCTTGTTCGGTTGGATAAGGGCGGTTCCCAGATCTAAGCAAACTTCATAACCGATCTGACCTTATAGGTCCGAGCCAATCTTGCTGGTCCGAACCGAAGAAGGAGGTTCTATTCTCTGAGGCTCTCATCGCCTCGGACTTTACATGTGTTCGGATCTTCATAGGATGCTCGTATCAGGTCGGACGGATTGTGCCTCGGACGTCACGGCAGTGAGTCGGCTCAGACTGGCGCTCGGACTGGTGTTTTATCGTGGGCTCGGATCTCCCCATAACAGAAGCCCCCTACTCTTTGAGTCTGCTTACAGACTCTGAGAGTACTCATGCAGGAGATCTCCCGCCCATACTGCGTTAATGATGGTTTTTGAATTTGAAGCGTCCCATTTTAGGATCATGCGCATGCGGGTTGCTTTGGTGGACACGTGGCGACGGTTACGATTCTGAATATCCTTCTAGCCTATGAGGGGTTGCCACGCAAATCTGAGGAGACGTGTACAGGACGGCTCCCACTGCTTGGGCGTCGTTTTACATATTAAAGCACGCTGTCCGATGTCAGAGCCGTATTGTCAGTTGAGTACTCCCCCAACGAGGTGTGGCCATGTGTGCTTGAGGATCGGCTCGCGCCGATTCGGCTGCGGCCATTATGACTTGCCATTAATGTAGAGATCCTTCGTAGCCTATATAAGGGATCCCCAAATTTTCTCTATTACTTTGCATTGTGAATCTTGAGAGCATACTGGAGGAGGCTATTTTCGACGAGGCGATTCCGTTCCAATTTGACGTTTTCGGTGGGCGATTCCGACCGATCACCCTTCTCCGGTAGAAGGCGATTTTCGACAGTCGTCCGATGAGTCCCATTGATCTTCATCCTTCTTTTCATAATGTCTTCCGACCTCGAAATGGTGTGCGAGTACGCTGAGGACTCCGAGCCGGTGAGTTCTGAAGACGGAAGTGAGGCTTCCGAAGGCCCCTTCGAAACTGTATCACTATACCCACCGCTTCGGAGACAAAAGGGAACGGGTACTAAGACTAAGCAGCCTAGCAAAAAGAAGGCCACCCGATCCTTCCAAGTCAGCACTGCTGAGACCATTGAAATGCCCGCGAGTGGACGCACCGCGGAAGTAGTCCCAGGAGGTTTCGTTTTATCGGAATCTCAGATAGACTGGATCCGTTCGGAGTTTCAAATTTTGAACTTCGTTCAGATAAGGGCCCCTGGGCCTATGGACACGGCTGGTGCTCCTGCCAAGGGGGAAGTCGCAATCTTCCTCTGTGCATTGCAGTGTGGGCTTCGGCTCCCACTTCACCCCTTCGTTCGGAAGGTTGCAGCCTACCTCGGGCTGGCTCCAGGGCAATTCACTCCCAACGCCTAGAAGGTGCTAATCTTTGCCTTCATTATCTGACGACAAGTTGGGAACCCTGAGCAAACCCCGGAAGAACTGATGAGTCTGTACCTGGTCAAGTACGACAACAACGACTCATGGTACTACTTCGTGACCCGAGGCAGAAAGGGGACGGGGCTGGTGATGAACCTACCATCCTCCAATAAGGACTGAAAAAATAAATAGTTCTGGGCGGCAGGTGAATGGGAGGCGCCAGCAGCAGAGATCGGAACCTTAACAACACAGGTTCCAACCCACTTCACAAAACCAGGTCGGACTTTAACCAGTATCTTTAACGCTGCTCTTGTTTCCATTTGTTTCAATTGAAGTAAAGCTCTCCATTTCCTTTTGTAGCTTTCCAGAAAGGACTGCCACTCCTCGACCCGGTTCAGAAGAACCGCATCGTGAAGGCTAGGGCGCGTTCGGAGGGGCTTCGCTCCTGGACGGACCTGATTACAACGGACAATCTTCATTGGTCCGAGCTTTGCAAGTCACAGCCCTTGCCCATGTCTTTCAGTAAGTTGTCGCAATATTTCTGATGAGCCTAGTTTCGCCTACTTAGTCGCTGACACTGTCATTTCTCTCGCAGGCATGGCCGAGGCGTCTGACGCTCGGAAGAGGAAGGCGGCTCCGACAGCGGCTGTGTTGTTGAAGGATGCCCCCAGATGGAGATCACTCGGAAGAAACAGATTTCCCCTCTTGAGGGGGAATCTGCTGTCGCGCCGATCTCTACAGCCCCCGCTCCGAGGCTCGTCGGCTCGACTCTTGCAGTGCTTTCTCACCCACAGACGTCAAGTGCAGCGCCGACCCCGCTGCTCCCTGGTGCGGTCATGGCTCCTCCAGCAGCTCCAGAGGAGGGAGATTGAGCTTGAGGCCCTCAAGGCTGAAATGACAGCCTTACGAGATGAATTCGCCCTCTTGAGGTCCTAACAGAGTGAGCTGCACTGGCAGCTTTCGGACGGGAGGGCCAGAGGGAGTCGGCTGCAGGGGGTTGTGGTCGACCTAGAGGCCAGGGAGTTGCTACTGCAGGAGAAGGCGAATAACCTCAAAGCCAGCAATGACCGCCAAGCTGACCCGCGCTAGAGCTCAAGCGGATTCCTTGGTTGTGAAGACCACTCGGCTGGGTGAGGTCTTGGAACGCACTAAGGCTGAGGTGGCTGGGGAGTGGACCCGAGCTATCGCTCAGGCTGTGGAGGCTCAACGGGCCAAGGATGAGGTCTCTTTGGCAGTGGCAGTTGCCGTCGCTATTGAAGACTTCAAGACCTCCAAGGAGACTGTGACGTTTTACAACCGAGGTTTCGATGCTTGTATCGAAACAGTCATGAGTTTATACCCAGACCTCGATCTTGATATTCTTCTGCCTGAAGACCCTAAAGACACCCCTGC
Organism: Magnolia kwangsiensis; assembly: GCA_037074715.1. Lineage (NCBI taxonomy): Eukaryota > Viridiplantae > Streptophyta > Magnoliopsida > Magnoliales > Magnoliaceae > Magnolia > Magnolia kwangsiensis. The sequence goes on from CM073572.1 coordinate 19,916,278, forward strand.
AGAAGTCGCCTGCTCGGATCAAGCCCCCGACGGTCAAGGGCCTCCTCCCGCGTGAAGACCTTATGTTTTTTTAAAAAAAAAAACTATTGATGTATATTTTTTTCGAGGGGGATTTACTGAATGAGAAACATTTCTTTGATATTAAGGATTTTTGTTATTACGTTGACTTGTTCTTGGATATTGCCGAGCTGACCCCTTTACGGGTCTAGCTCTTTCATTATCGTTTAGTTGGTTCTCCAAGCTCCCTCGGCCCAAGTCTTAGTTGAGTCCAATCTTTTAGAGTACTTGACTCGTCGCTTGTCCGGTGAGGACCTTTCATTGTCGTATGATGAGCCGAGTTCTTCATTGAAGAGTTGGGTCATTATTAGGCTTTCTCCCTCAAAGGAATGCCTTATTGAACCTTTATACGATTAAGTTTCGACCCCTACTTAAAAGGATCGGACCATTAAGTTCGTGCTCGCACTGATAAGACAATTGAGTAGACATTCGTGAAGTAGAATTGGAACTTTTATTAAAAGCCTTAAAAGCTAGTCGCTTGGAGGCGTACACTTTATTAGGAGCCTTAAAGACTGGTTTATTATGGGTAGTAGATATTCAAATGCTCAGCGTTCCAAGGATGAGGGAGCTGACGGCCTTCGAAGTTTTTCAAGTGATACGAGCTCGGTTTGGCAGATCTGACTACGCGATATGGTCCTTCTCAATTAGGTCCGAGTGCTCCTACTCCCGGTTCGACTATGTTCTGGAAGACCCGACGGAGGACTAAGTCCTCAGGACGAAAACGCCTGATCTTTACCTTCGAGTTGTAGAAACGCGCGACTTGTTGATGTCAAGATGCTGCTCGAAGCTTGAAAATATCTCTGACTTCCTCAAGTAAATCAAGATTAGTGGCGATCTGCTCGAAATTTCGATTCTCTTTGAAGTTCCTCACTCGTGCCGTAGGGAGTCTGATTTCTACTGGCACCATTGCTTCTGAGCCATAGGATAACAAAAATGAAATTTCACCCTTTGAGGTCTGAGCTGTGGTCCTGTAAGTCCAAAGGACGAAGGGGAGCTCCTCGACTCAGTTACCCTTTGCCTTTTTCAGCTTTTGTCACACCCCAAACTCGAAAACCGGGCTCATAAAATTTTTTATCACCGAATTCGGTGCCGACAGCCTCCGTAGAACCCCATTATCGGCTCCTAGCGCCCATTCGCCAGGTTCCAATCCTGAGATGCTACGAGAAGGATTTCCAACGTCAGTTTGATTCGTAATAAGCATAACCAAAGACTTAACCCACAAACAACAACCAAGAACTCCATTATATTTTCACTATGATAAAAAACTTTACAAGTACAATGACCATAAAGGGAAATACAATGGTAAGTAACAAAAACTCCAAAACGATCTGTAATGTGCTCCTGCCTCAGCGCTGCTGCGAACCAACGTCACCTGCACGCAACAGTCGTGCATAAGCTTATAGAAAGCTTAGAGGGTGGTGAAAGTGTGTGCGCAATGTAGTAATATAAACATGTAATGTCAGAGTAATGCGGAATATGCAGATGGATCCATAATATCATGAGTCGTACCAAGGCTATGCAGTGCAAGATATGAATGGTATCGGCCATCCCAAGGCCATGCGATGTGCAATGCAACTAAGCATACAGATCCTCATCTATATCCACACATCAATACAGCTCAAATATGGGATATCACCGGAGTCTAGTACACTATAAACCAGATTGCCGCCACATCGCACGCAATAAGGTAAGTGGAAGAGACCTTACTATCCGTCTGCCAATATCGGGCGTGACTCGTCGATAGCAGATCCATTCCTCGAGCTGGTCAGACTCAGCCTAGCATTGCCCTCTACACTCAGGCGGATAAGGCCGCACCCCCTTCCAACAGACCATGACACAATGGAGAGCGCAACTATCTGGTAATCGGCACTCAACGCTCATCTACCCACTTAGTCTAGACGTTGGAGCAACTTCTTGGTACCATAAGGGTTTAGGAACTTTCACCCAGAGATATCTATAGCATCCCATGTAGAATAAGATTTTCGGTATTCAATCCTGCCAACCACGATACGCCTGTGGGAGCTACGACCCCGATGTCGCTAGGGCGTACAATATTCATGTGATACAAATGCGATATGCATGATTCACGCTATCCAGTTGTAACGCCCGTGAAAAATCCGTACTTGGGCTCGAGTACCAACTCGACCCGAAATCGCGTAGAAATAAATTCCATGGAAATTAAGCGTAAGTTAGCTAGCGCAACGCTAGAGTAGCTGGGAAATAGTCCCTGTTCACTTTAAATACGTTCTTTAAGACCCAAATCGAGTAGAACAAACAACTCTACAATACTCTATAACCTCGGATCAAACTCTAAGCGGGTTTGTTCTCTGGACCATATTGAAATTTTGTATTAGATTTAGACCGCGCGTCGAAGGTCCGATACCTCCTATCTTAGACCGTTAGAACCGCCCAGCTGGACTTGACAATCATCTCGAAAATCAAGTCAAACCGATAATCACAGACGATTTCGTTGAACCCGGACTGAAGCGACCGCGAATAGGGACGAATTTGGAATTTCAAATTCAAATCTGACACACGACTTGACGCGTCAGTATTAAGCATTCTGACCGTCAGAATTCATCCAGATTACACCCTCGGATCAGGAAAAATTTCTATTTATTATCATGAGACTTTCAGCCCTGATCTATGTGCGGTGACCGTTGAACTGAAACTGGTCCGCCACGTGCGATCTGCGAACCCTGCCAGACTGAAAACTTAATACGAGCTACATCTGGTACACATGAGCTTAAGTCCGATCGCAATCGACCAGGGGACCACCAGAAAGCAGTTTTTGAACCGAAACAGCCCCGAAATGGATAGGCACCAAGTAAACTTCGTCTCGGAGCCTATTTTCGGCGTTTTTAAGCTTATAAAAGGGGTTGAAACCCTCATTTCTCCCTTCCATCCGAAAATCCCAAACCCTAGAGGAAAGGAGAGAGAGTTTGAGAGAAAGAGAGGAAGAGAATTTTCCCGCTTCCGAGCCGCCGACTGTTAGTGCTTCAGCACTTCTTTCCAATCACCTGGCTGGTGATTTCTCCCCTTTTTCAGGTATAAAATAATCCTAGAACTTGCTGATTTAGGACTTACCTAGATTCATAGCATGTTAGCTAACGTATTCCATAAATCAGGTTCTCCTACTGCCGTAGACGAAGCGTACACGCTCCGTTCAAAATCCCGCAACCATAAGACACTAGGTGAGGATTTTAGACGCTTTGATTGATGGTTTACAACGCTTTCAATGTCGTTTAATAGTAGATTATCGACGGCATCGCCGTTTGACATGTACAATATGCTCTCCGTTTCCTGTTTCGTAAATTAACGAAGAATATGAGATTTAGGGCATTTTAGTCATTTGTAGGAAGTACGGTCTACATGCATATTTTGCTGACGTGATTGACATGGTTTGTCGCCGCATTAGGGAGTTAGGAATGCTTGCATAATCAGTTTGGCGAAGAGATTCGCCTAGTTGCGCACTTTGGGTCGACATACTATATGTAGACTTAAGTGTGTAGTGTATGTGTTTGTATAAATGCTTGTATTAGTATGTATTGAATTAAATGATGTTATGTAGTAGTTTGAGATTGATTTCTTGACTAATATGCTGACCTAAATGATTTCCTACATGTTTACCTTATGCATGATTGCATTACATGCATGGAAAGTATGCCTTGAAGATTTGCTTAAGTTGAATGTTATAACATGTGTTAACATGCTCACATGATGTATTTCAATTCCAATACTTTAACATGTAATGCTAATATAATTCCATAGATGTGTGGGACTTGACTTAGTCCAGGCAGTCGGTAACCGAGCGAATTCGTGGCTGACTGGTCATAGCCACGAACGACGTGTCGATGAACGTGATTCGTGTTTAGAGTTGGCGGCAGTGGTTAGGCCACGCGAAGTGTTTTACGCACTTCATGTCGTTCAACTTGATATGCGATCGCGCTAGTCGAGCCCGTCAAGTAACCCGACTGGCCGATGTATGTTCACCTTGTATGTGTCATAACTGCTTGAACCTAGGGTACTGAACTTACCATTGTAAACCCTGTTAACCGTGGTACCTTGATCCACAAAGACTCATGAGCCGGGCATGGTGGTATGGGACACCGTGGTCGAGCTGTCGGCCTACGCTGGGGCCACAAACCTCCCCGTAGTGACCAGTGAGCACCTTGACTCGTGAGCAGATTATGGTGGTATGAGACACTATATTCTAGCTGTCGGCCTACACTGATCAGGCGACGAGCCATTTGTAGTGACCGCGAGCGTATTCTGAGTCCACGGGAGGCGACGACCCTTCCGTTGCAGTAGAGTACGGTAGGCCTGTATTGATAAGGTGATGGGAGAGCGGTGCAACGAGTGCGAGCAACAGCCCTGGCAGCCCTTGCAGTGACCTACGAAATATACATCGTATGAGATTACTAGGAGTGACGACCCTAGACAGGATCTGTGTTGGGATTGATACAAGGAAAGTACCTTAGTTTCCCAATCTTGCTGTTTGAATGGACTAATAACAACTTGGAAATCATACCACCATAGCATTGCATGTGCCTGGAAGATGTGGAGCACTCTAGGGAGTGTGGCATGCCGCAGTCGTAAGATGTTGCCGCATGAGGGTAATCGTCGGTGAGGGCATACATCACGTCATATCATCTTGCATTAACAACAGTATTAGGATTGTCTAATTTACTGCTTTACTATTATCGCGTGACTGAATTGTGAACATGCTAATCTTTGCTCTATGATTCCACTGAGTTGATCACTCATTCCCACATTACGGGATGGTGTTTGCAACACCCACCAGACCCTGTTGTAGATGCAGGTGAGGTCGAGATCCAGGAGGTGGAGTCGGAGATCGACGAGGACCAGGATGAGTTCTCGTATATGCAGTATCACGACGGCTTCCCGTAGGCGACCTGGATCGAGGGGACATCAGTGGGACTTTATTTTGAACATTATTTTTTGTTTATGCACATGTATATGAGGCTCAGAGATGTAATCATACTTTGGAGACAAATGAGATTTACTTTGTTTTTCCATACAGTGATATATATATTGTTTAGTCTTCCGCTTGCTTTTATCACTGGATCTGAAGTATGAATTGCAGTTTTGGTATGCTTTTACTCATGTGAATGCTTTAAATCAGACAACATTGAATCATAACCATTTTTGTTGCATAAGTGACGGTCTGAAACTCGGGAGTTAAGTTTATACACGACCCCCGATTTTCAGGGTGTTACACCAGTCATGCATCAAATCCTGCGCATATCGTGCGCTCATGTAGGGCAACACCACCTAACCGGGAGCCCATAAACAACCTGCCCGAAGGCATATGCTATGATCAGGAAATTCTCATATCAAGCATACATATGATGCGTATGATCATGAGTCATGAAACTATACTAAACATGTAAATAAGTGACGAACCATTCTTACAACGCAGATGGGCCTAGACGGCCTATACACAGCAAGTACGGCCTAGCAATGGGCCCTAAGGAGAGTCGTAATGTGGACATCCAACCAACATTACACTCACAATGTGGACGTCAAACCAACATTTCTCCCAAGGCACGATCTTTGTAAACATCGCTACTTAATCTATATTGGTATTACACATTGCAATGGACCTTAGGTTCATCCCATTGGACTTTACATATATATATCAAATGGGCCATATCTTATGGGCCTTTTATTCATCAGATGGGCCACATAAATGGGCCACACCAATGGGTCTTATGTGCATTGCAATGGGTCAAAACCCGTGGGCCTTAGATTGCATCAAATGGGCCCAATCTCAAGAGCCTTATACATATCAAATGGGCCTAATCCTGTAGGCCTTATATAATTCAATTGGGCCTAAACCCCTAGGCCTTATATATCGAATGGGCCCAAATCCATAGGCCTTATAACGCATCACTTGGGTCCAATCCCTTGGACCTTAAATTACATTAAATGGGTCCACTTCCATGGGCCTTAAATTACATTAAATGGCCCCATTCCATGGGCCTAAGATCCACATCAAAGTGGGTCCTAATGGACTACCACAAGTAAATCAAGATGGGCCTCATCCACATACCAAGGTGGGGTCCACTTGAACTAAGGATCTAGCTCATTTTCCTCACGTCCTAAAATGATCTCACCGGTGGTTGGACAATTTGGATGCAACACATGCACCATGGTGGGTCACACGTAGGGCCCTCCATTATGTTTATATATATGATATAATATATATATATATATATATATATATATATATATATATATATATATGTATATATATTATAGTATAATATATAATATATATAATATAATATATATACATATATAATATACCAAACTCCTAAGGAGTGGGACCCATAGAACCTGATGTCATCACATGATAGTGGGCCCCACCGTCAAAGTAGACGAATAGGAGCATCATGTAAAACACATACATCGTGCATGACCATCACCAAATTGAATGTATGGCTGGTGTTAACCACATACATAATGTGGGCCAGCACTCCCTGATAAAGAACAGAAGGAGAGAGAGGTATAGAGAGAGAGATAGAGAGAGAGAGAGAGCAGCACGTGGCTGCCTCTCCTTACTCTTTTCCTTTACTTTTTCTTTTCTTTTCTCCATTTTTTTTTTTAATTCCTTCCTGACACACAGCAGAGGTGGGTCCCACATAGGGCCCACCACCATAGTATATATATAGTATAATAATATATATATTATGTGAGAAAAACGTCCAGGCCGTGGCCTGGACGGTCACGCACATCACAGTTGGGCCCCACACAGGGGGTGTGTCCCACCGTCAGATGGACGGTGGACCCAAAACATGCATCACGGTGGGACCATCTTAACGAATGGACGGTGTGGATATGACATATACATCATGTGGGGCCCACGGCAGGGCCGTGGGACGCTGGCCCGCCCGCCCGCTGCTGCTGCTGCAACTGCGGCTGCAGCGTCAGAGAGAGGCCATGCCTCTTTGCAATTTTTTTTTTTAAAAATAGAAAACCCTCTTTTTTTTAGGATTTTTCACATTTGGGGCCCACATCTAGCAGATCCACCCCATCCATTGGTTTAAGTGGCTCAAGACCGTCTCAATGAGTCTAATATCTGATGTTTTTCCGATGAATAGAAATGTCAGGGTGTCTTTCAATGGTTGAATTCCCTATTTTGCAGGTTATGGCCCGCCTGAGGCTCGGATTGATCTCATTCTTTGGCTCAACGCCTAAAATGATATGGGAAAAAGCATAGACGGCTTGGATTGAACACATATATCAAGGTGGGGCCTGCATGAGCCGGCCCACCTAAACCTTTCCTTTTTTCTTTTTTTTTTTGGCAGGGACGTCCAGCGTCTCAGACGCTGGATGGTTGGGTATTTATTTTTAAAAATAATACATCGAGGCGGGCCACCTCATGGGAAAATAGTATGGGTCCATTGCACATAAAGTGGGCCATACTTGATGGTTTGGGTAAAATTAAAAGCATCAGGTGGGGTCCATCCAAATAGGCCACACAATCCCATTAAAATTTCATAAAATAAAATAAAAATAAAAATAATAAATGAAATAAGAAGGGAGAGAGAGATGGAGAGTGGGACACGCTTGTGATGGAGGGCTCCGCCACTATGAGCCCTCCTTTGTAAGAAACTATACAATAAACAGATCCCTTTGTACATGAGACTATCGAAAATGAAAATCAACGGTGGAGATCCATTCCCCACCAATATGGACGGTCTAGATGACCTCTCAAATGCAATGGAGTAAACATCATGATGGGGTCCATGAAGAATGGCCCCATCATGGAATGATCATGGTGATCAAAGTGGACCATCGGTCACAACTTAGAGTCCCAAGTGAGATCCACACCATTGATCGGTGGGCCTCACTTGGCCCATCTCAAAAATAGAAAAAACTAGTATGATTAAACACCCACCGTCCGATCTTCTTGTTCTTATGGGCTCCTTAGCTCCTTAGCTTGGATTTTAATGGAGGAGATGGGGAATGGAAGGTTAAGATGGGGAGATCATGGGGTAGGAAAGGTGGGCCACACTTAGAATTTTTGAAAAGCTTGGAGAAATTTCATACGTAAGGAGCTTGCTTGGAGAATGAGATGGGAAAATGAGAAAGAGAGAGAGTTGTAGAGAGAGATGGAATGATGGGTGATGGAGTGATGGATGTGGTGATGGGTGTGTAAGAGTCACTTTTTGACTTTTGTGGACTTTTATATAAGAGAGGTATGACATTGGAAGACTTTTGTGGTTGCTTGGGAAAAGGGGTGAAAGTGATGTGTACTTGACATGTGATGGATTGATGAATGATTGATTGATGGGATTGATGTGACACATCGTAGAGATTCCCTTGGGTTTCATAACGCGTGGCGTTTCTTCGCACAGAACGTCGGCCTACAACTCTCGACCAGGGTATCACTTCAGCCCGCGAGTCGCGGCATTGGAACCGCAGCGACGGCGCGGTCGCTATGATACAGAACTCAGGTCGAGTCGAAAATAGGTTGACGTCATATGAATCAGGGTCGCGCGTCGATATCGGTTAAGGGTCGAAGGTTGTCGGAATTCGATCGATAAGACCGCAAAAGTTTACGGAACGGTACGGACTAAGATACGGGTCTTATAGCTTTGTTTTGAGATGGTGCTTGATGATCTTGTTGATCGTTTCTACCTATCCATTTAACTGCGGGTGCTGAGATGATGAATAAACATTTATGATGCCAAGTCCCTGACATATATCACGGAACTTGTCATTATCGAATTGTCGGCTGTTATCAGATACGATGGTTCGTGAAATTCTGAACCGGCAGATGATATTTTTTCACACAAAATCGATCACTTTTTACTCGGTGATCTTCGCGACAGGCTCGGCCTCGGCCCACTTGGTGAAGTAGTCGACCGCAACTATGGTAAACTTGACTTGTCCCTTTCCTGTAGGCAAAGAACCGATGATGTCGATCTCCTATTGGGCAAACGGCCATGGCCCACTCATAGGAGTCATCTCTTCTGTCGGTTGCCTTGACACGGCTGCAAAACGTTGACATTTGTCGCACTTTCTAACAAAGTCCTTCGAGTCCTGTTTAAGAGTTGGCCAGAAATACCCTTGACAAAGTATCTTCATGGTTAGGGCATGACTACTAGAATGGTTTTCGCAGATTTCCTCGTGAATCTCCTGAATCACATAGTCAGCCTCATCCGGTCGGAGGCATCTAAGGTAAGGCTGGAAATGCCCCTTCTTATACAACACTCCGTCCAATATGACGTACTGGGCCGCTCTGACCCTAAGTCGTCTCGCCTCTAGCTTGTCCGAGGGAATTTCACCGGATGATAGGTAATTAAAAATCGGGCCAATCCAACTTGGGATGGACTGAACAGGATTGACCTCCTCCGACTAGCCAATGCTTGGATGCTAAATGAATTCAACAGGAACGAAACGCAGGATCTTTCCTTCAGAGGCCGAGGCGAGTCTTGTTAGGGCATCGGCCCATGAGTTCTCAATTCTAGGGATCTGCCGAATGGTGCAACTCTAGAATTTCTCGATCAGTTTCCTCGCCTCTTCGAGGTAGGTGATCATTCTGACTTCTTTGGCTTCATATTCCGAAGAGATGTGGTTTACTACTAGCTACAAATTGCAGCGGACTTACAGAGTCTGAACACCCAAGCTTGCTACCAGCCTGAGTCCAGCTAATAACGCTTCATATTCTACCTCGTTGTTAGAAGCTTTAAATCCAAGTCTGATTGCGTATTGGATTGTCGTTGAATCGGGTGCAACTAGGACTACACCGGCCCCTGCTCCTTTGATGTTGGACGACCCATCAATATAGAGGACCCATTTCGGATCCAACACTGCTTCTTGGTTGCTCAATGAGATAGGCGGTGTCATCTCGACTTCCTTACTGATCTGCTCTTCACTCAGAGTCGTGAAATCGGTGATGAAATCGGCTACAGCTTGATCCTTGATTGCTGCCTTAGGGCGGAATTGAATGTCAAACTCTTCGAGCTCAATTGCCCATTTGGTCATCCGACCCGAGACCTCGGGTCTCTGGAGGACTTACCTCAGAGGAGAGTCGGTCAGCACCATTATGGAATGGGCCTGAAAGTACAGCCGTAATCTTCTAGCTGAGACAACGAGGCAGAGCACCGGCTTTTCCAATGATTGGTATCTTATCTCCGCTGGTACCATGGCTTTGCTCACATAGTATACGGGGTATTGCTTGCTTCCAACTTCTCTGATCAGGGCCGAGCTGACAGCTGAAGCCGAAACCGCGAGGTAAAGGAATAAGGGTTCCCCTTCTTCATGCTTAGACAAGAGAGGAGGCAAACCCAAATACTGTTTTAACTGCTAAAAGGCTTGCTCGCATTTCGGTGACCACTCCGCCCTCTTGTGACCCTCCAGCTGCTGGAAGAAGGGAAAGCATTTGTCTGTAGCCCTGGATATGAAGCGTCCGAGTGTCGTAACTCTTCCCGTGAGACACTGTATTTCTTTAATGGTTCGAGGTGAGTTCATGTCGAGGAGAGCCTTAATCTTATCCGGGTTGGCCTCGATACCTCGCTGACTAACTTCAAAACTAAGAAATTTCCCCGATTCTACTCCGAATGCACACTTAGCGGGATTCAACTTCATCTGGTACTCTAGGAGGACGTTGAACGTTTCTCCGAGGTCAGCAAGATGGTCGGAGGCTCTGTTACTCTTCACTAGCATGTCGTCGACGTATACTTTCATGGTGCGCCTAATCTGTTTGTGAACATCTGATTTACCATCCTCTGATATGTTGCCACGACATTTTTCAGGCTAAATGGCATGACCCGGTAACAGTAGAGCCCTTTGTCCATGACAAAGGTAGTCTTCTGCTTGTCTGGGGGATACATAGCGATCTAGTTATACCCGAAGTAAGCATCCAAAAATGAGAGTAGCTCATGTTTGGCCGTGCTGTCCACCAGTTGATCGATCCGAGGTAACGGAAAACTGTCCTTAGGGCATGCCTTGTTCAGATCTGAGTAATCTATACAGACCCGCCACTTCCCATTGGATTTCCTGACAAGCATGACGTTCGCGATCCAGTCAGGGTAATATACCTCTTCTATGAAACCCGCATCGAGCAGGATGGAAACCTCCTCGACAATAGTTTCATATCGTTCGGCATCAAATGACTTTCTTTTTTGCTTTACTAGCTTATGATCCGAGTCCACATTCAATCTATGAACCAATACATCAGGAGAGATCCCTGACATATTTACGTGTGACCATGCGAAGACGTCTCGGTGCTGCGTCAAGAAGGCCAATAACGCGTTCCTCTGCTTAGAATTCAATGATGACCCGAGCCGAACAATTTTGCTCAAGTCTGATTCATCGAGGGAGACTTTTTCCAGATCTTTGACTGATGAGCTTCTTGTCGGTTCTTGGGGATCTAAGGCATCCACGATGAGCACCTACTTGACAGCTCCTTTTCTAACTGCTATCGCATAACACCTTCAGGCCTCGCGTTGGTCGCCTCAGAGATAACCGATCCCACCTTCAGCTGAAAACTTTATCATCAAATGGTAGGTTGAGACGACCGCCCTCATCCATTAAGGGAGGGTCGGCCCAGGATCACATTGTGGACAGAAGAAACATTGACAATAAAAAAGTCTACCAGAAGTGTGACTTGATGCTGCCCTTCTCCCGTTGTTACTGGGAGGGATATGGATCCTTCGGAGATTACTCTCTCTCCAGCAAAGCCGTGTGGGGGAGTCTTCACGGGTCGGAGTCGTGACCGTAGAATTTTCATCTTTTCGAACGCTTCGGAGTACATTACATCGGTCGAACTTCCGATGTCGACTAGGATGCGATATACCTTGTGATTGACTATGGTCATCGTGACCACTAGTGCGTCATCATACGGATGATAGATCCCACGTGCATCATCTTCCGTGAAGGTCAGGCTGCACGGAGCGATTCGGAGTTCCTTGCTGAGACGCTCCGTCAGGTGAACGTAGTGCTTCGGCTCGGATCTTCGGGAATGGACTTTTCGAGCCATGTTTGAATCCCCTCCCCCAGCTGAGCCCCCGAAGATGGTACGAATTTCAGCGGATTCTTATAGGGGGTTGCTCGGAGGTTCTTGCGGTCGTTCCTCTCTCCGAACAGACTTCTCTTTTTTGGTGTACCGACGTAGATGTCCCTTGCGGATGAGGGATTCAATCTCATCTTTTAGGTCCACGCAATCGTCGGTATTGTGACCATGATCCCGGTGAAAGCGGTAAAATTTTTACTTTTTCCGATGCTCTGGGTCAGCCCTCACGCAGACTGGCCAATTAAGTAACCTGTCTTCTAGGATATCTAGTAGAATATGCTCGACAGACGTATTAAGAGAGGTATAAGAACGAAATTTTCCTTCTGACCTGCTGCTTGGTCGACGATCCTGGGAAGCGCGGTCGTCCGCCCCTTTGCCGTTCGGCTAGGAGTCTTCGTTCTTAAGCCTCTTCCTTTTGTTTGTCGGGTCAGTCACTTGCGTACCTTTACAAGCGTTAGTGAACTCCTCGGCATTGGTATACTTCTGAGCCTTCACCATGAAGTCTACTAGCATTCTCGGTGGATTCTTTCCGATGGAGAAAATAAACTTTCCTTCCTTTAGTCCACTCAGAATGGGAGGAAGAGCCATCTTGTCATAATAGTCTTCAACCTGCAATACTTCTTCATTGAAACAGGCAATATAGTCTTTCAACGATTCTTTCGGAGCTTGCTTGATGGTGAGCAGGTGAGTGTTGGGTTTCCGACTTCTCTTACCGCTTATGAACTGCATAAGGAATAGTCAGCTTAATTCCGTGAAAGAGCCCACAGAGTTTGGTTTAAGCTGACGATACCAAATTCGAGTGGACCCCGTAAGGCTTCCAGATGTTCGAATGGGTCCCCAGATCCCGAATACTGGATGACAGGAGGCATCCGAAACCTCTGCAGCATCACCACAGCTATGATGGCAGGGGTGAAGGGAGTCTCGGTCTCTTCCATCATCGCCTGGATCGTAGCCGGAACTGTCGATTGTTGCTACTTTTTCTCCAATGTCAAGAACTGGTCATTTAGTTCCGCAAATCGTGCCTCCCAAGGATCTTTATTTTCCGCGATGACTTCTTGGGTGTCCTCGATCTCAGGAGTTTTTCTTTCTCTCCTTCGTCCTAATAGATGGCGGAGATCCATGAGTGCCAGAGCGGAGGTGGCTGAATGGATGGTAGTAGGGGCTCGAGTAGTGGCATTCCGTGTGGATCCTTCAGCATGCACCGCAGGAGGATTTTGACCTGAACGCGGCACCCCCGAATGCTGGGGAGCTTCAGGTCTCACACTCCTCTGCACAGAGCGAGTCTCCACGAACAAACCCACTGGCTCGAGAACGGGGTTTTTTTGAATTTTGCGTGACTCTGTCTCCCTCTGCTGTTTCATTTTATTTATCTCATCGCGCAGGGCCTGAATTTTGTTCTGCATGGCGCGATATTTACTCGACCAATTGCGAGAACGTTGGGAAGGCCCTGGTGCGGATTCGGCGTGAAGCGGCGACGATAACCGAGTTCGTTCGTTCGGTTCCGGTTCCACAACCGCAACCTTCTTCTTCCTCGCCATTGCTTAGAAGGAGGAAAACGAAAACCTGACTTTTAGTCTCAGATTCCCACAGACGGCGTCAAAAAATGTTGATGTCAAAATCCAGTCGGCCCCTCCTCCACGTCTCCCTCACTTCGGTGTATCACCTCAGGAACCTGCACCAAGAGAACAGGCAAAGGTGACCCTGGCTAAGCTGGGGGACCCTCCGATGCGTAAGTCAGGACAAGGGAATCTGGGTCTAAGTAGGGAGGAGAGGAGAAAGCATTCGCTATTGCGTACCTGTAGACATGGTGTCGTGTGCTATTTATACTTGCCTGTAGAATGGTCTGGATCCGATAATCTCGATAAAATCAAGGGGATTCTCGGATCATGGAGATACTGCCCGCAATCTGTTGATCACGCAGCGTATCAGACGAGTAGTGCATATCTGCGAGCGAAGTTATCGGCCACGTTCAGTTATGACAGTTTTCATGTTCGTCAAATAGAATATACGCCTCGGAGTATATCCTCGGCTCGGCTCGTCCGACCGTCTGCCTCTGCACTTGTTCGGTTGGACAAGGGCAGTTCCCAGATCCGAGCGAACTTCATAACCGATCTGACCTTATAGGTCCGAGCCAATCTTACTGGTCCGAACCGAAGCGAGAGGTTCTATTCTCTGAGGCTCTCATCGCCTCGGACTTTACATGTGCTCGGATCTTCACAGGATGCTCGTATCAGGTTGGACGGGTCGTGCCTCGGACGTCACGACAGTGAGTCGGCTCAGACTGGCGCTCGAACTGGCATTTTATTGTGGGCTCGGATCTCCCCATAACATGTTGCAAGGTCGGCCAATGTGTTGTTTTTGAGAAATCTGCACCATATATCTATTTTGCAAGCTCTCTTTTTATTTTTTTTACACACACTCACACACCCCACACATGCCCCGCACTTACACTATAATGTGTGCCCAAACTCATGTAAGTCTACAACTTAGCCACAGGTACCAGGCATTTTGGGAGCTTCTTGAGCTCCACCTTAATGTTTATAAGCCATCCAAATCATTTGTAAAGTCAATTCCACGGGGATGAAGTGAAAACACAGTAAATAAATAAATAATAGTACGATGCAAAACTTTTGTAGTGACGTGAATGTTTCAATAGTTGCAACTCAATCTTCATTGTTTCATATCGTGTGGCATACTTGAGTTTTGAATATGCTAACTTTTTTTTTTATAATTAAATGTCCTAAAGTGAGCTCGGCGACATGGTGGATTTCTTACAAAAATCACAGTGCCCCACCACAATAAGTTCATGTGAAAGCTTGAATTCTGCATCTAGTAGGATGTTTGACAGGTACACTGAATCACTAATGACATTGTCAATAGTAAGTTTCAATATTGAAGTTACATTGCCAAGTTTCATGATCCCTACTGTGATGTATGTGTTGTACCCACGCCATTTATCCATTTTGAAAGATCATTTTAGAGCATGAGCTAAAGAGTAACGCACATCAAAAGCTCAAGTTTCATGATCCCCACTGGAAGAAACAAGTGGGATTAGACTCCTACCTTAAAAAACAATTTATAGGGTGAGAAAGCTTTTTTTATCAAGCTTATACTTGTGTTTTCCTTTCAATTTTTTTTTTTTTTTTTAACATACACACACCGCCGCACACTCATGCTGCAGTGGGATTTCACCACCTATGGGTACTCGAACCCTTTAACAAGTGTTGAAACCACGGAGAGTCTACCACAGAGCAAGATCAAGAACACAAAGTGTTTTCCTTTTATTTATGTCTTTGTTAACTTATCAACTAATTAAATCTCAAACTCACATTACCATGAGCCTTAAGAAGCTTTTAATCGTTGGTGTCACTGTCCCCAGTATTTTGTATATATGGGTCAACTTGAGTTTTGAATATGCCTTAAACATGGGCTCGTGTACTAAAATGATCTCTTCAAATGAATTGAACGGTGTGCATAAAGCACGTACATAAAGGTGGAGCCCACAGATATTAGTGGTGTCATCGCTGCTCAACTTGTCAGTACAGTAGTTAATCCCCATCCGTTTGCGAGCGCGTAAAATTTAATCATGTCCCACTACGATAATTCTGGGGAATCTCGCCAATTAGAATTCAGGAGAAAATGCAGATGAATATGTAGCGCACCCTCTTGCCTACAGCAACTGCTGTAAGCTGCGGGTGCTAGAAAAAGCTCTGGTGGCCCCAACGTGATGTGTTTACAACATCGACTCCATCCACCATTCGGGTCAGATAATACTAGGACGTGAGGCCAAAAATAAGGCCAAAATCAAGTGAGACATACCACAGGGAGAATTGAGAATGGGAATGGGGAGCGCCTACCATTGAAACCATCTTGAGCTCACCTTAGTAGTGGATGAGATGGCATTTCGTATGGTTTCCCTCCATCGTGGCGAGACTTACTCTATGAACAGGGTTGGATGACGTGTAGACATCACGGCCGCCCCAGGAAGGTTTCCGTGGTGGGCGTCTCCATCCCCACTGTTCCCTGTCTTGTGGCCACTTGAGCTTGTATCTGCATGATTTTCGTGCCCACGTCCTAAAATGAGTTGATGCCAATGATAGACGGAGTAGATGTCACATGCGCACATCACGGTGGGCCCGCCAAATCTTTCTGATGTAGGGGTTCTCTCTGACAACCGTTGTACGAAATTCGTGTCGGCCAGAGTCCGCTTTCATGAATGGCTGTTAAACTAAACTTCGCTAGTTGGGATACGGCTTCGGTCGATCGGCAACCACCACTTCCAGGATTGTGGGGCCCACCTTGATGTATGTCTTTTATATCCATGCCATCCATCCGTTTTTCCAACTCATTTTATGATATCAGACCAAAAATGAATCAGATCCAAATCTCAGGTGTACAACCCCACAGGAAACAGTGTTGATTGAATGTCCACCATTAAAAACTCTCTAGGGCCCTCTGCAATGTTTATTTTCCATCCAACCTCTTGATATGGTCACACAGTCCTGTATGAAGGGAAAACACAAATATCAGCTTGATCTAAAACTTTTGTGGCTCCTAGGAAGTTTTTAATGGTGGGCATTCAATCCCCACTGTTTAGTGTGGTGTGGTCCACCTGGGATTTTTATCTACTTCATTTTTTCACTCATGTGCTAAAATGATTGGGGATAACGGATGGATGGTGTGGAAATAAAACACATACATCACGGTGGGCCCCACAGTCCCGGAACCACCAATCTTGGTGGTTCTCCGGATCCACCGTAGCCGCCTCACTCTAGTTGGCGTATATCAGTGGCGAATTTAGTTTTAATGGTTGATTTCAGGGCATTACTTGGAGGGCTAGGATAATCGGATTAAATCTCTTTTTGGCCGATCCCATCCATTGCAAGGCTACCTCCCTGCAGACCACTAATCCTGCTGCTTTATACGGACATTTTACTGCCTGAATTGACTAATCCAGGATGCGGGCCCAGCATTGTCAAGCCCCGGCCCCGACTGAAAAGCCAATACCCGATCTCAGGAATTAGTTAATGGACGTGGGTCATTAAACTCACGCCTAGGACCTTCTCCCAGAAATAGACCCCCAGGTCTATACTAAATCAGTGTGAGCCGAGGCCATTTTCGGGCTACACTTGGCCCAGACGCACCCACGTCCACCCAATGGATGAAGTTAGGAGGGCAACTTGGGTGGTCGGGTTGGACCTCAAGGGACCCAACTAGAGCTGGGCATCGGTTCGAGTTGGATCGGATTGGGTCCAACTTGATCCGATCCAAAATCTCAATGGCCTGATCTGAACTTGATTCGATATAGGACCGAGTTCGAGTTTTCTGACTTGAACCAATCCAAAATATACATGGTCTAATCTGATCCGAGTTCGACTTGGTCAGGAAAACTGAGTTAGATCGGATTGAGCATTGTTTGGATCAGTCCTGATTAATTTTTTTTCTTTTTTTGAATTTTTTTTTTTTAGTTACTAGGACATCTTGGTACATGTAATCCTTCTCTGCTCTGACATTCACCTTGATCAATGCATGATACATCTCTCTATTAATTAGAATCACAACACTCAACAAATGCACGAAAGCTTTTGTCCCTTCAGCACCACCTTCGTCACTCAACCAACCCAACACACTGGAAACCACCCTCTTGTTTGGCCTCCATTCTTCATTCCCTGGAAATACCGAAATCTCTCTCTTCATATATTCCACCGCCTTCCCCATCTCACCCTTCTCTACATACGTTGAGGCGATGATCCCAAAACTATTCGGTATTGGAGTCCGCCCCTCCTTTACCAATGGTTCGATCATAGCTTTTGATAGTAACCGATAAGGAGCACATTGGAGACACGAAAGTCATAGCTATTTCTAGGCATCTCCCACTCTTTCAACAATGACTCGGCCTCTTCTAGCTCGTCAAGCTTCACCAAAGACCTAAGAATTGTATTAGGCAAGGCAGGAAAACAATGCTAAATATATATTAATAAAAATACTACACCCGGTCCGGATCAGATCGGATTGAATTGGTATGAATCCGAACTCGATTCGAAAAGCTTTCAAATCTGAATTGCCCTATTCGATCCGCATCGATCCAAGCCATCGGATCGAATCAGGATTACCCAGCTCTAGACCCAACTCACAATCTGACCTGACCCAAATTCCCAATAGAGCTGCTTAAACTAGTTCCAATCCGAACTCCACTATACTTAACCCAACTTGGACTGAATTTATACGGGTTCTATGGTCAAGACTCCCTGCAAATAGGCCATCGTTGGCCGTTGGGTCACCCAAGCTGATGATCCAGGCCTCACTTTGGAAGGACCATGCTGGATGAATTTTCATATGGGACAATCCCAACCCTCAATCGCTGGCCCTACTCATATATATATATAGGGTGTTCATAAAATGGCATCAATAAGTCACTTAAGATAAGCTAGTTATTCTTGTAAGTAGCTTATCTTGATTTCAACTCATTAAACTGAAGTGATTAAGTAACTTTAAAGGCGGAGGAAATGTGTAGTCATGGCTAATCAAAGGTGGAGGCTGCAAGATGCCTGTATCGGATTAACATATATGTGTGCCACGTGTATCGTATAGGGACAAGAGCTTCTCCTGCAGCTTAAAAAGACCTACGATATCTGAGTCGTAGAAGATTAGTGGGCCATGGACATCCATCGGATCAGCAGATAGCTTTTCCATGGATCAGCATATAGCAATTTCAATCACTGAACATGGATTCCATTTGTACACGCATCCAGAGTGGAGGACAGCATGCCAATGGCCTGCATTATCAAACCACGGCTCCCACCTGTCAGCATCTAAAACACGTGCGCACTGGGCGCGGATTCGGTGGATCTCGCGATCCAGCGAGGTGGGTGAATACCAGACTGTGTGGCCCACCATGATGGATGTGCCTTACATCCACGCCATCCATCCGTTTTTGACGGCTCGTTTTAGGTCATGATCTCAAAAATTCAGTAGATCAAAATCTCAAGTGAACCTCACCACAGGAAATAATGGTTATTGACCATAAAAACATATTGTTAGCCACGAAAGTTTTGGATCAATTGATATCTATATTTTCATGGTCTTTTATCCCCATCTTTGTGACCTTATCAAAAGGTTCCATGGAAAATAAACATTCCAATGATATCAGGAAATTTTTAATGGTGGTATTCAATCACCATTGGTGTCCATGGAAGATCTGGATCTCCTTTATTTTTTAGATCAATGTCCTTAAATGGGCTCAGGTGGGAGACTGAGTGAAAGATACCTCATTTCAAAGCTAAGGTTTTGGTATCGATTCCTAGGCGGGGTGGCTACCGGCCAAGTGTGAACTGAGAGTGGGTGTACTAACAAGCTAACAGCCACTGTGAACTGAGAATGGGTGTTCTAACAAGCTAACAATAAAAAATAAATTAATAAATTAATTAAAATAAAAAAAAAGCCACATATATTAAGATGGGGCCGATAGTTAGGGATCCACCCACTCCAATCCATTGAAGCCACTCGTGCACATTGGGCAAAGGTTAGACCAGATGTCACTGATAAAGGAATGGTAGAGACTAGGGTGGTAGATGGGTTAGTGGACTCGATTAGTATCTAGACCCGAACTCGGTTTTTAAATGGGTCGAAATTTGGTTTCCTATATTAAGTCCGACTTGGCTTAAATCCACAAATTTAGCCTATGTTGTTAGGAATTCATCCAGATTCTATTTTAAACTCCATTAAAATGCTTATATATCTTTACAATTTAAATAATCCAGACTAATTAGATATGCACATTTATAAATGAATTTGAGTGGATCTTTGTCTAAACAGACCTAAACGCACCCATTTATTAAAAGGATCCACCTGAAAATTTCGAACCCAAACCCTTTCAGTAGAGAGTCCGGATCCTCTGTTATCCCGTAAATAGAGATTTCCTGATACCCTAATCCTCATTGGTCTACGTCTCCCTCACGAAAAAAAAAAAAAAAAAAGAAGAAGAAAGCTTTGGACGCCATGCCATTAGTGGAATAGGAAATATCTCGAATGACATGATGAGTGGTATAGATGAAAGGTGGCGGTCAAATCACCTTTGAAATTCAACTGGAAATACGGAGGTAAATAATTATTACCCATTTACGTGGAATTACTCCGGTAATTGGAAAATCAAACGGGCCCTTTGTAAAGGGGAGGGTCAGGTTTTAGCTAAACCCACCGCATGCCTATTGCCTAGCCATCTACTGTCCTAGTGGGTCCCACGTCGCATTACTCTCTGGAGAGCCTGCATGTTGAGTTTCACGAGAACGAAAACAAGCTAGGGAGAAGGATGATAAGAAAACATCCTTTGATGCCATGGCATCTGCGCTTCTATTCCAAGAGAATAAATAAAAGGTTTGGGTTTTCCCCCGCTGCAAGACCAGCAAATCTGATTTAGCAGAAGAAAAGAATGTGGTAAGAGGCGAAGAGGTAGGAGATGGAAGTTCTCATGCTGCATTCTTGATTTTGGAATTTCGATTTTCTCTCTCTTATCTATGGTGGCTGTGCGTCTTGGATTTGGTAACTGTATTCCTTTGTTAATTTTCATTCGAGCGGGAAGTTTTGCATTTGAACTGCATTTGGATGCACTATTTGATAGAATTGCAATAATTGGTTAAGGATGTGTTCTGCCATTCTTGAAATTCTGCTCGGGCGGAACCCTAAAATGACACCCGGGGTTACAGGAATCCCCTGTAACCCCAAGCTCTGTGGGGCCACCAAGATGCCTGCGTTATATCCACTCCGTCCATCCGTTTCACTAGCTCATTGTATAACAAAAACCCAAAAATGAGGCGGATTCAAAACTTAAGTGGGTCACACCACAGGAAACCTCATCATTGAAACCATCCTGGGGCCCACCGTGATGTTTCTGTGCCCTCTCACCCGTTCAGAAGGTGATTCCCACCAGGATGAAGGGAAGACAGAGATATCAGCCCGATCCAAAACTTCTGGTGAATCCCCAAGAAGGTTTCAATGGCCTGCATTCCCCACTGTTTCTTGTGGGGTAGTCCACTTTTTTTTTTTTTTTTTTTTTTTTTTAATATACCACAATGGGTACTCGAACCCATGACCTCGTGTCGAGAGTCTACCACTGAGACATGTGTAAGGACCCTTGAGTTTTAAATCTGCTTGGATATTGAGATCACGTCCTTAAATGGGTTAGTGCAACCAAAGGACAGAGTGCATATAACACAGACATCATAGTGGGCCCCACAAAACTTAGGGTCGTATGGGATTCTTGTAACCCAAGGTTCCAGCCAACTCACATCCCCCAAAAAATTATTCCACCCGTTTCCTATCAAATTGCATATTGACGTTTTGACTTTGGAGCCAGTTACCAGAAGGGGGGAAAAGAGCATAAAGAAAAAACCATTAATCATTCCTATATATAAAGAGTATTTACTTTCCCAAACGCACTTTGTCAAGGACATGTGCCACCATGCCTCTGAGGTTTGAGATATAGAATATTAGATAAATTCCTTTCAAGTCATACTGAAAGTAATGTAGTCGATTTTGGAGTCTAGTGCCACAAACTTGCTAAGTCTCTAGCATGCTCATCCATGCGGCAATCAAACAATGCTCCTATGCTACTCAAGTAATTGCACTAAGTATAAAAGATTACAACTCAGAGGAGTGAGTTCCAAATGGCAATTCTCCTATATAGGCCTAGGAAATCTCTGGAAGTATATATCAATGGCCCAAATGATGCGATATAGCATCCATCCTACATTTAGTAATTCTCTTGAAAGTTTATCGACTAATCTACACAAGTTTAGGTGGAACCTGGTTATCTAGTCAATGAGAACTCAACAGCCGAATCATAAAGAAAAGGACACGAGTACACCCACAAGAATATTTGAGTAGAGAGCCTGAATATTTAACGAGGACCCCTCTAATTAAGAGATTGATTTCAAAGTAATCTAATCTACCTAAAATGGTAAGAACCAAATGATGATAATAGCAGATCTAGGAAATAATCCTCCAAATCTCCAATCACATCTTCAAATTGCCCCCTATACTTTCAATTACATCTTCCCATATCTTCAATCACATCTTTAAATCAGCTCCTATATCTTCAATTTCATCTCCCATATCTTTAATCACATACTCCTATATCTTCAATTTAATCTCTTATATCTTCAATCCCATCTTTAAATCAGCTCCTATATCTTTAATTACGTCTCCCATATCTTCAATCACATATTTAAATCAGCTCCTAATTCTTCAATTACATCTCCCATATCTTCAATCACATCTTTAAATCAGTCCATATATTTTTCACAAATAGTAAATTGCAAATCTTGATATTTAGGCCCTAAATCTATAAATAAATAATTCAAAATCCGCACATGTTGGGCTTAATAGTGAGTTGTGGGTTTAGATGAGTTGTGCGCCTACATCAGAACTCTAGAATATTCTAAGATTCTATACACAATTCTACAAGACTCTAGCCTATTCTAGATGTTATTGCACACCATGTACATCGTACAAGGCTCTTATGTATTATGTGATAAAAAATGGCTATGTCCATAGAGAAGCCTCCAAGTCCGTAACTTAAATCCGTCAATATGAATGCTAAAGAAGGCAACTACAATTTGGTATCTTTAAAAAAAAAAAAAATGAAAAAAAAAAAGAAAGAAAGAAAGAAAAGAAAAACTACAATTTGGTCATTTATGCTTAATTCAACCATTCAATGCAATTCTACTCCACAGTGCATCTAGAAAAGCATCCTTAATTGCACAATGGATGCATAAATGCTTTTGACAAGAATAAATATTTTTAGCATTTATCTCGTTGACATGGTATTGTAGTTTTTTTTTTTTTAAAGGATACATGGCATTGCAGTTCATGTCATGCATTTCTAGATTTCATTTCTTTCAAGGAAAAAAAAAGGGAAACGAATGAAAAGAAAATATTTGAACTAATTTCTGTCAAATGTCACATAAGCTATTATTAGGAAAGAATTTATCTCCTTCAATGTTTACTGTGATTCAATATAACTTGTCTCTCTCCTCTCAGAAACCCTAGCCTTCGAGAATCTTTTCTCATCCTAGAGAAATCCAGTCATTAGATCGATAGGTGTCATATGTATGTAATATTCTCTTCCCATTTGTGTTGAGAATCAAGACTCTGGCGGGCTTTCCTTTTTCTCTGTATAAAGAAGAACATCATGGTTACTTATTAAGGAAGTGGAGGAGTCGGCCTCGGCCTTCAAATGCAAGGTTGAATCTTGCATTAGGGAGAAAGACGCAGCATTCTTCAACTCTCAATATGATGATGCTCTCGCGGTGAAAATGTCTTCGACGACGACGACCATGACCAGGACAATGATAACGACAAGGATGACGACGAGAGAATGACGCTATCGAGGGAGGTGCATTCTCGATGCTGGGGTGATTCATCTTCCGATGAATCCAGGAAGACTACTGGTGAAGGGTCAGATGCGAGAGATAGAGAGTTGAAGAATGCTGCGTCGGGTGACGAGGACGTTGCAGGATTGAACGACAACGAATGGAAGGAGGTCTGTTGCCGGAAGCCTACCTCTATGGTGTCGGTGGCTAGAAAGCGAGCTACCTTTCCAACCTTGTTCATGAAAGGGTTCCCGAAAGGGTTCTCGAAAGGCCGGTTTCCCCTTAACATCGAAAGGATCTTTGGCCATGCTGGTGCGGTCATGGACGTTGTCATGCCCAGAGATCGGAAGACGGGGGTATACAAGGGTTTTGCTCTGGTTCGGATGTCCTCAGAGATTAAGCTAGCAAGAGCGGTTACAATGCTACATGGAGTAAAATTCGCAAGATGCCCTCTTCTGGTTCAGAGGGCTAGATTCGGGCTTAATTTTATCCCTTCTCAGAAACCTCAACCCATTAAGGTTTACCGTTCTAAGCCTTCCCTCCAACCCCCTCCTCCTCTTCCTTCATCCCTACCAGCGTCAGAGGCTCTGTCCTTCAAGGAGGTCCCACTTCAACATCATCGACCCCTCCCTATCCCTCTACCCCCCTCGCCTGCCGGGACACTCGCTCCCTCAGCTTTCCCTGCCATGCTCGACCCTTTTTGCTCGAAGATGGGCGTTCTCATATTTGTAGGACTAAGAATGATCTAAAGGAGTTGATGGTCATTATTTGTACAGAAGGTGCTTCTAAGTCTCAGGTGAGGGACTGGATAACAGAAACTACAGGATTTCGTCTAGGGAATTATATCATCAAGCCGCTGGGATACAACGAACTGTGAATTAAGGTTTGTGCAGGGATCAACTCGGAGATGCTGATGATGGTAGGTCATCTTCACTCCGAAGGACTAGTGGCATGGGTGATGAGGTGGGAAGAGTTTTCCACATTCGGCATGGAGAATGTGTGGATTCAAGTTTGGGGAATTTCCCTTGAACTATGGTTCGATGAATTTTTTATCTTCGCTGCCGCGTATCTTAGCTCGTACTTAGAGTTGGATGAGAAGACGAAGCTTGGAGAAGAGATCGGAGTGATTAGAGTAAGAGTTAGAAGTAGGAAGGGTCTTCCTCCGCCATTGTCGGTGAAAGTGATCGTCGAAGACCGTTGCTTCAACTTTCCGGTCATCATGGAAGCGAATGGTGATCCGGTTCCTTGCTGGGGTGACCTATGGCGAATCAAAGAAGGACCCTCGCCGGAGCAGACGATGATCCGTCAACCTTCTTTGGAGGTAGGCGCGCATACTCCATGCTCCAACGGACTACCGTCTCCGGACTCTGTTAGTATCTTTGCAGCTACCAGACGAGACGTCCCCTCTTATCTCCCCAGTGTGACACGTGATGCTACCTAGGCGCCTCAGCCCTCTCCTCCAGCTCTCTCGCCCCCTCGTCCGTCGCGAAATCAGAAGACTAGCTCAGAGGTTTTGACGCGTGGCGATCATGTTGAATTCACACGATCGAAGGAAATCCTTCTACCTGATTATCCGGAAGGTAATTCAGAGCTCCTCTTTTAACCAGCAGTGTCTGTTCTTTAACCGGTCCCTTCACCGCCCCGTGTCAGGAGCAGACCTGTCTGTCTCTCCTTTCGAGTCATGTGATGAGGGATGCGTGGATTTAGAGGAGAGCGAAATGGTTTCTTCTTCGACAAGATACGTGCCTTCCATGGAACACGTGGACCGTCTTGATTGACACTCGAGTACAGCTTCGGGATAGATGGCAGACTTTTAAGTCTTTCCTCCCCTTTTGCGTCATACGTGTAGTGGTTCCCATCCGCAATCGGACTCGTTGGAAGCCTCTCTCATCCTCCTGCCCACTTTAGTCTATGGTCCCTTAGCCATGGTCCCTTAGCCATCACCCCCTTCATTCCTTCTATCTCGTCGCCTCTTTCCCTCCCATGGTCTGAAGATGTAGAGTCCATCGACCATCTTCTGTCCGATCGTAGTCAGTTTGATTTCCAATCGCGGCCTTCCTCGCCTAGCTCCCATTCATGTTCATCTCCTCCTATTGATGCCTTAGAGGTCCGATTACTCTTTTCTAGGACAACGATCCTTCTCATATCCTTATAGCGGAACCTCTACAAATGATTGCCGAATCCCAGACCGATCTACAACCGTCCGATGCAAACAGAGCTGACTTGCTGAATAAAATTTAGAAGAAACGATGGATCAGAGAAGCCATCAGAAAGGTGGGGAGATCCCTTGGCCTCTCTTTCGGGGACAGATTGGAGGATTACGTGGCTTTATTCCAATGCATAGAAAACAGAGGTAGACCCATTGGGAAGACTCGATCTTCACCAAAACATTTACTTAAGATTTCAGGCAGTCATGAGTTGTAACGCCTAGAAGTGAGCCTTGGTTTTATATTGACTTCTACGTCAAAACCAAGGCGTCAGGGTAATCAGGGAAGTGTAGTGAGTCAATGAAGATCATTTCTTGAAATGTTAGGGGGGTGGGCTCTAAACACAAAAGGAGCCTGATTAAAGCGTCTGTTAGCAGAAATAACCCGGATGTACTGTACTTTCAAGAAACGAAGGTCTCCCGTTTCAAGAATTGTCTTCTGGCTTCTCCGTGGAAGGATAGGGATGCTAAGTACTTAATGGTGGATGCGGTGAGAAGTTCGGGTGGGATTCTCATTGCATGGAAATCGTCCAAGTGGGATCTCATCTCTTCCACTGCTGGCACCTTTTCATTGACAATTATTCTCCAAGATAAGTATTCTTCTATTAAATGCTTGCTGACTGTTATCTATGGGCCTAACAATGAATCTCTCATGTCTACTTTTTGGGAAGAGCTCACTTAGGCTAGAGAGTCTTTCTCGGGGCCTTCGTGCGTGGTTGGTGACTTCAATGTCACTTGCTTTGCGGAGGATCATTCCAGAAGTAGAAGGCCTTCCCTCGAAATGCTGCGCTTCTCCGAATGGATTCAGTAGGAGCAACTCATCGATTTACCTCTTCTGGGTGCTAGATTCACATGGTCCGATGGGCGGGCAAATCGTATCCAATCTCGGCTCGATGGATTTCTTGTCTCTCCGAAGTGGATCGAGACTTTACCGACAATTAAACAAATCTTCATGCCTCGCACTACATCAGACCACTGCCCGCTTCTCTTAAGTGAGGAAGAAGACAATTGGGGCCCGAAACCTTTCAGGTTTAACTCTGCTTGGCTCCAGTCAGAGGGTCTTCGGCAGAAGATCATTGAATGGTGGCAATCTTTCTAGGTGGAAGGGTATGCTGGTCATCGATTGCTAAATCGGAATTTGGGCCGATGTCGAAAGAGATGTTGGTTAGGCGTATATCTATAATTGAGGAGCTTTCAAGTAAAGCTCAGGAAGAGGAATCCTCGTAGAGGATTAAATCCAGAATCAAATGGATCGCTGAGGGGGATAAGAATATTAAGTTCTTCCATAATATGGCCATCCTTAGTATTTTCGATAAGGGAAGCAGAGTCGAGGACAGAAAAGAGATTTCCGATCTTGCAATATCTCACTTCGAAGCTCTTCTGTCGACAGATAATTGGGTTAGACCAAAATTAGATAACATTTCTTTCAGTTGCTTGCAGGTTGTTGATGCGGACCAATTGGAGTCTCAGTTCTCTGAAGATGAGGTCAAGGCGGTAGTTGATGCCTTGGGTGCTGACAAGTCTCCAGGTCCAGATGGCTTTCCAATTAGTTTTTACTAGACTTTCTGGCAAACTGTTCGGTTCGATGTTCTCTCCTTCCTGCAGGAATTTCACGATAGAAGCAGATTATCGAAGGGGCTGGGTGCAACCTTTATTTCGTTCATTCCTAAGGTGGCGGGTGCTACTTCTTTTGCTGAATTTAGACCCATTAGTCTGATTGGGAGCCCGTACAAAATTCTAGTGAAAGTTTTGTCCTCACGACTCTCTAAAGTCATTGGACTTCTCATCTCCAGTAATCAGAATGCTTTCATTAGAGATAGGTAGATCACGGACGAAGCCCTTATCGTTAATGAAGTTCTTCACTCCTGCCACAAGTCTTTAAGTCAGAAGGAGTTTTTTTGCAAATTGGATGTTGCTAAGGCTTATGATCATGTTGATTGTGACTTCCTCCTGTATATGCTAACTCGGATGGGCTTTGGCGTCGAATGGAAAAGGTGGATCGCTGCGTGTATTGATTCGGCTCATTTCTCCGTCATCCTCAACGGTTCTCCCTCAGGCTTTTTCAAAAGTTCGAGAGGCTTGCGGCAAGGAGATCCACTATCCCCCTATCTTGTCCTTATCATGGCCGAAGCGCTATCCCAAATGTTGAAGAAAGGGCAAGAGTAGGGTATTCTGCGAGGCATATCAATGCCAGGATTGGCGGTCCCACTCACACATATCCAATTTGCTGATGATACACTCATTTTCTCAAAGGCATCGGAAGAAAAAATTGAACATCTTCTTATTGCTATCCGCTGTTTTGAAGCTGTTTCGAGTCTTGGGATCAATTTTAGTAAATCCAAACTGCTCGGAGTAAATGTCCCTCAGCACATCTTACAGAGATATGCCGATACTCTTGGATGCCGTGTAGAGTCTTTTCCAACACACTTTGTTGGGCTGCCCCTTTGCATCGGCCCTCCGCCGAAACACATGTGGGACAGGGTCATTAGCAAATTTCACAAGTATCTGGCTTCTCGGAAATGCCGGTATTTGTCCCTTGGTGGGAGACTGACCCTCATTAAAGCAGCCCTTTCTAGTCTCCCTCTATACTTTATGTCGTTGTTCACTTGCCCAGGGTTGGTTATTAAGTGCATCGACAAAATTAGAAGGGACTTTCTGTGGTTTGGCAAGGAAAATCAGAGGAAATTCCATTTTCTTGAATGGAAAGAAGTGTGTAAAGTGTTCAATGAGGGAGGTGCAAACGTCAAGAATTTGAAGCTCATGAATTTAGCGTTGTTGGGGAAATGGACCTGGAGATTTGCCTCGGAAAAAGAAGCCTTGTGGAGTTCTATAATTAAAGGTAAATATGGGGTGTCCCAGGGAGGTTGGTGGCTTAAACAGTCTTCATATTATAAGGCTTCCTACATATCAAGGTGTATTCTAAAAGCGAAAGACCTTGTTTGTTCCAAAAGCAGGTTTGAGCTAGGTAATGGTGCCTTGGTTAGGTTCTGGGAAGATATCTGGTGTGGTGAAAATTCTCTCAAGACTCTATTCCCTCAAATATACAGGCTTGCTCCTGACATAAATATATCCATCAACAGGTGCTGCTCTTCCACGCCCGATCACTCAGTTTGGGACATCAGATGTACTAGAAATCTAACTCAAAGTGAAATCAACGAATATATGGAGCTTCAGAATTGTATCTCAGAAGTATAGACTGTCACTTCCCAGCCTGATAGCATTGTTTGGCCATTGGAGAAAACAACATCATTTTCTATCAAGTCTCTCTATGCAGCAATCTATCCCACGACGCAGATCACGAGCGTAGTCTCCTCATTCATTTGGAAGTACAAGGCCCCGCCTAAGTTCATTTGCTTCGGGTGGTTGGCAAGCCGTAATAGAATCCTCACCATAGATAATTTGTCAAAGAGAGGCATGCAGCTGGTTAACATTTGTCTATGTTGTATGCGTCACGCAGAATCTGTGAATCATTTACTAGTTCACTACCCTTTCACCTCATCTATTCTTGCCGACTTCTGTCAGCAATTTTCGGTCAGTTGGTGTGCTCCAAAATCTACAACGAAGTTGTCTAATTGGAATGGGTTTAAGCTTGGTAAAATTAATTCCATCATCTAGCGTATGGCTATCCTTGCCATCTGGTGGGCTATCTGGGAAGAAAAGAATGGTAGGTGTTTCAATGATCGGTCGTCTTCTGGTAGGGTAGTAGGATCTAAGGCTAAAAGGCTGGTCATCGAATGGGCTGTTAATGTAAATGTTTTAAAGAGGGTCGATCTGTTTTTCCTCAGTGATTAGGAGCTTTCTGCTATCTTAGCAGTTCACTCCTTTCTTGTTTTTTCTTTTTTCCCTTTTGTTTGCTTCTTTTCAATAAAATCGCAGTTATCTCTCTCTCTCTCTCTCCCTCTCTCTCTCTCTCTCTCTCTCTCTCTATATATATATATATATATATATATATATATATATATATATATATATATATATATATATATATGTATATATATATTTCGCGTCATTCCCTTTGTATATATACATCACAATGTATTGAATAGAAATATAAGAAAATCAATTGTCTTCTCCAAATCTTTTTTTCTTCTATATAGTTTTTTCATGGTACCGGAGTGTCCGATTCAGAGTTCTTGATTATTCTTGCCAGATCCTGGCATTTCTTAATCTTTTAATCATTGAGCCCTATTGCTCTGCACATTGCCGTTGTCGTTGTTATTGTCATCCTGGCTATCACTCTTAGTGGTTAGCTACCCTCATTGGCGCTTTTCAGAACCCACCCCCGAGTACCAAACCTTGCAGCCCTTCTGCGCCACCATCCCCGCTAGCAAATCAAAACTGGCAGCACCAAACCAACAACCCACCATTACCCCTACTGTGCCACATCCCAATCACCACCCACCCAACCCATCTTTGCGTTTGCCTCACAATTGGTCCGCAAAAATCACCACTGTTGTTTTTAGGGCCTGTTTGATTTGTGGTAATTCTTATGAATTAGTGTTGACATATTACTGCTGTGGGCCACGGTTGAGCCGTCTGATCATTCACACATTCCAGATCTGTCTGTGGATTCACACATTCCAGATCATTCACAATCGGACTTGTTTTTGTTGCTGGCTGTTGATTGTTGTCTAGATCCATCGTTGTGAGCTTCATTGCTGTTTTTTATTTTCACTTTGCCTTAAGTCATTGTGGGCCCATCATTTTGCTAGAGTGTGGCTGATGTTGGTGGCCATCCATTCTCTATTTTCGACCGTGATTCAATTGGAGAAGCTCAACCTGGTGTTGTAGATTTTTTTTTTTGGTGGACTATTGAACATTGAACTCGTCACACCGACAACTGCTCTCCTGGTTCAAGAAATTAGTTTGTGAATACCCATCTTTGCGTTTGCCTCACAATCGGTCCGCAGAAATCACCACTGTTGTTGTTAGGGCCTGTTTGATTTGTGGTAATTCTTATGAATTAGTGTTGACATGTTACTGCTGTGGGCCACAGTTGAGCCGTCTGATCATTCACACATTCCAGATCTGTCTGTGGATTCACACATTCCAGATCATTCACAATCGGACTTGTTTTTGTTGCTGGCTGTTGATTGTTGTCTAGATCCATCGTTGTGAGCTTCATTGCTGTTTTTTATTTTCTCTTTGCCTTAAGTCATTGTGGGCCCGTCATTTTGCTAGAGTGTGGCTGATGTTGGTGGCCATCCACTCTCTATTTTCGACCGTGATTCAATTGGAGAAGCTCAACCTGGTGTTGTAGATTTTTTTTTTGGTGGACTATTGAACATTGAACTCGTCACACCGACAACTGCTCTCCTGGTTCAAGAAATTAGTTCGTGAATCTTCATTCGCTGCTCACACTTCTTTATATCCACTTAGGCTTTTTTTTACATGTGATTTCTCTCCAATTTCATGGCCACTTCAACTAGCATGTCGGCTTTTTCATTCTTTTTATTCTTTTCCAATTCTAATATCTCATTTCCTCCCACAACTTGGATCATAGACAGTGGGGACTTTGCTCACATGACACCAATTTATCTTTTTTTCTTTTTTACAAATTCCACACAAACATCTTATGCTAAACCTATCAGGCTATCACATTGCCCATTGGAGATGTCACCCACACCACTCATGTTGGCTCGGTCCCTTTCTCTCCAAATTTGGTCATACATGATGTTTTATGTGTTCCAAAATTCCATTCTAATATTTTATCTGTCAATTAGCTCACCAAAAGTTTCAATTATGCTGTCATTTTATTTTATTTTTTCCGGAACATTTTGTGTTTTTCAAGACCTATCCTTGAGGAATCCGCTCGAAGTAGGTGAAGTATGAGATGGACTCTACCACTACCGTCCTATCCCAGTCCCTGCACCAACGGCCATTCCAGTTGCTCAATCTACAAGCCCCGACCTTCGGCATATGCGTCTTAGTCACCCATCTGCATCTTGATTGTCTCAGATATCATTCACTCCACATACTACTTTTCCTTCTTCTTGTGATATTTGTCAAAGGGTTAAGCAAACCTGTCATCCTTTCCCATTAAGTTACACTCGCAGCGCATTTCCTTTTGATTCGATTCACTGTGACATTTGGGGTGGGTACCCACACAATCTCACACTGGTGCACACTATTTCCTCACCATCATTGATGATTATTCGTTCCAATGTTTATGTTTACTTTTCAAAAATTTTTATGCCATAGTTAGGACTCAATTCCAATGTTTATGTTTACTTTTCAAAAATTTTCAAAAATTTACATTCAATGTGGAAGATCTTGTATCTTTTTAAGGGGCTAATATCTATACCCACCAGCCTTTATTCAAATCATCACCTTGATCCTGATGATATCCCTCCTGACCTGTCCTATGACCTTTGGCTTATACCTGACTATTCTTCCTAACATTTATCTCTTTTGTCATACACACCTACCAAATGAGAAAGGATAGAGGATATCTAGGATAAGCGAGTGGTTTCCACACAACATGAAGGTTACGTGGAGTACCTCATCAAGTGGAAGGGAAAACCAAAGTCAAACAATATGTGGATCACAGAGGCGAGCTTCATCAACGAAACTTTAATATCCTCGAGCGTCACCACAACTTTATTTCACCAGAGGCGAAATCTCCTCAACCGAGGGGAATTGATGAGGACATCCGAGCAACATACTAAAGGACAAAGGCTGAGCCAGTTTCCTTATGGCTAGACGACCATTACATGGGGCTCACTTGGCTCAATTCACATTCCTAGCCCACCATGTGCATATTCGTGCATCTTTGAAGACCCCACATTGGGAAAATGCACGTGGGCTGCAGATAAGAGCTTGATATACACATCGAACCATTGGTTCAAGTGGACACGATGATTGGATTGTTGGATTTCGACTGTGGATCATTCTGATGGTTGGATCATCATTGGATGTCTTGATCATGGACCCCCATGTGCCACGAAATAGTTTGTTATTTAGTTTTTTTTACATGTTTTGTTATTTTCGTATAGCTCATGGTTGTGGTAAGATTAAGGAGTTGGGAACGACATTTAATTCATTAAGCATCTTTATGTTAAGAATCTTATTTGAGAGCACCTTTTTGTAAAAAATCTTTTCTAAGACTATAAAGGGCTGGACGTCTCCACCCTATCCCTTATGTATGCTACGAATGAAAGAGATTTCTCTCCATTTGCTTTGAGATTGAGAAAAAATAAATAAATCATATGATTGGATTGGTGGTGCGTAACCACAGGAAGCGATTCCCTAGTTATTTTTTCTACTTTTATCTCTTCTCAACAATGTATCATCTTCTCTCATCTTCTTCTTTTCTTCCTTCTCCATTCTCTTCTTTCTTCTTCTTCTTCTTTTTTTTTTTTTAAATTTTATTTATTTATTTATTATTATTATTATTTTTTAACCTTCATTCTTCTTCTTTCTATAACCCCTAATTCATCCAAACCTAGTTCTCAAAACCCTAAATCCCTAAAACCTAACACTAAATATCTAGAACTCTAATCCTAATCTCTCCAAAACCCTAACCCTAAAATTCCTAAATTTCAAAATCCCTAATTTTTCCAAACCCAAATCCCCCAAATCTGAAAATCCCTTTACCAAATCATAAATCCCTAATTCCGATAACCTAAAATCCATATTCCCAATTCTAGAAATCCTAAATCCTAAAACCTAAAATCTGAAATCCTAATACAAAACCTCAACCCTAATGTTCCAAACCCTAATTCCTCTAAGCCTAGATACCCCAAACCCATTTTCCATATTCCCTAGCCTTTAAACAGCCATAACGCATCAATAGTCTTACAAGACACATGATTTCCATTGAATTTAGATCTAACCCTATGCTAGGATGGGGGTTCTATCTCTCATAGGTCCCGGTTAATAAATAATTTATGAGATTCTCATGGCAGGACTGTCATAGTCTTGAATTTGGATATGTCATGAATATGAAATTTCTAAATTTATAGTAAATTAGTTTTATTTTGTTGTTCCATTGCTCTAGTTAATCTGTCTTTTAATTTCACAGTATCATATTAGGTTAGATCATTCCACTCTGCATCAACGGGAGTTGAACTCTATGAGATCTAATCCCCCATTGTTCCTCAGCAGATCAGTAGTAAAGCGGTTGTCTCTCACTTGACTGGTGATACGTTCGAATCCTACTCGGGGAGATTTGATGAATTCTTATCAGGTACTGATGAAGAGGATTGGTGACAAGGTGTGAATCTTTGAATTGAGCCCAAATTGCAGGCAAACAAATTCTGATTGTACATATCAGATTTGGAGCCAGAAAATCCTTTCCTACTAAAAAAAACCCACATATGGGAAGCAAGGGAAGCAGGAAATACAGAAGTACAAGAGAAGATAGTTCTAGGGCATAACACACTAGTTTAAGGAGCGTCACAACCCTAAATCAACAACCCATTGCAGGCTATTGTACTAGTCTTTTTTTAAAAAATAAAAAATCAAATAAAATTGAAGTAATCATCTCTAGTCCATATGCAGGGCCTTGCATCCATAAGCTTCCATGCATCCCTTTTCCTATATAAATAGACCTCTTTGCAAGTCGAGTTTCCTGAAAAAAAAAAGAAAAATATCTATGTAATAAAAAAATAGGGCACTAAGGAAATCTCTTAACTGTGTGGCCAGAATGGTTAAGTGGGCTGAAAGGTTGATCCCATACTCAGATGTTGATCCTGTGGGTCCAACATATCAATTGGTCCACTACATAGGCCATCTGACCAATTACTTGACTGTTTTGGATATCCAGTTGGTCCTGCAGGTCCACCAGACCTACTGGGTGACCTTTGGACCAGCAAGTGGGCCCAGCCTTGCCCTTGCATGCATCCATGTTGATAGATGGCTGAGATGCATCCACTAGAGGCCCAGACAGCTGCACCTTTTGTGTCAGGCAGGTTGGAGATATCCCTCATGTATTTGTTTTTTTCTTAACTGCATGCTTATTACATAAACGTGCATCACTGTTGCAAGATCTGACTGCTAGGTGGAGGGAATGTCTAAATTAAATTAGATCAATTTATCTATTAGGTGAAGCTTTCCAATTCCTCACATTTCCTGGTGACAGTTCACAGCTCAGCAGGTCTAGCTTGTATGATTATGTTAAACTTATAAGGCTTTGTCGTTTGTGTGGGTAATCAGAACTGTTCAAGAGGTGGGGTTCACCATGAATGGTGCGTGGGCAAAGTAATGGTTGCCACAGACCTGTGCTTTGTTGGCTGAGTTGCTAGGACTCTGCTTGTAATGTATTTCTACTTTGTTTTTCCTTTTAGATTCTGTTATTGATGAAGAAAGTGTTTCCATGTTGTCCTAGCCATTCGATCTGTTGACAGTTAACAGGATCTGCATATCCGACCCCAAATAGCAGGGACAAGGCTTGAGGATGATTGCTATTATTATTTGGGGCATGCCACTTTCTTGGTGAGGCAACCCTTATGGAAGGGTTGGATTCAGTAAACAAACCACAGTGGGCCCACAATCAGAGTTATAGAACAAGTTTCTTCTACACTGGTAATACTGTACCTCTGTAGAAAACGTTAGTGCAGCAATATCCAAAGTAGGAGCACGAGCTCTCGAAGATGCTAACCATGCTTCCGATCTCCTAGGTAATTATTAGGTCTTCTGATTTGTGGAATTATCAATGACTTGCAATATTAGCGCTCATGAAAGAGATCCTGGTATTGCAGGGTCAAACACTGTTCCAGATACTGTGATGTTTCAACCTGTGGGAGGGTGGAGCATGCTGGTAACACATCCATGCCAGTAATACACGCTTAACAGGATTCTCCCTTGCAAGTTTTTCTTCTTCTCAATTGGCAGTGCATGTGGTCTTGCACCCTTGATATTTAGAGCAATTAGAAAGCAGTATCTTTCAAAATACTATAGTCTTTTTTATCATGACGTGATGCTGTCTTCTTCACTTCAATGCTAATGCACCAGCATTTTATTTTTTTTTCCTTGAGAATTGATAAATTTATTGAGAGAGCCAAAAGATAGTAAAAAAAACAGAAAACGAAACAAAACAAAACAAAAACAAAAACAACCAATCTCACAGGTTAGGAACCCCAATCCCTACGAAAAAAAAAGACCTAACTGCAGACCCCAAAGGCTCACTTCTATCCCTGTAAAATCTCATTCTTTCTAGCCAAATACACCACAGAGCAGCCAACACAACGAGGCTCCAATTCCGCCTATCCTTAGAACAGGGCCCCCTTTCATGCCAAGACCAAAACAGCTACTCCATATAATAATTTGGCATTACCCCTGACTCTTTGAAAGCAGAAAGGATATTAATCCCACACCCCTTCCGCAAAAGGACAGCTGATAAAGAGATGGACGATTGATTCCTCCTCCATGCACATAAGGCAGACATTAGGAACGACCATCCCTCCCTTACAGAGTTTATCAACTGTCAAAATTCTGTTTCTACGCTCAAGCCAAGCAAAGGCCACCACCAACTTCAGGGGAGCTTGGTACCACCAACCACTTGGCCCGGAGCCCGGATAACATCAAGAAAAGACCTCATTGTGAACCCACCCGATCTGTCCTTCAGACAATACAGCTCATCCAGGGAGGCTGGATCAGGCCTGAATCCTTCCTAAAGGGAAAGCAACCCCGAGATCTCCTCCATCTCACCTTCGGGGGAGCTAGTGCACCAGCATTGCACCTGGTTTTGCCATTTTGGGTTTTCTGCTTCCTTTGTGAGATGAAAACATCCGTTTCAGAGACAGTACTTTGTTAGGTGGCTTTTCCCCGGAAAGGTAGCACCCGAGCATGTGCAATGGATTTGTCTTTTGCAGAAAATTAATTATTTGTCTCTCCGAAAATGGAAAAAAGGACCAATGATTAGAGCGTTAGTAGAGGAACCCATCAATGAAGAACCAAAGCAGTTAAAAAGAATGGTCATGGAGGCACATGTGATGAGTGTGCATTTTCTCTCTTGAGATAACAGTTGGGAAACATCATTTCTTCAATGGCCTCTTTTAGAACAGCCGTGCCTTTGGAGTCTAGAAAGTTCTAACTATAGGTGTCTCACTGCAAAGAGAGTGGAGCATGATTGGTGCATTGCTATGGGCACTCCACTGAAGTGCTAACAAAGACATTGATACCATATGTTTTTTAGTGACAGATCTGATTTATATGCATGAGCTATTCAGTTTGGCCTATGGATTAGATGGAAATTTGTACAAGTTCTTTATGATCCAGATAGGCAATTACCAATGAGAATTAGGGTTTGTGCAGGATTCTGATATCTTGAGAAGCATGGAGTTTCTTCAGATTCGAAGGTAAGACATCTCCCAGTGTCTCCAAGGTGATGATGAAGGTCCACATGCAACCATGACACAGGTTTAATAGCTATACCACAGGAAGTCAAAAATAAACAGACTCTTCTCAGCAATCAGGTGCAGGCCGATTGTAAAGAAATGACATTGATTACGATGAAACCTCTCTCTAGTTGTAGAACTCATGAGTGTGGAAGTCAATTCTCGCTTAAAATAAGTTATTGTGATTGTTGGTTGATATTAGATGCATTAAGTTACTTTCTTAAATGAAATGTAAAAGATGGCATGTGCAGGAATTGACTACAGTGGTACCCCACGAAGGGGAGGAATTATGCAGTGCTTGAGCTGAGAGATTGTGCGAGTGTAGCTATTGTTCTGTTATCTGAAGAACCACTCAATTATGGGCGCTGTTGTGTATGGTCAACTCGCCAAAAATTTCCCAGGTGAAGAAATAAAAATTAAATATCCTAAGCCTTTCAATTGGTGGCCGACAAAGAAATGATTGATGAAGAAAGTACAACAATGGTTCCCATTTGCCGGACTTGACTTTGATTTTATGCAATGGGCCCAAAAATCAGCCATCCATGTAAACTTGGGTGGGCCACACCACAGGGAGCAGATGGATGGCTTGTGGGGCCTGCTGTTTTATGTATATGCCATTCAATTCATCAGAAGCATCCCATGAGGATGAAGGGACAAAATTAGGCCATTCCAAAACACAGGTGGGCCACATGAATTTTGCCCCCACCAAGTTTTCAATCCGCCCGATTTTTGGTTTCCATGGTGAGCATGAGGGGGAGAACGAGACTTACAGGTATGTATAATGCAAACATCACACGGGCTCGACAAGAGCCCAGTGTCTCCGCAAGTAATGGTGGCGCAGGCTGAAATCACCCTAGTAGGAGAATTTCAAGTTATAGATTTACTAGTTGCATTTTCGAATGCTTGAATGGATTGGGTAATCTGATCGGTGTGACTTTTGCTTTGTACCCCATGAAATGTGCGTTTCCCCCAATATACTTTCGGGCCTGATCGACAGGAGATATGAGTGTCCAGCAGCAACTTGGGAGCACTGTGCGTGGCCTGCCATGATATGTGTCAGACATCTGAACTGT
Organism: Magnolia kwangsiensis; assembly: GCA_037074715.1. NCBI lineage: Eukaryota > Viridiplantae > Streptophyta > Magnoliopsida > Magnoliales > Magnoliaceae > Magnolia > Magnolia kwangsiensis. Next base: position 19,954,371 of record CM073572.1, read on the forward strand.
GTGTCATCAGCATAGCTGAAACTCAGGCTTGTCAACACCACAAGAAACAGTACCAAATCATGCCTAGAACCACTAAAATCATGTGCTGGGCCCACCTGAGTTGGGCGTACAAAATGAATGATTGAATGTCATATGAGCATGGCCTCACACACACCTAAAGTCAGGTGTACCCTCTCCACTGATGTGTTATGGCTCACCTAATATAGGGATTGACATGATTTTTGGGTTCCAGGCCTGAAGAGGATGGGTCCATCAGGTGGAAATATTGAATTTCCAGCATCCATCGTGGTGGGCCACAGAGTTGCACTCTACTATGACTTCCGATAGTGTCGACTCCATGTGATTGGGACCCACATACATACGGCAGCCTTAACGATGACCTCAAGTAGCCAAATTATTATAGACTAACAGGGAGGCAGAAAATAAAAAGTCAAGCATGCAGTGTCCTTTCCACTTGAATTGTCGCTAGAATATAAACAAATCGCGGTATTTGGTTGTCCACCATGCAAGCGAAGTATATCGTAAGATTCAAAAATACAAAATAAGTCTTGTGCCTTGGAAAATTGCTTGTCTGAGTTCATGCAAGGCTGTCATCAGATCCTTCTGCGGGGACGGTCTTCGTCTTCATCCGACACCTCTTTTGCGTCTGTGTGGAACTTATTTGATTTGATCCCATTTAAACAAATGTCATTATTGAGATCTCTAACATAAAACATTCACCAATGTAGTTTTTGAAGGGAGCGAATTCCATCAATGTCTATGTCAGCTGCCGACTCACGTTTATAGAAACTATACACAGCAAGCTCAGTGTATACACCACCTCTGTCGCTGCATCCACTCTTCATCTATTAGAACCGTCTGATCGAAAGCTTCCATCTTGAGTGGGCCATAGCCACGAAAACTCAATAAAATTTACGAACAGTGGTCCATGAAAGACTAATCCGAGGGCCAGTATATTTCAATTGGTGCATTTTTTTTTTTAATATTCATCCAATCAAAGAGATGGCCCACCCATCAGACGGTAGAAGGGCCATACACGAATTTGTTGTGTATAATTCTTATACACAGTATCATTATTTATTACTCATTGTTTGATGATTAAATATAGTGAATGATTGAAAAACCAACAACCCCATTCGTGATCTGTCCTCATACAATGTGTGGTCACGATCAAAGACATGGGAGATGACAGGATCATGAGGGGCCGCATTAAATCCAACCCAAATGGTGGTGTCTTCCAATCCAAAGACAAACAAGCAATCCCTTGTCTACTAACTAATAAGAGAAGCCTCTCACCAGACAAGAGAGGCCAATGTGCCCACGTCCCCTAGATTACAATCAAACAAGAGTAACAAAAATTCTATTTTGTACGGATGTGATAAAATACCCAAAGCGAAGGAGCTTGAGTTGGCATTGACAAAATCCAAATTCTCATGTCTCGGGACCCTTTTGCTGTAATTTGAAGGCATCTTCTGTATGCAGGCGGGGCACATGGTCCACTGATACAGGACGTTGATGGCTCCCGCCTTGGTGGGCCATACCCCCAAAAATCTGCTATTAGGATGCCGTGTCTATAGCAACTGTCTACTTCTGACTTGGGTGGTTTTTCGAGTGCGGTCCAACTACACTCGGGCCCTTAGATTGGTGCGGAATTAACAAACGATGGGCCCCACGTGTACAGAATACATATAAAGGACAGGAGGATAGTATATATATTCCAACCTATAGATCCAAGCCGTCCATTACATGCAGCAACATTTCATGGGGCACCAAACAAATATCGCCCATATGGGATTTATCTTATTCGGCCCTAAATTGAACTTTTTTTTTTTCTTTTTTTTGGTCAGCTATTTATTTTAAAACCTTGAAGGAGATGGTTAGGATGGTTTAATGGAAGTGATTCTTTGATTGGACCTACTTTTTGTAAGTGATCTACAATCCATTATATTTTCCATTGATCAAATGCTTAGATTTGTTTGTTGGTGCTTTATTAATATAGCAGCCCTTGAAATGTTATTTTTGTATCTAATGGAAAGTTCAAATTGATGAATTGGACCGACAAAGGATACCAATACAACTAGGAGTACCGTAAGGTACAGCCCTTTAAGGGCATTGCCTCATGTCTCTTTAAATTATTATGAAATAAATATTAGAAATCAATATCTCTGTTGTAATTTTTATACCCAAGTTATACCCAACATATATATATATATATATATATATATATATATATATATATATATATATATATATATATATATATATATATATATATATATATGGAAAAAGGTACAATGCGCTCGAGCTCACGGCTCCGTCCTATGCGGTCGAGCTGTGTGGGCCCCACTGTGATGCCTTTAGAACATCTACCCCATCAGTCAGATGCATCATTCCATCATGAGCCTAGATCTCAAAACTCAAGTCAATCCGTGACTTATATGGGTCACACCACTTACAGAAGTGGAGAGGGGCGGCGCATCATTAAAACATTCATAATCATTTTTGGAGCCCACAAAAGATGTGGTTTGCAAATCCAGCCCATCCATTATGTGTGTCCCACTTGTATGAGGGTTCGGACTAAGTTTCAGCAGCATTCAAAACTCAGGTGGGCCCCACCAAGTGCTTTTATATGTTTTAACGGTATTTCACATGATTTAGATGGTATAGCCCACCCAAGTTTTGTATAAGGATGATTTTTGGGATATCTCATAATTTAAAGGGTACCCATCAAATGCACGATGTTAATGGTCGACACGTATCACGGTGCGGTCCACACAGCTCGACCTCACGGGAGCTTATCGTGAGGTCGAGCGCACAGTACCTTTTTCATATATATATATATATATATATATATATATATATATATATATATATATATATATATATATAAAATTTGATGTGTGGGAAATTTGTTCTTTGAATTTGGATTCTTTCCAAAGAAGACCAACTTGGAGGGAGTTGTATAGAAAATGAAAAAACTAATAATTGAGTATTTCAAACATGGTACTGTGATGGTTGATATTGACACCAAAAAGGCCAATTTATGAAGGGCTAAAATAATCTAATGTAATAACTTTTATTTCCTTTCCATCCACCAGGTACACTGAGATCGATCATATAAATGGTTTAAATCATTGGATATCATTTTAAATTTTTTAGGCTAATGCTAGTTTGGAAGCTTGTATTTGGAGTGTATGGATTCTAAATCACAAATCAAAGAGATTTTGAATCTTAAGTTGTGTTTGATAACTTGTAATCAAAATGCACTCGAATCCAAAAATAGCATTGCATTAACATATGGTAGTATATTTAATAGGATTTGAAGTGTAGATATGTGACATTTGATAAACTGATTGTAATAGATCTACTAAAATATATACTTCCGCAAAAAATGATGAAAATTTAAGCGTGAAATGATTCATGAGCTTGGGATCACAAATGAGCAACTTGTCAATGTTTTTAAACCATTGATTTAGTGGCCAATAATTAAATTGTTCCGATAATTTTACTCATGTAACTTTAATGATACATCCGATAATTTAATTGTTTCATGATATCATGAGCAGACCACGTTTATGATAGGTTAGTAGTTTAGTGGCACCTTTTAACAAAGGATACGGGTTGCACTCAAATACACTAATATCCGTTGCCAAATGATCTAAACTCCATGATACAAAACCCTTCATATATAAGGCGTAAGACCCTTCAATGAGAGCCAAAAATCGGTTAATCTGGTAAGGTGTCAAAGAAAAAGGAAACGTTTACATAGGAATTGCTTTATTTCCCCCCCAATATGCAACTCTTGCAGAATATCCAAGCCACACAAAAGGTGGAGGGTAGGCCACACTACAAAGGCCCCTGGTGCAATACCAGGGGGTGCAATACCATGATATATAGTCCATTCATCAAGCATTCCAGACCTCCAGAATCAATACACTCATTGATGGTTAGATTCAAATGTACGAGTGTGGCCCACCTAATGAGTGAATAGGTGCCATCCTTTTACACGGCTTGGATGCTCCACACAAGTGACATATTGGTGAGAAAGAAGGCATTGCACGCAACATTCCCCATTGTATCAGCCTAACGTTTGCGGTTGAATTCATTCAGCGATGAAATAAATTCAAATGGATTTTGAACTTTTGTTAAGAACAAATAAGATGTGGAAATCTACATAAACAGATTTTAAAATTATTTTATACGGAAGGGAGATGTAAAATCTGGAAATGATCGAGCACAAGGCGTTGTATCATGTATGGCGATGCCATCCAATAACAGTTGGCTTTGGTAGAAATCCAGAAAAATCAATTTGGAGGTATCTTCTCAAGATCTTTTTGATCCGACGGCTTTAATTGTTACCAGAAGGTACTACCCATCATTAAAAAGGCTTTGTACTTTATCATTTGGTACCTTCAGTTGTATGGGAACTCCCGTAGAACCTAACTTAACAACCGTCGGATCAGCTAGGTTAGAGGGCCAAATTAATTTAAAATTCGGTCCTCTTTTGGGCTGATCCAACGGTTCTAAAGTTTGTTTAATGCCATTGAGGCACTATATATATAGTGTTGACATGTTGGAGGTTTGCCGTTTGCTAGCCCTACATGCACCATTTTTCACGGTAAGGCAGTCTATCTGAGATGCGAAGAGCATGTGAAGCCGTACATAAGGTGGGCCACACGGAGAATGTGTGAAATTCAGGCTGCTTCAATGATCAGGCGGACCACCCTGCACAAAAACAACTGTATTTTCTTTCTTTTATTTTATTTTCAACGGCAGAGATTGCCACATTCAAACTACACGCGTAGGCCTGACTGATGAATGGATGATTCTGATCACTGTGCCAAATCTTCTGAAATCCCACCGTTACTTGTGTGGCCCACTTGGGTTTTCCATCAGCTTTACGACGCAATCGCTGGGATGAGCTTTACCGGTCCATTCACGCTAGGAACGTACACGTGTTGTTGGTGTACGGCAAGTTTATTCCCGAGGAATCCGCAGCTCTAGTCGTCCATTCATGAGTGCGGATCCTCTGCATCCCGGAGGCAGGAACTCCGTGCATCCATTGTTTTCGTTGGTCAACGTTACCATAAGTGCCACGTTATCAAATTTTTTAAATATATTAAAATAATACGTTTAATGAGAAGTATAATGGCGACGTTAAACGGAAGCGGCGTACGTACCGAGTAAATCATTATGGTAAGTGTAACGGTAAAGTCCGTGGAGCTCACCGTCATCCGTTCACTGTATCAACTCCATCCATCTCTTTTATTATCTAATTTTAGAGTTTTAGAGTTTTAGAGTTTTACAATAAAAATTAATTATAGCCGAAGATCAAGTGGACCACACCACTTCAAATAGTGTGAATTGAATTCTATCATTGAAAAATTACTGGGGCCCATCGAAAGTTTTATATCAAGATGATATTTGTTTCTTCTATTCATTCATATATTTGTGATCTTATAAACAGCTTGGATGAAAAATAAACATTATTGGGGGCTTAGAAACATTTCAATGGTGAAAATCAATACTTCCACTATTTCCTTTGGTATGGTCTACTTGTGCTTTTGATATACTTCAGTTTTAGGCTCAACTCGTAAAATGATATGAAAAAATGGATGGCATAAACCACATGAATTCACAGTGGGCCCAGCAAAGTTTACTCAGGACAACTTGATGCGCAATCCGATTTCACGTATCTAACGGGGATGCGGATTTCCTGCCAAAACCTTTTGGAGTAAGATCCTTCGCAAGGATTCTGGATGAGCCCACTGCGACGTTTGTGATAAATTCAACTCGTTCATCCATTTTTAGATATCATTTTAGGACATAATACCAAAACTAAGGTGTATACAAAACTCAAATGGGCCACACGAGAGGAAACAGTGGGAATTTAGTGTCCACCGTTGAAATATTTATATGGCCACAAAAGTTTTGCATTGGTCTAATATTTTGGTGTTTTCAATTCATCCTAGTAAAAATGACCTTATAAACAGTTTGGATGGCATATAAACATCAAGACGCATAGGAAAGGTTTCAACTGTAGGAATTTCTTTCTCCACTATTTCATCTTGTATAGCGCAGTTAAGTTTTTTTATCATCCTAATTTTTTATTACATTTCTTAAAATGAGCTCTAAAAATGGATGAATGGATTGGAATTCTTATAAACATCATGGAGGACCCCACCATACATCCCAACGCTGAAAATTCATGCAAAAGGCTTTTCCCGGTGAATCCGCGTCCACGGTTTCCATTGGAAACGGACTGTCTACTCCCCTGCCACTCGGTGTTATGTGGGCCCACCATGATGTATGTGTTTCATCCATGCCGTCCATTTATTTTTCTAGATCATTTTATGGTCTAAGACCAAAAATGAGGTATAACCTAATCTCAAGTGGACCACATTACATGAAACAGTGTTGAATGAACGTTAACCATTAAAAACTTTTTGGGGGCAGTAAAAGTTTTGGATCAAGCTGATCTTTGTTTTTTCCCTTCATCCGGGTCTTTATGACTAAACCAACAGATTGGATATCAAATAAACAGTACGGTGGGCCTTAGGAGGACTTTAATGATGAATATCCAATCACCATTGTTTTCCTGTGGTGTGGTCCATATGAGATTTATATCCTTCTCATTTTTGGGATCAACTCTTAAAATTATATGTAAAAATAGATTAACGGAATGGATGAAACACATACATCATGGTGGGGCCCATAGAGTACCGACCACGACCACCACTGGGCTGGTGGTGGGGGGAGTAGCCAATCCACTTTCATTTCCATTTGGGATTCAGTGCAACATTGAGCAGTGTGAGTCACTACTGCATGAAGTGATGTCACCTATTTATATGGGTCCCACTATGACGTAAGTTTTGTATCCACACCGTCCATCCATTTAGAGAGATCATTTTAGGACATGAACTAAAGAATGAATTAGATCCAAAACTCAAGTGGACCCCACCACAGAAAATAGTGGAGAGAGTCACGCCCACCATTTATTACGACTGAATCCAATCCAAACCTCTTCACTTTGTCTACTGAACCCCGTCAATTTGTACTGCAACCTCGTCACTTTATCTACTGTAACCCCGTCACTTTGTGTTGCAACCTCGTCACTTTGTCTAGGTAACCTCGTCACTTTGTACTGCAACCTCATCATTTTGTCTACTGAACCCCGTAACTTTGTACTGCAACCCCATTATTTTATCTACTGAACTTCATCACTTTGTACTGCAACGTCGTCGCTTTGTCTATTGTACCACATCACTTTGTGCTACAACCTCTTCACTTTGTCTACTTTATCCCGTTACTTTGTACTCCAACCTCGTCACTTTGTCTAGTGAACCCCGTCACTTTGTATGTAACCCCGTCACTTTGTCTACTGAACCCCGTCACTTTGTCTATTGTGCCCCGTCACTTTATACTGCAACCCTATCACTTTGTTTACTGAACCTCATTACTTTGTACTGCAACTCCGTCACTTTGTCTACTGAACCCCATCACTTTGTACTACAATATCATCACTTTGTCTACTAAAATTATATACAAAAATAGATTAATGGAATGGATAATTTTCATTTCCATTTGTGATTCAGTGCTACATTGATCAGTGAGACTCGCTACTGAAGTGATGTCACTTATTTATATGGATCCTATTATGATGTATGTTTTGTATCCACATCGTACATCCATTTGGAGAGATCAATTTAGGTCATGAGCCAAAGACTGAATCAAATCCAAAACTCAAGTGAAGCCCACCACGGAAAACAGTGGAGAGAGTCACGCCCACCATTTATTACGACTGAATCCAATCCAAACTTCGTCACTTTGTCTACTGAACTCCGTCACTTTGTACTGCAACTCCGTCACTTTATCTATTGAACCCTGTCACTTTATACTGTAACCTCATCACTTTGACGAGGTTGCAGTACAAAGTGACGAGGTTCAGTAGACAAAGTGACGAGGTTGTAGTACAAAGTGACGAGGTACAGTAGACAAAGTGACAGGGTACAGTAGACAAAGTGACGGAGTTGCAGGACAAAGTGATGAGGTTGCAATACAAAGTGATAGTGTTCAGTAGACAGTGACGGGATTCACTAGATAAAGTGATGAGGTTGCAGCACAAAGTGATGGGGTACAGTAGATAAAGTGACGAGGTTGTAGCACAAAGTAACGGGTTACTGTGTACAAAGTGACGACGTTACAGTACAAAGTGATGGAGTTAAGTAGACAAAGTAACGGGGTTGCAGTACAAAGTGACGGGGTTCAATAGACAAATAGACGGGGTTGCAGTACAAAGTGATGAGGTTCACTAGACAAAGTTACGAGATTGCAACACAAAGTGACAGGGTTCGGTAGATAAAGCGACGGGGTTCAGTAGAAAAAGTGATGAGGTTTGGATTACATTCAGTCGTAATAAATGATGGGCGTGACTCTCTTCACTATTTTCTGTGGTGGGGTCCACTCGAGTTTTGGATCTGATTCATTCTTTGGCTCATGCCCTAAAATGATCTCTCCAAATAGATGGACGGTGTGGATATAAAACATACATCATATTGGGACTAATATAAATAGGTGACATCATTTCAATAGCTAGTTACACTGCTCAATGTGGCACTGAATCCCAAATGAAAATGAAAACAGATTAGCTACTCCCCTCCCCCCCCCCCCCCCCCAGCCTGGTGGTGGTGGTCGGTACTCTGTGGGCCCCACCATGATGTATGTGTTTCATCCATTCCGTTAATCTATTTTTACATATAATTTTAGTGGTTGATCCAAAAAATGAGAGCGATATAAATCTCATATGGACCACACCATAGGAAAACAATGGTGATTGGCTATCCATCATTAAAGTCCTCCTAAGGCCCATCGTACTGTTTATTTGACATCCAATCTGTTGGTTTGGTCATAAAGACCCAGATGAAGGGAAAAAACAAAGATAAGCTTGATCCAAAACTTTTATTGCCCTCAAAAAGTTTTTAATGGTCAACATTCATTCAACATTGTTTCATGTAACGTGGTCCACTTGAGATTAGGTTATACCTCATTTTTGGTCTCAAACCATAAAATGATCTAGAAAAATAAATGGACAGCATGGATAAAACACATACATCATGTTGGGCCCACATAGCACTGAGTGGCAAGGGAGTAGCCAGTCCGTTTCCAATGAAAACCATGGACGTGGATTCACCGGGGAAAGCCTTTTGCATGAATTTCCAGCGTTGGGGTGTAAGGTGGGGTCCACCATGATGTTTGTAAGAATTCTAATCTATTCATCCATTTTTAGAGCTCATTTTAAGAAATGTAACAAAAAATTAGGATGATAAAAAAACTTAACTAGGCCATACAAGATGAAACAGTGGAGAAAGAAATTCCTACAGTTGAAACCTTTCCTAGGCGTCTTGATGTTTATATGCCATCCAAACTGTTTATAAGGTCATTTTTACTAGGATGAATTGAAAACACCAAAATATTAGACCAATACAAAACTTTTGTGGCCATATAAATATTTCAATGGTGGACACTAAATTCCCATTGTTTCCTCTTGTGTGACCCATTTGAGTTTTGTATACACTTTAGTTTTGGTATTATGTTCTAAAATTATATCTAAAAATGGATGAACGGGTTGGATTTATCACAAACGTCGCAGTGGGCCCATCCGGAATCCTTACGCAGGATCTTACTCAAATCCGCGTCCCCATTAGACACGTGAAATCGGATTGCGCACCGAGTCATCCTGAGTAAACTTTGCTGGGCCCACTGTGAATTCATGTGGTTTATGCCATCCATTTTTTCATATCATTTTAGGGATTGAGCCCAAAACTAAAGTATATCAAAAGCTCAAGTAGACAATACTAAAGGAAACAATGGAAGTATTGATTTTCACCATTGAAATGTTTCTAAGCCCCAAATGATGTTTATTTTTCATCCAAACTGTTCATAAGATCACAAAGATATGGATGAATGGAAGAAAAAAATATCATCTTGATATAAAACTTTTGTGGGCCCCCAACAACTTTTCAACGGTAGAATTCAATTCACACTGTTTCAGGTGGTGTGGTCCACTTGATCTTTGGATATGATTAATTTTTGTGAATTAGATGATAAAAGAGATGAATGGAGTTGATACAATGCACGAATGATGGTGGGCTTCACAGACTTAGTACGCTTACCATACTGATTTACTCAGCATGCAAACCACTTCTGTTTAACGTCTTTGTTATATTTAACTTATTAAACGTATTTACAAAATCTGATGACATGACACTTATAGTGACATTGACCAATGAAAACGCTGGAGGCAGGGAGTTCCTGCCTCCAGGAGCCAGAGGATCCGCACTCTCCATTTTTTAGTAAGTATATGGCCACCAGTGGACTAATAAAGGTCGTACTTGTATTGCAATTTATGGGTTATAATCCATGTGCAGTGGAGCCCACATTTTAAAAGCCAGGGATTAAGGTACATCCATGTGTACAGTATAGTTGGGGAGCCTTACTTGACTGGTGAGTGGTGACAATATCTCCTGTAGCTACAATATCAAAGACAGTAGAGGATGGTGTAACATATCATGAGTAGCTTTAAATAGTTAACACCATGTGTAACATTTAAAAGCAAGCATGCACGTCTACTTTCTAACATATGTATACACATTTAGGAGGCTTTTGGATAATAAGTTGCTTAAGATAAGTTACTTATTCCGTAAGTAAATGGGGTTGTACATGGTGTCAAGTCAAGTTGAGATGGCCAAGCTTAGCTTAATTCCCCCGTGATCCCATTGAACTTGAGCTCAGCTCACCCTTAAGTTTACCATTGGAACTTAACTTGACTCATCTATGTTCTTCTTGGGCTCAAGCTCAAGTACACCCTCGAGCTAACCATTCAAGCCTTGAATTCGGACTCCTAAAATTTTCAATTTGCAAATCATATATTCAAAATTTCGAAGCTCAGTTTTAAAATTTGGAGTTTTCTTATTTTCAAATAATTATATAAATAAATAAAAATTAAAGATTAAATTTAGAAATACCTTACTGTTGAGATAGAGTGTGCGTGTGTGTGTGTGTGAGTGAATCTGGTGGGGTGCGGGTCATGGCGCTAAGGTGCTAAGTCAAGCTTGGAGGAGTGGCCAAGTGGGGAGGAGAATGAGAGAGAGAAATTGGGAGAGTGGAGCTCGGGCAAGAGAGAAAGGAGCTCAAATAAACACATAGGGTTGGGTTTGTAAAGGGAAAATAAAATAAAGAAATAGACAAATATGATTAGGCCTTTATATATATATATATATATAAGAGAGAGAGAGAGAGAGAGAGAGAGAGAGAGAGAGAGAGAGAGAGGAATGCTCACCTACACACCCGTTCTCACGGGGACTCGTGAGAACTTTTTCAAAACTCATCACACATGATATGGGCCCAAAATCTAAACCGTCCATATAAGGTAACATCCCATGAAACTTCCAAGGCCAAATTTTTACTTTGATCCAAAACTTTGGTGGATAATGGAAAAAGGAAATAGTTTCCTCTTTCGATTTGTCCATCTCTTTTGCCATAGCTCACCAAAGTTTTACATAGGGTAAAAGTCAGGCTCTGAAGGTTTTATGGGGTACTGCATCACATGGAAGGTTTAGAATTTGGACCCACATCATGTGTGATGAGTTTTGAAAATTTTTTCACAAGTTCTGGTGAGAACTAGTGTGTAATGGAGCATTGCTATATATATATATATATATATATATATATATATATATATATATATATATATATATATATATATAAAAGTCAAGCCAAGTCAAGCTCGACTCCACTCAAACTCGGTTCATTTTCAAACAACCTGGGTATATGAAGCTTAGCTCGCCTTGAGTCATTGTTCAAGGCGAATTAAACTGAGTTAGACCGGCCCATCCAAGCTAAGTGAACTTTTCGAGCTAATTTAGCTCATATATAACTTTACAAGTAGCTTATCTTAGTTTCTATTTATTAAGAAAAGTATGTTTAGCAAACAACGTACGTATCAACTTTTCTTCTCTATCTCTCCTGTAGCCTCTCTTCAGCAACTTATGAGAAGTGAGAAAGCTAAAGATATTAAATCAAGAAATCACGTACTTCTAAGTAAAAAAGTTACTAATAACTAATCATAAACTAAACTTACTTATCGAAATAAGTTACTTATCTGCGACAGTAAGTAAGAAAAGTAACTTGTTTGGCGATATCCAAACAGGCCCTTAAAGATTTATGATAGCATATGAACAAATTTTGATCCTTAAATTTAGATGGTCATATATGCATATATGTAAGATTGTGTTTTTGCATATGCTGTATTATGATATTCTTTTCTCACCAATCTCTATTACTTGCAAGTTGTATACTCAAATGACTTGTGTGGTATATAACTTTGTGAGCATTCAACTTGCTTATATAAGATGCTTGTAATTTTGAAAGGAAAACAGAAAGTGAGATGCAAAAACTAGACTATGATGTGATCCCCTGAAGTCACTGAATCATAGTAATTCATCCACCGTGCGGATGACAAGCTTCCACAAAAAACCATCTTGAAGCCTATCAAATTTTTGCATTTCGCTAATATTTGTGCTTTACCTTCATCCTGGTGGGATTCACTTTATAAATGGATTAGATGGCATATAAGCATGATGGTGGACATGTGTCGTGGCTTTGAGTTTTTTAATTTGCTGGTTTATGGGTTCATGAGCTGGTGAGACCGATAGATGGAGGGGGACCCTGCAACTTTTTAGTTGCAAGGGATCCCTACAACAGGAAAATCCTGGCCGTTCAACTTTTCAGTACCTTTATGTCAGCAACTACACTCTTCTACGGTATCAAATAACTCATCTATAATTAAGTATATAGAATTTTTTAGAGTATGAGCATGAACCGTTACACTTAGCCAAAACTTTCAAGTTAATCAATGGCTTAGATCTCACACACGTGTGAGAAAGTAGCATGTTAGAACATCTGATCAGGATGAGAGAAAATAGAAAGATCAGGGGAAACTGAAGAAGGGACAAATGGTAATGAATGACGAGTGCATGGACAAGGGAGAGAGGACATTGAGATGAAGACATTAGATTGTAGGAGACATATGGACCCTTTATTTCAAATGGACGTTTCCTTTGCAATTCCCAATCATAGAAATATATAATAAAAAGGGACGGAACGGGGGAGGGACAAAGGGGGTGGTCGCTGTTTGAGCCTGGAAAACGACTCTCTCTCTCTCTCGGTCGCCCTTTTGTCTTTAGACCCGCAGACACGAAGGGAGAAGTAAGGCATGGCCCATACCCATGTAATAAATCTCCACGCTCTCTCAGCCACTATCAACTTCTTATCAGGTACCACTTTTCGGACATGCTTCAACCTTAGTGGGGCCCATGATTTCCAGGGTAGGGATAGGAGTAAGTGTTTCTTGTCTCTGATGATGTGGTCAAAGTGTTGACGGAACTTATTCGCTATTAAAAATGGTAGGCTGATTAGCAAGTTGTCGTACACATGCGAACGTGACATGTGCATGAGAGATATGGGCCATTCATCAGGGGAAGCTACTTGTTGCATGTGTAATGTGTTGGGAAAAAATATGTTAAGTCCGGAGACTCGGATATGATGTAGGTCGGCTTCGCTGACACTTCCTGAAGAGTCCAAAACAATGGTCGGAGTCGAGGGTGTAATGAATAAGGCCAACGGGCATAAGCATGAGACGACTTAAGTTACTTGGTCGGAGAGATAACTGCGTCTGCTTAAGCCTACAGAAGGCCGAGTAAGTTAAAAGCCGTCCGACCGAGAGAAGAAAACCGACATAGTAAGTTGGTTCCGTCGGCCACAGAATAAGGAAGGATGACGGGCAAACGTCGAGACTATTTCATCCGTGAGGAGGCAGAAAACTTATTCGTTTAAGCCGACCGAGACTCTCTCAGAGTCGGTAACGGTCGAGCCGAGACAGAGAAAAGCGGTGTGAATATAAACGCCGCCCCGAAAATTTGAAAATACAGGTGTCCGATCCCGAGATTCTCGGGATTGGGCGAATCGGTTGAAATGATCAAATTTTTGAATATTAAGGAGAAGAATCCTCGTACGATGAGAATTCTTCAAATCTATAAATACCCAAGTCCTGTACGGAAGAAGGTACGCAACACAAAAACTCTAAAAAATCCTTTGTCGTTGATCAGAATACTGACTTAAGCATCGGACATTCCCCGGCTCAAGTCAGGGTCCCCTTTGTGTTTGACATTGTGCAGGCAAAGGATGGGCTAAGGCGGGTGAAGCGATCCGCCATAAAAAAGCAACATCAACAGTTTGACACTGTCTATGGGAATCGGGCAAAAAGCTATTTCTTACACTCTATTTGAATGACAAGAACTAAAAGAGGGGATCAAGATTAAGTGGGGGAAGCCGCTGCCAGCACAGCTCAAGGAGCTCCCCCAGTAGTCCCATCGGCAGTACCGCCTGCGGCATCCACTAGCCAGCAGAACCGAGGGAATGTGCAATTGAATAGAGAAGTCCAAGAGATGCATTCCGAGATGGCCGTCATGAAACATATGTTAGAGCGGTTGTGTAATTAGCAGATGTAGCAGCTTCACGAGCCAGCGCAAGTTCTCCCACCAACGTCTTTAGCACAGCCTGCTGCTCCGCAGTCGCCACGAGAGTCGAGTCAGCATCAAGGTCCGAGTCAACCAACTCCGGCTCGTTCGGTAAAGCCGTCTTGCTTCCCTCTGATTTGCGGCATAAAATAGATCAGAGGAGGCAAAGTCAGCTTCCCGTAGAAGAAACAGTAGAGAGCGCAAAACCTTGGAGAGCCGACATCCAGGACTTCAAAAAAGAAGTTCGGGAAGAGATGGCAAGAGAAATGATAGACATGAAGCACGGTCGGAACATATACCCGACCAAGTCCGAGGTAAAAGTTTCTCCATTTATGGATGAAGTAATGCAGTCTCGGTTACCGGAGAGGTTTCGTCTACCTCAAATAACTCCTTTTTCTGAAAAAACCGATCCGACAAAGCATCTTGAATGCTTCAGAACTTATATGGAGTTGCATGATGCCTTTTGATGCTATTATGTGTCGAGCCTTCTCTCTCACGCTAACTGATGTAGCTCAACTTTGGTTCAAACAATTGAAACCAAAGTCAATCAGTTCATTTGCTGAATTCAGCGATGCTTTCCTCAATAACTTTATCGGCGGAAAAAGGAAGCTAAAACCGCCCGCACACCTAAACAATATAGTTCAGAGGGAAGGAAAACTGTTAAAAGATTACATCAAGCATTTCAACTTCGAATCTCTGCAGGTTTGAAAACATTCGGAGGAGACAGCGCTTAACACACTCATGCAAGGGGTGAGGGATAAGCCTTTTTTGGCATCCTTAGACAAAAATTCGCCCGAGACTCTAGGCGAGTTTATGGCCCGCTCGGACAAATACGCAGACACTGAAGAAACGCGGCTCCTCCGTGAGAAAGTTCAAAACTCGAAACCCTCGGGTAAAGAGTCGGCCAAGAAAGAAGCCGACTCAGCCGAAGGGAAGAAGAGAAAAGATGATCGGGCGCGAGACAATAGCAGGTCGAGCAAACGACCTGACAGAAAGTTTTCTATGTACACCCCTCTGAATAAATCTAATGAGCAGGTGTTGATGGAAATTAAGAATGATGGCTTCGTCAATTGGCCCAGAAAACTCCGTGGGAACCCGAATCGACAGAATAAAAATAAGTACTGTCATTATTATCGTAACCATGGTCACAACACAAGTGATTGTTATCACTTAAAAGATGAAATCAAGCGGCTAATTAAAGAAGGCCGACTCAGAGAACATGTGGAAGGATCTAGCATTCCAGCAGGACCGAGAAAAGATCGGCCCACAGAAGAAATCCGGACGATTATCGGAGGGCATCAGGGCGGTGGAGACTCTAACAATGCTCAAAAGAATCACGCCAGAAGCATCAATCATCAAGAATCTGAGATTCTTCTGCTATCCCGGCCTTCCAAAGAAAAGAAAAGAGAGAAATATTGCATCTCATTCACTAAGGATGACGCCCGAGGCGTCCATCACCCTCATGATGATGCACTGATCGTTACTCTCACCATCGCTAACAGGAAAGTGTTCCGAATACTGGTGGACACTGGGCCGTCAGCAGATGTGTTATTCACCCAAGCGTTCGACAAAATGGGCATTGGACGGTAAGCTTTACGTCCAATCCGAACCCCGATCTTTGGATTCTCGGGCGGACAGATACTTCCCAAGGGAATCGCTTCACTTTCACTTACTGTCGAAAATGCACCCCACCAGACAACTACAATGGTCGACTTCTTGATCGTCGACCAACCGTCGGTATACAATGCCATACTCGGCCGACCATCCTTAAGCCTCCTTCAAGCTGTGGTATCTACGTACCACTTATTTATGAAATTTCTGACTGAGTCGGGAGTAGGAATTGTGAAAGGAGATCAGTAAGATGCTCGGTGATGCTATGCGACAGCAGTCAAAGCGCCTACGAAAATATTGATGATCGAGTCGCTAGATCCTCGAGTCGGATCTTACGAATGGGGGCAACCAAGGGAAGAGCTTATCTTGGAACCCTTAACCGAGGCAGACGAGTCGAAAGTAGTGCAATTCAGCTCATCCCTGAAGTCGCCTCTGAAAGAAGAATTGATTGCCTTGCTTCGTCGATATGCTGACGTATTCGCATGGAGCCATGAAGATATGCCTGGGATCGATCCCTCTGTCATGATGCACCGACTCAACATCGATCCGACTTCAAGACCAATTTGGCAGAAAAGACGTCCTCTCGGCCCTGAAAGGTATGCTATCATCGAAGAAGAAGTCGGCAAGCTCCTTAAGGCTAACTTCATAGAAGAGATATACTATCCAGAGTGGATAGCTAATATCATGCTCGTGAGAAAAGCTAACGGGAAGTGGCGTCTCTGTATTGATTATACGGATCTGAACAAAGCCTACCCTAAAGATAGCTTCCCTCTCCCTCGCATCGATCAGTTAGTGGATAGTATCGCCGGACATGAATTGCTTAGTTTTATGGATGCTTATTCAGGCTACAATCAAATTGTAATGCATGAAACCGATAAATCAAAAACTACCTTGTTCACTGACAAAGGTCTTTATTGTTACCGAGCGATGCCGTTTGGTTTGAAAAATGCCGGGGCGACGTATCAAAGGCTGGTAAATAAAATGTTTGCTCGTCAGATCGGTCGAACCATGGAAGTGTATATAGATGATATGCTCGTCAAAAGTTTACACGCAGCCATCCATATAACTGACTTAGAAGAGATGTTTTGGACCTTACGGAAGTACAAAATGAAGTTAAACCCGAGCAAGTGTGCTTTTGGTGTAAGCTCGGGAAAGTTCTTCGGTTTCCTAGTCAGTCAGCAAGGAATAGAAGCGAATCTTGAGAAAATCAAAGCCCTGCTCGACATGGAATCTCCAAAAATAATTAAAGACGTGCAGAGGTCAACTGGAAGAGTAGCCGCGCTCAACTGTTTCCTGTTCCGAGCCACTGATAAGTGTCTCCCGTTGTAAGACCCGTATCTTGGTCCGTACCTTTCCGTACACTCCCGCGGTCGTACCGGTCGAATTCCGGCAACTTTCGACCCTTAAACAATATCGACGCGCGACCTGGATTCATGTACCGACAACCCGAGTCGACTCAACCCGAGACCAATACCATAACGACCGCGCCGTCGTTGCGGTTCTGATACCGCGACTCACGCGCCAAGGCGATACCCTGATCAAGAGATATGAGCCAACGTTCGGTGCGAGAAAACGCCGCGCGTTGCGAAAACCAAGGGAATCTCAACGATGTATTACATCAATCACATCAATCCCATCAATCAATCACCCATCAACCCATCTCATGTCAAGTATACATCACCTCCATCCCTTTTCCCAAGCAACCACAAAAGTCTTCACATCCCATACCTCTCTTACACAAAAAGCCACAAAAGTCTTCGTAAACCATACTTCTCTTACACAAAAGCCACAAAAGTCAAGTTTCTCTTACACCACCATCACTCACCCATCCATCCATCACTCTCTCTCTCCCTTTACATCACTCTCTCTCTTACTCTCTTTCTCATTCCAAAACTTCCAAGCAACAAGAAATCCAAGAGTTCCATACGTATGGAATTTCTCCAAAGTCCCTAAGCTTCAAGTGGCCCACCTTCCTACCCCAAAATCTCCCATCTCAGCCCTCTATTCTTCATCTTAACCCTTAAAGTTGAAGCTTAGGTGCCAAGGAACCTCTAGGAGCGAGAAGATCGGATGGTGGGTGCTTCTATAGGGTAGATTTTCTTATTTTTATGGTGGACCAAGTGAGGCCCACCGATCAATGGTGTGGATCTCACTTGGGACCCTAATACGTGGCCGATGGACCACTTGGATCATCATGATCATTCCATGATGGGGCCATTCTCCATGGACCCCATCATGATGTTTGTTTTCATTTGAAAAGGTCATCTAGACCATCCATATTGGTGGGAAAAGGATCCCCACCGTTGATCTTTAGTTTTGATGGTCATATGTGCAAAATGACCCATTTGATGTATGATTTCATGTATGGGAGGGCCCATAATGACGGGGTCCCTCCATCACAAGCCGTGTCCCACTCTCCATCTCTCTCTCACTCTCTCTCTTTTATTTTATTTTATTTTATTTTATTTTATTATATTTTATTGCAATGGGAGGGTGTGGCCCACTTGAATGGGTCCCACTTAGGATATTTTATTTTATTCAAGTGGGGCCCACCTTGGCTGTTACTCCCATGCCGCCCATCAGTGGGGCCCACTTCATCAGGGCCCTCCATTTTAAAAACAAAGAAATTTTTTTTAGAACCGTCCAGACGCTGGACGTTTACAACAAAAAGAAGAAAAAGGAAAGAAAAGGAGAGGATTTTGGGTGGTCCCCTTGCATAGGCTCCACCTTGGCGATTAAGTCCGATCCAAGCCGCCCATCCTCTTACCCACGGCGTTTTAGCCGTTGGGTAGAAGTTTGGAGCTAATCCAATCACCTGGTGGACCATAGCGCCGAATGTTGCGTCCTCACCATTCAAATGTTAATTCTTGTGTTATTTCACTTTCCATGCGCCAAAAAAATTTAAACTCTGGACTTATTTGGACGGCCTCGAGCCACTGATCGCAATGGCTGGGTTGAATTTCGGCGCAGCGGGCCCCACGTGCAAAAATCTCCAAGAAAAGCGTTTCCTCCAAGAATTTGCAAGAGGCAGGGCCTCTTGCTTCTGACAAACTGCACGCCAGCAGCGTGCTGGCGTGCGTGCAGGCGGGCGGTGGCGTCTAGAGAGGGACTCACGGCCCCAGCCGTGGGCCCCACCTTGATGTATGTCTGCTATCCAAGCCGTCCATTGGGTGGGTCCCCATCTCAGGTGGGCCCCCTCCAAATTTCAGTTTGGTCCAAAACTCAGGTGGCCCACACCGTAAGAAACAGTGTGAATTAGGTTCTACCGTTGCAAGGATTTTGGGGCCCACAGAAGTATTGAATCAAGCTGAAATTTTTATTTTCCCTCCACCTAGGCCCGAGAGGCCTTATGAATGGCCCAGATGGTATTTGGGTATCATGGTGGGCCACCTCCATAGACCCCACCATTAATGTATGTGTCTTAACACACCGTCCACCGGCTGTGGACGGTGGACTCCCACCATGATATATGTGTTGTCCTCCTCTGTCCAGTGGACGGTGGGGCCCCCTTGTGATATATGTGCCTTATTAGCACTGTCCACTGGACAGTGGGACCCACTATAAAGCATGTGATGCCTCCGAACCGTCGATCCATTTGAATGGTTTAGGCCTTTGGGTTAAGCCCATTTGCCTTACAAAGGACCTATGGGTTAGACCCATTTGATTTATGAAATGTTTATGGGCTAGGCCCATTTGATTCATTTAAGGCCCAAGAACTTAGGCCCACTTGCTATGTAAAGCCTATGGGCTTAACTTGATATTTAAGGCCTATGGTTTTAGGCCCAATGGATATGATCTAAGGCCATGTGACTAGGCCATTTGATGTACTTCTAGGCCCATAAAAATGGGACCTATTTGTTACATTCTTAAAGCCCATAGAAGTGGACCCATTTGATATATTGTAAGACCCATGGGACTACACCCATTTGATTAAGAAAGGGTCCATGGGATTAGGCCCACTTTGATATGCACGCAAGCTCATGGACTAAGTCCATTAGAATTGTTTAAGGCCTAGGAATTTAGGCCCATTCGACTCATATAAGGCCTCTGGGTTGAGACCCAGTTGATATACAATTGGGGATCCAATCGGTGTGGCCCATTTGATACATATTAGACTCATATGGTTAGGTCCAATTGATGCAATCCAAGGCCCACGGGTTTTGACCCATTGCAATGCACTTAAGACCCATTGGTGTGGCCCATTTATATGGCCCATCTGATGAATAAATGGCCCATAAGATATGGCCCATCTGATGAATAAAAGGCCCATAAGATATGGCCCATTTGACATATATGTAAAGCCCAATGGGAGGGACCTAAAGTCCATTGCAATGTGTAAACCCAATACCGATCATGTAGCTGTGTTTTAAGAAGATCGTACCTGGGGAACAATGTTGGTTTGACGTCCACATTGCGAGTGTAATGTTGGTTGGATGTCCACATTACGACTCTCCTTAGGGCCCATCACCAGGCCGTACTTGCTGTGTATTGACCGTCCAGGCCCATCTGCATCGTAAGATAATTCCTTTATTTATAACATGTTTAGTATAGTTTCATGACCCATGATCATACGCATCATATGTATGCTTGATATGAGGATTGACTGATCATAGCATTTGCCTTCGGGCAGGTTGTTTATGGGCTCCCGGTTAGGCGGTGTTGCCCTACATGAGCGCACGGTATGCGCAGGATTGGTTGCATGACTGGATAGCGTGATTCATGCATTCCGCATTGTGTGACATGGTTATTGTACGCCCTAGCAACATCAGGGCCGTAGCCTCCATAGACGCATCGTGGTTGGCAGGATTGGATACCGAAAATCTTGATTTACATGGGGTACTATAGATATCCCTGGGTGAAAGTCCCTAAACCCTTATGGTACCAAGAGGTTGCTCCAACGTCTAGACCGAGTGGGTAGATGAGCGTTGAGTGCCGATTACCAGACGGTTACGCTCTCCACTGTGTCGTGGTCGGTTGGAAGGGGGTACGGCCTTACCCGCCCGAGTGTAGGGGGCAATGCTAGGCTGAGTCTGACCAGCTCGAGGAATGGGTCCGCTATCGACGAGTCGCGCCCGATATTGGCAGACGGATAGTGAGGTCTTTTCCACTTACCTTATTGTGCGCGATGTGGCGGCAATCTGGTTTAGAGTGTACTGGACCCCGGTGATATCCCATACTCTGAGCTGTACTGATATGTGGACATTGATGAGGATCTGTATGCTTGAGTTACATTGCACATTGCATGGCCTTGGGGTGGCCAATACCATTCATGTCTTGCATCGCATAAGCCTTGGTACGGCTCATGATATCATAGTTCCATCTGCATATTCCGCATTACTCTGATATTGCATGATCATATTCTACCTTGTGCACACACTTTCACCACCCTCTAAGCTTTCTGTAAGCTTATGCACGACCGTTGCGTGTAGGTGACGTTGGATTGCAGCAGCGTTGAGGCAGGAGCATGTTGCTGAGCATTTTGGAGTTTTTGTACTTTGCCATTGTATTTCCCTTTATGCTTGTTGTACTTGTAAAGTTTTTGATCATAGTGGAAATGTAATGAATTTCTTGGTTGTTGTTTGTGGGTTATGCCTTTGGTTATGCTTATTACGAAACAAACTAGTATTTGAAATCCTCCTCGTAGCATCCCAGGATCGGAACCTGGCGAATGGGAGCTAGGAGCCGAGAATGGGGTTCTACGGAGGCTGTCAGCGCCGGATTCGGCGATCGAAAATTTTGTGAGCCCGGTTTCCGAGTTTGGGGCGTGACACCCGTTCTTTAAACAATTGAAGGGGCGACAGACGATGGAATGGACGGAAGAGTGTGAAAAGGTATTTCAGGAACTAAAGTCTTATCTCGGGTCTCCACCACTGTTGTTCAAACCCGAGTCAGGAGAAGCTTTGTTGCTATATCTGCCTGTATCCGACGCAGCGATTAGCTCGGCCCTCATACGAGAGAGCGAAGGAAGACAATTACAGGTGTATTACGTCAGCAAAGCTTTACTATCGACAGAAACAAGGTATCCTCCGCTTGAGAAGGTAGCCTTATTCCTGGTAGTATTCTTGCGATGACTCCGGCCATACTTTCAAGCTCACACCATCATCGTTATGACCGACTTACCCCTGCGACAAATTCTTCAAAAGTCAGAAGCTTCCGGTCGACTTACAAAGTGGGCTATCGAGTTGAGCGAGTTTAACATACAATATAGGCCGAGAACAACAATAAAGGGACAAGCCGTGCCTGACGTTCTTGTCGAAGTAACTTCCCAAGAGAACATAATGTCTAACTCTGACAAGATTATCGGAGCAGCGGCGTCCTCTTCCCCCGACCCGGCTCCATGGAAATTATTTGTCGACGGCTCATCCAACTCTAAGGCAAGTGGGGCTGGAGTAGTATTAGAGACCCCCGACCTAACCTGCATGCAATATGCCTTACGACTTGGATTTCAAGCATCAAACAACACAGCAGAATACGAGGCCTTGTTACTTGGCCTTCGACTCGCCGCGAGTTTTGCAAAGAACAACTGAAGGCATACATGGAGAATGCCAAAGAGTTAATCAGCGAATTTCAGTAATGTGAAGTGATTCGGATACCCAGAGTAGAGAATGCCAAGGCTGACTTGTTAGAAAAGCTCACCTCAGCTGACGAAGACGATATCCCCTGATCGGTCCCGATCGAATACGTAACTAAACCGAATATAAATGAGCCGACAGACTCGGTTATACATACCATTGACTCGGAACCTACTTGGTTCGATCCTATCGTCCATTATCTCAATGATGGAGAACTACCGGAAGATCATATTGAGGCTCGGCGGCTAAAGGCCCGAGCATCGCGTTACACTATTTTGAATGAGGTACTATACAAAAAAGGGTTCTACGCTCCCTTACTAAGATGTGTGGATTCTCATGAAGTCGACTATGTCTTACGGGAGATACACGAAGGAATATGTGGAAACCACTCAGGAGGACGTTCACTTGCCAATAAAGTGTCACGGCAGGGATATTATTGGCCGACCGTATAACATGATGCTAAGAAGTTCGTCCAAATATGCGACAAGTGTCAGCGATTTGTGGCTATCCCGAGGCAGCCTCCCGAGGAGTTAACCCCAATGTCTGGACCATGGGCCTTTGCACAATGGGAAATCGATATGATCGGACCCTTTCCTCTGGGAAAGGGCCAGACTAAGTTTGTCGTGGTTGCAGTAGATTATTTCATAAAGTGGGCTGAAGCCGAGCCATTAGCGAAGATTACCGAGCAAAAGATCACAGCTTTTATTTGAAAAAATATCGTCTGTCAGTTCGCGATACCTCGGACTATTATCACCGATAATGGAAGGCAGTTCGATAACAAATAATTCCGTGAGATGTGCAGAAATCTCGGGATCCGAAATGTGTACGCTTCGCCTCATCATCCTCAGACGAATGGACAGGTCGAGGCCGTTAACAAGATTATAAAGAAGCACTTCCGAACGAAGCTCAATGGAGCAAAAGGAGCATGGGCTGAGGAACTTCCAAATATATTGCGGGCCTATCGAACTACAGCTCGGATTGCCACGGGAGAAACTCCCTTCTCCCTTTGTTATGGGTCGGAAGCAGTTACCCCAGTGGAGATGGGTATGAGTTCAGCCCGAGTTAATACATTCAGCGAACAGGAGAATAACGAACTCCTGTTGCTCGGGCTCGATTTGCTGGAAGAGAAAAGAGAAAAAGCTCAGTTACGAACGATGGCTCGGCAGAGGCAAGTGTCTTAGTTTTACAACAACCGAATCAAAGTCAGACGATTCCGAGCCGGAGATATGGTCCTAAGAAAAATATTCTCAAATACAAAGGAAGTTGGTGCGGGCACATTGGGACCCAATTGGGAAGGACCCGATGTCGTATCAAGCACTATCCGCCATGAAATGTATCAGCTGGAAGACTTAAATGGGCAACTGTTGCCTCACCCTTGGAATGCCGAGCATCTCAAGATTTATTATCCTTAAGGCAGAATTGAAGATGCGAGATAAGAATGGAAAAGAAATGTAAATAAAGAGATTTAATAAAACTGAGAGTTCCAATTCTTTCTAAGTACTTTATATCGGATTACATCATATGCAATTAAAACTATGCAGTGAAGTACAAAACTACTAAATAATCTCTCTTGGTCGCGGGCCACTCCTTAAACAGTCTCAGAGGGACCAACCTCATCAGTAGCAGTGTCTGCAACAGGGGCTTCTCCGTCGGCGGCATTAGCACCAGTAGCCTCAGCCTCAGGACTATCAGCTTCAAAAGCGGAGAGGTCAAGGTCAGGGAAGGCAGCCCTCATCTCCAAAACGCAGGCCCTGTAACCACCTTAATAAAGGCGGTCCCTTTCTTCTTCAAACTCCGAACACTCAAGGAAGGCGTCTACGGCTCGGTCCTGTGCCTCCTTGGCTCAGTGGGCCTCTTCTCGTGCCTCCTGTATGAGAGCCGCAGCGTCAGCCCTAGCCCGAACGAGAGTGTTCTCGCAAGCGCTGTAAATCTGAAGAAGATGCTGATGCTTTTTCTCGGCCTCCTTTAGAAGCAAGGTCAAGTGAGCATTGTTGGCTTTGGCGCCTTCAAGGAACATCCTCGCATCCTTGGTCGCCTTCCTGGCGATTGACAAGTCGCCAGTCATGATGCCGATGCGGCCTTCGACAATCTCTCGGCGTCCCTCAGCCTCGGCCACAATTCTCTTAGCTATCTCTGCCTCAGCTGCAAGTTTCTGGGAGATGCGGACCCACGTTCAGTTCGAGAAATAACACCGTGCGTTGTAAATTCCAAGAGAATCTCTACAAGATGTCAAATCAATCACATCAATCAATCCCATCAATCACCTCTCATGTCAAGTACAAAGCAACCATGCTTTCTTTCTCAACAAGTCAAGCAACCACCAAGTCAACTCTCATGTCAAGTACACCATCACCTCACCCATCACTCACATCCATCACCCATCTCTTACATCTCCTTACAACCTCTCTCTCTCTCATTTCCCAAGCAACAAACCCAAGCAAGAGAGCATCCCACATCCATGCATTTTCATGAGAGAGAAGTGTGATTTTGGAGGCCCACTTTCCATCCCAAAAGCTCTAATCCTAGCCATCCATTCCCCATCTCCACCATCAAAGTGAAGCTCTAGAAGATTGGCTTTCCAACGGACAGAGAAGATCAAGTGGTGGGTGTTTCCATAAGCTAGATTTTTATATTTCTATGATGGGCCAAGTGAGGCCCACCGATCAATGGTGTGGATCTCATTTTGAGACCCTAAATGTGGCCAATGGCCCGCTTTGATTTCAAGATCAATCCATGATGGGGCCATTCTCCATGGACCCCATCATGATGTTTAATTTCTTTACATAAATGGTCATTTAGACCGTCCATTTCCGTGGAGAAAGGATCTCCACCGTTGATTTCGATTGGTGGGCCCATATGAAATAGGACCCACTTAATGTATGTTGTAGATCATGGAATGGAGGGCCTATAATGCCGGGGTCCCTCCATTACACGTGTCCCTCTCAATCTCTCTCTCCTTCTCTCATTCTTTGTGTGTTTATGAGATGATATGGCCTTGTGGCCCACCCGGATGGACCCCACCATGAGACATGTATTTTATCCAAACCATCTACAAATGGGGCTCACTCTATATGTGTTGTACCCACACCATCCATCATCTGGTGACCCACATAAGTGGGGCCCACCTCAATGCTTGTGCACACCCAAAATGTCCAGCATCCCCTGGACGCTGGACGTCAAAGAAAAGGAAAAAGGAAAATATAAATATTAACTTATTTCAAGGCATTGGGGTGGCCCACTCATAGAGGCCCCACATTGATGTATGTTTATAATCCAAGCCGTCCATTCTATTCCCTGGCTTAATTTAGACGTTGGGCTGAAAAATGGACTCGATCCGACCTTCTGGCGGGCCACAACTTAGAAAACAACAGTTTTCACCATTAAAATGTACCTCGATCTTTCTACGTCCCAAAACAATATCAGATATTGGACTTGTTTGGTCCGTATCAGGCCATGGAAACTAGTGGTCGGAATAGATTTGGCTGAAATAGCCCCCACGCAGGAAAAACCTCAAAAACATTTGATTTAAAAAAAAAAAACCAACAGAAGCATTGCTACTGCTGTGTCAGGAGAGAGGACGCCCAGGCGTCCTGCGCCATGGGCGGATGGGCGGACGCCAGGGGCCCACGGCTCCTCATGTGGGCCCCACTTTGATGTTTATTTTTTATCTAACCCATCTATATGGTGGGTCCCTACTTTAAGTAGGCCCCACCCAAAACTGAGCTTGATCCAGATCTCAGGTGGCCCACACCATTCGAAACAGCAGCGATTGAACCCTACCTTTGAAAATTTCTTTTGGGCCCACAGGAGTTTTGAATCAAGCTGAAACTTGTATTTTCCCTTCAACCAGGTCTGCGTGACCTTATCAACGGATTGGATGACAAGTAAACACTATGGTGGGTCCTACGTGGAGCCCACAGTGTTGTATGTGTCTCCCATCCACCGTCCAGGCGGATGGTGGAGTCCCTGTGATGTTTGTGTGTGGCCACACCGTCCGGCGGACGGTGGGACCCCTCCCCCATTATGCATGTGTTTCATTCATGCTGACCATCTAAATGGGGTCCACCATGATGCATCCAAACCGTTCATGTATTTTGAAAGCTCATTTATGGCATGAGCTAAAGAATGAGTCAGATCCATAGTATGGTGGACCCCATCCTTGATGCATGTGTTGCATCCAAACGGTCCAACCATTTGGCTAGCTTGCCTTATAAGGTTGAGACTAAAAATAAGAAAAATCTATTTATCAGGTGGACCACATCATACAATGGGTTTGAACTCCACCATTAGACCCTTAGGCCACCAAGTTCTTAGTAATCTTATAAACAGATTGTGTGGGAAATAAATGTTATAGTGGGCCTTGGAAATTTTAATGGTGGAAATCATTATCCCACTTATATTTAGGGTGTGACCCATTTGATATATATATGGGGCCCATGAGTTATGGCCCATTACAATGATATAAGGCCCATTGGTGCGGCCCATTGATGTGGCTCACCTTGGTATGAGGCCCATCTTGATTTATTTGTGGCCGTCTTTTGAGGCCTACCTTGGTATGTGTATGAGGCTCATCTCGCTTTATTTGTGGCCGTTGTTGAGGCCCACCTTGATATGAATGTAGGCCCACCTCGATATATAGGAGGCCCATGTGATGTGGCCCATTTAATGTGTTTGAGGCCCATGGGCAAGGCCCAATGTGATGTATTCGAGGCCCGTGAGCAAGGCCCAATGTGATGTATCCGAGGCCCGTGGGCGAGACTCATTGTGATATATTTCTGGCCCATTTGGTAAGGCCTATGTGGTGCGGCCCATTCATCTAAGGCCCATGGGTCGAGGCCCAATGGGATGTACAAAGGCCCATTGCAATGTGTGATTCCACTATAGTTGTGTAATGATATTTATGACGGGCCATGCCTTGGGAGCAATGTTGGTTTGACGTCCACATTGTAAGAATAATGTTAGTTAAATATCCACATTATAACTCTCCTTAGGGCCCATTGATAGGCCCATACTCCCTACTATTCATTGCTTTATAACATGCTTAGTATAATCCCATAACTCATGCCCATACGCATCATATGTATGTTTGATATGAGTAGTGACTAATCATAGCATATGTCATTGGGCAGACCATTTGTAGGACTCGTTATGAGACAGAGTGCCCCACATCATCGCGCTGTACGCGCTGGATTGCTGCATAATTTGACGGTGTGATTCATGCATCTCGCATTTGTGTATCATGATCACTGCACGCCCTAGCGACATCAGGGCTATGACCTCCACAGGCACATCGTGGATGGTCAGATGAAACACTGAAAATATTTAGTTCTAGCACTATGGGGCACTTAAGATGTCCTTGGGTGAAAATTCTAAAACCTCCAAGGCCAGGAGTAGCCCCAACGTCTAGACCGAGTGGAACATGAACGCCGGAGTGCCGAATACCAGTAGGCCGCGTCTCCCACTGTGTCGTGGTCGGTTGGGAGGGTGTGTGGCCTTATCCGCCTAAGTGAGGGGGCTATAAAGTAGGATGAGATTGACCAGCTCACAAATAAGTCCGCTATCGACGAGCCAGGTAGGTATTGGTAGACTACTGGTCAGGCAGATAGTGTGGTCTATTCCACTTACTTGGCTGTGCAGCTAGGGAGGAGGTAGTCAGAGTAACGTGTATTAGACCCCGGTGATTTTTTCAGAGATTAACTGTTCTGATATGTGGACTTATTGAGAAGGAATTGCACATCCATTCATTCATTCATTTACTATCCACTCAGGCTGGTGGTGCGTAACTATTTGTTACGTGTACCTTCACATGACCAGGATTTCGGTTGGGCGCGCGACTAACCTGAGATTAGGAGTTTATCCCATTGTGTCTGACTCTCCAAATTTAGGTATGAGACTGGTTTGGATAGAAGTCCCTTGTGATGGACCCCGTAGCTTGTGATACTTCGTACTATCATCCCGACTTCACATTCCAGCATAGTATTTCTGCTTATCCCGATGATGTATGATTTATGAACTTTATTGTGTACTTTGCACTTACCTTACACACACTTACACTTCCCTCTAAGCTTTTGTAAGCTTATGCACGATAGATGCGTGCAGGTGGCGTTAGGTTGCAGCAGCGTTGAGCTTGGAGCATGCAACGATTTTTAGGAGCTCTGATTTTGATACATATGTATTTCCTTTTCAGCATTGTATTAAAGTGTTTATATTAGTGGACATGTGATGATGATGTTGCCTTTATGATTTGGGTAAACTTGTGGTTATGCTCCATTATATAAAAAAAATTCATATTGAAAATCCTCCTTGTAGGATCCCAGGATCGGAATCTGGCATGCGAGTGCTGGGATCCGAGAATGGGGCACTACGGAGGCTGTCGGCGCCGGATCCGGCGATCAGGATTCCTGTGAATCTGATTTTTGAGTTTGGTGCGTGACAGGTAATGCCTTCCCCACGCGTCCAACTCCCATAAGCGGACGAAACAACCTGACGATAGGCCGCACGTGCAACCTCGGGAGACGCACCATTATACGTTAGGGACGACGCAAACGGCATTAAATGTCTCATCATGACCTCAGACTCTGATACGAACCGACCTAGAAACTCGTTACTCCTTGGTGCCGAGAATGACACAAGGAGCAAGGGGGGCTCACTGTTGGAGAAAAATATGTTAAGTCCGGAGACTCGGATATGAGGTAGGTCGGCTCCGCTGACACTTCCCGAAGAGTCCGAGACAATGGTCGGAGCCGAGGGAGTAATGAATAAGGCCAACAGGCATAAGCATGAGACGACTTAAGTTACTCGGTCGGAGAGATAACTGCGTCTGCCTAAGCTTACAGAAGGTCGAGTAAGTTAAAAGCCGTTCGACCGAGAGAATAAAACTGACATAGTAAGTTGGTTCTGTCACCCACGGAATAAGGAAGGATGATGGGTAAACGGTGAGACTATTTCATCCGTGAGGAGGCAGAAAACTTATTCATTTAAGCCGACCGAGACTCTCTCAGAGTCGGTAACGGTCAAGCTGAGACAGGAAAAAGTAGTGTGAATATAAATGCCGCCCTGAAAATTCAGAAATACAGGTGTCCGATCCCGTGATTCTCTGGATAGGATGAAATCGGTTGAAAGGATCAAATTTCTGAATATTAAGGAGAAGAATCCTCGTACGATAAGAATTCTTCAAATCTATAAATACCCAAGTCCTCTACGGAAGAAGGTACGCAACACAAAAACCCTAAAAAATCCTTTGCCGTTGATCAGAATACTGACTTATCCATCAAAGATTCCCCATCTCAAGCCAGGGTCCCCTTTGTGTTTGACATTATGCAGGCAAAGGACGGGCTAAGGCGGGTGAAGCGATCCGCCATAAAAAAGCAACATCAACATAATGCATACAGTAACTCGATTCTGTGGGGACCAATATGTTGTGTGGGACATCACTCCACCTTTTGTTTCCACCGTACAGTTAAAGAACTAGCCCGATCCAAAACTTGGGTGGGTAACACCACGGTGGCCAATATAAAATCATACCCAAAAGCCTTGACTAATACCAAGTAGTCTGTTAGGATGATTTTTTTGGAGCGTCCCTTCATCTTATTAAGGCACGCTTGCGGCCCCACACTTAAACCCACTGCTGGCGTCTCCTTTCTATTATTCCTTGTGGCGTAGCCCACTTGAGTTGCACCTCTCCTCCCCATTGTCGTTGTGGTGTGGCCCACCTAAGTCATGGAGTGAGTGTAAGAATCATATGAGGTGGGCCTTATTGATCAACAGTCTAGATTTGCCTAAAGTTTAGATAGTGTGATCGGGTGCACCAGTGGGCCCCACTAAGTTGTGATATATTCAAAAATTCATGTAAGGGGTGGAGTGCTAAAACTGTGATACTCACATAGTGTTTTAAAAGAACTAGGATTAACAACTCCTCACTCCTCTAACATATATTAACAGGGCTAACTCCCCAATCCAACACCATTAACAGGAGCTAGAGCCCCATCACTTCTTTTATAAAGGGTGTAAGAAAATGAAGATTCCAGAGCTTCGATTTCACAGCAATGGCAACACCATCGGGTAAGCCATCTTCTTCATAAGTCCTTCATATTAATAAATCCTATCGATGTGATTTTTGTTCTGTGCTCGACTGGTCGTGAATCCTACACGACCGGTTGAGGGCTGGTGCACGACCAGTCATGGAGTTGAGCCCTAACTCGACTCAAAGTCCAGCGACTTTGGGATATTTTTTCTCTGGGGTGCTAGACCGGTTATGGGTGGTGCTCGACGAGTTATGGCCTCCTCTCGACCGGTCGCGGTTACGCAGATTCGTTCCGTGATTTTGCAAATTACGGAAATCTAAGACCTTTCGCAACTGGGATGCGGAAAGGAGTTTCATAAAACTATAAATAGGGGTTCTTAGGATTTTTCTGGGTACAGAAAAAACACAAGAGGGCTATCAAAGGTGTGAGAGAAAGAGAAAAAGAGAGAGAGAAAGCTTGTAGAAGAGAGGTTATGCTCGTGGAGATTATCTACTATACAATCTATATCTCAGCGCTTTTACGTCCTCGTAATCGATGAGATCTCTCCGTTTTTTTGTTTCTCTTACTGTTTATCCACTTCTGCGTGAGTGATGAAGGTTTGATCATAGCATGGTATACTTGTGATCGGTTGTAATGTTCTTCTTCATAGTAGATTGTTGATCTGGACGAGGTTCCATGGTTTTTACTTCTTTGAGGGTTTTCCACGTAAAAATCTCTTGTATGGTGTGTGATTGTTGCTTTGATTTATTTCATTGCTTTATTATCCATAATTCTGGTTTGTTTCTGGAAGCAAGATCCTAAGGTTTTGTGCAAGGCCCGTAACAAAGTGTTATCAGAGCTAAGTTCATTGAACTAGTAGGATCGGTTTTAAATTATGGAAGGTGGCTCATCAAGGATAATCAGCCTCAATGGTTCTAACTGAACCATATAGAAGGTTATGATGGAGGACTTGCTTTATTGCAAGGACCTATATTCTTCAATTTTAAGCATATCAGCAAAATCCAAGGATATGTCTGATGATAATTGGAAGAAAATGGACCGGAAGGTGGTGGGGTTCATTAGACAATGACTGGATGACTTTGTGTCCCACCATGTGTCTACAGAAACCTCAGTTGCTAGCCTATGGCTGAAATTAGAAGGGCTGTATGAGAGGAAGATAGCTAGTAATAAAAAAATTTTGATAAGACGACTTGTGAATCTCAAGTTCAAGGATGGTGGTTCTGTGGCCGAGCATATGAACGAGGTCAGAAATATAGTGAACCAACTCTCTACTATGAAGATGGTCCTAGATGGTGAATTGCAGACTTTATTATTGCTTAGTTCATTATCTGACAATTGGGAGACATTGGTGGTGTCTCCTGACCGAAAGATATCTATGAAACAAGTGACTAGCTCTCTCTTCAATGAGGAGACAAGAAGGAAGTCTCAGGGGTCTACTCAGCAAGAGGCCCTTGTGACTCAGGAACAGGAGAGAGGAAAGAACAAGAAGGGCGGAAAAGCCCGAGATAAATAAAGAGTCAAGTTGAGTAACAGAAAATATGTTGAATGCTAGAATTGTGGTAAGAATGACCAGTATAAGTATGAATGTCGTAAGGCTAAGAACAACAACAAAGGAAAAGGAAAGAAGAAGAAAGATGAATCAGATTCCACAGTGGTCGCTTCAGATGGCGACATTGTAATTATTCTTTCTGCAGATCATGATGTATGTCTCACGGCTAGGTGTCAGGACACCGACTGGGTGATAGACTCGGGGGCCTCTTTTCATGTGACTCCACGCAAGAATTTCTTCACAAGCTATAAGTCAGGTGACTATTGGACTGTGAAGATGAAAAATTCTGGCATATCGAAGATCGTAGGAGTCGGTGATATTTGTGTGAAGACCGATGTGGGCTACACATTGGTTCTCAGGGATGTGAGCCATATCCTAGACCTTCGCCTTAACTTGATGTCGACGGGAAGGTTGGATGATGATGGCTATGAAAGTCAGTTTGGTGGTGAGCGGTGGAAGCTCATCAAGGGTTCGTTGATCACAACCAGAGGAAAGAAGTGTTGCACCATATACAAGGTAAGTGTTAGTGTGTGCAAGGGTGGGTTGAACGCAGTGGAAGATTCAGATATTGACATGTGGCACAGGCATCTAAGCCACATAAGTGAAAAAGGACTTTAGCTATTAGCGAGGAAGCGGCACCTTTTAGATGTGACAGGTACACCTCTCAAAACCTATCTTGATTGTTTATTAGAGAAACAACATAGAGTTTCATTTGTTAAAACTGTTTCTTATGTTAATAAAGTGCATGCATTAGATTTGGTTTATTCTGATGTTTGTGGTCTTATGAGGACAAAATTTTTGAGTGGGGCATTATATTTTGTTACTTTTATAAATGATGCATTGAGGAGGGTTTGAGTATATACTTTGAAATCCAAGGATGAGCTCTTTGAAGTATTTAAATTGTTTCATGTTATGGTCAAGAGAGAGATAGGTAGATCATTGAAGTGCATCCACACTGACAATGGTGGTGAATACATTGGCGACTTTCATAAGTACTGCAAGTCCCTGGGTATACAACATGAACAGACGGTTCCCAAGACCTCCCAGCACAATGATGTAGCTGAGTGAATGAATCACACAATTGTAGAGAGAATTAGATGTATGTTATCTCATGCAAAATTACCCAAGACATTCTGGGGAGAAGCAAGGCACATTGCAGTGCATCTGATAAACAGGTCTCCATCAGCCCCGTTGAATGGAGAAGTACCTGAGAAGGTGTGGACTGGACAGGATCCATCGTACAGTCATCTCAGGATGTTTGGATGTAGGGCATCTGTTCACGTACTAAAGGACGAGAGGTCTAAGCTCGATATCAAGATCATGTAGTGTGTGTTCTTGGAAAAGTTTAGTTATAAATTGTGGGATCCGATCAAGAAGAAGCTCGTCAGAAGCAGAGATGTGGTTTTCTTTGAAGATCAGTGTATAGAAGATATTGACAAG
Organism: Magnolia kwangsiensis; assembly: GCA_037074715.1. Taxonomy (NCBI): domain Eukaryota; kingdom Viridiplantae; phylum Streptophyta; class Magnoliopsida; order Magnoliales; family Magnoliaceae; genus Magnolia; species Magnolia kwangsiensis. The sequence goes on from CM073572.1 coordinate 19,988,143, forward strand.
CCAGAGAAGAACCAGCCTACTTCAGGAGAACTAGATGACATGGATCCGATTATTCTTCCCGTGGTATCTGATGACCGGGGAGTACAACAAGGTGCAGAGGATGGGGGAGTTCCTTTAGAAGATGAACCAGGGGAGCAGCCCCCACATGATCAACCTGTTGAGCCACATGTGAGGAGGTCATCTAGGGACAGACAACCGTCTAAGAGGTACTCGCCGTATGAGTATGTTATGCTGACTAATGGGGGAGAGCCAGAAGATTATTCTGAGGCCCTAGCCGACGAGCATAAAGGAGAGTGGTTGAAAGCTATGCAACAGGAGATGAAATCTTTGCATAAGAACCACACCTATGATATGGTGAAACTGCCTAAGGATAAGAAAGCTTTGAGCAACAAGTAGGTGTTCAGAAAGAATTTTGAGCAAAAGAATTCACAGACAAGGTTCAAGGCCAAACTTGTGGTAAAATGGTTCGGTCAGAGGAAAGACATAAACTTCGAGGAGATATTTTCACCCGTGGTGAAGATGACATTTATACGAGTGTTACTTGGGTTGACGGCTAGCATGGATCTGAAGATAGAGCAGTTGGACGTTAAAACTGCTTTCCACCATGGTGACCTGAAAGAAGAGATCTACATGCACCAATCAGAGGGGTTCAAAGTCAATGGCAAAGAGCATATGGTGTGTAGGCTGAGGAAGAGCTTATATGGGTCGAAACAAGCTCCACGACAATGGTACAAGAAGTTCGACTCGTTTATGTTACAGCATGAGTATGATAAAATGGAGTCGGACCACTATGTGTTCACGCACAAGTTCTCAGATGGTGATTTCTTAGTTCTGCTGTTATACGTTGATGACATGCTCATCATAGGAAAAGTCATCAAGAAGATTGACAGGATGAAATAGAATTTGGGCAAGTCTTTTGCGATGAAAGACTTGGGCCCAGTTAAACAGATTCTAGGAATGGAGATAACTCATGACAAAAGCAGTAACAAGCTTTGACTATCACAAGAGTGGTATATTGAAAAAGTTCTAGAGCGGTTCAATGTGAATACAGCGAAGTCGGTCAGTACTCCACTGGATGGTCACTTTAAATTAAGCGAAAGATAGAGTCCAAAGATGAAGGCAAAGGTGGAAGAGATGCAGAAGATACTCTACACGTCAGCTATAGAAAGTTTGATGTATGCTATGATGTATACACGCCCAAACATAGCATATGCAGTTAGTGTTATCAGCCGGTATCTTGTCAATCCTAGCGAAGAATATTGGGCAGCGGTGAAATGGATATTGAGGTATCTAAGAGGCTCATCCAGGTTGAGCCTACGCTATGGTGACGAAAAACCTGTGTTAGAGGGCTAGACAGATGTAGAATGATAAGTGACATAGACTCTAGGAAGTCTACATCGGGGTTCATGTTTACGTTTATAGGGGGAGCAGTTTCTTGACAGAGTAAGCTACAGAAGGTCGTAGCATTATCGACGACATAAGGCAAGTACATTGCAGTCACAAAGGCATATAAAGAGATGCATTAGATGAAGAGGTTCCTACAGGAACTTAGCCTGAAGCAGGAGCTACACGTGGTCTATTGTGATAATCAGAGTGTTATACACTTAAGCAAGAATTCAAGTCAACATTTCAAGTCGAAGCACATAGAAATTCGGTATCACTGGATCAAGGATACTTTGGAACAAAAGGTGTTACAGCTTGAGAAGGTCCACATGAACGATAATGGGTCAGACATGATGACCAAGGCTTTGCTCAAGGGAAAATTTGAGGTTTGTAGAAACTAGGCTGGCTTAAAGAAGGCAAATCCCTCCTAGGACAAAAAGGGGAAGATTTGAAGGGGTTTTTATCCCGTGTTTGACCGGTTGTGAGTCCTACACGACTGTTCAAGGGCTAGTGCATGACCAGTCGTGGAGTCGAGCCCTAATTCGACTCAAGTCCAGCGACTTTAGGCTATTTTTTCTCTAGGGCGCTCGACCGGTCATAGGTGGCGCTTGACTGGTCGTAGCCTCCTCTCGACCGGTCGTGGTTACGCAGATTCATTCCGTAATTTTGCAGATTGTGAAAATCTAAGACCTTTCACACCTGAGATGTGAAAAGGAGTTTTCTAAAACTATAAATAGGGGTTCCTAGGATTTTTCTAGGTATAGAAAAAATATAAGAGGGCTATTAAAGGTGTGAGAGAAAGAGAAAAAGAGAGAGGAAGTTTGTAGAAGGGAGGTTATCTACTTTGCAATCTATATCTTAGCGCTTCAACGTCCTCGTAATCGGTAAGATCTCTTCATTTTCTTTGTTTCTCTTACTGTTTATCCACTCCCGCGTGAGAGATGAAGGTTTGATTATAGCAGGGTGTGCTTATGATCGATTGAAACGTTCTACTTCATAGTGGATTGTTGATCTGGACGAGGTCTCGTAGTTTTTACCTCTTTGAGGATTTTTTCACGTAAAAATCTCTTGTGTGGTGTGTCATTGTTGCTTTGATTTATTTCATTGCTTTATTATCTATAATTCTAGTTTATTTTGAAAGGCTAGATCCTAAGGTTTTGTGAAAGGCCCCCAACACTTATGGCTATTTCATATATAGATTTAACAGTGCGATAATTTTTTTTTACCACTAATGGACGGAGTCCAATCCAAAAATCGTTCCTGGCCGTGTTAGGAGAAATTTTCTCAACAATCATCATATAACAAATTATCATTTTAAGGCTTGTTTGGTTGACACTTTAAAATGAGTGCATATTTGATTAGAGGCTAATTCAAAGTTTTCACAAAAAAGTTAAAGGCCCTGTTTGGACACCTAAAAATGAATTTGTATTTTAGTCACGGCTACTTATCATTAAGACAACAACCGTTGAATATACTCCTTGGTATCAATCCTTAGTGGGGGTAGCTAATAGTGAAGTGTGAACTGACAGTGGGGTGTACTAACAAACTAACAAAAAAAAACTTTAATACATTGAGGGCGTGTTTGGATGAACGACCTAAATTGTACAGTATTATTTTTATTAATAAATATTACATTATCCGATGTTTGAATTCAAATTCAATCCCGTCGTCCACGACCCGCCCGAATATGTCGTCGAACCAATTTTGGTGTTTCACGTGTCTCTCGTGTCAGAATACAGTGCATTGGGCAGTGCGGTGCTGTCATTGCACTACACCACCATAGCAAGAAAAAAAAATACCACTCTCTATCTTACTGGTTCTGTGGACCACTTTTCACAGCTACTCTCGCCTTCACGGCTTCTCATCGTCCTCACAGTCAGCGATAGAGAAGATCATCCTGCGGCCATTAAATTGTCCTCCAGCGGTATTGCATGTTTGTCCTTCGCGATGAATCTGTGGTCCATGATTCACAACAAGATCATCCTGTCTCCATGAAGATTGCCCTTATTCTATTCCCCTTCTGCCCATTACAATAATCTTGTGACTAATTTTGAGAAGTAAGTTATTGCGTATAGTTTCCTTTATGGCGTGTGAAATTTAAAACGTGATTGCGTATATCGGGAAGAGAGTATCCATTGATTTGTGGGATAGATCTTATCCCCTCCATGTTCCTTCTCCTTATATTTATATACTCCATGAACGTACACCATTAGTTTTGTGGATGCATCTCATAGGGGTGTAGTCACCAGCTTTCATCTTCACTCTACGAAGAGGGGAACCCACGCAATACATTCGAATTAGATTTTCTTTGTAGGTGTATCTTTATGACATTACTGCGTATTTGCAGTGCATTCGGGAGATGGATTCACCTCCCAACACATGCGACATGACTTTTTCATGTCAATGAGATTGAGAGTAATGATCTGGCCTGATTGCAAAACCTTTTTAGGAATGATTATATAAGAAAATCTTTTCTTCCTTCCTCTCTCACATTAACCGCTTTTCTGAAATATTGTTGAGGTTTCTTATGAGTCCAAGTGCTCTTGGACAATGGAGGTAATATTTCATTCTCAACTTTTTAGTATTTTTTAAAGGATCATCCTTATTCGCATTTTAAAAGTTCCATATACGATGACCTATGAAAGCATTGTTTGCTCTGATTGTATGTTAGTGTTAAGAAATAATCAGTGTTTATGTCAAACTTTAAAATATTTTCATATATTTTCAAAGGTTTACCCTGTAATGTAAATATACTCTAGGATCATGTTACTTCTTCCATAGTGAATGATGATTTCTACATTAATGAGGTCTAATTATAGCCCTTTCGTGCATTCGAGTCTCGCATTGGTGTTGATCATCAGAGTAATCAGTACTTTCAACTATAATACTGTTAACAGGTGTGTGGTTTAATGGTCAACTTATCCTAAAAGTTGTGGTAGCTATTACTAATATGTTATTCTTTTATTTTTGGTATTACTTATGTTGCTTGCTTGATTACTGTCTCTTATTCATGACTTTAGTACTCTCGACTATATCATGTGTTATGTCTGACTTAGAATGGTTTTCATGTAATTCAAGAAAATAGATCTCTGATATATTTTCAATCATGTTTATAATTCATGTAATGTGTTTTATATAAACCTTGCATATATGTTCTTGCCTTGCTGTACATTCTGGATTAAGATGTTATTTGGACCTCTAAATGCAAAGTAACTTAAAAAAGTAACATGTTAGTTTCCCATTTCACTCATGGGGTCTCATAGTGGTGACTCTAGCTGGGAGGAGTCCTCCGATAGTGATTGGAATGAGAATGAAATAGCAGCTGCATTAACCGTAATTGCATCTTCTACATGTGTTATGGGAGCTACTGAATATTATCGCCGTTATTGTATAAATTCGTTGCCTCAACATTGTCATATAAATAGAAATAGATTTGTTAATGGAATCATAAAGAAGAGGAATATTGACTATCTTGCACAGCTAAGAATGGGTCGAGATAAATTTTTCAAGTTATGTTCTTTATTAAGAGATGAGAATTTGTTGTCTGATACAAGGATATGCAGTGTAGAGGAACAAGTCGTCATGTTCCTGCATACCATTGGCCACAACATGTGAAACCGTATCATTGGTCATCGATTTTCACGATTTGAGAAACCGTGAGTCGACACTTCAATAGAGTTCTTGATGATGTAATTAGCCTTTATTCGGAATATATAAAGTTTTATGAGGTACATACTCCAAAAGAAATATTCGACAATCCAATGTGGAGCCCCTATTTTCAGGTATAACAATCTGAGAATTTGAAATTATAATACAATTAATTTGTTGTTTACTTAATACAACCTAAAAGTCAGATGAATGCTAATTATAGGACTGCATTGTGGCACTCAATGACACCCACATACCGACCTATTTGCCAAAAGAAGTAAGTGCAGCCTTTTGAAATTGAAAAGGTTTTCTGTCTCAAAATGTAATAGTAGTTTGTACATTCAATATGAAATTCGTATATGTACTAGCGGGTTAGAATGGTTCTACCTTCGATGCTCATATTTTACAAAATACATTAACTCGTCGCCCTGATTGTTTCTTTGTGCTTCATGGTAAAGAATGACTGTTGTTGATTCATCTAAATATGTAGAATGCGATTGTTCACATGCTTAATATTCATATATTGCTTTGTATAGGAAAATATTATGTTGTGGATGCGGAATATGCCCATTCTCCAGGATTTATGGTACCTTATCGAGGTATTCAATATCATTTAAATGAATTTCATAATGAAGGAAACTTGTTAATAAGAAAGAACTCTTCAATTATTGTCATGCCCAGTTGCAAAACGTCATTGAATGGTATTTTGGTCTTTTAAAAGGGCAATTTCTTATACTACATATAGCACCACAGTTCAAATTTGTAACGTAAGTAAAAATTGTTATATTTTGTTGTGTTGTGCACAACTTCATCTGTGTTTGTGATGAAGACAGATTTGTTGAAGCAGTTAAGGATAGTGGAGACAGTTCTGAAAAAATTTGGTCATCTCCTATAGTAGTCACTAATGCTGATAAAGATCGTGCAATATCTCGTGTGACAAACTGCGCAAGAGACGAATGGGCAAAAAAGAGGGATGAGATTGCAAAAAGGATGTGGAATGACAGACTTCTTCATATGCGGTAGTGACATTAATTTCTTTTTATTTGTTGTATTGAGTTGTTTATATAACAACAGAATTTTAAACATGAATAATTTAGTTTTGGGATGTTAGTTTGGTATAATTTATAGACATTTTACATGGATTTCATTATATGCCATAATTTATGTTCTATTAATCTTTCAGGTCGTACTATTTAATCTTATGAATCTGCCTCATCTTGTAATTAACTGTCTTACGTTGTTTCATGAGATTATATTTCCATTGACTGTTACTGCTGCGTAGGTATGATGAATTTCTTACGGAGCTCGTATAAGGTTCCAAGAGATAAGAATGAAACTGCATCCCTTTCAAAGTGTATAAGGTTACCCAAGAATATTGTGGCATCACCGAGTACAATATTTGGTACCCCAACTAAGAAAAGCACAATGACACCACTGAAAGCTCCAGCACCAGTGTGTTCGACTGCCCACACTCGAAGGACTTCAGAAAGTAAGAAGTCAGCTGGCATTCAGTGGACCGATCAATGGATAATGCATTGGTTGATGCGCTAGTCGAGCAAGTTAATCTTAATCGAAAAAGTGATATTAGTTTCAAGTCAGAAGCTTATAAGACAACTATCATTGAAATCTTCGATAGATGTAGAGTTAAGTTAGAGAATAAACCTATTTCTAACCGACTCTGCACATTGAAGAGATTCTATTAGGCAATAAAGGACATGCTAAATACGAGTGGCTTTGGCTAGGATGTTGACCTGAAAATAGTTGTCGCTACGAACGATGTTTGGGATGGGTACATTGCGGTAAGTAACATTCATATTTTACTCAATCGAATTCCTGGGACATTATTGTGATTTTTTTTCTATGCAAAGGTATTGATATAGTTTCAGTCGTGCTAAATTACTAATCTAGTTTTATAGTCTCACTCATACGCCGAGAGAGTATGTGAAAAACACATTGATAGATACAATGGCTTAGTTTTTATGTTTGAGAGTGATTGTGCCCATGACTCATTTGCCAGTACCGCGTACTCTTCATCACTCTCCGGTAGATGCTGCCAAAGAGATGAGGTCGATTCTAACGATGATTTTGATGAAAATGGTACTGAAATTGTTCGTCTTTCTTCAGATGATGAGGATGACCATGACAGTGATTTGACATGTCATCTCAATAACAAATCACAACAACGGTCAAAGAAGGTTGATAAAGGCCTCATGGAGACCTCGAGAGGGTCTAGAAACAGTCAAAGCACTGCTACTGGCATGCCCTGACAACGAAGGGGTAAGCCGAGTGACCACATTGGCGATAAGATGGGCGAAATGACTGAGGCTGTCAACACCCTAACCATTACTATGGCACAGGGAAAAACTATGAGTCGACTCCAAAAGTTGTTCGGCATACTAAAGGCAGTGGATGGTCTTAGCCATGAGGACCAGGTCCGGGCTACTCGGCTGTTACAGGAAGATATTGTTAGTGCCGGTTTTTTCATCAAAATGGGGCATGAGAAGAGGAAGGAGTGGGTGCAGAAGCTCCTCGACCGCAATGCCCCTATTTAAAATATTGCTACCTTGGCTGCACTGGGATTTTTAAACAATTAAACTCCTTTTTTTCTTTGTTTGTGTATATTTTTAAGTGGATTCGGGTTGGATATATTGGGTACTTCATGAGTACCCAACACTCTGCTCTATGGTTCTTCTACATACTTTCCTAACTGATGGTCGCACCATCTATGATATATGTTGCTTGGTAATCTGTTTTTTCTGTTATCTAACTAAAATGAGAGTATTACGAATTTCCTAAGTGCAGGAACAAAAGAGTATCTGCCTCTGAACGCATGCACAGTCGACTGATACATCATGAAAGTTGTGGTTATTTGATTGGTCTGATTCAACGGTTGTTTGAATCTTCATCATATCATATCAATCCAGGATACTATGTGCGTTTTAATGTGAAGCTTCTGATGATATGTGATGCTTTTCTGTTTTATTTTCTGAATGGCTAAAAATACATCTCATAATTATTGAACTTGTATGAAGCATATATTCATAAATAGGGTACACATATTTCTTGTCACAACAGGAAATATTAGATTCCATAATTTCATGGAATTGAATGTCAATTTATTACTGATTGGAACTTATTGATAAGGTGAGACTACGAATGTATATGGTGGAAGAATTTTCATTTTTTCTTCTCTAACTTACCATCATATTTTGTAATATATGCTAACAGTTTCGATGAACTGGATTGTTTGTCGATGTTACAGTCATTTCATATTATGTACGTCTCATATTGATTTATTTTTTTTAAAGAACATATGGGGAAATATTATGTGGTCTTTGTGGGCAAAGCTCCAAGCCTATATGACAGGTGGGAGGATGCTCGTGTGCAGGTTGATCAATACCGTGGATGTAGACACCAATCATATAGGTCATACAATGAGGCTGCGACAGCTTGGGATAATTTTCAGGTATGACATAAGCTTCATGATTTTGGAAGAAAGAAGGGATGTGTAATTTTCGTCCCAGTGTTTTCTAAATCATTTCAATGATTGAAAAAAAAAATTCTGTTATTATGACTGTAGCCAGATTTCATCATCATCCAACATCCCTATAAGTAAAGACAGCTTCAGAGGATTTCGTCATGATGGACCTTCCAGGAGATTCGTTTCTGAAGCTCCGAATGCTCGTGGTTCGGCTATAGTTGAACAAGAAGTTGTTAGGGTGCATGTATCCAAAGCTGTCATGCCGAATGTGAAAGGAGATTATGATTCATCTTCGATGATGAATGCTCTCTTGAAAGTTGTGATAGGGGTGTTGCTTTTATATATATATATATATATATATATATATATATATATATATATATATATATATATATATATATATATATATATAGTAGTCAGCTGGATTGTTTCAACTCTAATATCATAATGAAGGGTTAAGACGCCTCACTATCTGATGGAAGCAGAAATCATGCGTGGAGATGTTTCTTGCTGTCTTGATGGGTTATGTTGTAGACTTGCACAATTGTCAAATTTATTTTTTGTTCCATTTGCATGGATGACTTGAAGTTAACATCTGCTTCTTAAATTAGGTGTATTTGATTTCATATTTTATCTCATTTTGTCAGATATTTCAGTAGATTTAGTATTGTTTATTATTTTCAGTATTTTTTTCTTTGCATACTCATTATGAAACCCAATTTTAAGAAGAATGTGAACCCACCATAGTCTATGGGCCCCATCCGACTAGTAAAAGGACGGATGACCGCGCGTCTCGCGATCGTCGTCCAAGCCGTAGGCCAGAAGGAAAATTTCGTTCCTACACTCCACTCAATACATCCGCCGAGCAGATCCTGCTAGACATCCGAGGAGACAAACTGCTCAATTGGCCAGTCTGTATGAGAGATGATCCCGAGCATCGGGACAAACGAAAATACTGCCGTTTCCACCGGGACCACGGTCATAACACGGACGATTGCGTAGATCTGAAGGATGAGATTAAGTCCCTCGTCCGCAAAGGACATCTACGTCGTTACGCCAAAAAGGAGAAATCCGCTCGGAGAGAAGAACGGCGACAAGGGCAGTTGAACAATCCCCCAGAGGAGCCCGCAGAAATTTGCACCATCTTCTGGGGCTCAGCTGGAGGAGGGAATTCGAACAGGGCACGGAAAGCCCATTCCCGGAGCTCCGAGTCGGACCATCACATTCACCTGACGGAACGTCCCAGCAAGGAACTCCGTGTCGCTCCGTGTAGTCTTACCTTCACAGAAGATGATGCACGCGGGATCCAGCATCCGTACGACAACGCGTTAGTGGTCATTATGACCATAGCTAATCACAAAGTGTACCGCATCCTGGTCGACACCGGGAGTTCAGCTAACGTAATGTATTCCGAGGCGTTTGAAAAGATGGAAATTCCACGGTCCAAGCTTCGACCCGTGAAGACTCTCTTGCACGGCTTTGCGAGAGAGAGAGTCATCTCCGAAGGAGCCATCTCTCTCCCAGTGACAACGGGAGAAGGGCAACATCAAGTTACGTTTTTGGTTGACTTTTTAGTTGTCAATGTTCCATCAGTCCATAATGTGATTCTGGGCCAACCCTCCTTCAATGCAATGAGGGCGGTCGTCTCAACTTATCATCTGATGATGAAGTTGCGAGCCAAAGGTGGGATCGGTTATCTCCGAGGCGACCAACGCGAGGCCCGGAGATGTTATGCGATAGCCGTAAGGAAAGGGGCCGCCAAACAAACGCTCGTAGTGGACACCTTGGACCCTCGAGGATCAGCAAAAAGTTCTTCAGTCAAAGATCTGATAAGAATACCACTCAATGAATCAGATCCGAGCAAAACTGTTCAGCTCGGATCATTACTGAATTCCGAGCGGAGGAACGAGTTAATGGCCTTCTTGAGACAATACCGGGACATCTTCGCATGGTCACATACAGATATGCTAGGGATCTCACCCGATGTGCAAGTCCACAGGCTGAACGTGGACCCAGACCACCGGCCGGTTAAGCAGAAAAGAAGGCCGTTTGATGCCAAACGATATGAAGCCATTGCCGAGGAGGTCTCCGTCCTGCTCGATGCGGGCTTCATAGAAGAAGTATACTACCCTGACTGGATAGCAAATGTCGTGCTAGTCAGGAAATTAAACGGGAAGTAGTGAGTCTGCGTAGACTACTCTGATCTGAATAAGGCGTGTCCCAAAGACAGTTTCCCGCTACCTCGGATCGACCAACTGACGGACAGTACGGCAGGATACGAGTTACTCTCGTTTCTGGACGCCTACTCTGAATACAATCAGATCGTCATGCATCCCTCAGATAGGCAGAAGACCACCTTTGTCACGGACAGGGGACTCTACTGTTACCGGGTCATGCCATTTGGCCTAAAAATTACTGGGGCAACGTATCAGAGACTGGTAAATCAGATGTTCACCTAACAGATCGGACACACCATGGAGGTGTATGTGGACGACATGCTGGTGAAGAGTATCAAAGCCTCTGACCACCTTGTTAATCTCGAAAAAACATTCAACGTCCTCCGTGAATACCAGATGAAGCTTAACCCCGCCAAGTGTATGTTCGGGGTTGAGTCAAGGAAATTCCTAGGCTTTCAAGTCAGCCAGCGGGTTATCGAGGTGAACCCATACAAGATCAAAGCTCTTCTAGACATGAACTCGCCTCGGACTCTCAAGGAAATACAGTGTCTCACGGGAAGAGTCGTAGCCCTCAGACGTTTCATATCTAGGGCTACACACAAATGCCTTCCTTTCTTCCAACAGCTGAAAGGCCACAAGAGGGCGAAATGGACGCCAGTGTGTGAGCAAGCCTTCCAACAGTTGAAACAGTACTTGGGATCACCGCCTCTCTTGTCCAAGCCGGAAGAAGGAGAGCCCTTGTTCCTCTACCTCACCGTTTCGACCTCAGCCGTTAGCTCGGCTCTGATCCGAGAAGTCGGAACCAAGCAGTATCCCATTTACTATGTAAATAAAGTCATGATATCAGCAGAAATAAGGTACCAGTCCTTAGAAAAATTGGCGTTCTGCCTTGTCGTCTCAGCCAAAAGACTACGGCCGTACTTTTAGACCCATTCCATAATCGTGCTAACAGACTCCCCTCTGAGGTAGATCCTCTAGAGACCCGAAGTGTCAGGCCGGATGACAAAATGGGCTTTAGAGCTCGGAGAGTTTGACATTCAGTTCCGGCCCAGGACGACACTCAAGGGACAAGCCGTAGCTGACTTCATCGCCGAGTTTACGACTCCGGACGAAGAGCAAGCCAGGAAGGAAATCGAGATGACACCGCCCGCCCCGCTGAGTAATCAAGAGCCCTCATCAGATCCGAGGTGGGTCCTTTATGTTGATGGATCCTCTAACGTTAAAGGAGCAGGAGCCGGTATCGTCCTACTGGTGCCTGATTCAACGACGATTCAATACGCCATCAGGCTCGGGTTCAAAGCTTCAAATAATGAGGCTGAGTACGAAGCGCTGCTGGCTGGGCTCAGGCTGGCAGCGAGCCTGGGTTTTCAGACCCTGCAAGTCCGCAGCGACTCACAATTGGTGGTGAACCATATCTCCTCGAAGTACGAAGCTAAGGAAGTCATAATGATCGCCTACCTCGAAGAGGCAAGGAAATTAATCAAAAAATTCTGGAGCTGCACCGTCCGGCAGATCCCCAGAGTCGAGAATTCATGGGCCGACGCCTTAGCAAGGCTCGCCTCGGCCTCCAAGGGAAAGATCCCACGTTTTGTTCCGGTCGAGTTCGTTGAGCACCCAAGCATCAGCCAGTCGGAGGAGGTCAGCACCGTCCAGTCCATCCTCAGTTGGATGGACTCCATTTTTAATTATCTATCAACCGGCAAAATCCCCTCGGATAAGCTTGAGGCGAGGCGACTTAGGGTCCGAGCGGCCAAGTATGCCATATTGGACGGAGTGCTATACAAAAAGGGGCATTCTCAACCTTACCTTAGATGTCTTTGACCGGATGAAGCCGATTACGTGATTCGGGAGATTTACGAGGGAATCTGCAGAAATCACTCGGGCAGCCGTGCCCTGGCCTTGAAGATACTTCGTCAAGAGTATTTCTGGCCAACTCTCAAGCAAGACTCTAAGGATTTTGTCCGGAAGTGTGACAAGTGCCAGCGTTTTGCTGCTGTGCCGAGACAACCGGCAGAAGAAATGACCCCCATGAGTGGGCCATGGCCGTTCGCTCAATGGGGAATCGACATCATCAGTCCCTTGCCTACTGGGAAGGGACAAGTCAAGTTTGTTATAGTCGCGGTCGACTATTTCACCAAGTGGGCCGAGGATGAGTCAGTTGCAAAGATCACCGAGCAGAAGATGATCGACTTTGTATGGAAAAATATCATCTGCCGGTTCGGGATTCCGAGGACCATCATTTCTGATAACGGCCAATAATTCGATAATGACAAGTTTCGTAGCATGTGTCGAGGGCTCGGCATCGTGAACACTTACTCATCGCCTTGGCACCGACAATCGAAAGGACAAGTAAAAGCGGTCAACAAAATCATCAAGCATCATCTCAAGACGAAGCTGGAAAAAGTAAAAGGAAATTGGGACGAAAAGCTCTCCTTCGTTCTCTGGGCCTACAGGACTATAGTCTAGACTTCGACTGGCGAAATCCCATTTTCGTTATCCTACGGCTCGGAGGTAATGGTGCCGGTAGAAATCGGACTCCCTACAGTGCGGGTCAGGGGTTTCGAAGAAAGTCAAAACTCCGAGTAGATAGCGATGAATCTGGATCTACTCGAAGAACTCTGAGAAGTTTCTAAGCTCCAAACAGCGGCTCGGCACCAGCAGGTAGCACGCTTCTACAATTTTAAAGTTAAAGTTAGGCGCTTCCGACAAGGAGACTTAGTCTTCCGACGGGTTTTTCAAAACATAGCTGAGTCAGGGGCAGGAGCGCTCGGACCCAATTGGGAAGGTCCATATCGTGTGGTCAGATCTGCCACCTGAAAGACCTCGAAGGCCGTCATCTCCTTCATCCTTGGAACGCCGAGCACTTAAAGATCTACTAACCGTGAGGAAATAGTCTTTAAGGCTCATGATGCAATGTATGCCCCCGAGCGACTGGCCTTTAAGGCTCTTAATAGAAGACCGATTCTACCTTTGAATGCTTATTCGACTGCCCTATCCGCACAAGTACGAGATAATCGGTCCGATCCCTTAAGGAATCGGAACTCAACCTTACGAGAGATCGACGAGGCATCCCTCAAGGGAAGAAGCCTAATAAATGGTCCGATTCTTTAAGGATCAAAACCTAACGCCACGAAAGATCGACAAGGCATCCCTTCATGGAAAAAGAGCCTAATAACGATCCGACCACCCGATTAAGCGTTCAACTCAGCATACAACAAAACAGAGGCGACGAGCCAAGTATCCTAAAGGGTCGGACCCAACTAAGGCTTGGGCCGAGGAGGCTCGGATAATCGACCCCAAAAACTAAATGGCAGAGGACTAAAACTATTAGCTCAACATCTCAAGCAAATTAACAATGTAACAAGAACATTTTTTATTAAATTCTCTCAGAGGGGCAAAAGTACATAGATACATTTATTAAAAAAGGGGGTCTTGAGGCAGGAGGAGCTTGGGCATCAGGAACCTGGGCGTCCGGAGCTGGTTCCGAGCGGACGATGTCGGCCGAGGTATCTTCGGAGTCGTCGGGCAAGAGGGAATCGAGATCTAGGTCCGGGTACAAATTCAAAACCTCCTTGAAGCATGCGTCGAAGCCACGATTGTAGAACGTTGCAGCCTCAGCATCCCTCTCTTTACAAGTCTTGAAGCTTTCGACCGCAGCAGCAACCGCTACGGCCAAAGAGGCCTCGTCCTTCACCCTCTGGGCCTCCACGGCTTGATTCACGGCTCGCGTCCGCTCCTCAGTCACCTCAGCCTTGACATGATTTAGAGTTTCCCCAAGCCAAACTGTCTCCACGGCTAAGGAGTCCACGTGGGCCCTGACACCGATCAGCTCAGCAGTCGATGCGTCACAGCTATTCTTAAAATCATCTGCCTTTTCCTTCAGATGTAGCTCCATGGCCTCCAAGTCCACGACGACTTCCTGCAGTCGCCGAACCCTGGCTCTCTCGCCTGTAATCTGTTAGTGGAGGCCAGTCTCCTCCGACCTTAAAGCCGTCATCTCGACCCGGAGAGCCTCCAACTCTACCTCCTTCCCCTTGTACTCTCGCACTCTCTGCCGAATGGAGAGCAGCACCGGGACGGCCTGAACAGAAAATAAAGATCAGTACCTACGGAGTGTGCATAACAACATCAAAGAAAGGAGGCCTTCTCGGAGACTTACCATGTAACATACGGAGGGGAAGTCGTTCAGGAATCCTCCCTCCGATCGCTCAAGGGTCTGGCCGATGTCTTCCTCCTTGGCATGCTTGGCGGCCCATGAAACCAGGCATGCTATGTGATAGCCGGGTTCGAACCTCCCCCCGCTCGTCCCCGCTTGGGCCGAGGCCTCAGCTCCCTCGACCCCTACCCAACTGCCGGCTGAGTTTTGACCCTCGGCATGAACCTCCCCCTCAACCTCGGGGGTGGAAGGCACATTTTCAGCCACTCTGTTGGCTCCGTCCCTCTCAGAGGATGAGGGAACGGCGATGGGGGGCTCGGGGGCTGCGGTGGGAATTGGGGCGGGAGGAACGGCGTCGGAGGGAGCCCGAGCAACAGAGCTCGGTGCAGCCTGGGTGTCAGCCTCGGTCACTCGGACAACCCCCAGAGGAAGGCATACCAGTGGCCGAAGCACAACCGGAGGAGCCGCGGTAGTGCTCGGGCCCTTCGGGGTAAGCAGCGCGGAGGGAGTGTCGGCGGGCCTCCATGTTGGACTTGATGGATTTGGTGCAGCAGAAGATTCTCCCACACGAGGGGGAGCCGGCTTCTTCGGAGTGATCTTCACTCGGGGGGCTTCTTTGAGTAGCTCCGCTGCTCTCAGAGCTGCCTTCCTCTTCCGCGGCCCGGACGCCTCAGCCATGCCTGCGAAATAAAACTGTCAGATACTAAATAAGTGAAGGAAAGATTATTGAAGAGGTTAAGATAGCTTACTCAGAGATGTGGCTAAAGGTTGGGATTTGCAGAGCCCGGACCAGTGAAGGTTGGCCGCCGTTATCAGATCAGCCCAAGAGCGAAGCGACTCCGACTGCGTTCTGGACTTCGCGACCTGATTCTTCTGGTCCGAGTCTAAGAGAGGAAACCCCTTCGCAAAAGCTGTAAAATAAAAAAAATGTCATTTCTACGAAAACAGGCAGAAATTAAAATAGTGACTCAGATATAAATGAAGTCTGACCTGGCTTTATAAAATGGGTCAGAACCCGAGTTGTTAAGGTCCTAAGCTCAGCCGTCAGGGCCTCTCAATCACTTGTCGCCCAGAACCATTTGTTCTTCCAGTCCTTGTTGGAAGACGTCAGGTGCATCACCAACCCCGACCCCTTGCTCCCCCGAGTCGCGAAATAATACCATGTGTCGTTGCTATCATGCTTAACCATATACAAGCTCAGCAGCTCCTCTGGGGTCAGCTCGGGGTTCCCAACTTGCTTCCAAATTATGTAGGCCGAGATCATCACCCTTTATGCATTCGGAGCAAACTGTCTAGGGGCCAATACGAGATAGGTCGCTACCTTCCGGATAAAAGGATGCAGTGGGAGACGGACACCGCACTGCAGTGCGCAGAGAAAAATGGTCACCTCACCCTTAGCTGGAGTGCCAGCAACGTCCAAAGGACAAGGGGCCCTTATCTGCACGGAGTTAGGGACCTGAAACTCTGAACGAATCCATTACATTTGGGATCCTGACATAACAGAACCCCTGAAGACAACCTCTACGGCCCGCAGGCTCGCAGACATATCAGTGGCTGTAGGAGTTTCGACTCGGCGTGCTCGGGAGGCAGCCTTCTTGCTGGGTTGCTTTGTCCTAGAACCCAGTGTCTTTTGCTTCCGAGGTGGGGGGTACGAGAGAGTGGATTTGAAAGGGCCCTCGGAAGACCCGCTTTCGCTCCCGGTACTCCCCAGCTCGGAGTCGTCACCATACTCGCGGACCATCTCCAGATCGGAAGACATTGAAGAAATAAGGATGGAGGTGAGCGAGACTCACCGGATGATGGTCGAAAATCGTCTTTCTACCGGAAACCTTGAGTTCGGCTGGAATCGCCTCTTGTGGAAAATCGCCTCTCCGGTGTGCTCTCACAAATTAGGACGTCAAAATGATTAACCAACGCCCGGAGCGCCTTATATAGGCAGCGAACGGTTCTTGTATTGATGGCGAGCTTTAATGACAGCAGTCGAATCGGCACGAGCCGATCTCTGAATACACCTGGCGATGTTGTAGTGGCGGGATACGAACCGATCGTACAACTCTGACATCGGGCTGCATACCTCGACAGGTGAAGCGACGCCCCGGCACTAGGAGCCGTCAGGCGCACGCCTCCTCCTGCCTGCATGGCGACTTCTCATAGGCTGGAAGGAGATTCGGGATCGTAACCGTCCCCACGTGTTGGCCAAGGCGGCTAACGCGCGTGATTCGAGATCCATCATCATGGCAGCGAGGGCGGGAGATTTTCTACCTAAGTACTTTCCGAGCTGACAAGCAAACTCGAAGAACAGGGGGCTTCTGTTATGGAAAATTTGAGCTCACAATACAACGCTGCTCCGAGGGCAAGTCCGAGCCGAGTCATGACCCTCCCGACCTGTTTCAAGACGCAACCTGTCCGAGCAGCCGACTTGGTTGAGGTCGGACTCCGGATTATGATCCGATCGGATGATCCTCCACGTTATAGCCGCTCTGCTCTAGTCTGCATTCCGAGGTGAACGACGTTCGGAGCCGAGCATACAGTCCGAACAGATTGAACGTTCCAAGTCGAACGCATGTTAAGATGCGCATATCCCACTCGTTGAACGTGGAAACTGCCATAACCAAACTTGACCGATAACCTCGCTCGTAGATACGCATGATCCGCCGGATACGCTACATAATCGATAGATTGCGGGGGGTATCTCCACGATCCGGGAATCCCCCTAATCGTGCAGAGATTATCGGATCCAGACCACTCGACAGTCAAGTATAAATACTACATTACACCATGTCTAAAGGTACATAAAATCGAGCTATCCTCTAGACTCTACTCAGACCCTGATTCCCTTGTCCTGACTTATGCATCGGAGGGTCCCCCGGCTTAGCCAGGGTCACCTTTGCCTACTTTCCTGATGCAGGTTCCAGGGATCATACGTGGTGATCGATGAGGAGGGAGGGCTGACTAGATTTTAGCATCAACAATAGGTATTCCATTCTCACTCTTTTCAAATGGCACCCCTCATTAAGTTTTTTTTATTAATTTAACTTTTAAATTCTTGCTCAACATCCTAATGTCTCAGATACCACACACACGCATCATATAAAGCCTAACAAATCTTTTTGTTGTTGGTGGCAAGGAAGAAGGGACACATGTCTAAATTAGGAAGGGATTCTCCCTAAAGTGGACCACAGTAACATTACTAAAATTACAATGTGCATTGGCTTTATATGCGTGTGGAATGGTGAATCTGTGCGGAACCGTACAGTTTGAGGCAGGTATAAGATCATGAGAGGGTGCAGGTTCTACATGAAATCTGATTGCGCATTGATTTACTCAGCAGGCTCCTATAGAACTGAGTAAACTCAGTTGAGCCCACCTTGAATGTAGTAGTCCATCCAAGCTGTTAATCCATTTTTTCATTTAATTTAAGGGGTTGATCTCAAAATCGAAGCATATCCACGGATCAAGTGGATCATACCACTAAAAACAATGGGAATAATGATTTCCACCATTGAAACCTTTCTAGGCCCATGATGTTTATTTGTCATCCAACCTATTCATAAGACCAGGAAGGGAAAAAAGACAAATATAAGCTTGATCTAAAACTTCTAAGGCCCTAAAGAAATTTTCACCGGCACATGTTCAATTCAACTATTTCCTTTGGTGTGATCCATTTGAACATTGTATATGCTTCATTTTTTGTCACAAGACTTAAAATTATCTATAAAAATTGATAGATTGGATAAAATACATAAATCATTGGGAATCTCAAAGAGTTTACTCAGCATGCTAAGTGTAACTCACTATGCCATCCGCTTCCGTTCTATATATGATTATAATCAAGTCGGCCCACTTGTATTAATTAATAATAAGTTATAAGAGTTTGGCCCACCTGATGATCATACCTACTTGCCTTTTCAGATATGACATTGATTTCTCTTGTCATATATCGTTTTGCTTGGAAGCTGGACTTGCAAGGTACGCTTGAAGTAATGTAGTTCGCATTTCTCAAATAATTGGGACTCTTTAACCATTATTTTCTATATAAAATCAACGGGAACGTGTGGTCCACCGATGCATCTGATGGAACGTAGGTGGGCCAGTTGCACGGCAGCACTCAAGATGTCCGCATTTTTGTTTTTGTGCGGAGATGAGTGCGGTCACATTCCTTCTTACAAGAACAAAAGTTCAGATCCAGCAAATATCTCGATTGATTTTCCCTCGGGCTCGCATTGTATTGGCGGGTATGGGCAAAAGACATACTGCCACGTGACAATTGCGACAGGTGTCGGTGTATTCACGTGCTGCAGACAGGCACGTGAAAAGCCGGATCCTGCGGTGGCACCACACGTGGTATCAACCGTCTATCCTTTGTATGTGACCGTTGGAGCATTAATTTCACCACTGCCACGTGGCACTCAGGGGAGAGTGACCGTTTGAACTCTTATTCATTGCCCTGCTCGTCCTCGTAATGGGAGCGGATTGTCTGTGACCCCGGGCGCAGAGATATACCTGTGCTGTGTGGGGACCACATAGATGTGCGTAACAAATCCACTCCGTCCATCTATCTTGAAAGACCAAGATAGGACAGGAGTCTTACAAATAAGGCAGATCCAAAATGGATTTGTCACTGGCATCTCTTTTCCTTTTTAGCCTTTTACACACACTGACCGTCCTAACCGCCCGTTCAGTATAATTTCCGACTGTAGCTCTTACGGAGCAGCATCCAGAAAATGGATGGTTGGGATGATCAGACCACCACAACGTATGGCCCCAATTAAATTACACTTGCTGGCAATGCTAAGACGTGACGTAGGCTAAAACATCATAAACGATTTTATTTTTTTTTTAAATGAATATTTACATGTGAGCCGCCCGCGCTGTCACGGTCGTCTAGGAAAAGGGTTTCTAGCAACGATCTCCCAAAGGCTAGCCAAACCTGCTGCACACGGATTTCTTGCGGAAGCCTCTTGTAGTAAGTATATCACAGGATATTTATGAGAAATCCAATCTGTATATTTGTTTTGCGAGCTTATTTCAATACATGCTATAAAAGATGAGGTAGATGCAAAAGTTAAGTGGGTCACACGAGAATAAAAGTAGGAGAAATTAATGCCTACAGTTGAAACTTTCTTAGGCTCAACCTTGATGTTTATGTGCCATCTGCCGCATTTATATGTTCGTTTTCTTTGAGATGAAGTGAAAACCAAAAAAGACTAGCCTCATACAAAACTCTTATAGTATAAGAATGTTTCAATGGTGCTGTTGAATCCCCACTATTTTCTCTTTGTGTGGAAGTTTGGATTCACTTCATTTTTTACAGCAAGTCCTAAAATAAGTTATCAAAATGGGGGTTTATTTCTCACAAACATCTTGGTGGCCCCACCTAGCATGTTTGCCAGGCTTGTATTTGTTGTATATTCATGTAGTTTTTATATCATTTTAGGACTCAATCCCAAGCCTAAAGTAGATCTAAATTTTAGGTGGATTACACCACAGGAAATAATAATAACCATTCAAAAAATTTTGTGGGCCACAGAAGTTTTAGATCAAATTGGTCTTTGTATTTTCCCATGGCTAATAAACATCATGAAATCCTTAAGATGGGATTAGGAAGTTTTTAATGGTCAATCACTATTATTTTCTATGATGTGGTTCGCCTTAGGTTTTAGATTTGCTTAATTTTGGAGACCATGTACTAAAAGGAATTGAAAAACGGATGGACCGTGGGAATATACAACAAATGAAAAAGGTGGGCCCATGGTAAGGGTAACAACCACTAAGTGTTACCCGAATAATACCTAATCTTCTCCCCTTCTGCCCATCTTGCGTTCGATGTATAATCTCTTATTTCTAACATGCAAGCACGTATTGGATCATCACAAGATATAGATGGGAGAGCTTTCTAGAGAGGTTACAATATCCTCTGACCGAAATGAAACACTGCATCGATTTAGGGGCATCCCAAAAAATCGTGTTTCTCAAGCAGTTGTTCATAAGTATATCATCTATCTGTTGGGTGTTTAAATTAAATTTTAGATAAGATTAAGAAAAGGTGAGATTGAATGATATCGGATCACTTTTAATCTTATCCAAACTCTACATTTTGATGGGAAAGTGGATTTTGGCTGCTCTACTGCACACCACCAACTTGTACTGTTTATGTTGTTAAGTTACGTGCGTTCCACGGTGAGGTATTTGTTATATCCAACTTGTCTATCTAGTTAGTGAGATTGTTGTAAAATTGAGCTCAAAAATAAATTAGATAAAAAAATCAAACGGACCTCATTGTAAAAAGCAGTGGGAGTTGAACATCTACCATAAACCTTGTTAGGGTAAAGGAAGTTTTGGATCAATATGATATTTGTTTTTCCTATTTATCTAGGTTTGTGTGACCTTATGATCAAATTGTACTATGGAAGATAAATGTTACGATGAACACTATGAGTATCTTAACGGTGAAAATCATTGTACCATTTTTATTTGTAGCATGCTACACTTGAACTTTGGATATGACTTATTTTTGGAATCAAGCTATAAAATAATCTTGTTGTGGATGAACAGTGTGGATATAATAAATATATCCTTGTGGGGCTTATGTAAGTTTGATCTCCTCTGAACTGTTCATACAATAGCATAGAAAGCAAAATCGCTTGTCTTCCCATGACACGTATACACACCAGCCAGTTCAGTGGACACCAGCCAATCCACTTCCATTTGATGTGCACCATAGATCTTCGCCATGAGGCCCAGTTAAATTTCACTATGGTCGGTTACCAAGGATTCCGCTTCCCTAACATGTGAAATCAAATTGAGGGGATAAGGGAGATAAAATTAATTGTATACATGCACACAAGAGGAAGTTGGCTAAACGGATGCTAGAATTTTCTGGGTTTTGAATTATAGGCCGTTATGGTGCAGCCTAGTTGATGGTCCATTCCATCTAGAGGTGTACACGAGTTGAACCAAGTCGAGCTGGCACGGCTTGACTTGGCTTGGCCACTTGCTGACCCCAGTTCAAAATCGGCTCGGCTCGGTTCAGTTAACAGCTTAGGTTACTTTGAACTGAGTTCGAGCTAAGATTGAGCCAAGTTTATCTGTGCAGTATTTTTACAAACATATAGATTGCACCTTCAAAATTTCACTGTATATAAAACATCAGCAATAGTTCTACAAGTATTTCATCAAACACCTTCCAAATAACCTAAAAATCAAGAAAAAAAAGGTATTTGTTTCATATATATACCTTTCTTCTCACCAGTCATACTTCATTGAGTCATTTCATCAAACACTTGATGAGTAATATCATTACTGGGTGCTGAAAAATGATGAGAAATAGAGGAGAAGAGAGTGGTACTAGTCGCCGGTCGCCATTTAGTTACTAAAGAGAGTCAAGTTCAAACTGGAGTTAGGATTTTTAAAGTTGAGCGAATGGTCGAGATGAGAAGGTGCTAGAGGGTTAGGGTTTTCTTTAAAAATATATTTTGAGCGTCCAATTTTTATATATATACTTATTTAAAAATCGATCCAATTTGAATCGAGTCGAGTTCGAGCTCAATACCGAATCACGTCAAGTCAAGGTAAGTCCAACTTAGAGCCTACTCAAAAGGTTTCAAAGTTAATAAAACTGGCTCAACTCAACTAGAACATAGTTTTGATCCAAGTTGAGCCGAGATTTTCCAAGTTGATCCAAGCGAGCGAAGGAGCTAACTTGACTTGTGTACACCTCCGTAACATTCCCTAAGCACATGCTATTTACACCATGCATGAGTGGACCATAGTCCAAACCGTCCAATTATCGGGTCCTACCATGGATGGAGCCCGTAGCTCAGAGATCTGAGACGTGGATACGATGGGACTATACGTGGATGGTCCACTTACCAAAAATCCCCAAATTAGAAGTTCCTGCTTATAGAATTTTTGTCCCACATTGTCTGAATAGGAATTATTTCTGTATCCATTCTCAGTAACCAACGGCTTGGATCACTGAACAACGCCGCCCACCTTCTAGTAACTGAAATAATCCCTTATGGCCAAAATCAGACACCATCACATTCTGTTTGTCGCAGTTGCACTGGTTTAGTTCCATTTCTATGCTCTAAGCTAATCGGAAATAACGATCATCCCATTTATTCTATAGATGAAGTACAGTAAGTATAATTATTTTAACGGCTTGGATTGGAATATACACATGCCAAGTATATCATATCCATAGGCATGCGTACGAATCTCCATACCCTACCAGAGTATCAGAGGAGCAGCCTAGTTGTTAGTAATGCGTGCGCGTGCCATTAGATGGGCACCAACGCTCTGAGCCGTTGTCTTTGGATGCAATATGATAGAAGCGGGCGTCAAAGAGATGCCACCTGGCAACAACCATCAATGTACGGATTGCCTGAGTAGCTGGCGACATCACGTGGACCACCGCAGGCGTCGGGAAGGAAATGTCCGAAACGCCCTTGTCCTGGAATTTCCGCGTCCCCTTTTGTTTCCCGAGACGGTCAGGTGGGCCCGTCGGCCATCTCGCCTGCGGACGCGGCTTCGGCGGCGAGCCACCGAGGGTGGCGGATCCTTGTGGGGCCCACTTTGATGTCTGTACCATACATCCACGCCGTAAATCCGTTTTGACAGCTCATTTTAGTGCATGATCCAGAAAATAAGGCAGGTCCAGATCTCAGGTGCAACACACCACAGGAAACAGTGGTGACTGAATATTCACCTTTAAAAACTTCATAGGGCCACCGTAATATTTATATTCCATCGCCTTGTTGATAGGTCACAAAAACCTGAATAAATAGACCACATATCCAAAACTTGTGGCTCATGAGAAGTTTTTAATGGTCAGTCATCACCGTTTCCTGTGACGTGGTCGACCTGGTCAGCTTCATTTTTTTTTACCATATCCTCTAATTAGATATCAAAATGGATGAACGGCATTGATATTAGGCGCATACATCACCGTGGACCCCACCGTCAGGGATCCACCGACCTCGGTCAATCCGGGATCCATGGAAGCGGCGTCCCCGGCAAACGGACGGTAGGTCACACAGAGATTGCACCTTGCGCCTTTCAGGCTGAAAAAGGGAAGGCCCACCGATTGGATGGCTAGGATCATGGCTACGCCTTGTCGGTTGTCGTCGGGCTAAGTTGACGGTCCGGATTTGGGATTAGTGGACAAAATTGACGGGCCACTGATCGGAGATTTCAGGTGACATCTCTTGAAATTTTAAACCTGAAGCCCCAAAGATCAGGTGGCCCCCATGCTTATTCGCGGCCAGACTAGTTGTTGGTGTTAGTTCAACACCATTTTAGGGAAAAGGGTGAGCCCTTCTCCTTATCTGTGGCACACGTGTACTGCTATCCAGACCATCCAAAATTACGGGGTGAAACGCGAAAATCTTAGTGACCACTGACCAACCGATCGTAAATACCAAATTTTTTACCATTGAATGGACAAAACTAAAATAAAGCGGTAGCATTCAACACCAAAATCAGATTGTTATCCTCCATGTGCTTTGCGCCATGACCCATCCACAATTGAGTCTGCAATTGGACGGCCCAGATTGCCATGCAGGTGGGCGATATGATCGGTGGATGAGTCACCATAATTTCCAAAGAGCCGTCATAGCCTAACTCGCACTTGGTACATCGCACAACGAGAGCCGCTCGGTTGGAGCTTTCACGAGATCTACCCCGTACATCGGGTATGCTGCTTCATTTTAACTACATCGTTCAAAATCCAGAAAATGGCTACACCGTAAAAAAACAGTTGGAAAGGAACGCTCACTATTAGCTTTTTTTAGTGCCCACCGTCATCTTTATATACAATCCAATCCATTCATCTGGTGTTCTTCATCATAATGAAAGAATAACCCAAAAATTACAGTATTTAAAAACTCAGGTGGGCCGCACCACGTGAATTTAGAGGATTTCAGGCATAATTTTATGGGCTAGCCCGCATGAGTGTTGAATTATCCTGATTTTTTGTATAAAGGCCAAAAAACGTGTGAAGTACCTGATGGACGGGGTGGATCTCATGCAGTATAACTCGTTTCCCCACGTTAGAGGAAGTGTGTCCGTCTCAGTCTGTAACTTTGACGTGCTCAATTTGGTTTTGCTTTTCTACCATACATTTTCTTCCAGTAGGTGTGGACCACATGACTGCTTGGCGGGCCATCAGTTTGGGCTATGCAATTCAACATGGGCCGACCGAGGGAATGATCGGATCTCTCACACGTATGCCACTTTAGGAAATGCGAAACGATTTTCGCACCAGCAAATGGGCCTAATGTCAGTATCTTTTCGTTCTCGTTTGTCATGTTGCTTTTTACGTTGATCGAAGTTCGAAACTCGAAAGCAGCGAGGTTCCGATGCCCTGCTTTTACCTACACGGGTTTGGACGCTTTGGTAGAGTACGTTGTTACATGCACATGCACAAATAATATCCATATATGGAAAATAATGGTATCAATCTAAACCGTCTAAATCGCAACATCGATTACGGATTTATCACATAAAAAAATTAAAACTTAATAGACTATCCCCACATTCACTTTAGTGACCATAAAATCAACGAAATTCCTAACTTCCAAAAACCCAGAAACTGAATTTAGTGAAGTTTCGATCTATTTGGAGGCCATGCATCTTGTAAGATGGGGCCCACGGTTTGGACAGAGTTGATTCACGTGCGAATCTTGCACGTGTGAAATGGCCCCACGAATGCGTGTGGACGGTCACAATCTACGACACCATCAATGTTCCTCTCGTTATCTTTGGAGGAGACGTCGAGAAGCCTTTCTCATTTTCGAAAAAGGGACGGCAGGCGCGCCCCCTGAAATGATGAAAATGGCCCACTGGTAAGTCTCGGAGTTTGGAGTGTTACCCAGCCTACAAACGTCCATATATGGGCGATAAAAGCTTTGATACTCTGGTAGCATGTTAAATGATACACAGGCTCCTAAACTTACTTAGAAATTGTCCACGTGGCATACAATTAATACAAATTAAGCTCTCCAAACGATGGTCCCAGTTTAGATGTATCATTAACCAAAAGTTACGTTTATTTGATTATCTGACCATCCGGTTGGTACGAACATTGAAAAAATATTGAAGAAAGTGTCCATGAATCAAAGGTTTGGATTGTTCACGCAATCTGGTTTTGAGACCGTTGATTCAGCGATGGCGTATTTCATAACTTGATCGGTTTAAATTTGAGTTAATATTGTCACGTGGACAATTTCCAAGTGCCTGTGTATTGATCGCCATACTCCAACCAGAGTATCAAATAATCTCCGTACAGGGACATTTCACTGAATGGATCGTCAAATCGAACTATCTATCTACCTCTCTTAATAAATATTCTCTGAAGAGTAGTTTTTGGCAACCCCAATCCAACATGGCACCTTCAACATGGCGCCAATGGGACGCCGATTAGCTACTGAACCCGACAGTCGCAACCTCGCTGCTGAAGTGGCGTCACCTCGTTATGTGGGACCCACTACGGTGTATGTGTTGCATCCCCACCGTACTTCCATCTGGAGAGATCATTATATAGCATGAAACAAAGAATGAGGCAGACCCACTGTGTTGCATCGACACCGTACTTTCATCTGGAGAGACCATTATATGGCATGAAACAAAGAATGAGGCAGCCCCAAAGATCGAGTGGGTATTGATAGCTTACCATTAAAATTTTCTCTTGGCTACGTAAGTTTTCTATCAAGCTAATATTTATGTTTCCTTTATTACATGTCTTTATTAAGTTATAAACAAGTTGAATATCAAATAAACATTATGGTGGGCCGGGTCCAGCTATTTTCTGGGCCGGGTCCACTTGAACTTTGAATCTGACTCATTCCTTGGCTCATGCTGTAAAATGCTCTCTAAATGGATGGATGGTGTGGATACAACACATACATCATGATACGCCTGTAGAACGTAGTGACGTCACAAACGTATTAAGTCCCAGTCCGGCACAAATGTATTAAGTCCAGACCGTCCAAATAATGGACCTTCCTGTAGATGTAGGAAAATCCTAACCATTGAGCATCGTGATTTGTTGGTAATAACATATATCCAGTGGGACTCACGATTTGGACGGTTTTGAATGATGGACATATGTGCTACGATTACAGTGACATGTGAATAAGTACGGATCTCCACACTCCGCCAAGGCATCTGAATTTTTTCTTACTTCGCGACCTACCGATGGGTGCGAATTAGATGTTACCCGGTTAACAGCTCAGGGCCTGTTTGGCCGGGCAGATCCCATGGTACCAGGAGGGATGGGATCAATTTTAAGGTAATGTTGGTGGTGTCAGTGGATTGTCTTAAGTTTCATGGGATTGCTTATATCCCGGGACAAGTTCACTGGGTATGTTTGGCACGCCCCGCATATCTCAGGATTTTAAATTCCAATCCGTTCAACCAGGGGATAGGATCAATTTTAAGGTAATGATGATGATGTCAGTGAATTGTCTTAAGATCCATGGGGGCTTATATTCCGGGACAAATTCATCTGTTTGGCTCGTCATGCCTATCCAGGGATATTGCCGATCCCATCCCTCCTAATACCGTGGGATCTGTCCGGCCAAAGAGGCCCTTAGTGGGTGTTACCCCTAGCGTAGAGCCCACCTTGATGATGTGTTATATATCAACGCCGTTCATCCGTTTTTCTATCACATTTTAGAATGGGATACCTAAAATTATAAATATCTAAATCTCAATTGGACAACACCACAAGAAACAGTACCGATTGATTGCTTCACCATTAAAAAAATACAAAGAGCCAAGCATAAGGTTTTTGTAACGTTGACCTGTGGATATATAAAAAATCATCAATGTTACCCGCACGGTAAGGGTAACAGCTACCAATTAGCTGTTGCCCAAGTAACACCTAATCTGTTTCCTTAAAAAGCATTAATGATGGAGAGAGCTTTTGGCCAATACCCAGCTGCCCACACGCTCCAAGGTGCATTTTAGCTGTATCACTCTCTCAGCACTTAAGAGGTTTATGTCTTTTTTTTAAAATGAAATATCAAAAATTTATATTAAAATTTATGAAGTACGGAAAGAAGATTTTGAACAAAAATACTTCTTAATTTTAGGATAAAATAAAAATTAGAAGTATTTTTATCTTTATAAATTCATCGGTGTTAATAGAGGTCTAAATTGATAAGTAAATTTTGTTCAGGCCAAATTAAAAAAAAAGGGTGGATGACCAATTGCATATATTGTAAAAATTTACCCTAATGAGAAAAATTAGCCACCACCATGGCTCGTAAGATCACGCCTACATCCACCTCCTGTGCATTTTAGCAAGACTAACTAGCCAAAGTATATAAGGAGCAAGGATACAGCTGAACTTTCTTTTAACTGGCCATACTAAATTGATGGATTAGATGGCTATGGGCTTTTAATCAGCGCAATCTTTGGTCGGATTGATCCAAGAGGCAGAGCACTGATTGGACGGTCCAGATCCACGTCCTCTCGCCCAAAAAGACGCATAAAGTGAATATAATTTACAAAAGGATCCTAGAGCCACCGACCGACCCATTCTCGTTTTTTTATTTTATGGGAAGATACAGTAAAATTTCCCAAAGTGTAGCCGGCTCTCATTGGTCCTAAACTGCTGGGCCTACTGACAAGTAATCAAAATATTATAAAATGACGAAAGTAATTCTTCGTGGGTCTCACTGCATTATGAGGTGGCTCCTTCCTTCCTGAGCCGCACCAAGTCCATTCGCGAGAGAACAGATTTCTTGGTACACTATCTGATCATGGATGCCCACAAATGCGAGATCCAAACCGCTTATCTGGGTCAAGCTCTGTAGATGCATCATCTAATCTGCTCGTCAGATTATTCACAGGTGTATGTACGAGAAGATTAAAATAACTCGACCAACGGTTCATATCCAAAATGCATGATTAGTTCACCACGTGAACCAGAACCCAGAGAACACCACGGTGGATCCCGCCAAACGAGAGGCTCGGATCCGTGGACGCGGATTGCGTCCTACCCCGCCGGCTCTAGCCACAAAGGGACAATTCTGTAGGCAGGCCCACCTTGATTTATCTGTTTATCTAGGCGGTCCATCCCTTCTCTCGTATCATTTTAAGTGTTGTGCATAAAAATGAGGTAGATCAAAGGCTCAAATGGGCCACACCAAATAATAAACTTAGCTGCAATGCACACAGCGTTAAATGCTCACTTGATTGATAGATCCACCTCATTTTTATCGTACCTTAATGAAATAGGAGGAAGGCGTACGTAAACATACACAGGAGCAGATTGGCTGGTGTACACACAAGTTATATAGCTGGTGTATTCACGTAAACAAGTTCTATGGTCCCATCATGTCGTATGTATTATATTCAAACCGTTCATCCATTTTTCGAGCTCGTTGTAAGGCTTGAGACAAAAAATAAGACACATCTAAAGATAAATGCACCACACTGTGAAAAGCAATGGGAGATAGAACTTTGACCATTGAAACCCTTTTGGGAGTCACGGGAGTTTTGGATCAACGTAAAATTTGTTTTCCCTCTACATAACGGTATTTTTGACCTTATGAACAGATGGGATAACAAATAAATGTTATGGTGGGCCCTAAAAATTTTTTAAGAGTAAAAATCATTATCTCCCCTTCTATTTTTGGTGGTCCATTTAAGCTTTGTGTATGATTCATTTTTTAGCTTAATTTCTAAAAGATCTCAAAAAATTGATGCACGGTGTAGATATAATAAATACATCATTGTATGTCCATATAACTTTGATATCCTTTAAGGGTGTGTTTGGATTCACGTTTTCGTTGTATTGTATTGTTTTTCGGTAATATTCACTTATACAGTGTACGATATTCAGAATACATTCACCTGAAATGGTACATTAACCAATGTTTGGATAGGACATACTATTCTAGCATGTATACAATTTCATGTCAGATCAATGTTTGGAAATGATCGTATAAGGACCACATACTGTATATATATATAGATAATGGTAGTCTGTGTACTATGAAGCGTATTAGTACATGCTCAGACATTCTATCTCCAAAGGGGCCTAGTCTTGTTGTTGATATTAATCCGTACAGTCCACCACGATTTGATCTGTGAGTGATGACCGTTTTACCAGTGTCCCCACTTAGATTCACCGTTTAAATGGTATGGATGTCATATATAATGCCGCAGCGTCTTTATAATCTATTATACCATGCACGTCAATAACTAGGCTCGTCAATATGTGCCTGGATGCATGGTAAACATCTTCTAGGACTGGCAAGACCGTAGGCCCCACATGGCTTACCAGCCATTTGGAAGGATCATGGTCGTTCATTCGTTATCACCCTATTCAATTGAAGTCTCTTACGACATGGATGTCCTTGCCAATGGCACAATTTCACAAAAATTAAATTATCCAGATTGTTCATCGCTATTCCATGGTGAAGATCAAATATCAGTGTAAAAATTTCTACCTAATAGTTCAAAAACATCAACATGTCAATGTCTGATCCGTGTTTCCAACCTCATGTGCCATGGTGAGGAAAGTAGTTGCACAACACAAAACAAATAGACCCCAAACATCATATTTTACCAAAAAATAACTAAAAAAAAAAGTCCTACAAAACATACAAAAAACAAAACGCTGGTTAAACATTTTGTACAGCTGGTTACTAAATATGTTATTCATAAAACATTTTGTAGATGAATGTTTTCATACCTCTAAAACATAAGAAACATAAAGTAGAAACGGCACATTTCGCAAAAGATTTACGGGAGTAGTTTTATATACCTTTCACCAAGAAAGATACATCAAACATGCACAACAGCATATGTGTAATGACTCAAAAAATTTCCTACCAAGACCCGAGTACCACTTCGACTGAAAATCACTTAGGATTAATTCTCTTAGAAATTAAACATAGTTAACTAGCGCTAAGTTAGACTGGCTGTGAAATTAGTACTGTTCGCTTTAAATACGTTCTGCAAGACTTAAAACTTGCAGAATCAATGTTGAATCATGCTAAATGAGTGTATGATTTCCTGCATGTATTGCATTTACATTCAAGTTGTATTTCATGATTGCTCATATGAATGCAGGATATGAATCATATGCTAGTTATTAGCTTTTTATGCGAATGGGGCTGTACTACAGTCCAGGTAATCGGAAAACGTTCCGTAATTAGTGGTTGAGGTTGTCTTCGCCACACGGGATGAGTTTAGTGAATCTGAGTCGTGCTTGAGGTGTTCGACAATGGTCAGGCCACACGGAGTGCTTATGCATTCCATGTCGTTCAACTCAATGTGCGCTTGGCCTAGTTGAGCTTATCAACTGACCCGATTGACCGATATTTGTTCACCATGTTTGGTCACCACTGTTTGAATCTAAGGCACTGAGCTTACCAGTGAAACTCCCGTTAACCATGGTACTAAGATCCCCTAAGACTCATGAGCCGGGTATGGTGGTATAGGACACCGTGGTCGTGCTGTCGGCCTACGTTGAGGCCACAAACCTCCCTGTAGTGACTAGTGAGCACCCTACTTTATGCAGATTATGGTGGTATGGGACATTATATTCTTGTTGTCGGCCTACACTGATTGGTGACGAGTCTTCTATATTGACCTTGAGTTTATCCTGACAGTGCATAGGGGCGACGAGTCTTGTTGTAGTCTTAAGGATATAAGTAGGCCTGTATTGATAAGGTGATGGGAGAGTGGTGGAACGATTGAGCCAACATCCCTGGTAGCCCTTGCAGCGGCCTAGAACCATAATATCGTATGAGAATCCTTGGACTGACGACCCTAGAATGGATCGATGTTAGGAAATGATACAAGAGAGGTGTTTTAGCTTCCCAATCCAGATATATGAAAAAGACTAATAAGAACTTGGTAAGCATATTCATAACACCGCATTGCATGTGCTAACGGGGTTGGTGATAGAGCACTGAGGAAGTGAGTCATGCCGCGACCGTTAGATGATGTCGCAGAGAGGATTGTGGTGAGGGCATGCATCATTCTTCATATCATCCTTACATTAACAAGAGATCTAGGACCTGTGTGATTGTACTGCCTTATCATTACTGCTTAATTGGATTGATAACATGTTAATCTCTGCTATATAGTACCACTGAGTTGATCACTCACTCCCACGTTCTGGGACGGTGTTTAAACACCAACCAGATCCTGACTTAGCTGCAGGAGATGGCGATGCTTGCGAGGCGGAGCCAGACTTCGACGAGGACGAGGAGGCGTTCTCTTACATGCAGTTCTCAGGCGGATTCATGTGAGCCTTGTCTTGACCAACGGGGATTATTTTTGGGTTATGTATTGGATAATTTTGAACAGTTGATATATGTATTTTTGAGACACAGATGTATATATTGCCTTGGGCAAAACACGCATCATTTGGAGATTTATTTTGAATTATATATATGTATTTAAGTCTTCCGCTTATATTTCCTCAATATCCCTGAATCATATCTGCTAATCTGTCTTGATCTATTTCATGTTTTATGCATTAACACATACAACATACAATCATCATCAAATATGTTACATAAGTGATGTTTTGAAATTCGGGAGCTGAGTTATGCTCAACCCTCGAATTTCAGGGCGTTACAATATGTATGTAATCTGTGAATATTCGGGTAATTTCTACTTACTGTTTCCAGAATGAAACAGAAAAACACCTCAATAACCACCAAGTTTTTGTAATACACGGCATATCCACTTAATAGAAGATGATTTGTCGGGACAGACACCACTTTTATATGGCATTCCGGAAACGAAAAGCTATGATGCACCCATCCTTTCCACATTTTCACCATGCAGTTGAATGTTAATCCAAAACCGGTTATGATGCCCCACCGTCGTCCGTAAATACTGACCAGATGGGTAGTAGATTGTATACGGTCACGGTGTCTACACCTGACCGTATAGAAGTAGAACTCGATCACTGTTTATGCTCGTTGGATGAATCCATGGCTGATTTCTAGAGGAGTCATGTACATACCTGAATGAAGTGCTCTGCACAGTAGGACTGAGAAGCACCTGCCACCCGCTTTAGGAAGAGGAAGATGGCAGCAAGGTACTGTACACGTTGAAGATGTAGTCTATCTAAGAGAGGTGAAAATCTGAGTTCATATCGGACATGCAAAGTCACCAAGATGATTTTCGGATATGAAGGAGTATACAAATGAAGTTCTCCAGACGGATTGCTTGAAATGGCTACAAACCGCCTTATTTTGGTCTTCAATACACTCTAGCGCGGAGACATGTTTGAGACTGAAAAGCCATCAATGTTGTGCAATCCCATCGATGTATTAAAGTGGTTCTCGGACGTATTCGCACGCGTGGAATGCGTCATACGTCCGTTCGTATCCAAACGCGGGACATGTCCCATTAACACCCTTAATACGATACAATACACCCATAAACACGAATCCAAACACACCCTAAACCATTTATACAATTGGATGGTCTTCACACAATACACGTACCTCCACCAACTATATAGCTGATACACCAGCCAATCCGCTTCCACAAATAAATCACGGCTGACCACGTGGGATACGGATTGCGTCCTACCCCTATCCGCACAGTAATCCGTCCGGACAGGGCTCTGTGGGGCCCACCGTTATGTAAGTGCTTTATCCACACCATTCATCGCTTTTCTCAGATCATTTTAAGGTCTGTATGTAAATTTGAAGCAGGTCCACAATTCTAATGGACCACACCAAAGGAAGCTGCAGTGATAATGACACTTACTGTTGAAACCTTTCTAAGGGCCACCGTGATGTTTTTTATCATCCAACCTATTAATAAGGTCATGTAGACTTGGATGAAGTGAAAAAACAAATATTAGCTTGATCCGAAACTTCTCGAGCTCCCAAGAAGTTTTTAATGGTGGACATTAAATCCCCACTTTGTGGTCCACTTAAGCCCTGTACTTTGCTTAGTGTTTGGATCATGCCTTAAAATGATCTGAGAAAAGAAATTAACGGCTTGGATAAAATACTTACATCACGGTGGGCCCCACAGAGCTTTGCCTGAACGGATTACCATCCCGGCAGGGGTAGGATGCAATCTGTGTCCAACTGCATAACTGTGTGTGTCCTACTGAAAGCGGATTGCTGACATACCACACAATAGGTATATAGCTGTTGTAGGTACATGTTGTGCAAACACAACACTGATGCGGTCTCCAAGTTATATGAATAGTTCAAAGGATGTTAAAGTTATATGACCCTATTTATTATATTTATACTGTTCATATATTTTTAGAAATCTTTTTAGAGCATTATCCAAAAAAATGAATCATATCAAAAAATCATCTGGACCACACCATAAGTAATAGAGAAGATAATGATTTTCACCCTTAAACAATTTGTAGAGCTCACCGTAATGTTTATTTTACATCCAATCGGGAAAAATAAATTTTATGTTGATCTAAAACTTCTATGACCCCAAAAAGGGTTTCAATAGTAGATGTTCAATTCCCTCCAATTTTTACCGTGTGGTCCACTTGATAGTTAGACCTGTCTTATTTTTCATCTCAAGCCTTAAGATGAGATCTTAAGGGTTCAGATATAACACATACCTTGTGATCAGACCCAGTACAGCAGCTATATAGCTGGTGTGAGGTAAACCAGCCAATCCACTTTCCTACCCTCCAGTCTCTAGCCCTGGACGGGCGGCTCAGTAGGCAGGCATATGGTTTTACCCACGGCGTCCAACTCTCATCTCGGATTATTTTAAGATACGTGCACTCACAAAATAATAAGCTTGGGTTGCGTAAAATTAGAAAGCATTGAATGTTAATTTACAGTGTGAAATGATCTGGGAGGAAGAATGGATGGTGTGGATAAACCGACGCATCAAAGTGGGCCCGCCCGCTAGAGACGGACGAGGAAGGACGGCATCCGCGTCCTCAAAGGGGAAGCGGATTGGCTGGTGTACCTCACGTTAGCTATATAGCTGCAGGTACGTGTCGTCCGAAGACGAGGACCGACGCTCCTCGAGCTCGAGTTGTACGAACGGTTCAAAGGAGATCAACGGTACATTGCCCTAATGTGATGTATTTATTATATCTGTACCATTCATTTATTTTTAAAGATTATTTTAGACATTATTCAAAAAAATGAATCATATTCAAAGATAATGATTTTCACCCTTAAACAATTCGTAGGGCCCACAAAAACGTTTATTTTCCATACGACCTGCTCATAAGGTCATATAGAGGGTCAAGATAACAAACAAATTTCATATTGATTCAAAACTTCTGTCACCTCAAGAAGGGTTTGAATGGTATACTTTTTACAGTGTGGTCCATATAATAGTTAGATCTGTCTTATTTTTCATCTAAGCAGATGAGCTCGTCATATGGATGGACGGTTTGGATATAACACATAACTCATGACCGGACTCACATAATTTGCTAACGTCGATGCAGCATTTATATAGCCTGTGTCGATGCAGCAGTTATATAGCTACCTGGTGTGAGGCACACGAGCCAATCCGCTTCCCCGTACGTGTTAGCGGTGACTATCAGTAAATGCACTCATGCGGGTCCAATTCACATTACTCCCCCTCTTTGCTTGCATGCATACCGAGGGACGCAGATTGGCCGGATCTCCTGGCTTCCGCTGCCATTAGCTCTGCAGGGCCCACTCACGTTTCACCGGTTGCTTTTAGGACATCATCCGAAATACGAGGCAGATACAAAGTTCCAATGGAACACAGAACTGTAAACAGTGGGAATTGAATGCTGGCCGTTGAGAACTTCTGGGGCCCAGAAGATTTGGATCAAGCTGATACCTGTGTTTTCTATTTTTCCGGGTTAGAGTCACCTTATTAAGGGGTTGGATGACATATAAACATTACGGTGGGCTCTTTATGGCTACTATTTTCCATTGTGGGGTACACCTGAGCTTTGGACTCGCTTCATATTTGTTCTCATGTCCTAAAATCAACCGGCCAAACAGTTGGAAGGAACGGATACAACACATACATAATGGTGGGCCCCAGAGAGTTTAGTGCTATAGGAATCCCATGGAGCCGGGGACTGCAGGCAATCGGCGTCCATCCAGGGGTTATTCAATAGGATATGTGGGGAGGGGACTCCAGCCGTTGGGGTTTCAATGATCAAAACCATCGTTTATAAGATGCGCCTCATCATGGACAGGGGATCTCCAACAAGACTCATCAGATTAGATTCATTTGATAATTCCCATCGTATAAATGGTTTAGATTCAAAGACGACCCTAGATCCAAGCCCTAAACTCTCCGGGTGCATTTGATACTATTCCAGCGAACCTCTCTCAAAACAGCCGGTTCGAAAACCGTGAGAAATGGAATCGCACGAGTAGCAAAAGGAAAATGGGCCAAAATAAGAACGAGAAAGCCGAGAAGCATCTCAACGGCTCTTTTTGAAAATCCGGCAAAACCATGCGTGTGATGAGAAACCAGAGGCAGAGAGAGAGAGAGAGAGAGGCAGGAAGAAGGATCGATCTCCGAGAACAATTAAAAATTGAAAAAAGAAAAACATATGAGATGTTTACGAGGTCCGGTTCAGTAGCCCGCGGACCACTAGCCCTTTTTCTTTATAATATAACGTACATGATACAACAGATATATAGTAATCGTTTCTTTTTTAAGCCTTTATACGCTTTTTAGTAGTACAACGCACTCCCCAACTCTTCCTGTACCCGCAGCAGGGCAAACGCCTCAACTCCCTTTTTTTTAAAAATAAAAATAAATTAAAAAAAAATCTCCCTTTCCGGTATCTGGTTTTCCGTTCGTCGGAAAACTACCTTTCATGACCGAGAAACATACTCTGCCAACTTCCCTATCTTCTCAACCAGCTCTGGCGACAGTTTCTTTGCCGGTTTCCGTTCCTTTTCCGGGCGGAAATCGAACCCTAACGCCTCGGAAACCTCCTCCGAGCTCCAACCCGCTCTCCTCAGCGTGTCGGAAAACCGGTCCGCCCTCAAAAGCAGAAAGTCCAAAACCGCCTGACTGTCCACCAAAGCCACCTCCTCTTCAAGGAACCCAGAGGCTGACACGTGCACAATCTCCTCTACCTCCGATTCCTCCCACCCGCCTTCCTTCAACACGGACCCGATCCGCTCCAGATACCCTTCCACCCATCTCGGCAGCTTCGGCTGGAATACCGGCCGAGGAATCTCGAACAGACGCTCCGGCGATGACGACGAATTCCGCCTCCGCCGGTCGCCGGCAGCATCGCTCCAGAACTCGATCCACCGCGGCGTCTTCCCGCCATTGCCGACGGAATCCAGGCTCCTCCTAGAGAAATTCGCTATCGGCCCCGCCGATTTCTCCGATACGGACCTCTGCCGCCGGAGGCAGAGATCGGAAGAGCTACGGAAGACGGATTCCCTCTCGAAGAAATCCGCAAGATCGAGCCCGCAGCAAAAGATCCGGCTTTCGTCGAGGAAGAAGATCGGGTTTCCAGCGAGAGAGGGATTGCAGGGAATGTAGCAGCGATTGAAGAGTGGAATTAGCAGAGGAGCTCTCCTGAGAGCGACACGGGCGATACGGAGAGCGCGTTCGGGATCGGACGGCCGTGGGCCCCACGATTTGGTCCAGAAAGCGTTCCGGGCGATCTGAAGGGAAATGGCGGCAATCGGGACGTCGAGCGAAGCGCGGAGATGGTGGCGGGAGCGCCAGTCAGGGAAGCCGGGGCCGACGGGGAGGCCGGCGGAGAGGACAGCTCGGAGATCGGGAGGGAAGGCGAAGTTGAATTCGGCCTCTGCACGGGCGAATTCGGCGTCGGAGAGGCCTGGATCGACGGTGATGCCGGAGTTTCGGAGGTGGGAGATGACCTTTTCGGAGAGGGAGGAGAAGGAGAGGAGGCCTTTTCTGATGGGAAGGGAGGAATTGGTGGTGGCTGCACGTGCGGAGAGGCGCCGGAGGCCCGCTATGTGGGCCGGGTTCAAGCCCGCCATCGGACGGTCCACGTCGACCATGATGGTTGTGGTTGAGTGTTGGGAGGACGGTTGATGATGGAATGTAGGCCGTGGATATTTATCCTCTTCTCTTCTTGCGTACGTGCGTGAGTTTTGATGGGTTTTTGAAGGTGGAAGAACGAAAGGGAGAGAGGCGTTGGAGATTTTTTCAGTCCCTTTTGCTACTTTGCTTGTGAAGAAAGGAGGATTTATAGCTGTTCATATGGAAGATGGGGCCCACCTGAGATTTTGCTCTCTCTCTCTCTCTCTCTCCCCCCTGAGGAATTATTAATATATGATATGATCCTCGACCCGAGGATGTAGATAGTAATTTTGAAGTTTCAGTGAGGCCCTCTCTGCTCACTGATCCATTTTGTCGCGCCCACCTTTGATGGACCATTAATTAAAGATCTCAAATATTGTCAGATCTTACCCGTCCATTATTTTCATTTTCTTTCTTTCTTTCTTTCTTTTCCTTTTTTATTTTTTATAACTGTCTATTCGCAGAGGGCCCAAATCCAAAGTCCTAGGATTGTTCCATTGAAAAGATCATGTTCCGTCCAAGGTGGGTCCCATCAGAGCTACTGTCTGGATCGGATCACCTGAAGAGGGATCCATGCCTCTCCTGGGGAATGGTGTCATTCGTATCATACAGTGCTTGGCCAGAAGGTTGTGCAGGGACGTTTGTCTTTTCAGTTTGTCCCAGTGGGACCAATGTTTCAGTGATCCAAACCGTTAATATGATGGATCTCACCGAAGAATGATGATCCGAAAAGGAAACTATCTGGAATATCCTACATATGTTAATATCTGGCCCTTTCCCTGGTTGAATGTGTACCGTTGCAGTGTTTTCTCTTAAACGGACCACTATCGAATGGTGAGGATCTTTCCAGTCCAGGGGCTTTCAGGGCATGGGTCTGGTAGGGCTGATACCACATTGACGTCTTATAACGGATCCCATTTGCCACCCTTTGAAAACTACGAACCGAAAATGTAGTGTGCTGTACAAACTTTCGGCCTCTGCATTGTGCAATACCTCTTTTGGAGGCATTGTAAGCGGCGAGAATATCCGTGCGAAGGAGAGGCTACTGTTATACGGTGGTAACTTTACTTGATTGAATGCGAATCTCGTATTGGTAGTCCGACACATCAGTGGGTCCCATTGCGGCCCACACCCAATTTTGAATTTTGAGTACAAACACATGCAAGCATGGCCTGTGGGTCCCACAGCTCAAGTTTCAACAAGTGTATCTTCTGTAGTCACGCAGAGTACCTTCCTAATGGGCGCCACGCCACCAAAAGAGATCCAGAATCCAGTGGTTGATATGGTGGGACCCCATATATCTGGGACCCATGCATGTCCCATCACTCACACATAGTTCGATCGTTCACAAGCTGGAGTGAAAGGAGACAAGTGATTCGGTGGTCTACCATTTTCCCCAATTTTCAAGGAGATTAGTTTGGTAGTTTGCCAGACCACGTGAAATAATCTTCTGCGCCCATCTTCACCGGACATATGAGGTTGTAGAGTTATTTAAACCATTATGGATAAGGAGCAGATGCATACGTATAAAATGGAAGGATAAAATGAAAATGGCTGACAGTTTTGAAGTTTATTTAGAGTCGACCGCAGGCAGATGCTGTTAAATGGCCCTTTCACATCGCTCCTAAAATGTGAACCGTCAGATTAGGACAGTTTACCAATTAAAGTAGTCCAGCCACGTACCATTATTTTCTATTAGTTGGGTGCTTTATAGTAGACGGCTGCGTACTCATGAGCATACGCATCTTTTATTTTGCCTTTACCATCGAGGAGTTATTGTACGCAGAACGATTGTACGTCATCCAAGCTAATAGTGGGGCTTACCTTTTATAGATCCAATCCGTTGATGCTATTGGCCCCACTGCTGATGGTCCACGCACCAAAAATCTTCCACACTGAAAAGTTAGGTGGCCAACAAAGAAACGGTTAAAGAGGAAATAATCAACGGTTCCTATTCAACCAAACGGATTGGCCATCCATGACGCATCCCATCATGTCAACGTTTAGGATCACAGAGAAACGGGCCCCACACATACAAACTCAAAGCTAGAGCCTTCGTCGTGGAAAGTCTCCTGGCTCGGGCATTGTAAAACAAACCACGAGTGTAAAGTAGGCACCGGCGGGCCGGCATTCTCTCTGCCTCTTTAAACTGGATTCACATGGAGGTGTCGTCGCCACAGCTCATGTGCGACGCACGTGACAAACGGTAAGAAACATATTCGAGCAACATGGCCTGAAGACAAAACAGCCGGAAGACTTCTACTTCCATGCAACGTTTCGAAAAAAAACGGTGCTATGACTTTGTAACGGTCCACTGGCCTCATTGATAAACCGCAAAGGTCGAGCCCATATGTAAATAAATAATGGTCCTTTAACGGTAACTGACGTTGGATTCCCTAACTCTACGCTACAAGCCATTATTTTGAAAACTAGTAGCTGTTGTTTAAGAGTATTTTTTTCAGTTTTCACTGAGTAACCTCTCCTGTTATAACGGATCTTATAATATTTCATGAGTATTCGTATTTTTGGGAAGATAGATAGGGGACCACCTCTTTTTATTAAGAATAGAAGTAAATCTTGGATACACTTGTAGAAGGTGATGGATGATCCAAATCATGGGTCCCATTGGGTCCCTCCTCATGTGGCAGTGGGACCCACATGCGCTAGCTTAAGTAGTCTTTTATTACTTACATGTGTGGGGCTAATTTGATCTTTTGGCTAAGGGGTTGTTTGGATCCTATAAACTTATTAAGTTATAATCTGATTATAGGTATAAAGTATTTACATATGATTCTATTTGGCTTGGTGTTGTAATCTTATTATAGGAAAATAGTTACTTGTGTTTGGATAACTAAAAATATGTTTGCACGTAAAATATGTTTGCAATTGTAATTAAGTATTCACTCATATTAGAACTTGGAGTGGTAAATGTTTTAAAAATAATCAAATGACATATACAATTTTATGTAAGATAGATCATTAGGATAAGCTCAACTCAATAAAGTCTATTATCAATTTTTACGGTAAACAAATCATTTTGTGGATCACATAAGTAGGCCAACTAATTCAAACACGGCACAAATGTTTCATGACATTCCAACGAGTGAGAAGTTCCATCCCTAGCAATAATAACAAAAAGAGAAAGAAGAGATGCTTGTCGCTCTCTCTCTCTCTCTCTCTTTTATTCTCTTCTTATTTTTTTTTGTTGTTTTGGGTTCTTGTTACCGTTAGAAGATGATATGCAACTCTTAGAAATTTTTCAAAAATTATAATTGTTGTCTAAAATTTCTTTACTTGCAATGTGAAATATGATTTTTTCTCATGTTTTAGATTACATTTATAAGTTATAATCAGATTACAACCTACAATCTGATTACAATCAAATATACCCATTCAAATGGCCCTTGTGATCTGATTATTTATAAACAGATTCCTACTTAAGGACTTCACAGGCATCCAAACGATTGCTAAGAAAACTAAAAGGATAGAAAAGTCTTTTTTGTTTGGACAAAATTTTAGTAAAACATTAGGATTTTCTTTCTTAAAGGAAAAAAATGAAAAAAAATAAAAAATAAAAAGAAGAGAGAATATATTGTAGAAAATGAAAAATAAAAACCTTCTACCACCAAAATCTTTGCATAAGAATTCATCCACAACAACGTCTTATTCGATTGTTTTCTCTAATGTGTAGGGGATCTTTTACAATATCTACTTGGTGAGATATTTATTTCTTGCATGTTGCTTGTAATCTATTTTTAATTATGTACTCTGGGTATTTAAGAGATGTCTGTTAAAAATTATACTTTCATTATTTCTCTTATAATGGATTTGTGCCAGAGGATTTTCCATGTAAAAAATATGCCAATTGTACCATACATGTTTGATGATTTACTCATGTTGAAGCTGATTATCATCCATTAAATCTTTTATATTTTTAATTTCATTGATTTGCACATAGAAAAGAAATGTGTATGATTTTCCTACAGTTTAGATATATCATGAATCAAACATTACTTTTATTTCATTATTTGAAGTTTATTGGACAATTTAAAAAATGAAAAATACTCAATGGTTCCCTTTCTACAAACAAGTGGCCACTAATCAGAATTTAGGTTGCTTAATCTTTATGATTTTGAGATAGTGTGGGGTCATAGATTATTTGGTTTAATTTGAGCTAGTATATATAAAGTGTACAATTTTTAAGTACATGCCTACCAAACACCTATGCACTACAAAACATGAAATACTTCCTTCATGGGTAGGATTTTGTTTGCCTAACCTGAGTAGGCATGCAGACGTCCTGACTTGCCCTAATTGAGAGCTAAATGAGAGGAATATGCTTGAGACTCTATAAGGTGTACCCCTACATTTTCTCTGCGGATCCTAAACATCAGTCCAATTAAAGACTGAGGTGGGCCACAAATCATACAAAATGGTGTAAAATGATACCTAAAACCTATAAATTAATGTGGTTTGATCGATTTAGGTGAGTTCTGAAAAATCTTGATTTATGGGGTGTCTGTCTGTCTGTCTGTCTGTCTGTCGTGGTGGGGCGGGTGAGATGAATAAATTGGATGACACATATGCAACAAGATGGCCCCAGACATAATTCGAATGATTTTTATGGTGGAACTTCCCATCTCAACTATTTCCATGATGTACCCACATGAGATTATGAATCAGCTTGACTTTTAGACCCCCATCCACATCACTGGGAAGTCACTGCCTCCATCCTCCTACGAAAGTCGCACACGTGCTTTCGTTTTTGAATCGTGACACTTCATCCTCTTTAGATGTAGCACATACATCATGACCATGGTACTATACCAATTGTCGGCAACATAGCTCCAAAATCACATTGATCAACCAATCATAACCATTCAATTGGTGGCCATCAAAATGGATATTAAAAGTATAATACCGAGTACTCCAAAATGGCAAAATGCTATGGTTATATCATCTTCTGATTACAATTTTTGGGCTATCTTCAATCCACAATTCAGAAATGTCGTATGGTCTAGATTTCCGACATCTATCCCATGTGTGATTTGAAAGAGTCATGAACTATCATAGGAATCTGGTCCATTATATACAGCACGCATCGGGGACATATAAAATGATAGAAATTTGCATGGTCGTCGCTCTGCTAGAAAATGTATTTTAAGGTAAGTAGCACATGATCCTGGTTTTCTTAATATCAGTGCTTTGAATTTAAATTCTAGGAATTGGGGCTTGGGCTGATTGACTTGGGGAAGGCTAACATGGTTGTTGAATTTTGTTCCTCTTCATAGAAAACAATATTAAAGATCTACATATAATCATTTGGTTGCTAAGATCAGGAAGAAAATGGCTTAGATTTGTTCATGAGATATAATTAATTTTCTACTCCTTCCCAGCCGTAGAACTCGAGCAAACATGAGATAATGATGTGTAGAAATCTAGAGGTGGATTGTCTGAAATCCTTGGGCCACAACTAGCAAGTGTACTTCAAGATGTTAGGGGCCACAAAGGTCATGACATGGCTCCCAAAGGTTGCATAAAGATGGTGCAAAGGGTGCACCATGGGACCCTAAACGGATCACACATCAATGTCTATCTTGTTAGAGTGGACGTAGGCTGATGCCTGCCCAACCACCATCCATGAATGGTCCGTATAGACAACCTTTTCTGGCATAGTTTTAAAACTCAGTAACTCAACTCAGAACAACCTTTTTTTGCAGAGTTCTATAACTCAGTAACTCAACTCGGAAGAACCTTTTTTGTAGAGTTCTAAAACTCAGTAACTCAACTTGGAACTTGGGCGAGTCAACTTGATTTGTCTAGGTGTTTGGCCTAATTTCAAATCTACAAGGCATAGCAATAGACTTCATCAACTTAGATGACTCTCCCTTGACTCGGTTAACTCGAAGTGAGTTACTGGGTTAACTTTAGATACGGATGAAAGTTAGTCTAATCCCTCATCCAAGTGGGACACACACAAAGGATGGGCTGGATTTGTGAACCACATCTCAGTGGGCCCAATAAATTATTATAAATATTTTAATGGGGAGTAACCCCTCTCAACTGCTTTATGTTGTGTGGCCCTAAAAGTCATAGATTGACTTGATTTTTAAGCCCGTGGCCCACCATGGAATGGTACATCTGTCTGATGGGGTAGATGTTTGACAAACATCACAGGCCCACACCGACCTCATAGTGTGTGTGTGTGTGTGTGTGTGTGTGTGTGTAAAACACATGTACTTCCAACTTGATTACTAATCAAAAACTCATCTTGGTTTTTGAGTCAACTCAACTCGGTTGAACATCGAGTCAAGTTTGAGTTTGACTTTCTAACAAGGAGTTCAGTGATTATTAGCACCAAGATTTCTATAGGTTTCAATAGCATTTAACCTATCATTTCAATCAATAAACTTCATTAAATTGTGTAAGCCCAATTGGGTCCCTTCTTGTCCTAATAACCATTCAATAACAATCATTCCAATCAATCCGAATGGTTGAGATGCGTTGAAAAGTGATATGGTCATGATTTAATGTTACAATTAAACAATGTTGGTGTCGATATAAAAAGGAAACCGCGTGCTTAAAGGAATAAAATGGTCGCATATAATAGAGACCTGCCTAAGTCAGGTATAATCTATTTTATATGCTCATGGATTAAGCCATGAATTAAGATAATAGAAGAGGGATACACCACCCATGTGCTCTTCCAATACTAAAACACTTGTAAAAGTAAGTCTTTTTCCTTAGCTTAGGGTTGTTAGATCTTAGATTTTATCACCATCGAATAATGGATGCTTAAAAGCCTATAAAAGTGCTTAACAGAGTATCATTGCTTCATTATAGATCAATATAAAAATCAATATGAATGCTTATTGCACTTGCCTCACACATGGAAATGAGGCTTACATTGGTGCAATTAGAACCATGTCGCAATCTCAACCGTATAGATGCCGTAGCTGAAAAGTCAGGCATATGAGATCTATTAGATCAATGGCCATGGAGCCCTCTTGATCCTGACCAATGATAGCAGAG
Source organism: Magnolia kwangsiensis (assembly GCA_037074715.1). Classification (NCBI taxonomy): domain Eukaryota; kingdom Viridiplantae; phylum Streptophyta; class Magnoliopsida; order Magnoliales; family Magnoliaceae; genus Magnolia; species Magnolia kwangsiensis. Next base: position 20,033,018 of record CM073572.1, read on the forward strand.
ACCCAAGTAATTCCTACAATGGTTTGCTAATCCAAGCCTTTTGAAATTATTTTCAATGCTATTGTTATTATAAATAGTATTAGTTTATCTAAAACTTGTTTTTAACCGTTTAAATCAAAGGTTAATGTGGATTAGCGTTTTCAAAGTGTGAGGGAGAGGGAAACGTTGCACTATGGGGTATTGAAGATCCTACCATTAGGATGGTGGATTGGAGTTTATATTGTAAAAAATCACAAGAAATCATCATCAGGTGGGCCACATGAACGAAATAAATGAATATTAAGAGAAACTGACCGTTGGTTCAAATTCCTGGTACTGATTATATTTACATTTTTGGATGGACTCCATCCAAAGAGGATCATCGACGAGTGGGTCCTATGTTTTGCGCATGTGAATTGGCTTTTAAAAGTGCACATTTCACAAAAAAGGTAGTGGTGGTGGTGATGGACGGTGATGATTTTTTGATGGTTCAAACGACCGTTGTCCCATAGAGAGGAATATGGGTGGGGGGAGATTGAGCAATCATGCAATTCCTTGTTGATAGAGATGCTATATATGCTTTACACGCCATTAATCAATTGATTCTATTCGTGTGATGGCCTACTTTCCATTTGATTATTATGGCCAGAGAGACCCTCGAACCGAGGCCGTGGAGTGTACTCTGGTTTTCGTTTCCGACAAGTGGAGCCCATGGTTAGGTAATCCAGACCATTGGTCTATTGATTGCCACCTTGGATTGACTATGCCGTAAAAATCAACGATATTGAAAGATCCTAGCCACCAATTTTGCTTGAGCAGTTGGGACCGTTGTGTATTTCTCTTCTCAACCGTCTATTTGTAGGCCACAAATCAAAGGGTTAAGAACTTGCGATTGTTCTATGTATAAGATTTTTGGATCACAGTCCAACTATAGTTGTTTGCGACAGACCAGTGACTATAGATTGCAGAAAGATGGGACCCACTTGTCAGAAATTAACACCGAGTATATGGTGCAAATACTCGTGTGGAGGATCCTATGATTCCTCATCACCTAAAGCCACTAGCCAGACAAACGTTCATCTTACCTCTCTCTAGATGAGGCTAGGTCTCTCTCTCCCTCGATTTTGGTAAAGTACATACTACAAAGAATCTCCATAGGGTGAGTTATTTGTTGCGCTGGCAGAGATGATGTTCGATACGCAGGCACCCTAAAATTGTACACACGGTATGTGTTATCTCCAACTAAACCGACTAGATTGTGGAACTCACTGTTGCTAATTCACAATCACAAAATCAGATCAATTGAGAAATCCTAACCACTGATTAATGAACACTTACCATTGGATGATTTTCACTTTTAACCTTCAATAAATGTCTACAAATCCAATATTCAGATAATCAAATAAGCATAATTTCTGGTACATGATACATCTCAACTGGGATCCACAATTTGGACACTTTAATTTCACCTACTTATATGCCATAAACGAAATTGCTGAGTGCTTTCTAAGTGCCTGCGTATCATCCATCACATTCCATCAGAGTAACAAAGTTTCTCTCTTTTTATAAAGCGCCGCATTAAGAAGGCAAGCGGGGAGTTAAAAATGCACACGTGTGCATTGAAATTTATGTTTAGGTATTGGCGTATCCGGGGCGTATCCGAACCCGACACTTTTAAAAGTGTAAAAGCCAGGGTCCCGTATCCGGGTATCATAGTTAAATACAAAAGGAAATGCTAACCTTACAGCAAAATCCACACACCCTTTGTATTTTCGGTTAGAAAACATGGGCACTTGATTTTTAAGATTTTAGTAAAGTATACTAAAGAAGATCAGAGCTTCAGCTAAAGATGCACTCGTGTGCTCAGTAATTTATTATTTCTTACTCATTTGGAAGTTCCAGTTAGTAATTTAAGCCTGAGTTATAATCTAATTATCTAACTGCCAGCTTCTTTTGTCTGAGGGGATGTGGACGCTGAGTGCGAATCCGGATGGATTCCTACGGCTAATAAGATTCTCACGGTGGATAATTTGAAGAAGCACCTTTGCCGAATATGTGTTTTATGAACACTATCTCATTTGTGGTATGAGTTAAGAAGGGCACTTGTACCACCAATTTTGTGGGGTTTTCGGCTCAAGACGCGTAAAATAATATTCAGAAGTAAATCAAATCTTTGACTTCATTAAGCTAAGTTGAGGTCTGTAATATATTAGGCTGGTGTTTTGAAAAATCAATGCGTATACTAAAATCATGGGCCACATGGATGAAATATGGACAATTAATGTTGTAGATCATGATGGTCAAATGTCTTTGGTGGACAAGTTATTGTTCTTAGTTAATTAATGGTGTCATCTTAAACACGGTGAGTATGAGTCGTGCAAATGATTGATTCCTCATGTTATCCTTGAGAATTTGAGATTTGACACATGATTATTGACTAAGGAGAGTCATGGTCCATGGTTCTTAGTGATCTGATGTACCGTGATCATTACATATACTTAGGATATGCTAATAAGGATTGGATTATAAGATGTACGGGCATTATGTGTCAAAGGAGTGACTAATGGCAAAATGGATAGTCTCCATTATAAGGACTAACTATTGTTTCCATGCCTTTTCTCTTACCTCCCGTAGGAATATGTGTACCATGGATATATAATTCAAAAGGTGGACCTTTGGGCACTTATATTAGTAGGATCAAGATTAAGTTACTAGATTGAGAGGCCCTTTAGCCTAAACCATGATCAATTAGTTATAAGAACCCGATGATACATGAAAGATGATAAATCCTAACACTTGAGTAGGTATAATGGTCACAATTTTGATTGGTTGGCTTTGACTCCTTACGAGGTCCGTGAAAGAACTATTAAAGTAAATGTAATAGGATACTTTCACAAGGAGTTATTAATTCTTGCATGGCACAAATGGTTCACTGGATTTACCTAAGAATAAGTGTATGTTTCTATTTCTAATTAAATTATTGTATACTATGTTCAACATTTAAAAAGTTTTTAACAGTTTTTTTCTAAGTTTTTAAAATGATGATATTTTATTTTAATCATTGAAATGTCATCGATCTCACTTGATGATAATCTTATAGTTTAGATCTGATAGTCCACTATTTGATCAATATGAGATATAAATATTTGGTGGATGGTTATGGCAGTAGAAAGATTAAATCATAAGTAGATATATAGATAGGGTATTTAACAAACTTTCTTCATAGTAAGATATACTTAAGCTTGTAGGGTGGTGGAATAACATACTTGACGTACCACTGAAACTCTAAATCCTCTTTATATATGATCACATCCTAAGGAGAGGGGTGCAACTAGAGAGCCCTAACATTCACCCTTTGGGCGTCACTTAGAGAGAAAACAGAGAATGCCTTGCAAGAGTTCTCTCATCTCAATCTCTACACATTTTAGTGATTGTGTATGGTCTTGTGTGGATGATATATGTCTCCCATGGTCCCTACCAAAGGCATAAATGGTGGCTCTCTAACCTCTTCTACCTGAGAAAAATCAAGGAGAGGCCTCCTGGCGTGGAGGATCAATATTACTAACTTGACGGTTCTCATAGTGACCAATTGTGCAAAGGTAAAAATCTAAACCATCCTTATGTTTGGATTAATTAAAAATCTGGTATGATCAAACCGAGAGATCCTTCAGGACGCCATATCATGATTTTTGTGAAAAACACATTCAATTATACTATACATACATGTGAAAAACCATCATAATCATTACAATTTAATGAGGTTACTCTATTCTAACTCTTTTATAGAAAAGAACTTACACTAAAATACTTAATAGCATGCGTTATATTTATACAAAACTTCTCCCTGAGCACATGTAATCATGAAGCCAAAGATGCTCAATTGAAATCCATTCCACAAAATAATTTGAGAGCAAGCATCATTGTGGCCAAGGTTGTAATGCCAAAGGAATTATTCCTTCAAGGCACAGATAGAGGAGAGGGTCATAACTATCTATGCCATAAAATTGATTGTCAACGGAATGAAAAAGACATGGTAGAATGATAACTATAGAACACAAACCTAATGCAGTCCATTTGTAGAATGATAACCATAGAACACACCCTAATGCAATCCAGTTGTATCTAACATATCATATTGGGCCTAAAAAGATGAATATTATTGTATTGTATTCCAAAATTCTATGAGGATGTCATGCTCTCTTCTTCTTCTTCTTCTTCTTCTTCTTCTTCTTTTCCGTTCACCCTTGGAAGTTGCTTCTAGGGTAGTTTGGGGTCAGGTTGCTGTTTGTGTGTTTGTATTTTGGCAGTCTGGGCATCTTTGTGGGAACAAAGTGACGAGAAAATCGCTTGTTCTTGGCCTAGCCTTGTATTTGTTTCCCCTTTGGTTTCCTTAGCAACTCGATGGCTTGATCATTGCACAACTAGGACTGAAGGGCTTCAATTTTAGCCCAATCGAAAAGCTAAACCTTGACAAAAAGATTTTTTTAAAAAAAATATGCATGGCCTTGTGGTGAACTTACAATAAGCCACTTTATGCGGCTTACACGCAATAGAATGCATTTGAAGCATTTGAATGCACAAATAAACTGAATCAAGTATGTTTAGTCTTAATCACCAGGAAACCATGAACAGTGTCATTACGTACCCCAGCAATCACAATTAGGAAGTGACACTCAAATTGCAGTCACATTTTTTTCAAATCATCATCTAAGCTTTATCCCAATTAATTGGGGTAAGCTAAATGAATCTTGTTCCATCATTCCACTCAATCTTAAGTGTTTTTTTTTTTTTAATCCAACTTCGATGCAACAAAATGGTCAAACTGAATATGGAGCCTGAATTCTAAGGAACTAAGGAATTTCGATTTGGTTAATTGCAATTCAATTCAATGATGCATCCAAACACCCACAAGCAGCAAGCTCAGCTACTTCCTCACATGAGCTTGCACAGTTCTCCATAATTGTCATAATTCTCACCCTACTCTCCTATTGAAAAATCCCACAAAAGGGTGCATCCATATGAACTTGCAGAACTCTTCATGACAAGGAGTCTTCTTTTCCAGATGGCACACAACAGTGCCCTGAGAAGGCACCCATGCAACTGAGAAAATTACAGTCAAACACAGGGATCCCACCAAACAAGCCTAGGGCTCCTTGCTAAGCCCATGTCAGCTGCTATTGTTGACACTTAAAAGAGGCCTTTGATAGCTAAAATCTTATATCAAAATTCTCATGCAATTGAAATACATGACATATTGACCCATCTACATCTATGATATAAGACTGAATATTGTGGAGAAAAAGAAAGAGACACTGGGCAGGGAATGTTTGTATTCGAATCTTCCTTTTAGCTTTTCTTCGATATACAAAAAAAATATTTCAGTATCCATCTCCTGAAAGGGGTGAAGATGAATTAATCTATACACACTACTCCCATCTCTAGTATGACCTTTGTTTTGATTGATATCAGGGGCAAAGAGCACCACTACATTGTTCTGCCTGTTTGCTTTCATGCTATACAATTTCACGGTACTTCAAACACAGTAGCGGCTTCTTGTCATGCTGCTTGTAGAATTTGATTATCGTTCTTCATCCCGGTTTCTGGAAGAGCTTTCAGCACCTTCACTCGAAATGCAGCCTGCAAAGACATCCATCTGACAGGTAAAACTTCTATACTGAATAATGAATATTATTATTATAGAGATTTGGGTGACACAGCAATTACAGTTGCCTGCAGACGCGGACTACTAAGATTAACATGAAGACTTTATTCCTACCAGAAAAGAAAAGGAGACTATTCTTTTCTCTCTTTTTTTTTTTCTTTTTTTTCTTTTTTTTTTTGAAAAAGATACTACTCATTGCCTGATTATATATGCGTGATGCACCTTAATCTAAAGCTGTACACTTGGCCTGCATGTGAAAGGCTTGGACAGTCCATCTTGGGAAGGGAACTGTGGATGGGGCATTGCTCAAAACATGCAGTAACGTATGGCCTGAAAATAGTCAGGTTGAAACAAAAAAGCCCAACCATCCACATTGAATGGTAAAAGGTCCTACAACCAAATGGTAGGATCAATCAGTGCACCTTTGGGGGCATCTCCAATTCATGGACCCCTGCATGAACAGTTGGGATCCCGTACATGAGTCCCATGTGTATGTCTCAGATTTTTGGCATCCCTCGAGGGAAAAAAAAGGGACTTGTGGAAGTATGTGGATACTGTGAAGGACCACTAATACTCACTTTTATATAAAACCTACATGGAGCAACCACTAGAAAATAGTATTCTCCCCTGTTCTATTCTTTTTCTATGTTTCTATCTTCTCTGTACTAGAACTTATATGGTATCAGAGCACACAATCGAGCAGGGCATGATTCCCTTCCCCATCCTTTTGTCTTGGTAGTTATCTTCTCCTAACTCTCCTTACCTTCCAAAAAATCATAATTACTTCGTGCCTCTTCACTATTTGCCTCAATCTTTATGAAGAGATGTCTGCCCTTCACCATAGTCATAATTGTGTTATTGTCCCTCCCCCAACCAGTAAAAATGTAGTTGGTTTGCAAATGGGTTTACAAAGTGAAGTTTAAGCAGGATGACATTTACGATGAAATATTTAGTCTCATTGTTAAAATGGGCATGGTCCATATTGTTTTATTTTTGAATATTACATATAACTGGGAATTCTTTCAAATAGACATGAAGAATGTGTTTCTTCATGGGTGACCTCAAGGAGGAAGTCTACATGGAGTTAAACCTCTTGGACATGAAGTTGGGAACCTGGGTTCGATGGTGTGCAGGTTGAATAGAGCCATATCTAGTCTAAAACAACTATCAAGGCCATGTTCAACAGCTTCTGTTCTGTCATGAAATGACAAGGGTATGTACGGAGTACTTCTGATCATTCGTTGTTTATCAATTGAGCATCATGATTTTGTTACTATATGTCAATGATATTGTTCCAACGGAAGTTGTTCAGAAAGCAAACAAAGCATCAAACAGACTTTATTTCAGGCATTTCTGATGAAAGATTTCCTTAGCATAGAAGTTGAACAGAGCATCAATTACTTCGTCTATCAGCAATGACATGCAATGGACCTTCTAAAACAGTCTAAGATGATCGATGCTAAGCCTATTGGAACTCTATCAGTGTTGAACAGGAGATGGGGGAATAGTTGAAGATTTTGTTGAATTGCTCAGTGATGGATCTAGTGTTGCTCAGGATTCATCTGGCCAGACCATCTGTGCGGTGAATCAAATTAGCCAGTTCATGCATAGTCCACTAGTTGAGCACAGGGAAGTTGTAAAGAGAATCCTTTGGTATATCAAGGGTACACCCAGTGATGGTCTACTGTACAGAAAAAACGAGTTCCACATGGTTAGTCTGCTAGTTACATTTGTCACTTTGATAGTGACTGGGCAAGTGATCCGACTGAAAGACAGCCAGTTACTGGTTATTGTATTTTAATTGGACCTAATCATGTCTCATGGAGTAGCCAAAAACAAAAGACTGTTGCAAGATCAAGCTGAAGCAGAATATAAGACCGTGGCAGCAGCCACCATAAAGATTTGCCTGAATAACGAGTATTGGTACGAAACTAGGACAAAGGTTGCAACTGATGGGGACATCTCGCACACACGCATGCCCTCCTTACGCACGTACATAAGGAGGGCCCCACTTTCGATATAGATCGATGACGACATCCATGGAGGGCGTCCTAGTTAGAGGACAGTGTTTGGGTTCATTGGGGTGGACCCGATCATCATATGGATCCCATCATTGGATCTCATGATCGTGGCCCACTACTATAGGTGACCTAGGACTTTGATTTTTTGCTTATTACTGTTATTAGGAATATCATGAATGGTTTAGATTACATTGATTAGTTGTTATTTTTTATTACTTCGTCTTTAAGTAATAATATGCACACATGGCGCGACTTTTGGGGTATAGGTTTTTCTTATAACTAGGCAACCCCTTGAAGGGTTTTTTTCATTGAAGATGATTAATAAAATTCTGCGTTTTCCTGCTTCTCTAATTCTTTGAGTTGTATAAACCTAATTGGGTGCGAAACCCTCCCTTCTTCGAAGGGCTAACTACTGTGGCGCGAAGCCACACCTATCCCAAATCGCCCCTATCTCCTACCCTCCATATTCTTCATCTCCTACAGCCATCCCCTCATCAAATCCACCCACATTTGCAGCTAATCTTTCCCCTACAGCAGATTTCCAAAATCTGGCCTTGCAGGAGGGCTAAAACTTCGGCGGAATACCGTGTTCAAACCAATCATCTGTTTGGCCTGAAATTTGGAGGGAAGGTGGCCCATCCTTGGCCAACCAGGCCCTAGCTGGCTAGTTCCAGGTTCACGGGCCCCACACACGTGCGTCAGGCCGGTTTGTCGTCCACGCGAGTAAGCTAATCACATGTTTCCTCTCGTCTCTATTTCACTCCTTGTTGAGGGTCAAATATTGCATATTAGACCCCAGATATTGTCTGAATTTACGAATATAATGCTGTCTAATGGCTCATTTTCTCATTTCTGTGTTGCAAGGTGATTTTATGAGCATGGATGGAAAAAGGATGTTAAAAGTTGAGATTTAACGATCTGATGACACCAAAGGCAAGGGACACACTCCAGGGGACCAAGATTGACAGATATACACGGTCAGAAATCCGAGAAAACTAAGAAACTGAAGCTCAAGTGGCTTGAAATGCATCCAGAACGCAAGATCACGGGGTTCCCAATATCGGTTCGGCTCGAAACTTCATACGTGGCCTGAGGACCATAAATTAACCGTACACGTCAAAAATCATCCATTGGATCATTGCGGAAGTGGCCTAACAGGCAGATCAGCCCATCAATCTTCAATTTGGGGCCGACCCGCCAGCTGGATATGCTTGATAATTGTTCTCAACGGGTAAAATAATATGAGGAATGGAATGGGCGGATTGGATTTCTTGAAAGCATCACAGTGGACCCTATACGTACAGCGTGTGTACATAGTGTACACACGCCCGCCGTGCACAGGAACCGCCAGTCGGTCCAAGCAAGCTCTGACTCGACTCTCCCTCTCCTCTACGCAATCACGCCAGCGAACGGACGGTGAGAGTCCGTTTTGCGGAAGCTTGTGGGCCCCGCCCATGGCCCTTACGGCCAATCTGATCCATTCACCGTGTAGAGGGGCTCGAATACTACAAAAATATGCTGACCTTTTGCATCCATGCGTACACACGTATGCGATACAGGGGCCACAAAAGGGCTGCCCTGCAACGTTCAAAACTGATCCTTTTGTGATTTATTCTCTGGACTACGTCAATGGACGTTCAAAACCACCCATTCTTAATTGAAATTTCGTCCTGAATCCAATGGACGGGGTGGATTTTCCAGAAAATGCTTCTGTGGGGCCCACCGACTACAACAGTAAAATGGTGCGAAAGGTTTCGCACACCCGCGAAAACTGACTTTTCCAGGCGGTTTTGGCCCACCATCTTTGATCATATGGCAGATCTGAACCGTCTATCATGTAGAGGACCCAAGAAAGTTCTAAGGGACAGTGTTTATTTGGAATTTGAGCGAGAAAAGTGGCGTGTTTCGAGGCACCGAACTTGGCTGCGAAAAAGCTTTCACTAGGCATGCGTAGCTTTTCAAATCCGATTCAAATTCGATTTTCACCACTCCAGCAGCTATATAAGGAGAATTTTGGACGTGCGGAGCATTATTCAGGTCTTAGGAAGGAAGAAAAAGAGAGACGTGAAGGCTTGGGCAGGGACGTGAAACAGAAGAAAAAAGAGTATTTTCTTTTTATTTTTTTAGTTTATTTCAATTGTGGAGATTTAGCCCATCCATGTTTAGCTAAACCTCTTAGCTAGGGCTAAGAGGTGAAGCTTGTAGTGAGATGGGAGATTTTATTTTATTTTTATTTTAATTCATGAATCGACGTTGATTTTAGTTGATTATTATGGGAATATTTTTAGTTCTTAATGGTCTGTTGTGACTGAAATTACAATGGGTCTGCGATGCTTTGAATATTTCTATTTCCTTTTCATGTTTATGACGTCAGGACGTCCTGTTGTTCACCATAGTCTCCTGGGCATGGTTGGATGACGGTACCCTTCTTAACTTTCATACATGTGATTGGGTGGTAATTAGTTTAATTCTGTTGTTTGCCATAGTCTTTTGGGCATGGTTTGGTGATGGAATCCATTCTAATTCATACACCTTTCATCTCCTTGAAAACTAGATCAACGGCAGTTCAGTAATTTTCATAATTTTTGATGCAAGCATAAGTTCTCCCTGATCTCTACAAGTGGATCCTCTGAATCCTTGTTTCCTTTCCTCTGATTTATATAAATTTTAGATTAATATTTTCACCATTATTCCTCAAATTACATTCAGTTTAAATTTCATCTCATTCTAGTTCTAGTTCTAGTTAGTTTTAGATAACGTACAAGTTTCAGTCCCTTGGGATTCGCCCTCGGTCTTACCGAGTTATTACTACATCACAACCCTGCACTTGGGGAGTGAACACTCCTCTTTCGTCTTGTTTCTATAACCCTAGCCCTAGATCATCTTAAATCCCCAAGTTCTATTCCACTTTTGAAACCCTATGTTTTCCTAAATTTAAATGTGAGAATCCCTTGGATTAGGAAATAATCCTTTGCATGTGTGGATGAATCTACTATCCTTTGAGCATTATTTGGTCTATAATTTTTAATTGATTCAACCCTAACATGCATAGGCTTAGACCCTCGTAGATTCCCCTTGTTGAATGCTTGACTTTATGTGGGATGTAGAATTATTATGATTGTTTCTAAATTATTATGATCTAAAACCTGAAATCTTGCACATCATAATTCATATCTAATTTTCATGTCCTGCATCAACAACCCATGATCATATTGTGATAATGGAGGTGCTCTTGTGATATCTATGGATTCGGTTTTACATGGGAGAACAAAGCATATCCAAATCTATCATCACTTTATTAGAGGGAAAATAGAAGGCAAAGCGCTTGAAGACAGATCTATTGGCACAAAGGAACAAGCAACAGTCTTTCAGAAAGACATTAATGAAGGAAAGGCGTCGCCATTTGAAGAGCAAGTTGTCCATGTGAAACATCAATGTACAACTTGAAGGGGAGTGTAAAGGAATGGGTTAATCTACACATGAATAGATATTATTGTTTATTAAGGGTATTTGTGTGATTGTACTGGCAATACATCACTTTTATAAGCACCCTCATTTTGTTATGTTGTGGATATATTTCAGTAAGTGATATTTTCATCTGCAGTGATTGTTTTGCAACCACCTCTGTAAGTTGGTAATAGCATGTAGGTTTCCAAATAGCAGGATGAAAATGGCTAATCAAGGTGGTGGAAATTGCAGTACACTACCTTCATACGTTATTTTTTTGTAATATACTCATCTATCATTAAAATGCAAGATAAATGGTATGGACATGTTTTGCATGTTTGCTCCCCATCATTGAAATGTCTAAAGCTTTTTGTCCTTGCATGAGAGCTGAAAAAATGACTTATGCGAACATATGTTTCAAGCATTAGTTGAAGAAATATATTTTATTACCTTATCAGAACCAAACTCAATGACATCAGATGGATGGAATCGAACGGGGAAGTTTGGAGGCACTCGGTATCGTCTCCCCTCGATGCTGCAAGGATTAACAGAGTCAATATTTTCAGACATATTCTGAAGATAAACCACAAGATCTCACTTTCCATAACTTACTCAGTAATCCAGGTGCCATGATCACTGCGCAGATCAGTCAAGTAGAAGGCATTGTCTTTGCAGTGGATACGTGCATGCTTTTCAGATACCTGAAAAAAAAAAATTTATCCTACTTAACCATGCCAGGAATCATAATTCTCAACAGAAAAAGGGGGGGAAAAAGAACCCTAGAACAATGCTGAGAATCAGATCTTGAACAAAATTTTCTTTTTCCTGATGGTTTTAAATATCCAAAAATAATTTACATCAATTTGCCAATAAAGCCTCTGCATTCCTCAATATTATGCTTGGAAGAATGACCTAAGGAAAATCCTTCGTAGTAAATCACGGAAATGACATCATATCATGCAAAAGAGTGTCCAAGATAGGACTAGATAACAATGAACCTCAAGGGATGTATTGGAAGGTAAGGTTATTCATTGTTTGTTGAGAGAGAAGAGAAAGGTACCCTTCCAAGTACCATATCAACTAACTCATAGTGCTCCCTTGGTGGGGATAATGGAACACCACTAAATTGGTGTGGCCCCACATGCATCCCATTGTTTCTGCCAAAAGGAGCCTGCAGATAACTAATTTGGTGTGTCAGCAACCAAATTGGACCCTTGTTTTCATATATGTAGAAAGAACATCATGGAAAATATAGTTTTCAAAAGTTGGGTAGGTCCATCCTGCAGCTGTAGTTGCATAACAGTATTAAGATCAAATAGAAGCATGCAAGGAAATATAACAAGCAAATTATGGGAATATGTCATATTTCATATGAATAATTTTAAAACAAAGTGGAAAATAGATCATAAAGAGGGTCTCAAGTCCAACGGTTGGACCACAACTACGGTCTACCCAACGGATATCTTCCAAACAATTAAGTGCATGTGACGTCCAACCCTTCCTATAGGTTGGTCCCACCATGAGGATCATCCAGTGCAAAAATAAGCCGTATCTACTCTTGTGGACTACACCATAGAAAACAATGTCTAGCCTCAAATAAATAGCAAAACACAAATGCCATCCACTCAATGAGTGGATATGGCTGATTTTTGCCCAAGGTGATCCTTGTGATAAGACAAACCTATTGGACTGGTTGGATGCCGGACACACATGAAAGGCTGGAAGTTATTCGCTGGGTGGACTGTAACTTGCAGTCTAACCAGTTGGACTTGAGACATTCTTGAACATAAAATAAGGTTTGAATAGTATTTCTTTCACCCTTTTCTTATCTTTTTTAAAAACGAAGCTAGCAAAATACCAGTAAATTCAACTCACCTGCGGTAAAGATATAGCTACTGAAATTCCAGGCAAATCTCCATGCGAAACACTCCTGCAATGCAATTCATTCAAACATTACACTAATGGCTGTTAGATGAAAAGGCAGAACAATAGGCTATGAAAATATATTCTCACAGGCATACCCAATTATGCAGGGCTTATGTTCATCCCTACTTAAATGAATGCGTTGCAATGCACCATTAGTTTCGTTTTTCATGGGGAGAAGATACCACCTACAACACAAATAAGATAGTCTCATTAAAACTAGTGAACAGTGAAATTACTAACAAGAATGAAATGAAATGAAATTGATAGGGGCTAGATTTGTTGATGGCACGTCATACTCCGCATTAAGTGCACGCTCCAATGAATCATTGTCTTCAAACCATCTCCGTAACTCGTTGCTTGCCTTCAATAACAAACAGATATATTGGCTTTCTGAGTATGAGGTGGATCTTTCCTACAGTTTCTAGCATCTAACCAGCAATAAGATTTGTAGAGAGCATTTCCCCAGATAAATTTTTTATTAATCAAATCTTGTGGAGTCTAATAAATTTTGAAAGAAACATACTTTGTCAGAGAGTCGGCAGCTTAGTGGTCTCCCTTCAAGATTTGAGCTGCAAAGGAAATATAGATTTTTCAGTTCAGCTTAAACAAAACTGCAGAACCTAATAGTGCAACTGGTTTCCTTGGAAGGAAAATTCTATAATCTAGAATTGAGAAGCTTGCAAGTGAAAATAGATTTGTTTTATAAGCAGTATGAACAGCAAACATAAAAGATCTAGGAACAAGAAGAAAACAATATAACATAGAGGAACAAAATCATACCTGTTACCGCCTAAGACCCAACTCAGCATCAAAGGCATTCCAATATCAATAAAAAATCTCCCACCAACTCTTCCAGGATGTGGAATCCGGAACTTGGTCAAAAACTACAAAAGAGGTGTTCGGCAGTTATGAAATGAAGAACCCAAAGCCCATTGAAGTATTCATTACCCACATCTACTAATTCACAGTATTAAACCACTCCCTACCATATCAAGCCTTTCATGTTCTTACCGATAGTGGTCCAAGCCCGACACCCAAGTATGGTTTGTAAGTGGAAGCCATGATTGCAGCCATCCTTGCCAATCCATAGATAATAGCAACACGCAATCTTCTTTCTCTCTCATAACTGATACAGAAAGTACCATAAATAACAGATGTCAGTCGAGCAGCACTGGAACAATTAAATAGGACTCCCCAACATGGAAACCCATGTCAGCCTTAGCTATCAAAAACATAGACAACTTTCTAATATCCCTGCTTAAAGACTAAGTTCAGTCTAATTACTCAAGTTTCAAATTCAAATTCTATTGTTTACTCTAGACTGGAAGATGTTTACCGCTTTAGAGAAGATGGAATATCAATAGGATTTCCTGAGTCAACACTCTCTCTCCAAGCTTTCTCAAGCTCTAAAGCAAGTTGATAGCTATCCTAAAAGAAGAAAGTACAATAAGCAAACATGTAATAAGTTAGAAGGGTGCCTAATAAATTAGATCATGCTAACAAAAGAAATACACTGAAAAAAGAACCTTAGATGCATATAACATGAAAAAACAATTATATGTTTCCATCATTACTTGATCATGGTCATGCATACACAGTTCCTACAATCAAGATACTCATACAACCAATATTTCTATTTCATTAAAAAAAAAATAAAGTAGAAATTACTCATGAGCAAGGGTTAAAATCGGTATATCAGGTGTCCCAAGTCTGTGACCAATACCCAATATGTATCAGATGATACGCTTAAGGTTTTTTTTTTTTTTTTTTTTTTTAGAAGACGATATTGCTTAAGTTTTGCACAAAAATAGTCCAAAAAACGCCCTCAAAATGCAACCAAATATGTTAATAAACATTTGTTTATACTTATCTCCCTCAAATAAGTGATTTAAAAAGTGAATTGACAAGTCATGTGCAACTCATGCGTATTGTTGGGCTCCAAAACCAATGAGTATCGAGGAATACATACTGGTTACTACTGATACTTCAAACCCTGCTCATGAGTGGAAAGGCCCATGACTACTTAAAAAAGCATACCTCAATAGCCATGCAGCCACCTTGACCTAAATTTGGCTGCATAGCATGAACAGAATCCCCAAGCAAGGTTACACGACCTTTTCCCCAAGTAAAAATAGGTATCCGATCATATATGTCACGACGAAGAACCGTTTCCTCATCCGTAGCTAGTATCAAGTCAACAACATTATCACACCAGTTCCCAAATATCTCAAGCAGTCTTTCCTTTTTACCTGCCAAAATAACACATACAAGTTACTGTGGCGGATGATTAATGAAGTTGTATTCCACATTCTCTACAGTTATTGGAGTTTATCGATGCACAAAAAACCACCCCATGTCACCAAGTCTTTGCTTTTTGCCGCATTGCTTTACATTCATTTACACATGCAATATGTTACATGCCTCAATTCCATATGGAGGTACGATGAACGAAGTGAAGTCCTTGTTCTATCAAAAGGGGTATGAGGTATTATTATATGCAATCTTATTGGAAATAATGATTATTAGAAGAATAATCATTATTTCCGATCATAAAATATTTGCTAAGAAAACCTTCTATGTAAAAGCAACCAACACATATAGACATGAATCTATGATAAATAGATGAAATACAAATGATGGGAAGCCATAATGTTTCAATTCTATGGTAATATATCGCAAATCACCATCGCCGCCGCCACCATCATGGACTCGTCCCACCTATTTTTGTGGAAAATACATTAGAGTAACAAAAAAGATAGAAGAAAAAGGAAATGCGGTGAAGAATACCATTGGGAACATCAACACCACCCGGTGGCTCCTTGTGAAAGGCATACCATTGCATCTTTCCAGCACCCACATCTGAAGAAACAAAGTATTGTTTGTGGCCCAAAAATACCCGGTACCTTGAGAAGAGAGATAATTTATATATCAGACAGTCCATTTTCTGCTGCCTAAGATATCATATGTTGGGAGTAATAACAATAACTAATCTAAACTATCAACCATCTAACTTGCTAAATAGTTCATACAGCCTGAAAAATCCATAGAGGCAGAAAAATGATACAAGGTGCCAAACAAAAGGAAACATACCCAACTGTTTCAATATCTGCGGGCACAAAATCTGCAATACCAGTGTAGCACGTGTAGCCTGAGTACGAGGCCTCTTTGGGCCCAAACAATCTCTTCCGCACCTATTCATCATGGAATTTTCATTTCTCTGATTTCTGTGAGAAAAAGGTAAGCCATCTTTCTCAAGTTTATGGAAAGATTTTCAAATCTGTGCATCTAATATTACCTTTGACCATATACCATCAGCACCAACAAGAAGGTCACCTTCATGATGCTGTCCGTTCTCAAGTATCACAGTAACCTGAGTTTGGTAAAAGTGAAATTAAAAAATAAAATTATGTTTATATTGATAGAGAGAGAGAAAATTCTTCTAGTAATAATGGTGTTTTACATGTACAATACAGGTAATAAGAATTAGGAAACTGTGAAAAGACTCGTCATACATTCTAAGGCTGCATTTGGATGCACCCCTCAGTTCGAAAGCTAAAGAAATAGTTTTTTCTTTTCTTTTTTTTGTTACTAATAATTGCAATTTGATTCAATAGTGCATCTAAATGAATCTAAAAGTTTATGGGATATCAAAAATACTGTTTGATTGACTTTTCACGGGGCTAAAAGCAGACTGGCTGTTTGGATTACCTTATCTCCACCATCTTCATAATCAACAACATTACTTTCATTCATAATAACATCTTCACCAACTGCCCGAGCCAGTATTTGTTGCAAAGTCATTCTGCTAATTACCCTCGTGACGGGGAGGCCCCTTTCCACTGCAGGAGTGAATGTATCAAACTTGATATACCTGAAGGCCAAAGTAGGAATTACTGGATGTATCACAGGGAATCGAACTTTTGTTTGAGCAAGATAATGAGAGGTGTACCGCATAATTAATACTTGTTCGAGAAACAAAACAAGCATTCCATTGTTACCACTAACTTACTCAGAATAGGAAAGTGTCATTTGTCATCTTATTCTATACCAGGGTATTATGGGAAGAAACAAGATACACTACATATATATATATCATCGCATTAACTAGATAGAGAAGATCTACAGTTCATCAAATGATATTAGAGATAGAGAAGAAGATTTGGAGAAAAGATATGAACAGAGGAATTGAAGTTCCTTGTCTTCTCCAAAACTGAAACTCATTCCTCAACAACTTGATTATCTGTGCGCGCGTGTGCGTGTTTGTGCATGTGTGTGCATGTGCGTGTGTGTGTGTGTGTGTGTGTGTGTGTGTGAACCCTCTTCTTGATCCCCACACTAAACCTGTTGAAATCATCACAGTCAAAATCTCTCAAGAAAGAGCAAAAAAAAAAAAAAAAGTAACCTGGATAAGAAAAGGAACAGGCAATTTGGGTGTAGTTTTCTTGGTAAAAACTTCACTCATGCGAAAGATAGAAGAAGAAGATTCAGTCTGCATTCAACAATAATTTGAAGCAAACATCCTCATGGTAGCTTGGTATAAGCTGAAGACCAGATGCCCATGTGACAACAACCCACATTTATCCACGCTAGGGACTGGCTAGTGTGTTGCAACCAGGCAGAGTTTCCATTGCATGTATTGCTGATGTAGGCACCATATTGATCAAAATACACAAAACCGATAGTTTAAAGCTTTAACCAAATTCCGCTTAAGAGCGATATTTATGAGAAATATCTTTCTCCCTTGTCTTGACCATCAGTTCAGTGTAGGTTTATGCCAAAACTAAATCAAGCCAGCCTTCAACTATCAGTAGTCTTAAAAATAGGATTGTTCATGTGTCTGCATGTTACCTTTGGAATATAGCCGTCATTAACGTTACAAAGTGTTTATTCAGAAAGTATTCCACAAGGCAATTGAGCACGAGTCAAAAAAAAAAATCCAAAATATCAAGGAGTTTTCTTCTAAAAAATCAGAACATTTTTTTTCCTTAAGGTTGCATTCATTGCAACAATTGCAACCAAACACCGCCAAAATTGACTGAATGATTCAGGACAAATTCAGGTATTTATTCCCAAATGAGTTGCAAATCACAAATAGTTTGTCAGTTAATCAACAACACGCAAATTTCCCCCAAAAATCCACTACTAGCTAGTTGTTTATTTTTCATAACTTCGTAATTGGTGAAATCACATGAGTTTGTGAATAGAGTAGGTGGCCACTGTCGGATCTGGAAAGGTATTATGAATTTTTGCCTGATCTTTGAACTGCTGGTGTTGTATGTACTAGGCCGGGCCTATTCAAAGCTTACCTTTTGCTCAGCCCAAGCCCAACCCATTCCAACTGCCGTCAGTAATTCACATCCAACGTTTAAAGTATCATCCAATCCAAAACTGGTACATGTCGCCTGACATGAACTGGCTTCATCAATAAATGATAGGGTTGAATCAGCCCATTATAACAGCCTAATACAGGGCGATACCGCCCGATATCAGTGGTGATCAATGCGGTGTGCTGAAATTCAATTTTCAAACCTTAATTCATATCAAAGTCGCGTTATATCAACTTAGATTGAGCTCCTACTCTGATAGCTGTGTGGAAGTATTCATGCAAATCATTCATAATCAAATTATCAAAGGTGGATCATGAACAGAAGCCAATGAAAAAGAGGAATGCTTACCAAGCACCAGAAATTCCATCAACCAGTCCATTAATCCGATCTCCCGTGATGCAACCGGCCGCCATGATCTCCTCAGCGACTGCTGGATCGATGGCTTCCAACGCAGCCAACGCATTGCTCTGTATCTGAATTGGGCCCCTGTACTGCCCTTCACCTCGGATCGCGCTCACATCCCTCTCGAACACCATCACATCAAATCCCTTCCTCTTTGCAGCTAGAGCGAAAACCAGCCCGCCGATCCCACCCCCGGCTATAAGAATTCGAACCTTCCGCTGCTGCGGGAGGGCCCCGCCATCATGGGTCACTGTCGAAATGGTAACCGGACCTTCTTTGACAGCAGAAGCGGCAGTCACCCTTTTCTGCGGACTACTTCTTTCGATGTCATTACCGGCAAAGGAGTGCTTGTGATGGAGGGAAGCTGGGAAGTGGTCATAGTAGTCTTTGGAAATGGGAAAAGAATGGTTGCTTTTGAAGAAGAATGTTAAAAATGGATTGAGGGTGGTGCTATGGAACAATGAAAAAGCCATAATTGAAGAAGAAGAAGAAGAAGAAGAAGAAGAAATGGAAGAAGATTGAAATTGGGTTTCTTTCTTTCTTTCTTTCTTCTCTCTCTCTCTCTTTTTAAATGATTTGATGAAGTAGGAAGAAGATGTGAGTGTTTTCTATTTCAAGCAATTGAGCTGAAGAAATAGTAGAAAGAAGAAGTGGGTGTTTCTTTATTTCACTCAACAGAGCTGAGAAATGTAGTAGAAAGAAGAAGTGGGTGTTTATTATTACATCCAACTGAGATGAATGTTATTTAAAAAACAAGAAGAAGAAGAAGAAGAAGAAAAGATGTGGGTGTTTCTTATTTTATGCAATTTAGCGGAAAAAAAACCAGTTTTTTTTTTTATTCCAACAGAGAGAGAGAGAGAGAGAGAGAGAGAGAGAGAGAGAAGGGGGGGGAGGGAGACGTGATGGTGGGGCCTGAAAAAACACCAGCCAATCCGTGGATTTTCTGTGTCTGGTAATCCTTTATGCGGCTTCCACTCCTCAGCGACCTATCTGTGCAAGCAAGAATTATTTGCCACGTGGCTGGCTCCTGTTTGTCATTGGGCACCGAAAAATCTAAACGGAAGATGCTGACACTTGTAACGCAATGCATGTGGGCACTGGTCCTCCAGATGTTGGAAATAAGCCCTGTTTGAGGATGATAAGTAAGAGACAAACTACCACCCCAAGTCTGGCGGTGTGATGGATGGTCCACAGCTACTTAGAAATTGCACGCGTGGCACATGCAACTCTTTCAAACTAACCGTCCAAACTAGGCTACTGCTTAAATCTATCGTTAGCCAGATGTCACACTTATTTGATATCTCACTGTCATAGTGTAGGTTTATTGGACCGTTCGAAAACAAATACGTGTCAGAATTTGAATGAACGAGGGAGGGTTGGCCAACCTTTGCGTGTTTGCGTGGACTTTCTTTGAAAACGGCCTGTTGTTCAGTTAAGTCCTTCCATGTACATGGTTTGTAGCAGGAGCATTACTAAATCTGCTAGACCCAAATTAATGTTAGAATCGTTTGACTGATCTGAATTTTCAGCAGCGTTTTAACGGTCTATCTTGATTATCTACCTGTCACATGCAGAAAAGTACTACTTTCATATACTATAATTGGTCCAAATCACTATTGACATTGTCAGCCATGCTTTAGTGTGTAAATGATGTAATGTGATTAGATTGTAATAAATAAAAAATTTCTGACCGTGGCTGGCAAAGCATCTGAATTCTTTGATGACATTGTGTTGAATAATTTATCATGTTTGGCTTGACTTAATTTTCATGTGGTTCCATTGAGTTGGGATCAAGATTGGGTACTATTCTATGAGAACCTGACAAGAGACTGATGGTGGGGGCTCCATAAAGCCATCAAAGCCATCCATCAGTTTTGATCATTTTACAAGTGTAAAAAGAAGATAGATCAAAAGCTCCAATGTATGATATGGCCTCCACATTTGAAACCATCTTAATGTCACCATAATATTTATTTGGCATCCAACTTGTTCATAAAAATCACATACATAAAGATGAAGGGAAAACATAAATATTAGCTTGATTCGACGTCTATTGCTCTTGGGAGGTTTTTAGTAGTGGGAGTTCAATTTCCATTATTTCTTGTGGTGTGGTCCACTTGGCATTTGATCTACCTCATTTTAGGACCTAGAAAATACTTATAAATTGCATGGTTTCTAATGCAAGTCAAATCAAAATATACAAATTATGGGTCCCCGTTTGGATGTATCAAAATTAAGCTTCCATAATCATCTTACAGTCAGATTCTAAACATATATTGGATGATTAAAAATGAAAATATCTGTTAACTTATTTCAAATTCAAGAATCAGAGGTTAGTTGCTCAACTAATTAGATTTTATTATCATGACTCGTTAAGAGCATATCCACAATTTAGTTTGCTTAACTTTAGTCAATATATGCCATGTAAACATGCCCTGATTCAATAATGAGAATATGAAACTCGAGTTCTCATGTGTGTGTATGTGTGTAATACAAACGCATACATACATATACACACACCACACACACACACACACACATATTAAAAAAATTAATACCAACATATTAGAATCATGACTCCCATTTTTTTAACTTTTATGTGACTAGGCCTCCACTGATAAACACGTAATCGTGCAATCAAGGTACAATTGGTATATTGAATTATAATCAGGCCCATCCATGATATACTTGTTGGGAGCATTACACAAAACCTTAGGATCTCACCTTTCAAAAACACTAGAATTATAAGATATAATAAAGCAATGAAATAAATCAAAGCATAAACCACACGACACAAGAGATTTTATGTGGAAAACCCTCGAAGAGATAAAAACCATGGGACCTAGTCCAAAGCAACAATTCACTATGAAGTAGAACGTTACAACTGATCACAAGCACACACCGCTTATATCAAACCTTCTTCACTCACGTAGAAGTAGATGAACAATAAGAGAATAATAAAAACGGAGAGATCTCACCAATCACAAGGATGTAGAAGCGCTGAGACGTCAACTGCACAGTAAATCACCTCTACGAGAAGAATCCTCCCTTCTACAAGTCTTCTCTCTCTTCCTCTAGAGTTAATTTAGGAAGCCTTAGCATACCCTAGAATAGCTCTAAGGACCCCTATTTATAGTTTAAGCAACTTCCTTTCTGCACCTTTGCGAAACCGCCTCAAATTTACGCGGTCCACACAAAATCTGTGCAGAATCTACGTAACCCTCGACTAGTTGAGCCAAGTCCTTGACTGGTCGAGTGAACCCTCGACTGGTCGAGGCAGACCCTCGACTGGTCAAGGCCAAAAAATAGAGCTTGCTGGACTTTTAATCGAGCGATCCTCGACCGGTCGAGCAGCTCCCTTCGACAGGTTAAGTAACCCACTCAACCGGTCGAGCAGCGTGGTGAAAGACATCTGCTTTACAACCGGATGCATGCACTACCTCTCCTTTGAACTAAGGAGGAAAACCCCATCAAATATCCATCTTTCTGACTGATGAAAAATTCATTTTCTTCAAGCCAGTTAGGTTTCTACAAACCTCAAACTTACCCTTGAGTAATGTCTTGGTCATCATGTCTTTATCCATGATGAGCATGTCATCAACGTATAACAGCAGAATTAAGAAATCACCATTTGAGAACTTACGCGTGAACACACAGTGCTTTAACATGAACGAGTCGAACTTTTTGCATCATTACCTTGGAGCTTGTTTCAGCCCATACAAGCTCTTCTTAAGCCTACACACAATATGTTTTTATCCTTGACTTTGAACCCTTCTGGTGGGTGCATGTAGATCTCTTCTTCCAAGTCACTATGGAGAAAGACAGTTTTAAAATCTAACTGCTCTATCTCTAAATTCATGCTAGCCGCCAACCTAAGCAATACCCGTATAGATGTCTTCTTCACCACTGGTGAGAATATCTCTTCAAAGTCTATACCTTTCCTGTAAGACCTGTATCCTAGTCCATACTGTTCCGTCGACTGTCGCGATCCTTCCCATTGAATTTCGACAATCCGCGTAGTATAATCGATGTTTACGTACGACCCTAAGCTGTATCCTGTAGAATTGAGTCGGCTTAATCCAAGACTTGTACCATTGTAAATGCACTTTCGCCGCAGTTCCAACACCGCGTCTTGCATACCGATCTGATACCTTGGCAGGGAGTTGTGGGCCAGCGTTTATTTCGAAGAAAATGCTGCGTATTTGCAATCCTAAGAGAATCTCTACAACATGTCCCATCAATCAATCAATCAATCACCTCATATCAAGTATACACACCCATGCTTTCTTTCTCCACAAGTCAAGCAACCACCAAGTCAACTCTCATGTCAAGTACACCATCACCTCACCCATCACTCACATCCATCATCCATCTCCCTCTCCTTACAGCCCCTTCTCTCTCTCTCTTTCTCGACACTGTATTCCAAGCAACAAAAAAATCACATGTCCAAGCATTCCATGTGAGAAAGTGATTTTGTGTGGTCCACTTTTCCATCCCAAATCCATCATCCTAGCCATTCAAACCTCATCTTCCACCATTAAAGTAAGACACAAGGAGATTGGCTTTCCAATGGACCAAGAAGATCGAAGGTGAGTGCTTATTAGGATAGATTTTTCATGTTTTGATGATGGGTTAAGTGAGACATACCGATTGATGGTATGGATCTCACTTTGGACCCTTGATGTAGCCGATGGACCACCTTGATCCTCATGATCATTCCATGATGGGGCCATTCTCCATGGATGTTCACTCCCTAAGTGTAGGGTTATAATGTAGTAATAAACTCGGTGAGACCAAGGTCAAATTTCAAGGGACTAGAACTTGTACGTTATCTGAAACTAAGTAGAAGTCGAACTAGAATAAGATGAAAACTAAATCGCTTGTAATTTGAGGAATAATTATGAAATAATAATCTAAAACGTAAAGAATGTAGAGAAAAGAAAACTAGGGATGTAAGACCCGTATCCTAATCCATACTGTTCCGTTGCTTCCCGCGATCTTTCTCGTCAAATTCCGACAATCCGCGACCTATAGTCGACCTTGCGCACAACCGTAAGTCGTATTCTATACATTTGAGTCGACTTAATCCAAACTTGTATCATTGCGACCGCACTGTCGCCGCGGTTCCAACGCCGCAACTCATGTACTGATCCGATACCCTGACTAAAAGATGTAGGTCGGCGTTTATTTCGAGAAAACACCGCGTGTTTA
The DNA here is from genome assembly GCA_037074715.1 of Magnolia kwangsiensis. Lineage (NCBI taxonomy): Eukaryota > Viridiplantae > Streptophyta > Magnoliopsida > Magnoliales > Magnoliaceae > Magnolia > Magnolia kwangsiensis. The sequence continues at coordinate 20,056,993 of CM073572.1, forward strand.
CATTCCCAAGAAAATCTCTACAAAGTGTCAAATCAATCCCATCAATCAATCACTTTATGTCAAGTACACATCACCTTTCACCCCATCCCCAAGCAACCACTAAAGTCAACTCCTTTCACCCTCTCTCTTACACCACCCATACTTGTCAAGTACCACATCACTCACATCCATCACTCTTACAACCACTCCTTTTCTCTCTCTTTCTCTTCACAAATTCCAAGCCTCACCAAGCACCAAAGAAGTGCACGTCCAAGCTTCCCTAAGAGTGAGAGAAAGTGTGATTTGTGAGGCCCACCTTTCCATCTCCAAAACCCATCATCCTAGCCATCCATTTTCCATCTCCACCGTCAAAGTGAAGCTCTAGGAGACCGGCATCCCGACGGACCAAGAAGATCAAGTGGTGGGTGCCTCTATAGTCTAATTTTTATATTTTTAAGAAGGGCCAAGTGAGGCCAACCGATCAATGGTTTGGATCTCACTTGGGACCCTAAGATGTGGCCGATGGCCCATATTGATCATCAAATCATTCTATGATGGGGCCATTCTCCATGGACCCCATCATGATGTTTACTTTCCTTGCATTGAAGAGGTCATCTAGACCGTCCATTTTTAGTGGAGAAAGATCTCCACCATTGATCTTTGAATTGGTGGGTCCACTTGTATTAGGGCCTACTCGATGTACAATTGAATGCAAGGGAGGGCCCATAGTGCCAGGGTCCCTCCATCACGCGTGTCCCACTCTCCTTCTATCTCTTTCTCCTTCTCTTTTTCATTATTTTTCTTTGTGTGTTGATGTGGCCGTGTAGCCCACTTGAATAGGCCCCACCATGAAGTACTTTACCCAAGCCGTCTAAGGGTGGGGCCCACTCTATATGTGTTGTACCCACACCATCCATCAATTGGTGGCCCACACCATTTGAAACAGTGTGATTGAATGTCTACCCTTGAAAACTTTTGGGGCCCACAGAAGTTTTGGAATCAATATGAAAATTGTTTTTACTCTTCATTCAGGTCTGTGGACCTTATCAACGGGTTGGATGTCTTATAAACATTATGGTGGGCCCCACGTGGGGCCCACAATGATATGTGTGTTTTATATACACCGTCTAGGGGACGGTGGGAGCCCAGCATGGTGTATGTGTTTAACCACACCGTCCACTGTTGTGGACGGTGGAACCCCCCCCCCCCCCCCCCCCCCCCCTTGATTTATGTGTTTTACCACACTGTCCATTGTTTGGACAGTGGGACTCACCATGATGCATGTGTTACATCCAAACCATCCATTTATTTTGTGAATTCATGTTTGAGCTAATAAATGAGTCAGATCTATGATTCAAGTAGGGTCCACCTTGGCATGTGTATAGGGCCCATATTGATTTAACGATGGCCATTTATTGAGGCCTATCTTGGTATACATCTAATGCCTATTGGATTAAGCCCATTTGGCATGTATAAGGGCCATGGGATTAAGCCCATTTGGCATGTATAAGGCCTATGGGACTAAGCCCATTTGACATATATAAGGCCTATGGGATTAGGCCCATTTGATAAGCCATAAGATTAAGCCCATTTAATGCATATAAGGCCCAAGTTGTGAGGCCCACTTTGATGTATTTCAAGGCCCATGGGTCATGGACCATTGCAATGTACATAAGGCTCATTGTTGAGGCCCATTAATGCAGCCCATTGATTTATATAAGGCCCATGTGATGGTGCCCGTATGGATGTACTTATGGTCATCCGTGGAGGACCATCTTAATGCATTTGTAACCCATATTTATAGTCCATTGTTGAGGTCCGCCTTGAGGTGTATGAGGCCGTTGTTGAGGCCCACTTTTCTATGAATGTAAGGCCCATACTATGAGGCCCATTGTGATGTGTTTGGAGCCTATGGATTAGTCCCATTTTAATGTATTCTAAGGCCCATGGGTTATGACCCATTGTAATGTACATAAGGCCCATTGATGCGGCCCACTTGATTTATATAAGGCCCATACGAAGCGACCCATTTGATGTATTCGAGGCCTATGGGCCGAGGCCCAGTGGGACGTCCTTAGGGTCCATTGCAATGTGTGATTCCTCCATGATTTGTGTAATGAGGTTTTATGGCGGGTCATGCCTTGGAAGCAATGTTGGTTTGACGTCCACATTGTAAGAGTAATGTCGGTTAGATGTCCGCATTATAACTCTCTCTAGGGCCCATTGATAGGCCATACTTGTTACTAGTTCATCACTTTATAACATGCTTAGTATAACTCCATGATTCATGCTCATACGCATCATATGCATGCTTGATATGAAAATTGTATGATCATAGCATAAGCCGTTGGGCTGAGTCGTTTACGGGATTCCTTATGAGATGGAGTGCCCCACATTATAGCGCTGTACGCGCAGGATTGCTGTATGACTGTACGGTGTGACTCATGCATCTCACATATGTGTAGCTTGATCACTGCACGCCCTAACGACATCAGGGTCATGGCTCCATAGGCACATCTTGGATGGCCGTATCGGATACCGAAAATACTTAGTTTTAGTACTGTGGGCACTTAGGATGTCCTTGAGTGAAAGTTTCAGAACCTTTTTGGTACCAGGAGATGCTCCAACGTATAGACAGAGTGGATACACGAGCGCGCGAGTGCCGAATACCAGTAGGCCGCGTCTCCCACTGTGTCGTGGTCGGTTGGAAGGGGGGTGTGGCCTTATCCGCCTGAGAGAGGGGGCTATAAGCTAGGCTGAGTTTGACCAGCTCGTAAATGAGTCTGTTGTCGACGAGCCGGGTAGGTATTGGCAGACTACTGGTCAGGCGGATAGTGAGGTCTATTCCGCTTGCTTGACTGTGCAGCTAGGGAGGTGGCAGTCACTGTGAAGTGTATTAGACCCCGGTGATATCCAGAGAGGAACCATACTGATATATATACTTGATGAGTACCGACTTACTTGGATTGCAGTTCGCATATGACATTCGGCTATGCAGGCCTTGCATTGCATCGGTATGGCCGATGACATTCATATCTCGCATCATGCCTTGCATTACATAGCCTTGGTATGGTTGATTGTATTTATGGACTTACCGCATACTTTCGCACTACTCTAATATGGTACACTTGGCATTTACCTTGCGCACACACTTACACCACCCTCTAAGCTTTTGTAAGCTTATGCACGACCGTTGCGTGCAAGTAATGTTCGACAGCAGCAGCGCTGAGGCAGGAGCGTGTATCAGACCATTTTGGAGCTTTTGATCATCTTGTATTTCCTTTTCCGCACTGTACTTAAAAGATTTTGATATAGTGGATATGTGGTGATGTTGTTTTGTGACTTGGTTATACTTGTGGTTATGTTCCATTACAAAAAAAAAATTCATTCTGAAAATCCTCCTTGTAGGATCCCAGGATCGGAATCTTGCATTTGATTGTCAGGAGCTGAGAATGGGGCACTGTGAAGGCCGTCGGCACCGGATTCGGCAATCTGGATTCATGTGAATCTGATTTTCGAGTTTGGAGCGTGACAGAAGTTGGTAGCAGAGCATAACTTGAGAATACCTGAGGATCACATCACATATCTACTATAAATAAGTTTCGAGTCCGAATGACTTAGCGATTTTCTGACATGAACCCTTAACATTTTTGCCTTCGAGAATTCTCAAGGCTGATAGGCCCTTGTTCCTTCCTGTAGGACACTATAGCTAGAAGAGCGACCCGAGCGAATCCCGCTCCACCACCTGCGACTCCCGCACCACCACCTGCAACTCCCACTTTACCACCTGCTACTCCTGCTCCACCACCAGATATTCCTGCCTTTGAGCCTGAGGATGCCACTCATTTACCTGAGACTGGTGCAGATCCGACCATACCTGTGAGTGCTACTCAGCTGCAGCAGATGTTGCAGACGATGACCGTCATTCTTTAGGGGCAGAGCAAGCTTCCTACAGTGACACTAACCGAGGTTGATCAGGAGCGTGCGAGCGCTCTTCTCAAGGATTTTCGACAGCACGATCCTCCACATTTTCGGAGTGAGCCAGACCCTACTACTGCAGAGATATGTGCTCCGAGGTGGAGAAGATATTTGACACCATGAGATGTACTACCCAGCAGCGAGTCTCATTAGCTGTATTCCTTCTCCAGGGTGAGGCTTAGTATTGGTGGGCATCTGTGGTCCGATCGATAGCGGCTGATTTTGAGTAGACCTGGGAGGACTTTATAGACCGGTTTGACTGGAAGTTCTTTCCCGAGCGTGTGCGACAGCAGCGTGCACTAGAGTTTGAGACTCTGGTCCAGGGAGACATGACATTGTCCCAGTATGAGGCTCGGTTCGTCGCAATATCCAGGTTCACGACATATCTTGTTGATGATGAGGGGGGGAAGGCCCGCCGTTTTGAGAACGGCTTACGTCCTGCCCTTCGGAGTCGTGTGATTGGACACATACTTCCGACGTTTGAGCAGATAGTGGGGAGAGCCCTGATATATGAGACAGATTGGGCCGGTGTGCAGAGAGCCCGTGATCATACTATAAGTTGGGCTGAGTCGTTTACGGGATTCCTTATGAGATGGAGTGCCCCACATTATCGCGCTGTACGCGCAGGATTGCTGTATGACTGTACGGTGTGACTCATGCATCTCACATATGTGTAGCTTGATCACTGCACGCCCTAACGACATCAGGGTCATGGCTCCATAGGCACATCTTGGATGGCCGTATCGGATACCGAAAATACTTAGTTTTAGCACTGTGGGCACTTAGGATGTCCTTGAGTGAAAGTTTCAGAACCTTTTTGGTACCAGGAGATGCTCCAATGTCTAGACCAAGTGGATACACGAGCGAGCGAGTGCCGAATACCAGTAGGCCGCGTCTCCCACTGTGTCGTGGTCGGTTGGAAGCGGGGTGTGGCCTTATCCGCCTGAGAGAGGGGGCTATAAGCTAGGCTGAGTTTGACCAGCTCGTAAATGAGTCCGCTATCGACGAGCCGGGTAGGTATTGGCAGACTACCGGTCAGGCGGATAGTGAGGTCTATTTCACTTGCTTGACTGTGCAGCTAGGGAAGTGGCAGTCACTGTGAAGTGTATTAGACCCCGGTGATATCCGGAGAGGAACTATACTGATATATGTACTTGATGAGTACCGACTTACTTGGATTGCATTTCGTATATGACATTCGGCTATACAAGCCTTGCATTGCATCGGTATGGCCGATCACATTCATATCTCGCATCATGCCTTGCATTACATAGCCTTGGTATGGTTAATTGTATTTATGGACTTACCGCATACTTTCGCACTACTCTAATACGGTACACTTGGCATTTGCCTTGCGCACACTTACACCACCTTCTAAGCTTTTGTAAGCTTATGCACGACCGTTGTGTGCAGGTAGTGTTGGACAGCAGCAGCACTGAGGCAGGAGCATGTATCAGACCATTTTGGAGCTTTTGATCATCTTGTATTTTCTTTTCCGCACTGTACTTAAAAGATTTTGATATAGTGGATATGTGGTGATATTGTTTTGTGACTTAGTTATACTTGTAGTTATGCTCCATTATAAAAAAAATTATTCTGAAAATTCTCCTTGTACGATCCCAGGATCGGAATCTGGCATTTGATTGTCAGGAGCCGAGAATGGGGCACTGCGGAGGCTATCGGCACCGGATTCGGCAATCGGGATTCATGTGAATCCGATTTTCGGATTTGGGGCGTGACAAGGGATTTAGAGGATCCACTCTAGAGATCAGAGAGATCTTATGCCTGCATCAGAAACTCAATTGAACTTAGAGTTCATCTTCATCCAGTTGAAGGTGTAACCATGGAAATCATGACTGAACTTCCTTTGATATAGTTTTCAAGAGATGAAAGGTATATGAATTAGAATGGATTCCATCACCAAACCATGCCCAAGAGACAGTAAACAACAGAATTAAATTAATTACCAACCAATCAACATGATATGAAGGTTAGGAAGGGTACCGTCATCCGACCTTGCCCCGGAGATAATGGTGAACAATAGGCTTCCTTACGTCATAAATATAAAAGAAATAGGAACATGCCCAAAGCTATTGCAGACCCATTGTAATTTCAGTCACAACAGACCATTAAAAACTAAAAATATTCCCTTAATTAACTAAAATCAACATCTGTTTAGTTTAAATAAAAGGCACAAGCAAAGAGTTCCCCATCATACTATAAGTTTTACCTCTTAGCCCTAGCTAAGAAGTTTAGCCTAGCATGACGATACAGCTAAACATCTTAAATAAAATTAAAATCAAAATCAAAGTAATACTCTCTTTCTCTGCCTGCTCCATGTTCAAGCCGAGCCCCCTGTCACTTCTTTCTCTCCTCTTTATAGACAGCCGAGAGTCAGTGGGGATGGAGCTTTTACGGAAGTTGGTCGAGCTTCCGTACTCTTCTCTTGTGCAGGAAAAGTCCCGGACGCACACCCTGTGTTTTTTTCAGTGAAAGCCTTTGTGTTTAACCTGCGTTTGGCACTTGGAAGAACCCCAACAGCAGATCTGAGCCGTTCAGTCCTCTTTGCCCTAGTCAGCCACACCTTGAGAATGTTTTGGATAGTCCGATTACCTCCATGATCACGTAACGCCCGAGAGCGTCGTACAACGTCCGGCCGTGCGTAAGCCTTACACACTTGCGCTAGGATGCTCGGTGGGCCCCACAGTGATATTTTCTGAGAAATCTGACCCGTTCATTGGATTCCTGGGGAAAAACCAGTCGGGAAGGGGTGGTTTTTGTAGGTTATGGCGTGGCCCACTGTATCAAACCAACTCACCATTAATCTTGCATTTTTCGACGATCCACATGAAAACACGTCTATGGGGCCAAAAGGAAAGCTAGGCGAGGGTCACGCCCCACCTCTGGATCGAATAGACGGTTCGAATCGTCGAGATACATGATGGGTGGGGCCCACTGCCAAAACCCAGTGGTAATACTTCTGTCACTGGATGTTTCGCACGGCTATATTTGGATGTTTTACACAAAAAATTAATGGGGTCCACTGTGATGCCTATCCTAGAAATCCACTCCCTCCATCGGTTCCTACACATAGTGTTGGCCTATGACCTCTAGTTTAAAGTAGATCTGACTTCAGGGTGGGCCACATGCTCAACCGATGTGTGGAGAACATTCACTGTTAAAATACAATCGGCTTACGTGATGCCATGCATGGCACATCTATTTATAAATTTGCCCTCCTCTTTTGTTATAACTTCTATCGTCTGTATCTCCTGATTGTACCGTGCAAATAAAATAAAATTTTACCAAGACTTGTTATTTTTCACGTTCTTTCTAACGCCTAAGTTTGAGCCTTAATCGCTTATGGATTACCAAGATGCTCTTTAACGGCTAACGCCCTCTGATCTCTTTGTTGGGCCACTTCCACGTAGATCTAATGGCTGAAATTTGACGTTTACGATTAATTTATGGTCCTCAGGCCATGCATGAAGTTTCTATCCGAATGGATGGTGGAAACCCTATGATCTTGCATTCTGGCTGTCTTTCAGGCCACTTGAGCTTCAGTTTCTTAATTTTCTCGGATCTCTGGTGTGTAAATCCGTCGATCTTGGTCCCTTGGAGTCTGTCCCTTGCCTTGGTGAATTCTAAGTGTTAAATCCATACTTTAAGCACCCTGTTTTAGTCCAAGCTCCTAAACACAGCTTACAGCACAAACACGAGTAAAACAGACTATTTAAACAGTATCATGTTCATAAATCTAGGCAGTAACTGGGGTCTAATATGCAATATTCGACCCTCAACACAACCCCCAACAAGCATCTTTCTAGTTCCAAGCAAAGCATGTGGAAAATAAGTTGAGAGTTATAGGACAATTTGTATAAAATTGAGTGATTTTTTTGAAAAACGATTTAAATATGAGAAATCTAAGATTCATTAATGTTGAGAATTATTCTCTCCTAGACTCAAGCACACGGTAAACTTTATAGTCAAGTTCAAAGTATTAATCCATCAATCAGAAAAATTCTAAACATTGAGTTTCATGGGTGTATAGTGTAATCTCGGCTTATCAACATTAAAATTCAATTCATTATTTCATGATAATATTGGTAACCACAAGAGCATTCAGGACACCCAAAACCTAAACTAAAACGTATCTCATAGATCATTCTTTTTCTTCTTTCAGCTTTCGATTTTTCCATTAAAAGTAACACTAAGAAGGGAAATCAATCCTCATCTATAGGGAGCAAACCTATGGTGAAGATTATTCGCCACCTTTAATTTTTGAACGTCAACCTTGAGGAATCAAACCTTTACCTGTAGGGAGCAAACCTATGGTGAAGACCATTCGCCTAATCCTTTCAATTCTTCTTTATAAACTAATGCTAAAAAATTTCAGGCTGGTCCTCTCATACTTAGTAATTACCAAGTTAATCATTCAATATCGAACTGAAACGATAATATGTAAGCAAGATGTGGCATGTGAAACCATGACTCAAACAATGTTTAAAACTTCTAATCATGGATTACCAGTTCAAACTTAACTGTGAAATCTAACGAAACTGAATCCAAGAGTCATAAATTACTAACATCACTTATCTTATAATTCTAAATCCAACATAGCCGTCAAAATCACTTCGAATTCACAAGAAATTTCAAAAAATTTTAAAAATTTTCAACTCAAGACCAAGAAAATACTGATTAGGTAACCTAATCTTCTATCCCCAACCTAAAATCTACATTGTCCTCAATGTAAAAGATATGAGCATGCAATGTACATGGGACAACGAAAGTAAATGAGAAGTGATAGGAAGATAGTACCTAAATGAAGGGATCAAGAGAGATTTTTCAAGAGATCGCTGGGAGAGAGCAGGTCAGTACGAGAGTGAAGACACAAAAGCAACTATCCTAAAATAACGTATCAAGTAAACTAACCTAACGGCATAAAACCGTCTATCCTAAAACAACATAAACCAAACTACCCTAGTCCTATGAAAGCAGGAAAAAACTACTCGATCATGGTACAAGGTTCCTCTTTCGGCCAATATCTTGATAAGTTTCTCAACAGGATCATCCAAAAGCCCTTTTTGCAATAGGCTTGGACGCCCTAAAGCATGATTTTCAAGAGAAACATATGTACCTCATAAGAATTTTTTCGTTGAATTTCTTGAGGTATCCAGAGTATATATGTAAGACCCGTATCTTGGTCCGTACCTTTCCGTATACTTCCGCGGTCTTACCGGTCGAATTCCGGCAACTTTCGACCCTTAACCAGTATCGACGCGCGACCCTGATTCATGTGCCGACAACCCGAGTCGACTCAACCCGAGACCAATGCCATAGCGACCGCACCGTCGCCGCGGTTCCGATACCGCGACTCGCACGCCAAGGCGATACCCTGGTCAAGAGTTATGGGCCAACGTTCGGTGCGAGAAAACGCCGCGCGTTGCGAAAACCAAGGGAATCTCAACGATGTGTCACATCAATCACATCAATCCCATCAATCAATCACCCATCAACCCATCACATGTCAAGTACACATCACTTCCATCCCTTTTCCCAAGCAACCACAAAAGTCTCCCAAACCCATACCTCTCTTACACAAAAAGCCAACAAAGTCTTCTTAACCCATACCTTTCTTACACAAAAGGCCAAAAAGTCAAGTTTTTCTTACAACACCATCACTCACCCATCCATCCATCACTCTCTCTCTCCCTTTACATCACTCTCTCTTTCTCTCTTTCTCATTTTCAAAATTTTCAAGCAACTCCAAGAGCCCCATACGTATGAAAAATTCTAACTTTCCTAAGCTCTAAGTGGCCCACCTTCCTACCCCAAATTCTTCCATCTCAACCCTCCATTCCTCATCTTAACCGTTGAAGTTGAAGCTATGGTGCCAAGGAACCTCTAGGAACGAAAAGATCGGACGGTGGGTGCCTCTTTAGAGTAGTTTTTCTTATTTTTATGGTGGACCAAGTGAGACCCACCGATCAATGGTGTGGATCTCACTTGGGACCCTTATTCGTGGCCGATGGACCACTAGGATCATCATAATCGTCCCATGATGGGGACCCCATTGTGATATTTATTTCTCTTCAAAGGTCATCTAGACCATCCATGTTGGTGGGGAAAGGATCCCCACCGTTGATTCTCAATTTCGGTGGTCCCGCATGCTTTAAGGCCCACTCGATATATGATTTCATGTAAGGGAGGGCCCATAATGATGGGGTCCCTCCATCACAAGCCGTGTTCCACTCTTCATGTCTCTCTCTCTCTCTCTCTTTTATTTTATTTTATTTTATTTTATTTTATTTTATTGCAATAGGATGGTGTGGCCCACTTGGATGGATCCCATCTTGATGTATTTATTTTATTCAAGTGGGGCCCACCTTAGATGTTATTCCCATGCCGCCCATCATGTGGTGGCCCACTTCATCAGGCCCACCACAAATTATTAGTTTTTTTAAAAGCCAGCCGTCCAGCGTCCCAGACGCTGGACGTTTCTAATGAAATGAGAAAAAGAAAGGAAAAAGGAAGAAAAGAAGGGAATGGGGTGTTTCCCTTGCATAGGCCCCACCCTGATGTTTATGTCCGATCCAAGGCGTCCATCCTCTTACCCACGGCATTTTAGCCGTTGGGTAGAACTTTGGAGCTGATCCAATCACCTGGTGGGCCATAACGTCAAATGTTGCGTCCTTACCATTCAATCTCTATTTTCTTATTTTATTTCTCTTCCAAGCATCAAAAAAATTTGAACTCTGAACTTATTTGGACGGCCTTGGGCCACTGATCGCCATGACTGGAGTGGATTTCCAGAAAGTGGGCCCCACACGTGATTTTTATCAAAAGTTGAAATTCAAGGAGAGAGAGAGAGGAGGAGTGAGGCAGCCATGTGCTGCAGATGTCAGGCAGCGCAGGCGCTGCCTGCGTTGTTGCAATAGCGGGCGGGCGGTGGGGCTGCCACCCACGGCTGCTGCCGTGGGCCCCACCATGATGTATATATTATATCCACTCCGTTCATAGGGTAGGCCACCACCTGGGGTGGGCCCCTTATAAAAATGAGGATGATTCGATGCTCGGGTGGCCCACACCATGAGAAATAGTGGAATTGAACAGCTACCATTAAAATCCTTCCACTGGGCCATCGAAGCTTTAGATCAAGATGAAATTTATGGTTTTCCTTCACCCAGGTCCTGGTGACCCTTTGGACGGTTGGGATGAAAAATATATATATATATATATATATATATATATATATATATATATATATATATATATATATATATATATATATATATATATATATATATATATATATATATATCTACTATAGTGGGCCCCACTTGGAGCTCACAGTGATGTATGGGTCTTAAATCCACCGTCCGCCTGGATGGTGGGAGCCAGCACTGGTATTTGTGTTTTATACTCACCGTCCAGCAACGGTGGAGCCCACTTGCACATGTGTACTCACGTCACCCCCCTTCCCCCCTGGCTGAACAGTTTGGATGGAAATAAACACTACAGTGGGCCTCCCCCTTGCCCATATCCACACCGAGTGATAGATAAATATTGCAGTGGGCCTAGGCCCATGCAACCTCCTGAACCGTTTGGATGGAAATAATCATATTTGTGGGCCCAAGATCCGTATAACCTTTTGAACATATTGGATTGCAAATAAGCATTTCAGTGGGCCCCTTGCCAACCAGATTGAATGGCAAATAAACATTTCAGTGGACCTCTAGGCCATGGGAGTGGACCCATTTGATGTACTTCAAGGCCCATGAAATTGGACCCTTTTGTTGAAATTTAAAGCCTATGAAAGTAGGCCATTTGATATATGTAAGGCCTAAGGGTTTAGGCCCACTTTGATATGCATACGAGGCATATGGGTTAGACCCATTTAATTTATTGAAAGCTCATGGGTTAGGCCCATTTGATTTGTTTAAGGCCTAGGGATTTAGGCCCATTTGACTCATGTTAGGTCTATGGGTTGAGGCCCACTTGATCTACATGTGGGATCCCATTTGGTGTGGCCCATTTGATACATATTAGACCCATGTGACTAGGTCCAATTGATGCAATCCAAGGCCCACGGGTTATGACCCATTGCAATATACCTAAGGTCCATTGGCGTGGTCCATTTATGTGGCCAGTTTTACAATTACAAGGCCCATCTATCATGGTCTATTAGATACATTTAAGATCCAATGGGACGTACCTAAGGTCCATTGCAATGTGTGTTCCCAATACAGAATATGTGGCAATGTTTACGACAGTCGTGCCTTGGGAGCAATGTTGGTTTGACGTCCACATTGCGAGTATAATGTTGGTTGGATGTCCACATTACGACTCTCCTTAGGGCCCATTACTAGGCCGTACTTGCTGTGTATAGACCGTCCAGGTCCATCTGCATGGTAAATAGTTCATTTTACTATAACATGTTTAGTACAGTTCATGACTCATGATCATACGCATCATATGTATGCTTGACGTGAGAATTGTCTGATCATAGCATTTGCCTTCGGGCAGGTTGTTTATGGGCTTCCGGTTAGGCGGTGTTGCCCTACATGAGCGCACGGTATGCGCAGGATTGGTTGCATGACTGGATAGCGTGATTCATGCATTCCGCATTTGTGTGACATGGTTATTGAACGCCCTAGCGGCATCAGGGCCGTAGCCTCCACAGACGCATCGTGGTTGGCAGGATTGGATACCGAAAATCTTATTCTATATGGGGTACTATAGATATCCCTGGGTGAAAGTTCCTAAACCCTTATGGTACCAAGAGGTTGCTCCAACGTCTAGACCGAGTGGGTAGATGAGCGCTGAGTGCCGAATACCAGTTGGTTGTGCTCTCCACTGTGTCGTGGTCGGTTGGAAGGGGGTGCGGCCTTACCCGCCCAAGTGTAGGGGGCAATTGCTAGGCTGAGTTTGACCAGCTCGAGGAATGGGTCCGCTATTGACGAGTCGCGCCCGATATTGGCAGACGGATAGTGTGGTCTCTTCCACTTAACTTATTGTGCGCGATGTGGCGGCAATCTGGTTTAGAGTGTACTAGACCCCGGTGATATTCCATATATTGAGCCGTATTGATGTGTGGACATAGATGAAGACCTGTATGCTTGAGTTGCATTGCACATCGCATGGCCTTGGGATGACCGATACCATTCATGTCTTGCATCGCATAGCCTTGTTATGGTTCATGATATTATAAATCCATCTGCATATTCCGCTTTACTCTGACATTGCATGTTCATATTACTACCTTGCGCACACACTTTCACCACCCTCTAAGCTTTCTGTAAGCTTATGCACGACCGTTGCGTGTAAGTGACGTTGGATCGCAGCAGCGTTGAGGCAGGAGCACGTTGCAGAGCGTTTGGAGTTTTTGGTTCTTTACCATTGTATTTCCCTTTATGCTCATTGTACTTGTAAAGTTTTTTATCATAGTGAAAATGTAATGGAGTTCTTGGTTATTGTTTGTGGGTTATGCCTTTGGTTATGCTTATTACGAATCAAACTGACATTGAAAATCCTCCTCGTAGCATCCCAGGATCGGAACCTGGCGAATGGGAGCTAGGAGCAGAGAATGGGGTTATAAGGAAGCTGTCGGCGCCGGATTCGGTGATCGAAAATTCTGTGAGCCCGGTTTCCGAGTTTGGGGCGTGACAATATATGATTCACCTATAACAGAAAAAGTTTCAACGTTAGTATCCCATGGTGAATCAGAAACTACAAGTAAATAAAGTTCAGAAAACTTCGTCAGAAGTGATGTAGTCTCAACACATTCCGAAGTTTCAAACTTCGGTTCAATTTTCAGCTTCTTTTTTCTTTACTGGTAGACGTTTAAGATCAGGGGAAGAAGGGGTTTCAGAATAAGGGTTCTCTCGGTCAATGATAACTACTGAGATATTGTCTTGCAAGGCATCCACTTTATGTTTTAACATGGGATCGTTTGAATCTGCAAAGTGTGTCAAGTAATCCTAAGAGTTGGGAAGTTCAGCTGAGTGTGACTTATTTTCCACATTGGAGCTCGTGATGATATGCCCAAGGAATCCATCATCCTTAAAAATGGACGGATGTACGCTCTCTTGCTCCAGTCCTGCACAGACAGATTGAAAATCAATAGGGAAAGTATCAATGTGATCACTTTGTTCATTGAAATTACTCAATCGAGGTGTTGAATTGTCAAACTTATACAGCTCATATGGTGGCCTCAACTGAGTGGTTTCAAATTCTAGGATCGTAGCGAGCAACTTGTCCTTCTCCCGAATCACATCATCATTCAATTCAGAGGAGTGGTCCAAACATGTTTTATAAGAGTTAGAAGGGTCAGTTGTAAGGGATTCATCCTCCACCTTTAAATCAGACATGTCAGGTGAGGGTAATGGCTCATTATGACCAACCACTTCGTGCACGTCTTGATCATTGACCTGAACCAAACTTGAAATTGATTCTAGAGGAATTTGGGGTGCACGTTCATGATCATCATCCCAATACGCATCATCGTCTAATTCCATGCAGTGCACACTTCGGATGGGATCGCTTTCCTCACATTCCATTCCCAGATTGGGTTGAGGTTCACATGGACTAACCTCTTCCTTATCATTGAGCTCAAGTGTATCATGTAAGTAAAGTGTGTTATCTTCATTGTATTTGAAAGACACCCATGTCTCTTCACCATTCTTTTGAACAATCATCGAGATCGACTCATCGGAAAATTGAACTGTATGTTTGTTAATGGAATCCAACTCCTCATTCCAAATTCTAGAGTTCTTCAAAAGTGAGTTGGATCACTTTCCTCGCATTGTATTTCTGGAATGAATTGTGGCTAGGATGACCGAGCCTCCTCTACCTTATTAAGACATGAATTAAACGCTTCCAACAATTTTCTAATTTCCACAAGACGGGCTATATTATGCTGAATTGAATCCCGTTGGATCTCAAAGGTAGAAGATCTAAGAGAATAATCATTAGAACATGTTGTTGGTTCATTTCTCCAATTTTGATGTTTCCACTGATTATAGTCATACGAATCATAGGTGGAAAAATCTGATGGTTGGTAATTCATATTATCACTCATAATATAATCACACATTGTTTTCTTTTTATCGGATGGGTGATAATAATTTTCACTCCCATGGTTATGATAACCCCAACACTCACGTACTGTTTTGTTAATTCGTGGGGTGTAATTGTTCTCCTGCATATAATAACATAAGGACTTTTTAACCGGTGGACCATGATATTTCGGTCGGTTCTCGATAATAGCTTCAAAAAAGTTTTGAGACATAGGTTGATTTCTACCATCGTCATCATCCCAATATAGATTATTCTTCTCAGCATACTGATGTTCCCACTCATGCATATACATGGTAAAACCCTAACTCTAAGTCTACTCCTAAAAGAAAATAAAATAAAAATCCTATAACAATATGGAAAGTACAAGGGGGAGAAGTTAGAAAGAAGTTATCAGATTAAAATTCCTACGTTAAAACTAATTTAGACGATCTATCAACAACCCTACAAAACAGGAAAGTTAGTTCTAAAATAATCAAATAGAAAGACAAATATAAAATTAAAGTTAGTACAACATAATCTTAATCTAATTCTAAAACCAATTAATTTCAGAAATACGTAACTATCAGTCCCCGACAACAGCACCAAAAACTTGTTCACTCCCCAAGTGCAGGGTTGTGATGTAGTAATAAACTCGGTGAGACCGAGGTCGAATCCCAAAGGACTGGAACTTGTACGTTATCTGAAACTAAGTAGAAGTCGAACTAGATTAAGATGGAAACTAAATGCTTGTAATTTGAGGAATGATTGTGAAATATTAATCTAAAATATAAGGAATTCAGAGGAAAGGAAACTAGGAATTTAGAGGATCCACTTGTAGAGATCAGAGAGATCTTATACCTGCATCAGAAACTCAACTGGACTTAGAGTCCATCTTCATCAAGTTGAAGGTGTAACCATAGAAATCAAGACTGAACTTCCTTTGATATAGTTTTTAAGAGATGAAAGGTGTATAAATTAGAATGAATTTCATCACCAAACCATGCCCAAGAGACAAAGTAAACAACAAAATTAAACTAATTACCAACCAATCAACATGATATGAAGGTTAGGAAGGGTACCATCATCCGACCATGCCCAGGAGACAATGGTGAACAACAGGGCTTCCTGACATCATAAACATAAAAGGAATAAGAACATGCTCAAAGCTATCGCAGACCCATTGTAATTTCAGTCACAACAGACCATTAAAAACTAAAAACATTTCCATAATTAACTAAAATCAACATCCGTTTAGTCTAAACAAAAGGCATAAGCAAAGAATTTCTCATCACGCTGCAAGTTTCACCTCTTAGCCCTAGCTAAGAGATTTAGCCTAGTATGATGATACAACTAAACATCTTAAATAAAATCAAAATCAAAATCAAAGTAATACTCTCTGTCTCTGCTTGTTCCACGTTCAAGCCAAGTCCCCTGTCACTTCTTTCTCTCTCCTCTTTATAGGCAGCCGAGAGTCGATGGGGATGGAGCTTTTACGGAAGTCGGTCGAGCTTCCGCACTCTTCTCTTGTGCAGGAAAAGTCTTGGACTCGCACCCTATGTTTTTTTTTCAGTGAAAGCCTTTGTGTTCAACTTGCGTTCGGCACTTGGAAGAACCCCAACAGCAGATCTGAGTCATTCAGTCCTCTTGGCCCTAGTCGGCCACACCTTGAGAATGTTTTGGACAGTCCAGATGGACAGTCCGATTACCTCCATGATCACGTAACGCCCGAGAGCGTCGTACAGCGTCCGGCCATGCGTAAGCCTTACACACTTGCGCTGGGATGCTTGGTGGGCCCCACAGTGATATTTTCTGAGAAATTCGACCCATTCATTGGATTCCTAGCAAAAAACTAATCGGGAAGGGGTGGTTTTTGTAAGTTATGGTGTGGCCTACTGTATCAAACCAACTCACCGTTAATCTTACATTTTTCGATGATCCATATGAAAACACGTCTATGGGGCCAAAAGGAAAGCTAGGCGAGGGTCACGCCCCACCTCTGGATCGAATAGATGGTTCGGATCGTCGAGATACATGATGGGTGGGGCCCACTGTCAAAACCCAGTGGTAATAAGTCTGTCACAAGACGTTTCGCATGGCTATATTTGGATGTTTTGAGCAAAAAATAGGTGGGGTCCACTGTGATGCCTATCCTGGAAATCTACTCCCTCCATCGGCTCTTGCACATAGTGTTAGCCTATATTCTCCAGTTTAAAGTAGATCCGACTTCAAGGTGGGCCACACGCTCAACCGATGTGTGGACAACATTCACCGTTAAAATACAATCTGCTTACGTGATGCCATGCATGGCACATCTATTTACAAATTTGCCCTCCTCTTTTGTTATAACTTCTACTGTCCGTATCTCCTGATTGTACCGTGCAAATAAGATAAAATTTTACCAAGACTTGTTATTTTTCACGTTCTTTCTAACGCATAAGTTTGAGCTTTAATCGCTTATGGATTGCCTAGATGCTCTTTAACAGCTAGTGCCCTCTGATCTCTCTATTGGGTCACTTCCATGTGGATCTAATGATTAAAATTTGACGTATACGGTTAATTTATGGACCTCAAGCCATGCATGAAGTTTCGATTCGATTGGATGGTGAAAACCCTATGATCTTGCATTCTAGCTGACGTTCAGGCCACTTGAGCTTCAGTTTCTCAATTTTCTCAGAACTCTAGTGTGTAAATCCGTCGATCTTGGTCTCTTGGAGTCTGTCCCTTGCCTTGGTGAATTCTGAGCGTTAAATCTGTACTTTAAGCACCCTGTTTTAGTCCAAGCTCTAAACACAGCTTGCAGCACAAACACGAGTAAAACTGACTGTTCAAACAATATCATGTTCATAAATCCAGGCAGTAACTGGGGTCTGATATGCAATATTTGACCGTCAACAATGAACCCCATCATGACGTTTATTTTTCTTGTATGGATAGGGTCATCTAGACCTTACATTTGGTAGAGAAAGGATCTCCACCGTTAATTTTCAGTTTGATGAGCCCACATGCAATGGGACCCACTTGATGTATGATTAAATGTAAGGGAGGGCTCATAGTGGCGGAGCCCTCCATCACACGTGTCCCGTCTCTCTCTCTCTCCCTCTTTTTTTTTTCTTCTTTCTATTGTATGCGATGATGTGGTCGTGTGGCCCACTTGGATGGACCCCACTTTGATGTATGTATTTTCCATGCCCTCCAACCCCTTCTTTGGTGGCCCACATCCATAGGTGGGACCCACCTCAATGTATGTGTTATGTCTAGACTATCCAGCGATGTTGAATGGAAAACACAAATATGAGCTTGGTTTAAGACATTTTGGGGTGGGCCACTTGTATAGGCCCCACCTTGATATAAGTATTCAATCCACGCCGTCCATTTCATTCATCAGCCCGTTTTAGGCATTGAACCAAAAAATGAAGTCCATCCGATCTTCTAGCGGGCCATAGTACATAAAACAGTGGTTTCTACCGTTGAAAAACCACCCTGTCGTTTATATACACCGAAAAATATCAGATATTAAGCTTGTTTGGTCTGTCTCAGGCCATAAAATCCAGTGGGCAGGGTGGATTCGCCTGATGCGGGCCCCACGCATGAAAAACGTCAAAAATTAAAGGAAAAAAAAAAGAGTATAAGCAGGCAGCGCCTGCTGCAGCGTCAGCAACAGGACGCTGCTGCGTTGGGTAGGCAGACGGTAGGGACCCACTGTCCCAGCCGTGGGCCCCACCATGATGTATGTTATATATCCACACCGTCCATTTGGCGGGCCACCTCCTGAGGTGGGCCCCCTCCAAATATCAGGCTGATCCGAGTTTCAGATGGCCCACATCATAGGAAACAGTGTTGATTGAATGCCTGCCATTAAAACTCATTTGGGGTTTCCTATGAAATTTATTTTTCCTGTCTCCAAGTCTGTGTGACCTCAGCAACAAGTTGGATGGAAAACAGACGTTATGGTGGGCCCCACGTGGGACCCACAATGATATATGTGTTTTACTCCCACCATCCAGGCGGATGGTGGAGCCTACAAGTGATGTATGTGTTTTAGTCACACCGTCCAGGCGGACGGTGGAACCCCCTCCACCAGGACATATGTGCATTATTCATACGCTGTCCATCTATATGGGCCCACCATGATGCATGTGTTGCATCCGAGCCATCCAACCATTTGAAGGCTTGAGTTTAAAAATGTCACTGATCCAGTATCAAGTGGACCACATAGCAAAAGTAGTGGGGATTGAGCGTCTACCCTTGAATCCTTTTGTTTCACAGAAGTTTTGGATCATTAGGAAATTTGTTTCCTCTTAATCCAGGTCTGTGTGACCCTATGGCCAAATTGGATAGAAAATAAACGATACAGTGGGCCTTGAGGATTTTAATGGTGGAAATCATTCTCACCATTGTTAATTGGAGTGTAGTCCAGTTGAGCTTTTAATATGATTCATTTGTATGTATATATATTTATTATATGTACATATGGATGTACTTGTGGTCGTCCGTTGAGACCCATTTGATATATACATGAGGCCCATGTGCTTAGGCCCATTTTGATGCATTCTAAGGCCCATGGGTTATGGTTCATTGCAATGTACATAAGGCCCATTGGTGTGGCCCATTGATGTGGCCAACATGATGAATATAAGGTTCATGTGATATGGCCCATTTGATGTATTTAAGGCTCAATGGGATGTACCTAAGGTCCATTGTAATGTGTGATCCATATGGTTTGTGTAATGATGTTTGCGACGGGCTATGTCTGGGGAGCAATGATAGTTTGACGTCCACATTGCAAATATAATGTTGGTTAAATGTTTGCATTACGACTCTCTTTAGGGCCCATTATAGGCCCGTACTTGTTGTGTGTAGGACCATTTAGGCCCATCTGCATTGTAAGGATAGTTCATTACTTTATAACATGCTTAGTATAATTCTATTATTCATGCTCATACGCATCATATGTATGCTTGATATGAGAAATGTTTGATCATAGTAGAAGCCATTGAGCTGAGACATTTACAGGACTCCTTATGAGATGGAGTGTCCCACATGAGCACATGGTACGCGCGGGATTGCTGCATGACTATACGGTGTGATTCATGCATCTTGCATATGAATGACTTGATCATTGTACGCCCTAGCGACATCAGGGCCATGGCTCCACAGGCACATCGTGGATGGCCATATCGAATACCAAAAATACTTAGTTTTAGCACTGTGGGCACTTAGGATATCCTTGGATGAAAGTCTCAGAACCTTTTTAGTATCAGGAGTTGCTTCAACGTCTAGACCGAGTAGATACAAGAGTGCCCGAGTGCCGAATATCAGTAGCCCGCGTCTCCCACTGTGTCGTGGTCGGTTGGGAGGGGGTGTGGCCTTATCCGCCTGAGTGAGGGGGCTATAAACTAGGCTGAGTTTGACCAGCTCGTAAATGAGTCCACTATCAATGAGCTGGATAGGTATTGGCAGACTACTAGTTAGGTAAATAGTGAGGTCTATTCCACTCGCTGGGCTGTGCGGCTAGGGAGGCGACAGTCAGTATGGAGTGTACTAGACTCCGATGATATCAAGAGAGGAACTGTACTAATATGTGTACTTGATAAGTACCGACTTGCTTGGATTACATCTCACATATGACATTCGGCTACGTAGGCCTCACATTACATCAGTATGGCCGATAGCATTCATGTCTCGTATCGCATGGCCTTAGTATAGATGATAGCATTTATGTCTTGCATCACATAGCCTTAGTACGACTGGTTGTATTCATGGACTTACCATATATTTTTACATTGCTCTGATATTATATACTTGGCACTTGCTTTGCGCACACACTTACACTACCCTCTAAGCTTTTGTAAGTTTATGCACGACAGTTGCGTGCAGGTAGCGTTGGAAGCAGCAGCGCTGAGGCAGGAGTGTGCATCAGTCTATTTTAGAGCCTCTTGATCATCTTGTATTTTTCTTCCCGCATTGTACTTAAAGTTTTTGATATAGTGGATATGTGGTGATGTTGTTTTGTGACTTGGTTATGCTTCATTACAAAAAAAAAAAATCATACAGAAAATTCTCCTTGTAGGATCCCAGGATCGAAATCTGGCATGTGAGTGCCGAGATCTGAAAATGGGGCACTACGGACACTGTCGGTGCCGGATTCGATGATTAAAAATTTTGTGAGCCCTTTTTTCGAGTTTGGGGCGTAACATTTTCTCTGACCAAACCCTTTTCACCACAAGTCTGGCCTTAAATATAGTTTATGAATTCTTCTGCTCAATTTTCTTTCTAAATATTTACTTGTTGCTCAGAGCTTTCTTGCCTTTAGGCAATTTCACCATGTTATAGGTGTGGTTCTTATGTAAGGATTACATGTCCTCTTGCATAGCTTTCAACCACTCTCCCTTATGCTTGTCGGCTAGGGCCTTAGAATAATCTTCTGGTTTTCCCCCATCAGTGAGCATAATATACTCATGCGGTGAGTACTTCTTGGACGGATGTGTCCCTAGATGACCTCCTCACCTGTGGCTCAACAGGTGGATTAAGTGGGGGATGCTCCTCCGGTCCATCTTCTATAAGAACTCTCTCGTCCTCTGCATCTTGTTGTACTCCCCCGTCATCAAGCACCACAGGAGGAATAATCAAATTCATATCCTCTAGCTCACTTGAACTAGGCTGGGACTTCTCTGGCTTACAAATATCTTCTATACATTGATTTTCAAAGAAGACTACATCTCTGCTCCCGACGAGTTCTTCTTGGTCGGATCTCATAATCTGTAGCCGAACTTTTCATCACCGTACCCTAATAACATACATTATTTGATCTTTGTATCGAGCTTGGACCTCTCGTCCTTTGGTACGTGAACGGATGCCCTGCATCCAAACACCCTAAGATGACTGTACGATGGATCTTGTCCAGTCCACACCTTCTCAGGTACTTCTTCATTCAACGGGGCTGATGGAGACCTGTTTATCAAATACACTATCATGTGCATTGTTTCTCCCCAGAATTTCTTGAGCAACTTTGCATGGGATAACATGCATCTGATTCTCTCTACAATGGTACAATTCATTCGCTCAGCCACACCATTATGTTAGGGGGTCTTGGAAACCGTCTATTCATGCCGTATATCCAGGGACTTACAATACTCAAGGAAGTCACCAATGTATTCACCACCATTGTCAGTGCAGATGCACTTTAATGATCTACCTGTCTCTCTCTTGACCATAGTATGAAACATTTTAAACACACCAAAGACCCTGTCCTTGGATTTCAAAGCATAAACTCAAACCTACCTAGATGCATCATCCATAAAAGTGACAAAATACAATACCACATCTAAGGTTTTTATCTTCATAAGACCACAAACATTAGAATAAACCAAATTTAATGCATACATTTTATTAACATGGGAAGAAAATTTAACAAATGAAACTCTATGTTGTTTCATTGATAAACAGTCAATACAGGTTTTGAGAGGTATACCTGTCACTTCTGGAATGAGTCACTTCTTCGCTAGTAGTTGAAGCCCTTTTTTCACTCATGTAGCATAGACACCTGCGCCACATGTTAGTAGCTGAATCTTCTTCTTTGTTCAACCCACCCTTATGCGCACTGACACTTGCCTTATAAAGGGTACAACACTTCTTCCTTCTAGTTACGATCAATGAACCCTTGATGAGCTTCCAGCGCCCACCAATAAATTGACATTCATAGCCATCATCATTCAACCTTCCCATAGACATCAAGTTAAGGCGAGGGTCTAGAATGTACCTCACATCCCTAAGAACCAATGTGTAGGCCACATCGGTCTTCACACAAATATCACCGACCCCTACGATCTTCAATACACCAGAATTTTTCATCTTCACAGTCCCAAAGTCACCTGACTTGTAGCTTGTGAAGAATCCCTACGTGGAATGGCATGAAACGAGGCTCCCGAGTCTATCACTCAGTCAGTGTACTAACTCGTAGCCATGAGATAAATATCATGATCCGTCAAAAGAATAACTACAACGTCACCATCTGAAGCGACCGCAGTGGAGTCTGATTCATCATCCTTCTCCTTTCCTTTATCTTTCTTGTCATTCTTCTTATGACATTCATGTTTGTAGTGGCCCTCCTTGCCACAATTCTAGCATTTAATATCCTTCTTGACACTTGACTTGCTTCTTGATTTATCTCTGGCCTTCTCACCCTTTTTGTTCTTTTCTCTCCCCCGATCTTGTGTCCTAAGGGCTTCTTATTGTGTAGACCCCTGAGACTTCATCTTTGTCTCCTCATTAAAGAGACAATTAGTTACATATTCCATGGACACCTTTCCGTCTAACGCGGAGTTACTCAGAGAAACCATCAATGTCTCTCAACTATCAGGCAATGAGCTAAGTAATAGTAAGGCTTGTAGTTCATCGTCCAGGACCATCTTCATAGCGGAGAGCTGGTTTAATATGTTGTTGAACTCATTCATGTGCTCAACTATAGAACCACCATCTTTACAGTTGAGATTCACAAGTTGTCTTATCAGAAAAATCTTATTGTCGGCTGTCTTCATCTCATACAACCCTTGCAATTTCAGTCATAAGCTAGCAACTGAGGTCTCCCTAGACACATGGTGGAATACAGAATCATCCAACCATTATCTAATAAACCTCACTGCCTTCCGGTCCAACTTCTTCCAATCATCATCTAACATATCCTTTGTCTTTGTTGATATGCCTAGAATTGGAGCATACAAGTCCTTACAATAAAGCGAATCATCCATCTTAGCCTTCCATATGGTCCAGTTAGAACCATTGAGAATGATCATCCTTGATGAGCCAACTTCCATAATTTAGAACTGATCTCACTCCGTTCAATCAACCTGAACTCTCTAATACCACTTTATTAGGAGCATTGTACCAAAACCTTAAGATCTCGCCTCTAAAAAATACTAGAATTATGGGATATAATAAAGCAATGAAATAAATTAAAGCACAACTGCACAACACAAGAGATTTTATGTGAAAAACCCTCGAAGAGGTAAAAACTATGGGACCTAGTCCAGAGTAACAATTCACTATACAGTAGAATGTTACAATCGATCACAAGCCCACACTGCTTGGATCAAACCTTCTTCACTCACGTAGGAGTGGATGAACAATAAGAGAATAATGAAAATGGAGAGATCTCACCGATCACGAGGACGTAGAAGCGTTGAGACGTCGACTGCTCAATAGATCACCTCTACGAGCAGAATCCTCCCTTCCACAAGCTTCATCTCTCTCTCTCTTTCTCTCTCTCTCTCTCTCTCTCTCTCTCTCTCTCTCTCTCTCTCTCTCTCTCTTCCTCTAGAATCACTTTAGGAAGCCTTAGCACAGCCTAAAATAGCCCTAGGGATCCCTATTTATAGTTTAAGCAACTCATTTTCCACACCTTTACCAAACCGCCTCAAATTTATGCAATCCATACAAAATCTGCGCAGAATCTGCTTAACCCTCGACTAGTCGAGCCAGGTCCTCGACTGGTCAAGCAGACCCTCGATTGGTCAAGGCCAAAAAATAGAGCTTGCTGGACTTTGAGTCAAGCGATCCTCGACCGGTCAAGTAGCGCGGTGAAAGATATCCGTTTTACAACTATATGCACTACCTCTCCTCTGAACTGAGGAGGAAAACCTCATCAATGTTGTTAAGCAATCCTATGCATTAATTACCTCTTGATTATTTAACCATTTTCATTTCTATCTCCTTTTAACAAAGGCCTGTAGATGGATAGGATGTCTGATGGTTATAATTTTTTATACATGTCATCCATACCATTTCCCAATATGTGGATGCATCATATTGGGGCACAAATGCATCATCAAAGGATGACTCTGATATTTCAATACTTATTATCTTCCCTACCTATTATTGGCCACCTTATAAGTTGAAGTTTGCAAAAATATATTTTTCTTGAGAAAATCTTTGATACTCTGGCAAAGCATGCTAGATGACAGGCAAGAACTTGTAAGTTGCACATGCAGTGCATTTGTAATGTAAATCAAACTGTTCAAGTAGTGAGGTCCACTTCATGGGTTTTATAAAACAATGACTATACTAAATCGATGCCTTTATTTGACAATTATATGTTAGGGGTGATGGCCTATC
The DNA here is from genome assembly GCA_037074715.1 of Magnolia kwangsiensis. Taxonomy (NCBI): domain Eukaryota; kingdom Viridiplantae; phylum Streptophyta; class Magnoliopsida; order Magnoliales; family Magnoliaceae; genus Magnolia; species Magnolia kwangsiensis. Next base: position 20,082,118 of record CM073572.1, read on the forward strand.
ATGTTGGCTTTAGGTGAAGGGCATTTTTTCAAAGGCAAAAATTTTCATTTACATGTAAGGTGAAGGTCATTTCAAAGGATAAAAGTTCTTTTTATCCATAGTTTAAAACAAAATAAATTTTTTAAAAAAATCGTAAAGTTGGGTTATGTTATATGCTATGTAAAAATATTATATTTTCTCTTCAGAGTCTAAAAGAGTTTTTCCTTATAATAACAAAATAGAGATGTGAGAGAATGTTTCTCTCAGTGTGAGATTTTTCTCCAATGATTTGTTTATAGTACATGATAAGAAGAGTGAAGAAATGTTTGTATGATTTCTAGGTGCATGATGCTTTTCTTATATCTTGTATTTTTTTATTTAATAGTTAAATGATTTGTTGGTATTTTTGTATGAAAGTAGTCTAATGTGATGAACCATGTTATTTTGTGTCTTTTCCTCTACTCATTATGTCCACACCCAAATCCATAATAATAAGTTTCTTATATTGGTTTTGCAATAATATATAAAAACGCAGTCGAAGTGGTAGCCCTTTCCTTAGCTCTATCTAATTTAATAGAATAAAATTTAGGGATGTCAAGATAAAGGGAATGATAGTAACTTTGGCTCTTTTTTATTTCCTTTTTTATTTTTAATGTTTTTTAGTAACCCCTTCATTATCTCTCTTATTGGTGTACTAGTTACTGCTTGGAGTTTTGGTAATCAGATGAATAAGTTAAAGAATAGTTAAAATGATGTCAGTAAGAAATTGTTGCCCACATGCTGTCCAATCTTGCTTTGATCTAATAAATGTTAAAAGTGGAGTCCACATGTTGAACAACTAGAATCGCTTATACAAACATTGGCATATGTTATATGCCTACACATTGTGCAGTTTCTACTAGCTAAAAAAGGCTAGAAATTTGAAAGATAGAAGGAGAAGGCTTACACAACCCCACGATGCTTCTTAACTCACATCATTTCACTAAAAATGGATAAATGTATTTTGGTCATTTCACCCCAAAAACACTCTAGCATTTACATTAGTTAATGCATTATTTAATAAAATGGCAAAACTATAGGTTTGATCCTGTAGAATTTAACCCATTTTCTCATTGAACAAGGGGTTTGAAATAAATCAGTTTGATTTTTATTTTTTTTTATCAAAAGTACTATGTGAAATCTTCTATTTTTTCTCTTCATCTATCCCTATCCCATAGGTATAGCGTTTGAATCAATAGAGAACATTTTCTTCTATATGAATTGATGTTATTACATTCCAATTCCTTCCTGACACCTCCTAAGGAAAATAAAGTCCTAAATTGATGGGTTGATGTGGGCTTATTCATGCAGTTATATACTCTTCAAATAAGAATCCATTTTTATAAAGATCCTGGCTTTCGTGCTTTGATAGTCATCCGAGATCCTTTCGATGACCTATGTTGTGTTGAACGGATATCTATACGATCTGATCGATTGCGTAAGTCAAAGGTGGTGGAAATCTTTATTCTAGCACTTTCCTTTTCATTTTTAAAAGCATTTCTTCTTTGAGATAGTCAACGTACTTTCTCTTTGGATCTAATTTGGCCATAGGTTTTTAATGAGTAACATTGTGTTATGTAACTCAAATTGCCCAAGGTGTGGGATCCACCTCAAATAGGTCAATTTTGGCTAATTGGTTGACGTCTAATGAATTGTTGAAATGGAAATTAATTGACAGTCCAAATTCAACAAACAAATGTCCATTAATCGGAGATTTTAATAACTCAATCAATCGAATCTTGTGGCTATGACCTATCAATAGGAAGTTTGTTTCTATGATTAATTTGATTGATATGTATGCATTTGACTTGAAATTTTGTCATTTATGCATGTGTATTGTGTTAGGCATGTCATAGCCTTTTACAACTCAATTCAAATCAAGCGTCTATAACCCCAAGTGTAGAGAGAGAGAGATGGAGAGAGAGAGAGAGAGAGACCATGAGCAATCATCTATAACTGATAACTAAAGCAGTTCAACTGTCTATTCAAACCATTAGAAAGTAAAATCGGATAATTTTCAAAAGGAAAGGTTTGTTCTTCTAATAAATTCTTTTTGCCTTTTCAACCAAAATGAAATTTTCTCACCATGATACAGAGATAACCCAATTTATGCAATGTAAAAGTGGAAGAAACTCAATTGTAATGAATTGAAACAAAAGTTGAAAAAAAAAACTTCCAATAATATCCATTAGCAATCCAACGTTTAGGGCATGAATGGTGAGGCCCTAGATCTAAGTCTTCCCTAGTCTAACAACTTAAGTGTAAATTAAGAAAATTACACTACTAAAAAGAAAGAAAAGTTCTTCCTTGCGATCCAATGCTTCGCATAGATGGAAGAGAATTGCACTATTCCTAATCTAAGCCGGTCCAACATAGCAGTGTAAACGGATGGAATTAAACTATTCTTATACAAAAGTCAGTCTAACATAACAATTTAGATGGCTTGTCCTAGTCTAGGAAAAGCTATACTAAAATAAAATAAGATAAAATACAAGCAATGTTGGGTACAAATTTAATTCGATATGTGTTAAGGTGACAAGCGATCGAAGTTATTTGATCTTCCTCTTATTTATAGAATTTTAGGACAGTTGCATAAAGAAAGATTTTCGTAGTCATTTCTCTTATCTATTGATGTGGAGATAGTCGTATGGACCCAAAGGCAATTGTGGCCTATTAGACGACACCACATATGCTAGTTGTTCGCTATGAGTTGGCCATTGGTTACACACACGTTATACTCCTATTATGTAGGCGAGAGTTTCTCTCCAGCTGCCACATGTTGGTAATAGTTATCCAATTCTCTACATGAATGTGACTGATGCCGTGAAATTAGGCCAACTTAATATAATTATTATTTTGCTCATCAAATATTTTCATCCATAGTCTCTGTGTGATGCTTAAGTGCATCGGCCAAACTCATCACTTGTCATGATCGTGTTTCAGTCGAAACCCAACTTCGGTCATGAAGTCGTTGTGGTAGTTAGCTTTGTTACGTGAATGAGATATACGACACATGTATCCTCACAGTAGCCGGTCATACTTATCTTTCATTTTTTATATACTCATGACTTTACATATTCTAATTTTCTTCAACCTTAGAGCAGTTAAAGAAATTTTCTATTCATCTTTTGTAAAGATTTCGGTGCCATGTGGCATTATCTGAGTCGTTGAACGTGACACAGTCAAATCAAGCATAAACAATATGCCACATGGACAACTTTGACACCCCATCATACACATGGCATACATTTACTCCAATGAAAAAGATTAGATTGTGCGGTCCGCTGTCACCAAGTCACGAATCCTGTGTTTGGTTAAACAATCTTAACCTCTTATCCCGGACACTTGTTTATAAAAATAGGAACATTAAATATTTTTTAGTAAGTTAAATAATCAAATAAGCTTAATTTTTAGTTCATTACAAATCTACACTGAGTATCATAATTTGGATAATTTAATTTAATTGCTTGCATGAGACATATCCAATTTCAAAGTAATTTCTAAGTTCTTACATATCATTTGTCAGAACCAAAGAGAGTATTTGTTGTAACATATTTCTAATTGTTCCTAGATAACTAATGATAAAAGGACACATGTCATTGCATGGGAATATATAGCATGTGTTAGACATTTAGAGATATACAAAGTGTTTTTCACGAAATTATAGCTGACACGACCGAGAGGCCCGAGAGACGGAAAGCATTCAAGTGAAGAGGAGAAGCCCAAGAGGTAGAAAGTGGTTGAGTGGAAAAGAACAGTTAGAGGGACACGAAGAGACGGAATGATCTGAAAGACCAACATAGTAACAATTCAGCTGCCATAGCAGTTAAAGTAAAGAAGAGAAACGAATATAGAGTATTTGTGTAACAGAGAAGTCTTTAAATAATAGGAAAAATCAATAGAGCAAGACGTCTCATACCAATTCAACAAATCTAGCCAAATTTATCTTATCTTATTACAATCTTTTCAGCATTAATTAGCTCTATCTTAGGAGTAATAATAATCTTTTATTTATAATTGATTAGCTATAATTCAAGTCTACACCCATATAATGCACTTTATCTGTTCTCAATATAAACAGTTCTTCATTTAAAAAGGTTTCTTGCAATTACGTCTCGACCGACTGAGTATTTCTTTCTAGTTTGATGACAGCTAGGTATATAAAAAAAAAATCTTCGTACGAAATACAAAGTTGAACCCATCTTCAGAGGAAGAACCTCACTTGGATTATCACCTAATTATTCTTTACAACAATTTGCGAGTGGATGAATAGGTAACCGACCTACTCAGATCTTAGTCATTTACAATCGCAATCATCATATTTGCCTATATTAGCGCTTGGGGTCAAGTTGTTCAGTTGGAATCGAGCTGCATAGTTGGTTTTAGCATGCGCGCATGCACCACATGTAACCACAAAAACCTAAATCGAAAAAAGTTTCGAACATTATCAAAGATTTTCTCTTTAGAAAATCATTCCCAAGCTATAGGCAAGTGGCATAAAAAATGGTTCCTTATCCATGCCTCAGTGGCAATCTCACAAGAATTTCAACACGAGGTCATGGGTTCTCCCATACCATTGTGGTGAAATCCCACTATGGTGTGAGTGTGTGTGGGGGGTGAGTATGTGTGTATAAAATTAAATATAATAATAATAATAATAATAAAGTGGCCTCAAATAAGGAGAGCGTGATTAGGGAAGTGATTTGTAGAAGTGATTCTATACCTAAATAGTATATGCACCTAAAACACCCAAGCTCGTGGAGAGATCATGTTTTATATGTAAATCAAATCCATCCATCAAGTGTAAACCATCGTTTCAACCATGCATCCATAAATACAAAAGATCATGCCAATTAAGAGTTTTATGGGCACATCAACTAAAATAATATAAAAGTACTCCTAAAATCTTAAAGTTTAGGGCTTGTCTGGATACCACCAAATAAGTTACTTTTTCTACTTACTGAAGTAGATAAGTAATTTATTTCAAATAAGCAAGTTTGGTTTATGATTAGTTACAAATAACTTTTTTATTTAAAATTATTTAATCAATTTGGTTAAAAACAAATTAGTTTTTCTACTTTTTATAAGTTGCCGAAGAGGGACAAAGGAGAAACAAAAGAGAGGGGAAGCTTATTAATATGTTGTTTACCAAATATACTTATTTTTTTAATAAATAAAAAATAAGATAAGTTACTTGTGACATGACTGACTTAACTTAAGTAACTAACTATCTAAACAAGCCCTCAGTACACTAATTGGGTACTACCCCCGCCCACCCCAAGCACGATGAGGCTTTGAGGGGCCATTGTGATGTATGGTTTTTATTCACACTGTCCATCCATTTGTGCATGTTAGGTTATAAGCTCAAAAATTAGGCAGATCCAAGGCTCAAGTGGACCACACAGTAGGAATTAAGCACCTACAATTGAAAACTTCATGGGTGCCACAAAAGTTTTGGATCAAGCTGATATTTGTTTCCCCTTCATCCTAGTCTATATGACCCGATGAATAGGTTGGATGGCAAATAAGCATAACAATGGGCCTTAGGAAGGTTTTAACTGTGGGCGTCATTGGCACCGCTATTTCCCGTGGTTTAGGTCCTGCTTTGCAACTCGGTGATATATAAACTATATCAGATCCTTGCTCTTGCTCAGGTAGTAGACTCTCAGGAGTTTCAACACCCAGTCAAGGGCTCGAGTATCCATAGGTGGTGAAAGCCCACTATGGCGTGAGTGTGTGGGGGTGTGTGTGCGTGTGTAAAATATGTGTGTGTGCGTGTTTCGACATTGAGATCATAGCATCGAGTGCCCTCATGGTAGTAGATTTTGTAGTAGCTTCTTGAAGTGCTTAGGAAGTGTCTTTTGGCAAAAGATTTCATTAGATTAGGACCTTTGGAAAAAATAATAATAATAATAATAATTAATTAATTTTTAAATTATAAAAAAATATTGAAAATTTTCCTTTTTCAACCATGTAGAAACATTTTCCAAATAAACATAGATAGGATGTTCTTAGCCATATGATAGGCAGCCTTGGAAACAGCTGTAGAGTCACAGAAAATTAAAGGAAAGTGATGAAAAAATATCCAGGTCAACTTTAGGTCCATTTCATAGAATACCTCTGTCGTGGAAACGTAGGCCCACAAACTGAATGAGGACTGCGGATTGGAATTTCTTACGTGAAAGTATCTTTTTAAGTGGAGTCGGTGGTCTCGCAGACGTTGATAAGGTCAGGTTGGTTATAGCACATCCCATCTCTAAGCCATGACATGGGTTACACTAGCAAAGTGGCATCATACATGGACAGGCATTTTTAAATTGCATACATGGCATATGATTAAGTCAAATTATCATCTCACTTTAGATGTATCATTAATTAAAAAAAATTAAAAGTAACCTTATTTGATTTACAGTGTATCTAATAGAAATGTTTCTAAAATTAATGCTAACATCAATGTATGGGTTCCACTTTGATGCTTTAATGATATGCAATCCATCCATCATGTGTGCCTCTTCCTATTCTCCTTAGCACCCATGGACGTGGATTGCATGTGAGTGACATCGGTAGTTTGTTGACATGACAAAGTTAGGTGGTTTCGCGGCCATGTACTTGTTATATTCACACCATCTATCCATTCTTTGAGATCATTTTAGGGCATGAGTTAAAAAATAGGTGGATCTAAAGCTAGGTGAACACACTGCAGAAAGAGATCAGAGGGATTGAATGCCTACCATTGAAATCTTCTCGAGGGCTAAGGATGTTTTGGATCAAGTTGATATTTGTGTTTTCCCTTCATCCATGTGTCTGTGACCTTATGACTATGGGCCCTAGGAAGGTTTCAATGGTGAGTGTTATTGTCCCTATTGCTTTATGTGGCGTGGTTCACTTGAGCTTTGTATCTGGCTCATTTTTGGACTCATGCCCTAAAACGGTCTCACAAAATGAATGGATGGGGATGGATATAACACACGCATCATGCTAGGCTTACAGAACCTTACACTTCAACACCACCCATGGTAGCCCATCTGAGTTTTGAAAGGTCCTGATTTTTTTGATGCCCATGCATCCTGGTGGGATGCATCTTCCAAATGGATTTAGATGGAATTTACAAAATATACTGGGCCCACATACGATCTGGAAGGCTTTTAATGGTGGGCATGTGGTGGGCATGTGAATGGCAACTGTCGCTATGATCTGGCACACCTGAGTTTTGGATCGGCACCGAGGAACACGTTAGGCTATGCACATGATGGATGGATCGAATGTCATTAAAACATCACAGTGGCCCCACGTGTCAATTTGTACAATCAGCTTATCCAAGAGATGTTTGTATTGGATCTGGCCATATTTGATCAAAGGAGGTAAGGAATGTTCAAACAATCTGATTTTAGCAATGTATGTGGTTTAATTGATTTAATCTGAGTAATGTATGCAACGTTTGCAATTTCCAAGCGTCAAGTATCAAGTGTCATACGCGGGCAGAGTAACGTATAACTCTTCAAAAAAATGAACGCGTGGTGAGGCGTGAATCTAGAAAATCTTGATAAAGACAATATATATATATATATATATATATATATATATATATATATATATATATATATATATAAGAGATTTTAAATGGTTCCCCCATTTTCTCTCTCCACATGTTACAAATATCACGAGAACATCCTTTCCTTTCCACTATCTTTTTCCAATCTTTTCAAATGTAATAAAAAATAAGAAATTTCACATTCAATAGCTTGGACGATACATTGCGGTCCAACATATGGATAATTTTTCAACGTATCATATGCGCGTGGCATCCAACTCGTCCAAATAGTCATCCTTCGTAAAAATAAACTTAATCAGGTATCAGCCGGAATACACTTCTGTTTTTGCTAATTTTCAGTGGCTGTACTTTTTTTTAGTGTGGTCTACTTGACTAGTGGATGCGGTTGATTTTTGTGTAAGGATATCTTAATGGTGGGGGGCCAACCTATTGGACGTTGTGGATATCATATTTATGTGATATGTTATAAGTTATCAGCTAGGTATACAGTAGCTTGTCGTCCGAACGGTTGGATGTGCCATTAGAAATACTTTCCGCAATCTTCTCCACTATCTTACGAGGATCCACGTGTCTGGCCTTCCTCCACCGGATTCGTGGCCTGCGCATTAGCTAGTGAAAACAAACAGGCGTGGGTGTACTCCACCGAACTTCGACGCGAAGCACTGTGGGGCCCACCACAATGTCCGTGTAAAATCCACTCCGTCCAGGAATTTGACCAGCTCATGTTTGGGATGATAGACAAAACGAGGTAGATCGAAGACCCAAGTAGGCTATGCAACAATGGAAACAGTGGGGATGGAAACGCTCGCCAATGAAATCTTCCTAGTGCTCACCTTGCTGTTTATATGCCATCCAATCTGTTCGTCAGGTCATTCCCAGCAGGATGACCGTAGGACAAAAAATTCAGCCTGATCCAAAACTTATGTGGGGCCCAATAAGGTTTCGATTTTAGGCATTCAGTCCCATTTTTTCTTGTGATGTGGACCGCTTGGTTCTTGTATCTGCCTCATTTTTGGTTTTAAGCCTAACATGAGCTGGCGAAACTAACGAATGGAGTAGATTTTACATGGACATCACGACAGGCCCCACAGAGCACGGTGTTGCAGGAAACTCAACGTCCAAAACAAACAAAACCCAAATAATATTCGGTAATCCAGACAAAGACACGTCTGGATGAGACAGCTTCAACTAAACTGGATGAGATAGAACTGTCCATTTCGATTTTTATAGGGAAGGCAAATCGAAAACGATTTTAGAATACTGATTTTTCGTATCCAACCCGGTCCAAACAGGCGCTGGTTGCCACTTAAAAATGAGTTCATCTCGTTTTAGTTCATATCAACTAAGTAGTAGAGATGATAGTTTATATAAATTGTTGGTTGTATTTTTAATCCCTACTGAAAAAATTGATCTCTAATATATAATTATAATTAGCTAGAATGAGATGAACTCATTTTTTAGTGGCAACCAAACAGGCCCTAAAAATTCGATTCTGAGTTTAATTTCATGCTGTTGGTAACATCTGTTGAATCTATGCAAACAGGCTGGTAACAGGGCCCCGGCCTAATCTGGGCCTTGAAAAGGCTTGGCTCGGCCTCACTGAGTACACAAGTTCTTTCCAGACTATGGGCTAGGCAGGATCGGGGCCAGATCTTTACAGCTCGCGGGCCAGGCCTGGATAATCCTCATCCCTGCGCAGCCAAGTTTGTACATGGCACTTACAATTTCGCCTTATGAAATCTCCGTCCCGGCACAGCCAAGTTCCTACATGGCAGTTACAATTTCACCTTATGAAATTCTCGTCTCGGTAGAGCCAAGTTCCTACATGGCACTTACTGTTTTCCCTTATGAAGTAGCAATGCTTCTGAGAAGTTTTTTTTTTTGTTTTTTTTATATAACACACGCACACATACCCCACACACTCACACTGTAGTGGAATTTCACCACCTATGGGTACTCGAACCCTTGACCTGGTGTTGAAACTCCTAGGAGTCTACCACCGGAGAAAGAGGAAGGACCCAAAAAAATGTTATGAGAAGTTGCACATCCATATAACTAAATATTGCCAGGACAAAAAATTGATGCAACTGGTTATTCAAGACCGTTAAACAATGCAATATAATAGGACAAGATGGTTTTTAAATAAAAGAAGCCATTTTTGGATAATTACCATGAAATCGAAAGCAGAGGTTAGCTTGAATAAGTCCCAACATAACATTGTAGAATAAGTCTACCTATGGCTATTGGATATGGGGTTGTATTTGGTAATCCAAACCATTGATCCAACAAGAAATATAGTTGATAGTGGTTGCCTTAAAAATATTCAATATCGAATGATCTTTTTAACTTCCAATAAATGGCCCCCACAAAATATCATGTAAGAGAGGGTCCATATCCAAAAGAAAAGAGTCTAATGATCAAATGCTGAAACCATTCTAGTCCAAGTTACTTTTGGTGTCCTCCACCCACAGTGAGGCTCACGGTATAAATGGTTTGGATCATTCAAAAATGGCTGGAATCCAACTGCAATACTGTCCCATGGATACCACAAGAATAGGTCGAGGCTGTAAGGGAGCAACCCACCACACACACACACACACACACACAATGCTCCAATGAGAAATGCTACAATGCTCTCACAGCACCATATGTTATAGTGACCCTTGTTGCATTATTCACTTAGACAGTTCAATCAATTGATCTGAAACGTCTATCAAGTACAGAACACATTTCATGAATTACCAAGCAAAAATTGTACAGATTGGATGATCCAATTCATCTTTGATTTGGGTCTTATTTTCTATACTTATCCTCTTTCCTAGTCCATGAATGGGATGGCTAAGGTTGCCTAATGAAAGTGAATCTAAAATTCTTTAGAATCATAAGCAATCCATGATGTGTCCTAACAAATTGATGGACCAGCCTGTTGATTGGACCCTTTTTTGTATAAGCACCCACATTAATAGCTATGGATCAAATGGTTAATATTTGTCAGATTGGTGGCACGTTTGCATGGTAGCACATGAAATGTGATTTGGACATAACTTACAGTCCAGATAAGTGGATAGTGTCCAAGTGCAACCAGGAGCTCTATAACTTATAGTGCTCCGAGAGCGCAAGAGCACTTCTACTGGTATCATTGAAGGAAAGATAAATCAAGGTTAATTTTGGCAATTCACAGAAATTTGGATCCAAGCAAATGTTCCATGGTTAAGCTTCTTTATCATGTAATAACTAAAATGGGTCAGTTAGCTATACCTTAATTCAGGTTATTGTATGTGTGAACAAGAGAAAAGAGGAAATAAATGAATAATGGAACAAACAATCATCACCAATAATCCCCACAAGAGCAACTCCCATCTTTGAAATGATGGAAACGGTTTGAATCCCTAACGATGATCTCCCTCTCGGTAATCACTGATATGAACTTAGTAGCATTGTGGCAATCCCCACAGACCCGCAAGTTCTTGAAGATTTGAATTGGAGTTTTAGGCAGCATGTTGATAATACCAAATGTGATAGCCAATCGCTCACTATGGCTTGTAAGGATATGCTCCTTTTCGTCTTCCTCCACATCTTGCAGCACAAAGCTATAATCAGGCACATAACCAAGGCTCTTCATCTTAGCCAACAAGAGCCCAAGCTCTTTGTATATATCTTCACATTGAGGGTGAGATCGGTTACCAGTAAAAAAAACATGGACCCGATTGTTCACCACAATTGAGCTCCATCCAGGAGTCTTCTTCAATCCCCTTTCTCTTGCCAAAGATCTCACCTTATCAACCCCCTCCCACTTCCCGATTTTCGCATATATGTTTGACAACAAAACATAGTAGCCAACATTCTCCGAATCTATTTCAAATAGCCGATCCGAAGCCAATGCACCCAATTCCACATTTCCATGAATTCTGCATGCACCAAGAAGAGCACCCCAGACACTAGCATCTGGCCTTACTGGCATGCTCTCTATAAATTCATATGCGGTATCCAAGTGTCCAGCTCGACCAAGCAAATCCACCATGCAAGCATAGTGTTTTACAGTAGGTTCAATCTTGTAGCATTCACGCATTAGTTGAAAGCATTGCTGACCTTGATCAACTAAACCCGCGTGGCTACAAGCAGATAACAAGGAAACAAAGGTGATATGATCTGGTTTAACCCCCTCTTGTTGCATTTCTCCAAAGAGATATAGTGCTTTCTCACCATGTCCATGAATTCCATGCCCTGATATGATAGCATTCCAGGGGACTGAACTCCTCCTTGGAACTTGGCGGAATAAGAGCATTGCATCATCTAACCTCCCACATTTTGTATACATATCTATAAGGCAAGTGCCCACAAACACATCCAAGTGCAAACCAACCCGGATAGATCTGCCATGGATTCTCATCCCTTGTTGCAAGGCTCCTACATGGGAAAGAGCAGGCAGAACACTTACCAGTGTCCCTTGATCTGCCACTATTCTTTCATACTCATCCATCATGTGATAAAGTTCTATTGCCTCGTTTGCAAGCCCATTTTGAGCATAGCCTGTGATCAAAGTATTCCAAGAAATCACATCTTTCATAAGCATTCTATCAAACACTTTCTGTGCATCATCTATCTTGCCCATTTTCGCATACATATCAACAAGAGCATTGCCAACAAAGATATCTTCTGAAATCCATCCCCTTCTCATGACAAAACCATGCACAGACCGTCCATTTTGACAATACCCAGACTGAGCAGCAACAGATGCCAAGCTCACTACAGTCAGCACATCAGGCCGCAAACCATTCCCTTTCATCTCATGAAAAAACCGCAGAGCAGCAATCGGTTCACCAGCCTGCTCATATGCAGCTATCATTGAGTTCCATGACACCAAATCTCTTACTACCATTCCATCAAAGACCTGCTGTGCATCCCTCATATAACCCAATTTGGCATACATGTTGATCAAAGCATTAGACACAAAAACATCAAAATCCAATCCATGCTTTATCACATACACATGAATCAACCTCCCCATCAAATGATCTTCCAACGGTGCACAAACAGGAAGAATACTAGAGACTGTAACCGAGTCCATCCTCTCTCCGTCCAACAACACCTCTTCAAACAACCCCAATGCTTCAGCTGCCTTACCATTCTGACAATACCCAGAAATCATTGCATTCCAAGACCCCAAATCTCTCACCAGCATTTCATCGAAAACCCGCCGGGCATCAACCACGAGCCCAAATCTCGCATACAGTTTAATCAAAGAAGCAGCCACAAAGAAATCAGATCCGAATCCCAATTTAAAAACCAAACAGTGTACCCTCCTCCCATCTCCCAAATCCTCGCAAGCTTTCAAAACTACGGGAAAAGTAAAGAAATCTGGCCGAACTCTAGAATTAGTCGACATTCTATAATAACAGTCGAGACCTTCACGGAAAGAACCATTCCGAACATATCCGGAGATGATCGAATTCCATGCAACGACATTCTTCTTGGGAATTTGATCAAACGCAAGGCGGGCATGGCGGACCTCACCGAGGTTGGTGTAGAGGGTGACAAGCTTGGTGGAGAAGAAGACATTTTGGGTGAGGCCGGATACAAGGAGAAGCGCATGAAGGCGCTTGGCAAGGTGGGTTTTGTTGCAGGAAGGAAAGAGAAGGTTGAAATCCATGTTCCTGCTTTGTTCTTTTCATGGCGATTAGGTGAAAATTGCAGAATTTGTGTTTTCCCGTCATCCAGGCCTACGTGACCTTATGAACATGTAAGGTGGCAGATATATACCATGGTCGGCCGTAGGAAGGTTTCAACGATGGGGGTCATTGTCCCAGCAGCTTTCTCTGGTGTGGTCTAATTAAGCTTTGGATCTGCCTCATTTTTGGGCTCCTGGCTTGAAATAGTCTGAAATAAAAATAATAATAATAAAAAGGATGAACGGTGTGGATCTAAAACATACATCGTAGTGGGCCCACAGAATTTGCCACGTTAACACAGCACCGGTCTGCTGACTGTGTGCAATCCGAGTCGTGTGTAACATGGGTGTGTGACCCAGGTCACATCGTGTGAGTGTTTCGCTGACAGTAGGGCTCACCTTCATATATGTGTTGTACATCCAGGACGTTCATAAGTTTTTTCTAGATCAATTTAGGAAAAGGGCCCAAAAATGAAGTAGATCCGGATCTCAATTGGACCACACCACAGGAAACAGTGGTGATTGATCATTATAAACTTTCTGGGGCCACAAAAGTTTTAAATAAGCTGATATTTGTGTTTTCCCTTTATTTAGGTTACTGTGACTTTATCAACACGTTGGATGGCAAAAAATCCATTCCGATCGGCCCTGGAAAGTTTTTAACGGTGTGAGCTCAATGTCTACCCTTTCCTGCAGTGTCGTTCACTTCAGGTTTGGATCTGATTCATTTTTGGGACCATTCACTAGAATGATATGCAAAAAGTGATAAATGGTGTGGATATACAGCACATACATGAAAGTGGCCCCATGTTCAGGGAAGCACGATACTACTTTGATCATTGGATGTGTAAGAGGTACTCCCACTCTCTATAATTGTGCCGGTCCCTCCGTAATGTGTACCTGTGATTCAGGTCAATCATTGTCTGTGTAATCCCGTGTAAGGCCATAGCCAAAAAGTTAAGCTGGTATGTAATTAAAGTGGGACATACTAATGAAAACAGTTAAGGAGAGCCTTCTGCCCTAGGTTGTTACTGGCGCATCGTGACGAGCATTTGAAATCCATTCCAACCATTAAATGTCCTACAAAATCATATGCCTTGTGCCTAAAATGCATGCTCATAAATTATTCAAGCGGGCAATTCCAATGGAAACAATTTTGAGAGTAAGCTTGTACGTTTTATTCAATCGTCTATATCTACCCAAAGGTCTGATTTTAGCCTGGATGTATGTTGGGGTGACTTATTGACAAAGGGAAGAAGGTGATGAGGTTGGTCGCCATCTTCTTCAAGCATAACTACTCGGAATCCTCGTAGCTTCTCTAGACTCTTCACATAGACTTTTTAAATCTACGGAAAAAATTTCTATAAATTTGTAATTTGATTGATGATTGAAATAAATGAGGTCATAACCCTTTAAATAAGGATACTAAGCAATGTGAGAAATTTCATAATCAAACTACAGTAAAAACCCGGCATAGCCGGGTTGGTTGGCTAAGGTAGCTCATACTACTCCAAAATCATGTACAATACGTTGAGTAACTCATTTCGATTTGCAAGATATGCTTGTTTTAAGGTTTCAACAGTCTTGATGACTTCCACCTCGGACCAGGTCTTCTCTTCTTCATCTTGGACAAGAAAGTGTCTGCGACCCACTCTACATCACTTATCTAATGGGAAATGGTACTATAAGGTCGACCTCATGAGAACTTCCCGCGATGTTAAGTTGTGTGGGCCCCACCATGATGTGGGTCTAAAATCAACACCATGCATTCGATGGGTTCCCTTTAGGTTATGGGATATCCCAAAAATAGATATATATGAAACTTAGGTGGGCCATACCATTTAAAATCATGTGAAGATATGCTTAAAACATATTAAAGTACTTTGTGGGACTCACTTGAGTTTTGGATGAGTCTTAAACTTGGTCTAGCCCCTCATACAACTGGGACAAATAGAATGGATCGTCTGGATTTGTGAACCATATCTTGGTGGGCCCAATAAATGATTATGAATGTTTTAATCAGAGGATAATCCCTATCAACTATTGTATGTGATGTGACTCACCTAAGTCATGCATTGACTTGATTTTTAAGCATGTGGCCCACCATGGAATGATGCATCTAACTAATGGGGCAGATGTTCAATGCATATCATAGTGGAGTCCATGCCGCTAGACCTCATGAGAAGTTCCCATGAGGTTGACCTCATAGTACCATTTCCTTGTCTACCGATTACCGTGGAATTTATATAAAAGCCATGGTGTGGCCATCCCAAGTCAGCAATGCTTTTTCTTCTTTAAATTATTCTTTTCCATGACATCATTTATTAATATTAATTAACACTTAATTCAAATAACTAGTTAGGCCATCTAACTAGTTGACTGTGAGCATTTCTCTCTGCAATCTCGGCTATATTTGTCCCAATGTCATGAGGTTAGAGTGTATAATCACTGAGCACATAGTGTTTGAACATTCTAAAACTGCATAGTATTAAAGTTTTTCGTAGGGGTGTACATCGAGTTGAACCGTTTCAAGCTAGCCTCAGCTCAGCTTGGTCAACAGGCACACCCATTGCGAACTTGGCTCAGCTTAGTGACCGAGTCATCATCTCTAGCTTGACTCGGCTCAATTAGTAGATCAAATCAGTTCGAGCCAAGTTCGAGTTTGACTTTTAGAGACGAGTTCGAGTTATAGTTTTCAAGTTTTTAAGTTTGAGTTCAAATTTAGTTTTCGAGTGCTTACCGGCAGGTAGGGCAGGCGACGGTCGGACTATCGAGTTGCGACAGTAGGAGGGTGAGTAGCAGGTTGCAGACAGCAAAGTTGGCAAGTCGTTGGTCGAGCAGAGGCCAAACTCCAGAGAGAGAGAGATAGGCAGAGTCACTGGCCCGCTGGCCACTGCTGGACAAGCAGGATGAGCAGAGAGAGAGAGAGAGGGACAGTCAGGCAGAGTCGCTCACTGCTGGTCGGGTGGGACAAGCAGAGAGAGAGAGAGAGAGAGAGAGTCATTGGTCGGACAGGACAAGCAGATAGAGCGAGAGGTAAAGAGCTAAGGTCGGGTGGGCTACGGATTCTTTTTTCAAACAAAGGGGAAAGCTTAAATGTTAGGGTTTTTTTTTCAACTTTTTATATCATTTGACTGAGTCGATTCGAGTCAATCTAAGTCAGCCGGGTTCGAGCTATGTATTGAACCGAGTCGAGTTGAGTTCGGGTCAACTCGAACTTGGCTCGAACTCAGTTTCGAGCTCTAAAAACCATTTCAACCCCAATTGAATGCAACTTCAAACCAAGTCAAATCGAGCTTTTTCAAACCGAGTCAAGTGAGTTGACCGAGCTAGCTCAGTGTACACCCCTAGTTTTCTGAACGGACAGTTGGTCACCTAAATAAGAAACAGCAAAAAACGAAATTATCCAATATGTAGCTCCTTTGCGAGCTTTACCAAGTCATAGGCCTACAACTTATGTGCACAGTACAAAAGTGTCGGCATGACTTCATGACACACGTGCAAGATCCAACCCATTCATCAGATTGGTCTGAGGGTCGGGTCGGGTCGGGCCTAAAATTTAAACCCATTTATTAATTGGGTCACCCTCAGACTGTCTAAGAGCCCGTCAGTTTGGCCCAGCAACGCCCATTTCGGTTTCAAAGGCATTTCTACAATAATCATGCATGATGAGGCGTCGGAAGAATAGCCCATATCTAACACAGAAGCTAGCGGGTCGGGCCTTGGGCTCGGGCACACATAATCATCATGTGCCGATTTTGGGCGTGATTGTTTGGCCCAGGTTGGACTGATGGCTAGGATTTATTATCCGGGTTGGGGCTGGCCTGTTGATGGCCCTACATAAATTAGATCATCTTGTCCATAGATTGGATAACTTCTGATATTCATAAGAAATGGAAGGTTAGTTCTCAACACTGATACATGCTCATGCGAGAAACTTCTTATGTCACAGCTAGAATCATCTGGGCTCCCCAATATTGGGGTATGTGCCATTCACAGAAAGCTCACACATTGACGGTCCAGATTCCCTACATGTGGCTTGCATTTACAGAGAGTGTTAAACAACTAACCTGCATCCATCATTTAACCCCAGTTCCCCAAGATTCCATGAATTCTTTTGATAGAGGTGGCAATAGGCCGAGCCCTAGCCGCCCAAGCCCTAAAAGACTAAAAAAAAGTTAGCCCTAGCCTGGCCCTAATGGACCGAGCTAGTTCCACCGGAATGGCCCTCTTAAGAAAGTGTTAAGTGACTGAAAGTTTTTAAGAGATGTAATTTTAGATATATATATATATATATATATATATATATATATATATATATATATATAGATATTCTCTATTAATAATCAGTCCTACATATAAACGGTTTGGATCTTTGAAGCATGATGTCACGTCCCAAAATTCGGGTACAGAGTGTGCACCCTCAGACTCGAGTTTCGATTCGTAACTCAAGTACAAGGTGTACTAACTTAATTCTTTAATCAGTTTGATCGCATGTGATATTTACGTTAAATATAAAGTCCACCATAATCTCAATCTCACATGCATCATACTTAACACCAATCAACTAATCATATACAAATCTTGACAACACTTAAAATAAAATAAACCTTAAAATTATTCATTTATTATACCATTATACTATAATAGTATTTATTCCATGCTAGCATTGTTCCAAAGAAATAAAGTTAAATAATTTCTTATAGTCTCAAAATAAATACCAGTGTATTATACGATAATCAAACTATACTAACAAAATAAAACATATAATTATAAATTTTATAATGCCACCACTTCATCTTCAGATAAGTATGGCCATGTTTCAGGTGGGTCATGTTCAGGTACGGTAGATCCTTCCGGTTCTTGCACCACTTCATCTGTTAATGGCTCCTCTGTACTGTTTTTCCATCAATAAAAATGTAAGTTAGCCAGGCTTAGTGATGTAACCCAGCATGGTTCATAATCACAGCAATTAAAATAATACATAAAAAAAATATGTAAAATGATGTATGAATGCATCAGATGAGATAATCGTCCATCTGCTTAGGATGGAGATCGTCAACCCGCATCCACCCATTGGGTAGGCTTCCACCTTTCAGTAGGTTTGGGCATAGCTCGCATTTGGTAACGCTCTACCAGAATCGACATTTCTTCTAGGGAGGGCCCCTAGGATCGACCGTACATTATGTCGACCGTACATTATGCAATATAATGAATGATGACGATATCTAAATGCATATTAAGCATAGTTGTCTCCATTAGATATTCACATATAAATTTTTTTTGTACATTTATCATATCAAAATATTCAAACCAGTAAATCAATCAAACAATCACAATTATTTATTTTAATTTTAATGAATTATGATACAAGTTGGGTCACTCACCTAAGTTTGGTAGTATTGACTCTGCAATGTGATTAGGTTGATTTGAATTCCGAGGTCCTATCAATTTTATCAACGATATTATTATTCATTTATTTTTTATTACATGGTGGAGCCCACCTTTGATTAACATCCTAGGTGACCAGATCCAAAATAATCAAATAATTCTTTTTAAGATTATAAAATTGAATGAAAATTACTTTATAGGGGTGGCCCATCGGATGGTTAGATCATCCAGATTCTTGAGGTATTGTTATGTTTTACCTCGATGCATTGGAAGAGTAGTGTGGATCTAACCACACATTCACCAATGGCCCATCTCGACCTTCTGCGCCAAATGATACCAACACTTGTGCAAATATCTAAGATTTCTTTATCAAACACTTCTAGATCTAACTAATGTGGCCCATCTGATGGTTAGATTAATCTGAATATTAGGGTCCTTGTATATTTTGGCCTTATGAATCATATGATCCGAACAGATATAATCTAATTTGATCAGATGCACACCAATTACAATTACATAATTTTAGATTCGCCTCACCTTTTAAGGGCATCCACCCATGATTCAATATAATGAACGCATGACCAATCCACACCGTTCATTGTATTCACCGAATCAAATTATATTAAATATATAAAAATATTAAAAGGAAGACAATACACATACCCGATCTAAGCACTCCAAAATTCTCTTTATCCCTTTCTCTGTTGTCGCATGTAGCCCTTTTTTTTAATATTTAAGTTTGACTAGAAGTCTTTTATTCTTGCGAGATGCGAAGAGGGATATTTAAATTTGACTATAACTCTTTTATTCTTAAGAGATGCGGAGATAAGATAGATTTAAATTAAATATAAAATAAAGATAAGATTTAAAAAAAATCTTTTATTATTATTAGTGAATTTTATGACCCTTATACATGACATCGGATCCAATGATTATGTGTAAACTGCACACGTAAATGGATAAAAACCAGTGATAAGTTCTTTAAACTATTATAATGATAACTAACTTAATGATTGGATTGGACCAACTAACTAGGTCAGGCTACTCATCATTGACCCTAGCTCAGCCCTGCCCTAGCATTAGGCCCAGATTTTAGGCTGAGCCTGGCCCTTGGGCCAAGTTTAGTGGCCCATACCCTCACTCTACAGGCCGGGTCACCAGGGCCAGAAAGCCTGGCCCATTGCCAAAGATCATTCACTCAAACTGTCCACGTTTTTATTTCACGTGATAGATTAAGCAATGGCCTAATGTTATTTATTTATTATTATTACTATCATAGATCCATAACGATCCGATCATTGAATGCAAATCATCAAATTATTCATTTTCAACCGTTTCTTGGTCAAAACCTAACTTCCCTGCTAAAAGACACAACCGTTCACCTGTCATCTAATAATCAAGATTTCCAACCCAGCGTAATTTTCAAATCATGTCCGTGAAAGGTGGGGCCAGAAGCTCCCTGAGAGTGGTGATGGCCCTAAATTCATCATCACATACCCCATCAACTTCAGTCGAACAACACCACTTGCCAAACACAGTAAGACAAACTCTGTACGAAACACTACTATTTTTAGACTATTTCCACCCATAAATCATATTCCCAAGAAATCGCGAACGGGTGTCAACAAGTCTCCAAGAGAGATGGCTCATGCAGATGTCAATACAAACGGGAGAGAGATAAATCTGAGGTATGAAAAACATAGTTAGAGTCGCCTTTGACTTTTCCATTTGTTTACATCGCAAAATACAAAAAGGACAAAAGCCATCAAACGTCCTTCATTGTAGATAGAACTTCGAACGGAAGTACTTTGACACTCTGGCAGCGTGTCATGGATCATACGCAGGCAGTTAGAAATTACTCAGCAATTGCTTTAAGGGCAAACAAAATTTCAAATTAAACCGTCCAAATTATGGGCAGTAGTTTAGATGAATCATCAACAAAGAATTACTCTTGGTCGTTTATTGAAATTTTAGATTTCTATATATTTATTGGACGGTTAAAAATGAAAAAAATCCAATGCCTTATTTCAAAAATAAGTGTTAACCAATCAGAGGTTAGGATTGTTCAACCGACCTGATTTTTATCATGTAACTTAACGATAGTGGATTACACAATTTAGCCGGTTTAATTTTGGTTAATATATGCCACATATACAATTACTGAATGCCCACGTATCAAGTGTCACACACAGCAGGAGTATCAAATAACTTCCCAACTTTAACAGATGAGAAATTTACAACTGTACGACCCATTTTTGGCCCATTTACATTTGTAAATCCATTTCTTTTTACCTTTCGAGAATAAGCCACATACGTACGGACGGCTTCCCAAAGCTCGAAAATGCCCCTACTTTTCCTTCCGCAGGAGGATCGGCTGGTGCTCGAAGACGAGCGCTGACGTTGCTCGAACTCCGAGTTGTACGAACGGTTCAAAACATATCAAAGTTACATGGGCCCACAGTTATGTATTTATTATATCCACGACGTTCATTCATATTTTGAGATCATTTCAGAGCATTATTAAAAAAAAAAAAATCATACCCAAGTTCAATTGGACCACACCACAAAGAGCAGCAGTAAAATTCATTTTCACGGTTAAAAATTTTGTAGGCCCTACCATAATATTTATTTTCCATCAGATCGATTCATAAGATTGCAAAGACCAGGATGAAGAGGAAAAACAAATTTCATAATGATCCAAAACTCCCGTGACCCCTAAAAGGGTTTCAATAGTAGACGTTCAATCCTCCACTGCATTTTACAGTGTGGTCCACTTGATAGTTAAATCTGTCTTAATTTTCATCTCAAGACTTAATACGATTTTACCAAATAGACGGACGGTTTGGATATAACACATACCTAATAAAAGGAACCCACAAAAAGCAGTAGGGATTATAAGAGGAAAAAAAATTAGGAACCTATGGCTACGGATTATAACCGTAGTCATAACCGTATCCCATGCTTTTTCAATATGTCCTTTGCTATGTGTCGAAGGTCTTTCGATATGTACTTCAAAATGTATCGAAGGTCTCCAGCGAGTTTGCCTAAAAATTCCTGCAATTTTCGATACATATCGAAGTGTACTCGATTTGTACCGAAGTTATAGCTACAAATTATGGCCATAGCCATAACTGTAGTCCGTAAAAGTCTATGCAAAATTATTTATTTATTTACATGGAGAACTTTATTCTACCTACAATTTTATCTAATACATATTTAAATAAATATGTATATATAAGCATGTAAATTTTTTTTTCTCTCGTTTTTCATTTCCTTCTTTATTTATTTAACAAGAATATCTTCTAAATCAAAATTAGTTACTTGATGTACCATATATGATTTTAGGGTAGGAGAAGCTACTTTAGCCAACTAACCTTGTTATTTTTCAAGATTTCATCAGGTCAATGGTTGAAAATCCATTTCATTGACTTCGCGAACAATTTCAATCAATTTGGGGTCAATTTCATTTATTTCATGTACTTTGCAATCAATTCCATGCATTTCACGGTCAATCCCGGTGATTCCTCTTCACTTCATAGTCAATTCCATGCATTTCACGGTCATTTTCAGCAATTCTATTTAGATTCACGGTCATTTCCAAGCACTTCATGGTCAATTCCCTTCACTTCACGGTCATTTCCATGCATTCACAGTCAATTCGCTTCACTTCAGTATCATTTCTATGCATTTCACGGTCATTTTCGGAGATTCCGTTTAAATTCATGGTGATTTCCATGCACTTCACGATCAATTCCCTTCACTTCACGGTCATTTCTATGCATTTCACAGTCAATTAGCTTCACTGCACGATCATTTTCATGCATTTTGGTCATTTCCGGCAATTTTGTTTAAATTCACAGTCATTTCCATGCACTTCACGGTCAATTGCCTTCACTTCACGGTCATTTCCACACATTTCACGGTCAATTCGCTTCACTTCGAGGTCATTTCCATGCATTTCATGGTCATTTTCGACGATTCCGTTTAGATTCACGGTCATTTCCATGAACTTCATGGTCAATTCCCTTCACTTCACGGTCATTTCCATTCATTTCATGGTCAATTTGCTTCACTGCACAGTCATTTCCATGCATTTTACGGTCATTTTCGATGATTCCGTTTAGATTCACGGTAATTTCCATGCACTTCACGGTCAATTGCCTTCACTTCACGGTCATTTCCATGCATTTCACGGTCAATTCACTTTAGGGTGATTTCCATGCATTTCACGGTCATTTCTGGCGATTCCATTTAGATTCATGGTCATTTTCATGCACTTTACGGCCAATTCCCTTCACTTCGTGGTCATTTTCGCGCATTTCACGGTCAATTAACTTCACGGTCATTTCCATTCATTTCACGATCATTTTCGGCGATTCCGTTTAGATTCACGATCAATTACCATCACTTCACGGTCATTTCACAGTCAATTCGCTTCACTGCACGGTCATTTCCATGCATTTCACGGTCATTTTCGACTATTCCGTTTAGATTGACAATCATTTCCATGCACTTCACGGTCAATTGTCTTCACTTCACAGTCATTTCCACGCATTTCACGGTCAATTCGCTTCACTTCATGGTCATTTCCACATGGTTATTTTTGATGATTCCGTTTAGATTCACGGTCATTTCCATGCACTTTACGGTCAATTCCCTTCACTTCACGATCATTTCCACACATTTCACAGTCAATTCGCTTCACTTCACGGTCATTTTCAGCCATTTCACGATCATTTTTGGCAATTCCGTTTAGATTCACGGTCATTTCCATGCACTTCGCGGTCAATTCCCTTCACTTCACAGTTAATTCGCTTCACTTCACAATCATTTTCATGCATTTCACGATCATTTCCGGCGATTCCGTTTAGATTCCCAGTCATTTCCATGCACTTCACGGTCATTTCCATGCATTTCATGGTCATTTCACTTCACTTCACAATCATTTCCATGCATTTCATGGTCATTGACCGTTAAATCTAAACGGAATCGCCAGGAATGACCGTGAAATGCATGGAAATGGCCGTGAAGTCAAGCGAATTAATTGGGAAGTACGTGGAAATGACCGTGAAGTGTTCACAACCCAAGTATAGGGTTGTGATGTAGTAATAAACTCGGTGAGACTGAGGTCGAATCCCAAGGGACTGAAACTTGTACGTAATCCAAATCTAAGTATAGCTAGAACTAGACTAAGATGAAATCTAAATCGAATAAATTTTAAGGAATAATAGTGAGATATTTATCTAAATTTTAGATAATTCAAAAGTAGGAAACTAGGAATTCAAAGGATCTACTTGTAGAGATCAGGGAGATCTTATGCCTGCTTTAAGAACTTAACTGGGTTTAGAGTCTTATCTTCATCCAGTTGAAGAGTGTAACCATGAAAATCAAGACTGAACTTCCTTTGATATAGTTTTCAAGAAATGAAAGGTATATAAATTCGAATGGATTCCATCACCAAACCATGCCTAGGAGACAAAGTAAACAACAGAATTAAACTAATTACCAACCAATCAATAATGTATGAATGTTAGGAAGGGTACCGTCATCTGATCATGCCCAGGAGACGATGGTGAGCAACAGGGTTTCCCGACGTCATAACATGAAAGGAAAGGAATATGCTCAAAGCTATCGCAGACCCATTATAATTTTAGTCATAACAGACCATTAAAAACTTAAAACATTCTCTTAATTAAACTAAAATCAACATCAGTTCAATCTAAGCAAAAGGCACAGACAAAAAGTCTCCCATCACGCTACAAGCTTTATCTCTTAGCCCTAGTTAAGAGGTTTAACCACTCATAGACATGATGAGGCTTATCTCTTAGAAAAATAAAGCAGAAACAAAAAGGAAAAAATACAAACTCTACTCCATTTCTCTCTCTATCCACGTTCAAGCCGAGCCCAAGATTGGATTCTCCTCTCTTTCTCTTCTCCTCCTTTATATAGGCACTAGGGGCAGTATTGTGGCTGTTAGAGTCGATGCAGAAGCTCCTAGAAAGCTTCTTACGCAACAACAGGCGATGCAGTGGCGTGTGCAGCAAAGAGACTGTCTGCGTATAGCTGTTTACGCAACTAAGAAAACAGTTGTGAACCCTCCGCTTTCCCTACTTTATTTTCCAAAAATTCACGTCACCTAAGACGTTTTTGGATGACTATTATGATGAACGGATTGGATCATCTGATCGGCCAGCGGTGGTGGCCCACCTGGATCGACAGATCCGACCGCATCCTCTACTGCAAAACAGAGCTCGCACCGATGCTGTGTTGTGACGTTGGTGGGGTCCATGATCAATGTTGGTTGGGAAATCCACATCGTCTATTAGGTCTGTGATGAAATTTCAGTTGGAGAGGGTCGGTTTTGGATTGCTTCTGACACGGTCCACCTAATTTTCCATTTTGTCATCCATCCTATGCTTTAACGGTTGAAATTTGATACCTGCTGCTTCTTGAAAAATTTCTACCTAGGTCATGGTTAGTAGGCTTGTATGACTCTGATGGATGGTTTGGATCAGGCCTTTGAATTTTGGTGGTGGCCCATGTGAAAGGACCGCAGGTCCCTGTTTGCGGCTTTTGCAGACGATTGATGAAGAGAGCTCGGTCAATGGCCTGCTGACCAAGCTCCTTGGCGCGGTGCACGGTGGGTACTCATGTGTTGTGCACATGCACTCACATCAGTGGGCCCCTCCTTGATGTTTATGAGAAATCCATTCCATTCTTTTGCTTTACCACCCCCTTTAAGGGGTTGAAACCAAACTTAAAGCATACCGGGTATCAAGTGGGCCCCAAATCGAAGATTTAGTAGCTAATCTAACCATTGGATCACTTATACAGGGATCTGAGGCTTAAAATTTGATGTGTACGATTAATTTATGATCTTCAGGCCCTGTATGAAGTTTCAAGCTGAACGAATGGTGGGAACCTTATGATCTTGCATTTTGAATGTCTTTCAGGCCGCTTGAGCTTCAATTTCATGATTTTCTCAGATTTCTGGCGTGTACATCCATCAATCTTGGTCCCCTAGAGTCTGTCCCTTGCCTTTGATGTCATCAGAGCATTAAATCCATGTTTTAAGCACCCTGTTTTAGTCTAAGCTCATAAATACACCTTGCATCATAAACACGATTAAATTGAGCCGTTAAACATTACCATGTTCGTAAATCCAAGCAATAATTGGGGTCTAATATGCAATATTTAACCCTCAACATGAAGTGAAGGGAAATGACTATGAAGTGCATGGAAATGACCGTGAATCTAAACGGAATCACCGAAAATGACTGTGAACTAAAGCGATTTGATCGTGAAATGACCGTGAAGTGCATGAAAATAACCGTAAATCAAAACAGATTCATCGGAAATGACCGTGAAATGCATGAAAATGACCCTGAAGTGAAGCGAATTGACCGTGAAATGCATGGAAATGACCGTGAATTGAAGGGAATTGACTATGAAGTGCATGGAAATGACCGTGAATCTAAATGGATTCGCCGGAAATGACCGTGAAATGAATGGAAATGACCGTGAAGTGAAGCGAATTGACCATGAAATGCGTGGAAATGACCGTGAAGTGAAGGGAATTGACCGTGAAGTGCAAGGAAATGATTATGAATCTAAACGGAATCGCACGTAAATGACCTTGAAATGAATGGAAATGACCGTGAACTGAACCGATTTGATCGTGAAATGAGCAGAAATGACAGTGAAGTGCATGGAAATGATCATGAATCTAAACGGAATCATCGGAAATGACCGTGAAATGCATGGAAATGACCGTGAAGTGAAGCGAATTGATCATGAAATGCATGGAAATGACCGTGAAGTGAAGCGAATTGATCATGAAATGCATGGAAATGACCGTGAAGTGAAGGGAAATGACCGTGAAGTGCATGGAAATGACCGTGAATCTAAACGAAATCGCCGAAAATGACCATGAAATGAATGGAAATGACCGTGAAGTGAAGCGAATTGACCGTGAAATGTGTGGAAATGACCGTGAAGTGAAGTGAATTGACCGAGAAGTGCATGAAAATGACTGTGAATTTAAACGGAATCGCCAGAAATAACCGTGAAATGCATGAAAATGACCCTGAAGTGAAGCGAATTGACCTTGAAATGCATGGAAATGACCGTGAAGTGAAGGGAATTGACCATGACGTGCATGGAAATGACCGTGAATCTAAACGGAATCGTTAGAAATGACCATGAAATGAATGGAAATGACCGTGAAGTGAAGCAAATTGACTGTGAATTGTGTGGTAATGACCGTGAAGTGAAGAGAATTGATCGTGAAGTGCATGGAAATGACCGTGAATCTAAACGGAATCGCCGAAAATGACTGTGAAATGAATGGAAATGACCGTGAAGTGAAGCAAATTGACCGTGAAATGCGTGAAAATGACCGTGAAGCGAAGACAATCGACTGTGGAGTGCATGGAAATGACCGTGAATCTAAACGGAATCACCGAAAATGACCGTGAAATGCATGGAAATGACCGTGAAGTGAAGGGAATTGACCGTGAAGTGCATGGAAATGATCGTGAATCTAAACGGAATCGCCAGAAATAACCGTAAAATGAATGGAAATTATCGTGAAGTGAAGCGAATTGACCGTGAAATGCATGGAAATGACAGTGAAGTGCGGGGAATTGACCGTGAAGTGCATAGAAATGACCGTGAATCTAAACAGAATCGCCGAAAATGACCGTGAAATGCATGGAAATGACCTTAAAGTGAAGCGAATTGATCGTGAAATGCATGAAAATGACCATGAAGTGAAGGAAATTGACCGTGAAGTGCATGGAAATGACCATGAATCTAAACGGAATCGTCGAAAATGACCGTGAAATGAATGGAAACGACCATGAAGTGAAGCGAATTAACTGTGAAATGCGTGGAAATGACCATGAAGTGAAGGGAATTGATCGTGAAGTGCATGAAAATGACCGTGAATCTAAACGGAATAGCCGGAAATGACAGTGAAGTGAAGCGAATTGACCATGAAATGCGTGGAAATGATCGTGAAGTGAAGGCAATTGACTGTGAAGTGCATGAAAATGACCGTAAATCTAAACGAAATCACTGGACATGACCGTGAAATGCATGAAAATGACTGTGAAGTGAAGGGAATTGACTGTGAAGTGCATGAAAATGACCGTGAATCTAAACGGAATTGCCAGAAATGATCTTGAAATGAATGGAAATGACCGTGAAGTGAAGCGAATTGACCGTGAAATGCGTGGAATGACTGTGAAGTGAAGGGAATTGATCGTGAAGTGCATGGAAATGACCGTGAATTTAAATAGAATCGCCAAAAATGACCATGAAATACATGGAAATGACCCTGAAGTGAAGCGAATTGACTACGAAATGCGTGGAAATGACCGTGAAGTGCATGGAAATGATCTAGAATCTAAATGGAATCGCTAGAAATTACCGTGAAATGTATGGAAATGACCGTGCAGTGAAGCAAATTGACCATGAAATGCATGGAAATAACCGTGAAGTGAAAGGAATTGACCATGAAGTGCATGAAAATGACCGTGAATCTAAACGGAATCGCTGAAAATGACCGTAAAATGCATAGAAATGACACTGAAGTGAAGCGAATTGACCATGAAATGCATGGAAATGACCGTGAAGTAAAGGGAATTGACCGTAAAGTGCATGAAAATGACCATGAATCTAAACGGAATCGCCGAAAATGATTGTGAAATGCATGAAATTGACCATAAAGTGAAGGGGAATCATCGGGATTGACTGTGAAATGCATGGAATTGATTGTGAACTAAATGAAATAATTGAATTGACCGCAAACTGATTGAAATTGTCCGGGAAGTGAACGAAATGGATTTTCGACCATCGACTTGATGAAATCTTGAAAATTAAAAAGTTTATTTGGCTAAAGTAGCTTCTCCTACCCCAAAATCATATATTGTACATCAAGTAACTAATATTGATTTAAAAGATATTCTTGTTAAATGAATAAAGAAAAAATTGAAAAAAAGAGAAATTTTTTTATATGCTTCTATATATATGTATTAGATAAAATTGAAGGTAGAATAAAGTTCTCCATGTAAAAAAATTAAAAATTAAAAGAAAAAAATTGTATAGACTTTTACAAACTACAGTTATGGCTACGGCTATAATCCGTAATTATAGCTTCGATACATACCAAATACACTTCGATATGTATTGAAAATTGCAGGATTTTTTATACAAACTCGTTAGACAATTCTGAACCTTTTTCGATCAATCAAAAGAATTTTGATACATATCAAAGTACATATCGAAAGACCTTCGATACATATCGAAGTACATATGGAAAGACCATTGATACATAGCAAAGGACATATCAAAAAAGCATAAGCTGTAGTTATGACTACAGTTATAATCCGTAGCCATAAGTTCCTGAATATTTTATATATATATATATATATATATATATATATATATATATATATATATATATATATATATATATATATATATATATATATATATATAATCCCTGCCACTTTTTATGGGTCCTTTCACGAGGTATGTGTTATATCCAAGCCGTCCATCTATTTGGTAAACTCATGTTAAGTCTTGAGACGAAAAATAAGACAGATTTAACTATCAAGTGGATCACACTGTAAAAGACAGTAAAGGATTGAATGTCTACCATTGAAACCCTTTTAGGGGTTGCAGAAGTTTTGGATCATTATGGAATTTGTTTTTCCTCTTCATCTAGGTCTCTGTGACCTTATGAATAGATTGGATGGAAAATAAATATTATGGTGGGCCTTTGTTTTTCCTCTTCATCTAGGTCTCTGTGACCTTATGAATAGATTGGATGGAAAATAAATATTACGGTGGGCCCTATAAACTTTTTAACAGTGAAAATTAATTTTTTCACTGCTCTTTGTGGTGTGGTCCAACTGACCTTTGGGTATTATTTTTATTTTTTTAATAATGCTCTTAAATAATCTTCAAATATGAATGAATGTTATGGATATAATACATACATAACCGCGGCGCCACGTAACTTTGATATCTCTTGAACCATTCGTACAACTCGGAGTTGGCGGAGCGTCAGCGCTCGTTTTCGAGCACCAGCCGATCCTCTTGCTCGGAAGGAAAAGCAGGGGTATTTACGGCCTTTGGAAAGCCGTCCGTATGCATGGGATTTATTCTTGAAAGATAAAAGACATGGGCTTACAAATGTAAATGAGCCATAAATGGGTCTACAGTTGTGAATTTCTCCTGAAAGAGTGAGCCATCACCCTGTCAGAAATTTGTGGTCCATATCCGCTGCACGCACGCTGCTCATTCTTACCCGAACCACCCATTACGAATTCCAGCGCCCAATCTTCATGCGCCAGGCGTAAACGCACCATAAGTGCCAGCGTGGCACATATATACCTGACGCGTGTGTTCATCAGATGGTCCCCTTGGTGCATATATGCCGAACCAAAAGTCAGTCCGGTCTGCTCATCAGGTGAGTGATACATGTACGTTAAATGTCGGCCATGGGTTATCATTTTTGTAACCGTTCATTTTTCACGCGTTCTGTGGACTAAATAAACCGTCTGATTTTTGACAGATTATATTTACTGTGAGGCGAATGTGACACGTCGGCACTGGAACTTACGCTGCGGGTGTATTTGGCGCTTGAAGGTGGGCGCCGGGAGTAGCACTCTCATTAAGTAGAGTTTCGCTAGAATACACTTCAACTTATTGCAATAGTATACCTCGGGACTTTAGCCATTGAATTGGATGTCCGAAGCCGTTTACATGATTGACCATGCCCTGGATGGGATATAGCCAAACGAATCTTAGATTGAAATATTTCAACCCTTTTTATTATTATTATTATTCATAAGTTAAGAAGACCGTCTAAATCCGAAGGAA
Organism: Magnolia kwangsiensis; assembly: GCA_037074715.1. Classification (NCBI taxonomy): domain Eukaryota; kingdom Viridiplantae; phylum Streptophyta; class Magnoliopsida; order Magnoliales; family Magnoliaceae; genus Magnolia; species Magnolia kwangsiensis. Next base: position 20,112,639 of record CM073572.1, read on the forward strand.
ATGAATTAAATAATAAATGTCGAAATATTCGGATCTAAAGTTATTTTCTATTTCTAATATACTCCATCGGATCCTAGTTTAATCATATTAACGGTCTAGATCATGGAAAAATGGCCTCAAATCATATAGAAATACGTGGAATGTTTTTAGCCAATCGAGCTGCTCCCGCGTGTAGGTTTGTAATACTCGCGAGCACACCCACCAGCATTTCAGCGCCGCCCTGGTATAACTCCCGCTAGGTACCCACCGGGGTTACTTTGGCAAACCTAGAGCCATATGAGTGTAAATTTCATGAGATCTAACCCGTCCATCAGGTATTATGCATCTTTTTAACCGTTCAAATCAAAGGGAGGTCATATCACAGGAATCAATTCAGATGGAACTCGGACCATTAGTTTCGAGTAAAACCTACGGTGGCTTTTATATGCCATTCAATCCATACATCTAATGTTTCCTACTAGGATGAAACAATTATCCAATAATCACAATATTCCAAAATTAATCTTGGCCATATCACGTAAATTTAGAGGTTTTAGATATAATGTTTTTTGGTTCGGCCAACTGAATAAGAAATAATATTTATTTTTTGGAATCAACGACTAAATATGGGTGACGTACGTGATGGACGGCATGGATTTGATGAATGTCGATTCGTTTCTCTCACGTTAGTGAAACGAAACCCCGCGGGTACACAGCGGGAGGTACCAAGTGTTTTTCCAGCATTTCTAGTCCCCGAGATCCGGGAGTTCATGGGGAGTTCTACGCCATGTATGTGCGGTGGCCCAATATTCAGGAAGATCCAGAGCTACAGATGTACGAAGAAAAATAACGGCTAATGGCTTAAAAAGTACCCAAGCCAACATACTGATCATAGGTTGTATACAAGATGGGCCCCTCTTGATGGACGGTGCATATCTAACTTGATCGGAGTAAGACCCAACCCTACTCCCGCGAGTAATCTTTCCATCTCTCGATATCATTAAAACTACAGGACATCATCAAGCGGTTGCATGGACGACCAGGTGGACGGCTCAGGTCTCCCCATGTTGCAAAATCTCATTGGCCGGACGTCGTGGCAATGGGTCCATTCGCACTCGCTAGTGGCTGGTCCACGTAGCGTAAACCGGCTGGATCTACGTGCATTTTTATATTGATAATTTGAGCTTTTGTATAACAGAGAAATGATCCAGTGCTCTCAGAGCACTAAAAGTTATAATACTCCAAGTTGCATCCGTCCATTTGGGAAGCTCCATAGATCAATCTAAACCGTCTATTCAGTCTGAAACACATTTCATGAACTAGAAAGCAAAAAATCAAATCCATTCTCTATTTCGCCTTATTTTTTGTAGCCTTTCTTCTTCCAGGAAACGTTTGGAACAACTGCTATTGCATAAAAAAAAGTGACGATTTAAAATCATGAGGAATCCGACGTGATTCCTAACACACAGATGGATCAGATTGTTAGTGGGACCTACTTTTTTGAAAACAATCCTAACTGTCCATATTAAATCAATGGTTAATATTATTTTATTTGGTATGATATTGGCATGGTAGCCAATAAAACATGTTTTGGACCTGATGAATAGTATGGATCAATGAATTGGATTGTCCAAGTGGACTTTTGCAACTAGGAGCACTGAACTTTGTAGCGCTCTAAGAGCACTGGAGCATTTCTCTATGTAAAATGCTTTAATTGAACCATCTTCACTTGCACATGCCGACTCTCAGCGACTCTTCTTAGTCCGAGCCCTAAAACGCGACACTTGTCAAGCATCTACAGCCCCTCGAAAAATCGTGAAAAAAAAAAAAAAAAAAAAAACGCGTAAAATCTCTTTCTCATTCTCTTCCGTTTTCCGCTTCTCTCTATAGATAAAATAGAGAAAAAACAAACCAAAAAAATCAGAATTCTCGTTTTCTTGATTGCTTTTCCATTTTCAGGGAATTCCTATGTGAAGTAGGAAAAAAAAAAACAGCTGATGATTCGATCCGTTTCTGTTTTGGATGTATATATGACTGAGTTCGTTCATTGTGATTACTTCAGTTTCTGAGAAAGGGGCATCTCACATGAACTTCAAGAACATGACCGGCAGCAACGACGGCGGCGGGAGGCCGCCGTCCGTCAATCTACCGTCGCTTGCCCGGCAGCCATCTGTCTACTCGCTGACGTTCGACGAGATCCAGAACACTCTCGGCGGGGCCGGCAAGGACTTCGGATCAATGAACATGGACGATTTCCTCAAGAGCATCTGGACAGCCGAAGAGACGCAGGCGATGGCGGCCGCGTTTGGCACGGTAGATGGTGAGGCTGCCTCTGTTGTCGGTGGCGTGCCCCTGCAGAGGCAGGGCTCGTTGACGTTGCCGCGGACGCTGAGTCAGAAGACGGTGGACGAGGTCTGGAGAGACGTTTTCAGAGAAGGCGGCGGCAAGGATGGGAATGCGAATTTGGGGGCGAATCTACAGCAGCGGCAGCAGACGCGCGGGGAGATAACTTTGGAGGAGTTCTTGGTGAGAGCTGGGGTGGTTAGAGAAGATATTCAACAGACGCCAGCAGTTAGGCTGAATGATAGCGGGTTTTATGGAGAATTGCCGCGTTCAAATAACAACGCTGGTTTGGGTCTTGTGTTCCAGCAGCCAGGCCGGTCGAACGGGATTGTGGGAAATCGGGGTCCGGAGAATTATCATCAGATTCCTCCTAATCCATCACCTAATCTGGCGATGAATGCAAATGGGATCAGAACTTCTCAGCATCAGCTCTTTCAAAAGCAGTCTAACCCGGGTTATGCATCTTCTATACAATTAGGGAACAACGTTGAGTCAGGTAATCAGGGTATGCGGAGTGGAATCATGGGACTCAGTGGTCCAACGGTGAACAATGGCTTTGTGCAGAGTGGTGGTGGTGGTGGTGGGGCGCAAGGAGGGGGGATGGGTATGGTAGGCTTAGGAGCGGGCGGGGTCACAGTTGCGATGGAGTCTCCCGGGAACCAGCTTTCATCAGATGGGCTTGGGAAGGGCAATGGGGACACGTCATCGTTGTCGCCAGTTCCGTATGCGTTTAATGGAGGCCTTAGGGCAAGGAAATGCAGTGGGGCGGTGGAGAAGGTTGTCGAGAGGAGGCAGAGGCGGATGATTAAAAATAGAGAATCAGCTGCAAGGTCACGGGCTCGTAAGCAGGTAATTTTTGCTGTTATTCTTTTTCTAAATTTCCATGTGTAACATTTTGAGATGTACTTGTATATATCACATTGGTTTAGATTCAAGATATCTTATGTCATGCATTACTTCTCCATTCTTAGTCAAGGCATCTATAAACATATCTCTACTATATATAATGCGAGTAACTACAGTCATTTTTACCTGCACAGTTAGTTTTCAGAAGAGGTAAAAGTTTTGCCTTATTTAAAGGAAATGGGGAGAGTTTTCCTATTTAGGGAATTTAGATATGTACAATGACTGACCGACTCTTAGACTCTCCTCTTCCCCTTTTTACGTGGAGAAAAACTTTGATACTCTGACAAAGTAAGATGGCTGATACATGGGCACCAAGAAATTATACATGTGGAAGACAATGAACTGAAATTTAATCATGCAAATTGTACGTTTAGATTCAGATGGTTTTTCATTAAACAAACATATTGATTTGATTTTCTAACTGGCTGATTGTTGGATATTTAATGGATGGCAAAATGAAAACCGTCAATAGGCCAAATTCAACAAATAGATGCTCTCATTAATCAGATAATTAGAAACTTTGAATCAATTTGAAAATTGGAAAATAACCTACCTATCTAATAATGTAATTCTCACAACTTGAACAATTGATTGAGCTAATGTATGCCACGTGCACAATTTCAAAGTGCCTGAGTATCAACCCTCACACTGTTCAACGAGTTCATTGGTGCTTTGTGATTTGGAAGGTTTATGTTTTTCATTTTCCTAATTTTCTTGGAATTAGGTAGATACTGAGGAAAGGGAGAAAAGTACTTTAAAAAAAAAACATAAAGAAACAAGGGAAAAAAAACATAAAGAAACAGGGGAGAGTCAACCTCAAAGGTAGTACCGTGGTATCTTGGTAGTTGAGAGCCTCTAGCTGTTATCATGTCATGGACATGCTGCATGTAGATGCTTCCCCATAATTCTTTTGTTTGAAACAGCAGCATTGTTAATGGCTAAGATGTGTTGGTGATATAGCAAGAGGTGGAGGAATATAGGGGTAAAATTATTTATACCAGCTTATAGGTAATTCATTTTTTGAGTTGTGTTATCACTTAAATCCGACACCAGGTATGCAAACTGAAACCCATTCTACATCTTAAAAAGGACACACAAATCAAATTTGATACCTACGATCTTTACTCCTTGAAGCTATGGGGATTTGGAAACCAAAGCACACTTGATGCTGCATTGATTTTTTTTTTTTTTTATTTTTATTTTTATGTAACCACCTCAGAGTTTACAATATTTCATATCCTGGTATCCATGCTTGTGTTTTATCTAATTTAATTTTTCTGCTAGGCTTATACCATGGAACTGGAGGCTGAAGTTGCAAAACTTAAAGAGGAGAACAATGAATTACAGAAGAAACAGGTATCCATTATTCAATGCAGTAGGATCCTTCCTGTTATTAAAATATAACATGGGAGTAGGATGTGCATGTTTGCTTATCGTAATCTTTTCATTAGCTGACTGTGATCATGCATAGAAGTTAATGAATTGTGAACCTTCCTTAACGATACTTCAGTTGCTGCAGGCACAAATTATGGAAATGCAGAAAAATCAGGTATATGGGCTTTTCCTCAGGATTCTTTTTATTCTCTAAACTAAAATCAATGAATCTGGCAACTTGCATGAGATAACTAGGAAGCTTAAAGTCTTGCCAAAGCCTTCATGACATACGAAGGAATATTGTTATCATATAATTATTCTGCTTCGGTCTTCCTAATCTTTTGACCAAACTTATCTGTTTAACTGCTGCTTGATCTTGACTTTCTCAAGTCTCAAAATTGAATAGGCTCCATCGGTGGAAGCCAACTCTGAATTATGCAGCTACAAATAACTGAGTTTCGGCCTAGTCACTGACAGTACAGCCACTGTCTAGACCAACTTTCTTTGAAGCAGTGGCATGCAATTGTTAATTGAAGGTAGATACCAAAGGATATCAGGTCAAAGATAATGAGTGCATTGGTGGCTTTGACTACTTCTGCTTCTCAAGGGAATCTGTTCTTACTAAGTGATTGGCCTCTGACTTTGGTAATTGTACCTGCTCCAATGCCATGAAAGTTTTAAGGCATATTGATTGTTGGATTCCGTATGGGTCAGTCCACAAAACAAATCTTTAGAAATGAGAAGAGTAAGTTCTTTATAGAGTTCATAGTCAACCTCGAAAGGCAATATGCATGCACTCCAGAACTGTAAGGATTCAAGAAACGCCTAAACCACCTATACTAACTATAAGGGCTTGTTTGGATTCATGGAAAGGAAAGGAATGGAAACATTGTTTCCCATGAAACAAACTTTCTATTGTCTGTCAAGCCTTTCTTTGTGGGAATTTGTAGGAAACACCATCTCCCACTTTCTTTGTTAGAAAATAAACAAACTTATTTCCACCTCCATCCCTAGAAAGGCATTTTCCCAGTGGAAGAAGCATGGTTTTCCAAAGGGTTAAGCCCAAATGTGCCACCATCCATCTTGGATCGTCTCACATGCACCACTTGTGTCAATGTGTCAAATGAGCCATTATTCATCTCTAGTTATGCTCCACATGCCCCACTATGTGACATGTGCCAATGTGCCACGTGTGTTACCATCCATCTTCTCTTGCGCCCCACGTGAAAAGTATCCCGCATGTGCTAATGTGCCACATGTAAAACCATCCATCTTTTCTTGTGGTCCACATGTTAATGTGCCACATGTACCACCATTCATCTTCTTTTGTGCTCCACATTTGCAAACCACTCCACATGCGCCAATGTGCTACATGTGCCATTGTCCATCTAAAATCGTTCCAAATATGCCCCGTGTGCCAATGGTGCCAATATGCACAAGTGTTGCCATCTAGCTTCAAGTGCCCACATGTCAAATGTGCCAATGCATGTCTTGTATCAGCTTCAATCACCACACATGTATCATGTGTACCACAATTCAACTTCAAGTGCCCTTATATATCGTGTATGCCACATGTGCCACTATCCATCTTTAAGCATCCCCCGTGTGCTAATCTGGCACATGCTAGCGCCTACCTAGAATTTTTATTATTATTTTGCCAAACATTAAATTAGAAAGTAGATCCTAAATTTGTAGGAAAATCTTATTAACAAACAAACAAGGAAAACAATGTTTCCTTTCCCACAGTTTCATGGAAATAAGGTTTCCCAAGAAATATCATTTCCTTTTCTATGCTTTCCATGAATCCAAACAGGCCCTAATAGGAAAATACTATGGATAGAAGAAACTTCAAAACAATTGTTATTTTCTCAATAGAACCGTTGCATAATGGAACAGTGGTTCTTTTGCATTGAGGCTGTTTTTTAAACCATAAAAGCGTTCCATTGTGGATTGCAACATCTTTTGTGCCCTAAAAAGCATGTTATTTCCCATGGTTTGGCAATTTTCAATTTCCTGTTTTCATTTTCTCCTTTTTTCCATTTTACACGAGTCCTTACAGTTAGATAACTGTAACGTCTGCTGGCTGTTATAGGGTCATAAGACCATTTGTTAAACTTGGACTAGCATTTAATTCATCTACAATGAGTACAAAATGGTAAGTGCTGACCCTTGATGAAGACCCACTGCTAGGTAATTCATTTGCCTCACCACAAGCTGTTATCACTCTTGTAAAAATGCCCCCAAATCCGTCTTTGATGATGTTGAAATATCATCCCTGGCTCCTCATCACCCACTACATAACCTCCCTATGTACACTATCATAAGATATCTCTAGATCTATAAAAGCAATGTTTGCATTGATATTTTCTCTATTTGTTTTCATCAATTATATCAGTGTAAAAGTATCTTCGATTGCCGATTTCACATTTTCACTACACGAAGCCAAATTGATTTTCCAATATCCTTGATTCTTATCTTAGTTGTTGTTCCACCATCCTCTTCCAAGGCTTCAGTGTGACTCGTAAGTTAGATACCCGGATACTTGATGCAACGTTGTGTGTCACGCCCCGACGTTCGGGTACCCGAAGAGGGTATTCGGGACCCAAATCCCAGGTTCGTGAGTTTGAATATATTGATATTTATTACAATCCACACAATTCAATCAAATTTAATAGATATTCAACGTCATCTAAAAAGAAAATACTGCTAAAATATTTATTAAATACAACTCTCTTGATAGTTTTTCCTTTTCTACATCGAAAGTTGGAACATAAATTAAACCTTAAAAAAAAAAAGCTGAATTGAATTAAAATTAAACATAATTTTCTAGAAAATAAAACCAATAGTAGAGGCCCGCCTACTTCGTAGTATTCCAGTTCTATACCTGTGCATTTTTATAATAGGGTGAGCATAAAAGCCCAATAGGGTCATTTCTTACTCAAAATTTAACGTATTCAGATTATATCAAATTTTTATAAACAATGAGGAAAAATAGAATACAGATAATAAAGAACATGAATTTATGCAACAAAATTATAAAACCATGATGCATGTGCTAATTTCCATGAATTCTCATAAACAATATATATCATTTCTTACAACACCGTACACAAGTGGATGGCCACGTTGCATTAACGTCCACGCACTAGTACCTCATGGTGGACCCATTTATACGTTAGCTGATTAGATTACTACTCCAGTTGTACCTTTGACGTATGTCTGTGCACACAATTGTACTCATACGTCGTAAACAAAGGAGACTTCAAAAGATCCAGTGGGTTCTAGGGTCTTTCACCCAAGAGACACAATTGCCTTACTTGCTGGCTTTAAGGTCTCTCACCCAAAGGATACGATTGCCCTACTTACTAAATTTAGGGTCTTTCACCCAAGGAACACGATTGCCCTACTTACGTTACATCCAACATATTAAAGTTGATGCTCAATGAATGGTAAACATGCCATGAATAATTATTGTACAATCGAAAATATCAACAATATAATTGTATATTTAAATTTTGTTGAAACTTTAATAATTCAAATACTTAAATAAAATATTTTTTTTACTATTATTTAATTTAGGAATTATTGTGAAATAATGTACAAGAAATTTTATTTAAATTCTAACTTTAATTAAATAAAAAATTTTACTTAAATAATATTAAATATTAACATAAAAATATTTATTATTTTTATCACTAAATTCTAAAATTTAAATTTTTATGTTAATTATCACATAAACTTAACATATATATATATTTATATTATTTTGATTTTGAGTTAATTTAATTATTTATATTGAAATAACTTGATTATTTATAACTAATTTTAATTTCTCGTTGATAATTCATTGAGAATATATATTTAGATTTTAATTGATAAATTTATTTAAATAAAAATTTTGAACTACAAGGAGAAGATTTTTTTAAGTTAAAAACCTAATATTATATTTTATTAAAATTTTAATTTAATACAGTTTTAAATATATATTAATCACTAAAATTCCAAAATATAGAAATCTAATTGATTTAGTTTCAATTCCAAAATTTTGATAAATTTCTTAAACTTAAGTTCATTTAAAATTTAAAATAATTAACTCTTTAAAATTTTAGAATTAAAATTTGAATTTTAATCTTTATAGAAACAAAATATTACATTGATTTCCATAAATTTATAACATTAACAATGTAATTAAATTATTATTTAATAATTTAAGTTAATCTATCTTAAAATTTTTAATCTAATTATTTTAGATCAAATATTCTAAATTCAGAATTTTATTATTATTTATTTTTGTATCTAAATTTAGTAAGTTAGAGGAAGTTATTAATTTCGACTTTGGATGCTATTATATTTACACATTTAAATTTTAATTTATTTTTTTAAATTATAATTAATTCTAAGTATTATAAATTATTGGAATTAAAATTTTTGGTTTACTTTGTAACTTGAATTTTTTTTTATATATAATTCATATCAATTTCACAATTAAATTTAATAATTAACATAATTATTAATTAAAATATTTTAAAATTAATTCTAATTTACTAATTTAGATAAATTCATAAATTAATTTGAATTTAATCTCTTTCTAATAATTTACTTTCATATTAATTCATTTTAAAATTTTAGGAATAACTCATATTTAATTTTTTATCTTAACAAACATTTAAGAGTTTTTAAATTAAAATATAAACTTCAACAAATTGTTTATTTTATTCTGTAATTTTATTTTATTTTATTATATATTCTCTCTTTTCAAAAGACAAAAATAAAACAATTAATATTTACTCTAATCAAACAAAGTTTAAATCAGATAGTCTATCTCAGAATTAACATTTAGTGAATTTAATTTAATATACCTAAAACTAAATTTCAGAATTGATGTTAGAATAAAATTGAACTCTATGAATCAATAAAATTGAATTAATTTTGAAATTCAAAAATATAAATATCATGTATAAATGAATTTGATAATTCTATTTCTAAGAAAATTATTTCAACATTAAATATCAGTAATATATAAAATAGAAATTCATGAATGAGTAGGATTACGTACATAATAATCAACTGACAATAATATTCCTATTAAAATTTTGGAATAAATAAGCATGATAATTAACTGAAAATGATAAACCTCAAGATAAGATCACCTACCTTAAAAGTCTGATGATCCAGCCTTGCTCTAATCTCTCTCTCTCTCTCTCTCTCTCTCTCTCTCTCTCTCTCTCTCCCTTTTTGATATGATTGAATCTTTGTTTATATCTTTCCTTCCTTTTTAATGGATGTGAAGAACGAGGTGGAAGAGTGGGGAATGTGGGCAGTTTTGTTTCGTGGGAGGGTTCGGTGCCCATTACCTTACGAAAGGAAGGAAGGAATGGAGAAGGTGGGTTAGGCGGCGGTGACGTGCAAAAGATAAAATTTTTATTTTTATTTTATATATATATATATATATATATATATATATATATATATATATATATATATATATATATACGGTGGGTCCCACTAACAATGATATAAATCTACTCCGTCCATCATCTCAGCCTAGCCATGAGAGGATATAAGGTTAAAATGAGGCAAGTGAACGATGGGGTTGGTTCCCACAAAAAAAATGGGTTGTTACATTGTACCTCCTTGTAAGTAGGTATTAGAATGTGATGCAAACATCGATCACAAACCAACAGGAATCTAAACAATGGATACCACTTAGAAGCCAGAACACCATTAACGAAGATTGAAGATGGACGGTTGGAATCCTCCAATAATTTAATGCTAGAAGCATAATAAGCAACACATGCTTGAAAAATGGAGAACACGTGCTAAAATCAGCAGTTTAATCTCAAAATAATCTTCTTTTCATCTTATAGGCATGGATTGTGGTTCTTGCAAAGACTTGCATAACCTTTCTAAAGATAATTCCGGATCTTTCTCTAACTTAGTGCCTCTATCACAACCACTACTTTTCCCCTGTTCCTGTAAAGAAGATAACTAATTAAAGAAACTAAACATTGGAGACCACCATTACTAAACAGTACACATCGTCCTTCCCTCGGCTGTATATAAAGCTGTATGGGTCTATATGATTACACAGTTGCCATAAACCTTCTAAATGTGTCACCATCTATTTATTTTCAAAAGTTTCAAAAGTGGCTCTGCTGATTGTATAGAGCTGTGGCCAACTGTATACACTACTGAAAATAGCATCTGTTGAATTCGGCCGAAAATGGAAAATTTCCTGCTGGGAATGGGTTATATACACTTGAAGATATCTTGCTGTGAATATGACCCAATTGGATTTATTGGCCCACGTCTAACTGTTTACCAATATCAGCCATCAAGACAAGTCCAATTTCAACACGGGCCACTCCAATCAGATGACACATGGGGCCCGCTCTTGGACCGGGGATGCTTCTCTTCTACTCATCAGGTATTTTCTGTCTTTGTAAAATTTTGTTGAAAAGACTAGTCAACCAACATGGTTTTGCCTGGAAGCTTCTCCACCTCTATTGTTATATATCATCAATCCCCTCTGACTTTCCTATTTTCATCCCTGGTAGGCCTACCTTAACTTATGTGAATTCTACTGTAATATGCATGTCCTCCCAACCTCCCATAGTCTGAGGCCCTTATTTCTTCTGTCCCCAAACAACTTTTGAAGGTAACATCTACTTCTCTCATCTTTCAAAAAGGAAAAAAAAAAATTTACTTCTCTCCGCAATTTCACCGTCTTTCTCTAGGGACCCTCTGGTCTTCACTCTTTACTCCTTCCTGTAGCCTTTCCTATTTTCTTCTTACTAGTGATACCTTCACTTAACATACCCAAACTTTAACATACATCTCTTCACAACCTCCTAGAGGTGTGGCCTTTCTTTATTCTGTCCCTTGACAACTTTTGAGGGTAATATATGCTTGATCTATAATACAGTTTGTTATATGCCTTACATCTGCCAGCTTTACTGCCTTCTTTGCCTTTCTTTTCTTTTCTTTTCTTTTTTTTTTCATTAATTTTTTTTTAAAAATGTTTTCCTTATTTCTAGTTCTTTTCGCTGATCCTTATGACAGGACCTTTTCTCTAAATAACACCAATCTTTGTCCTTTTGGGTTCCATCACCTATATACTTGGATTGCTTCCATCCTCCCTCCCCTCTTCCAGTTCTTGATGCACACATCAGATATCAGTAACCTATGTTGCAGATCAGGTTCAGCTGGTTTGGCTTTACAGTTCTTGCATGTCGATGTCATCTTCTGAGCAACAAGAAAGTCAATTTCTGATTAGTGTGGTCCTCTTTTGGAACTCACCAATTGCTCAACCTTCTTCTCGAAGTCTTTGCTATTATGAGATCATGTGCACATTATTGTCTTAATGCTCCGTCAACAATACTGTCCACATTCTTGACATTAATTTATAACTCAGCATTGGGAATCAAGACAGCCCTCTAAAGCATGACATTCAATCTCATAAAGTATGGCTGGTCTTATTGCTATCCTATAGAATTTCCCTTCAGTTTGAATGGTCCAGGACGATCACATAAAACTCCAAAGGCACATCTCCATTTCCTCCACCTAGCTTGAATTCTATGGGCAACATCCTTTTCAATCTTTCCACTTTCATGAATTATTGATCCAAGGTATTGACAAGGATCATTTTGGGAAGCTTCTTGGTCAACAATCTTAACTAATTCTTCATATTCACTCCTATTATTACTAAAATTGCTCTCCATATTCTCTGTTTTAATCCAACTAATTTTAAATCCTTTAGATTATGAGGCATCCCTCCATAAATATTGCTTTGTGTTTATGCCCTCATCTTATCAATCAAAACTATGTCATCTACAAACAACATGCACCATTGGATCTGTTCTTGCAAATGCCTTGTCAACTCATCCATAACCAATGCGAAAAGATACACGCTCAATGCCAACCCCTGGTGTGAGCCTCTAGTAATTGGGATCTCACACCTCTCTCCACTAGTGGTCCTCACATTTGTTACTGCTACCTCATACATCACAATGTCAATATATTCTCTTGAGACTGTTTTCTTTCCCAACACCCACCAGATTAACTCTCTAGGGACCCTATCATATGATTTCTCTAAGTCAATAAAGACCATGTGGAGATCGTTCCTCCTCCGCTATTTTTCATTTTTAACTGTCCAATAAGTGCCCAGAAATCCAAAACATAGATTTCCAAACAAGAGCAAATTTTGGTTCACGATACATCTAAACTTATACCAATAATTTGGACAGTTTATTTGAATTACTGATATGCCACATTTGCAATTTCTCGGTAATATATAACAACTGCCTGTGTGTATCCATCACACTCTGCGAGAGTATCAAAGTATTTCTCATCTTTCTATTTCATTTTTTAAAAAATCCATACGATAACTTACACTCTAACATTCATTGCTTACTGGTTGTCTCAACCAGTTACATACCTTGTGTTTGCATTCTTGTCATTGGCATATTACCATGTATTGTAGATTGTTTGGCCCATATGTGGGTCTTAATATAAACTTGGGATGAGAGGTAGAAAGAACGAGTTTTGGAGCAACTTCCCTTCAACAATAGAACTTTGAATAGAAGTTTGAAACCCTGGTCAGGTTAGGAATCTGCTATAAAACCTTGAAAGATTTATAGAGAAAATTTTATGGTAGACTTCCATTGCATTCAACATCAATGTACATAACAACTAGCAAGGTTAAATCGAAGGCCGAAATGCATGCAGATTTCGGTGGGAGAAGTACATAAAAAAATAGAAGACTAAGTGATGTTAGAAACTGTAGTTCTTTGGAATCTGTACCATGTTATTGTACCAGTTGAGTGAGAAATTAAGTGCATGGGGAAAGCAATAGAAATGTTTAATTGAGTGAGAAACTAAGTGCATGGGGAAAACAAAAGAAATGTTTAATGTTACCAAATGTATTGACCTTAAACTTCTGAAAGGAAGTTTACTTCATTGGCAAGCATCAGCAATGCTTTCAATACTCCAGGTCCTTCCGTGCATCTGCTTGCTTAATCAAGGCTGTGAGAGTCCTTGTGAATTTTCTGTCTGGCCATTGTAGGGGGCGCATCATGTAGCTTTCTATGGAAACTTCAGAATTTAGAGGCCATTTTACTTTATTTCAGCTTTCACTGACTTGGGGTTTGAAACCCATAAAACAGAGCAGTAAAAACCCAATTATTCAGTGAGGAATGGCTGTCTGATTTGGTAGCTTGTGTGCTGGCATATGAAGGTAGATAGTGGGTCCATTGGCTGTAGTAATGAGCAGGGTCCCTCTTCATGTAGGGACCCATGCAATACAGGTTTTCCCATCATTTCATGGGTGTTCCCATTGCTCTAACCAATCGGAGCTGTCATGCCACCCTCCTTTTTCCACATTTAACAATTTATGAGATAAAAAGGCATTTGTGGCATTTGCTAGACAATGCTGTGTGGTTTGTGGCATTTGGGGCCTGTTTGGATACTACCATATAAGTAGCTTTTTAAACTTACACAAGTTAATAAGTTACTTTTCTTAAATAAGTTATTTTGGTTATTAAACTTAAATAATAATTTTGTAGAAAAAGTAATTTTTATCAGTTTTTTTTTAATTGCTTTTCAACTTCCAAAAGCAACTTATTTCCTTCGTTTTCATTGGTAACAAGCAACTTCGGAAATTATTTAAGGGAGTATGCTCTGTGGCCATGAACCCCTTCTAAGTTCACGAGATTGGAAAATCATCCAATGAATAGATAAATGATTTAGTGGGCTCCACATGATGGACGATCCACCTCAAAGGTCCACCCCTAATGATAAATGGCCCACATCTAAGGCAAGCCTTGCATGATGGGCGACCCACATTGAAGGTGGGGCCCACATGATGAGCAACCCACATAAAAGGTGGGCTCCACATGATATGCAATTAATAATGATGGGCCCCACATGATGGACAATCCACATCAAAGGTCAACCTAATGATGAGTGGCTCATATCCATGGCGGGTCCCGCATGATGGATGACCCACATTACACAAGCTCCACATGATGCGCAGTGGATATTAAAGATGGGCTTCACATGGACAATAACATTGATGGTGGGCCCTACATGATGGATGACTAACATCAAAGGTGGGCCTACCTAATGAACTGTGCACATTAAAGGTCAGCCCTAATGATGAATGGCCCACAACCGGGGTGGGCCCTATATGACAAATGGCCCACATCAAAGGTGGGGCCCACACAATGAGTGATCCACATCAAAGGTTGGCCCCACATGATGGACGGTGGATGTGAGGGGGACGAAACAAACTTTCGGATAATTACTTATGATGTGGGAAACCAAATATGCTTTTTCTACTTTGTGGATGGTAAGTTTGTTGTTTACCAAACATACTTATCTGTTGATTAAGTATAAACGATGATAAGCTACTTATGGTATAAGTAGCCTATCTAAAGTAACTTGCGATCCAAACGCCCCCTTACTGTATTCCGATTTGTATTATTCAGTAACCAACCCTAATTGGGATAAGGTTTAGATGGTGATGATGAGTTTTGTTTTATTCATGTCGTTTTCATCTTTTTATCTTTTTTAAAGGTAGTCTCACTCAAGTTGTCAGCATGATCTTTTAGTAATCTTATTTTCACACCTAATAACACACATATATATATATATATATATATATATATATATGGCCGAATGTTCAACTGTGCACCTGTTCGCACGTGAACTTTTTGAGAACTACGTGAACTTTTTGAGAACTCATCGTATGTTATGTGAGTGCAAAATCCGAACAGTCCACGTGATGCAGCACCCTATGAAACCCCGGGAGCCCAACTTTTACCTTGATCCAAAACTTTGGTGAGCCATGAAAAAAGAAAACAGTTTCCTCCCTTGATTAGAACCTCTCTTTACTATAGCCCACCAGAGTTTTAGATCAGGGTGAAAATTGGTCCATTAGGGTTTTATGGGATGCAACATCACATAGACGGTTCGGATTAGACGCCCATGATTTTTTATTGAGAACTCTTCATACATAATGTGACTCCAAAATATGAACGGTCCAAGTGAAGCAGCACCTCATGAAACCCCCTGCGCTCAATTTTTACTTTGATCCAAAACTTTGGTGAGCCATGAAAAATGAAAACAATTTCCTCCCTTGATTTGCATTTCTTTTTGTTATGGCCTACCAGAATTTTAGATTATGGTGAAAATTCGTCCCTTGGGGTTTTATGGGATTCTACATCACATGGACTGTTCAGATTAGACACCTATGACATGTGTGCAAAGGTGCGCATGTACATAGGTGCGCAAGTGAGCATGGCTCTCTCTCTCTCTCTCTCTCTCTCTCTCTCTCTCTATATATATATATATATATATATATATATATCAAATAGGATGTCTATTGATCCAGACATTGAATCCATTGGCTAAAATTTTCGACATGGCGCCTACAGGTTCTTGAGATGATCAATCAGCAATGCAGGCCTAAGAAGCGATGCTTGAGAAGGACCTTGACGGGGCCTTGGTAGAGTACGGATCACGACGTGAGAGGGTAAATTGATTATATATATATATATATAGCTTATTTTACTGCGACGGTTAGCTGTATATATACAAGGGAAACGATCGTGTGTTGTACATTAAGGATCCAGAGTTGTGTTATATCCTGTTGATTGAGTTTCCCATTCTTTGTTCTCCACATGTTTCTCCGTTAATCTCCATTGTGTTTGTGTGTGTTTTTTTTTTAAAAAAAAAAAATTTAATTTTTTACATCGAGGATAGGAAACCAAATTGTAGCGCAGCACGACCGTTTTCGGGATGTTCATTGTCAGCCTGTCGACAACATGGATATCTCTTAACGTTTTAGGTGTATTTTCCCCAGCCATATATGCATGTGGTTAGAACTTAGATCAAACTGCTGCCATCCTACAAAAATGTGTATGCATATGCATGCACGGTGGCTCTCTTCCGTTCGTGTTTTCTTCTGCAACTGGTTCATTTGAAATATGATCCTTACATTGACCTGGTGATCTGTTCAAACTAACTTCTACGCCAGAGCTGTTTCAAGTTCCTTCGTCAAATTCAACCTAAATAAAAAATACTTCGGGCAGCTTCTATTACAAAACAGAAGCTATCCTAAGGTGTAGAATGGACTACTGTTTTGAAAGAGAAGCTGCTGCTAAACACACCCTCAGTATCCTCATGCCACCTCTGTGCTATTGATTTGCAAGCCTAAAACCTGTTTCTCAAAATTGGTATCTTTTTTATTTTTTTTAAAAAAAAGTAGAAGAAAAAAAAATAAAGAAGAAGAAGAAAGAAATGATTTTTTTGGCAGGTAAATAGCTGGATATTCTTTGCGTAGGGAGGGGAAATGCAAAAGCAATCCCTGCAAGAAGATACTGAAGAGGCAGTTTGTTGCACGTGCCATGCAAGATCCAGGCCATTCATCGAGCGTGGCATGGCATGCCTTGAACTTGACCTAGCACAAAAATAGGCCAGTCCACCTATCCGTCTATTTCTTGCCATCCATTTCCCTGTGCATGTGTGGCCCACTTGATGAGTCGACCTGGCTTGTTTTGCAGGCCAGGACATTCAGGGAGTCACAGAGCTGATGGGATGGCCCGCAGCAGGTGCCATTTTGGCAGGTGCACTTACATGGCTTTTTCAACTTTTCATAGCAGTAATCTGTAATCCTTGCATGAATGGCCCACATCATAGGTGGGGCCTGCAGCTTTTCTCATGTGTATGAAACGGAAGATGGTAATTTGATACGCAGGCAGAGTACGGTGGATCTGACTCGTGACACACATCCACCGCACATATGCAGTGAATGCAGGCGATCTAAGTTTTACGATGGAGTCTTATGTAGGGAATAGAAGAGGATGGTGGATTGGACTGTCCGTACTGGTTAGCAGATGGGACATGACCCACAAAGCACATTGGACGATCTTAGCCTTATAACCTGGAATATGGAAAGAGAATTCAACGCTAAAAGGTCGGCTGGTTAAACTCGCCTGATCGTAGTGGAGTGCCTTTGGGCCGTTCACGGTTAGCAATGGGCCCACATTGATGCAAGAGCATAACATGCAGAGTGACTACGTGCAAGAGCATGATCCACATGCTCTTCCATAGTATAATTCCTCACAGATTCAAATCGAACCGTCGTCATCCCATCCGGTTAGATTCTCATGTCGCATCCACCTAATCTCTTGACTCCATCTGACATCTGGCCCTTCAAATGGGGTAATTTCTGTCATTTCCACTTGTCTTTCGCGAGAGCATCACAGCACCCTATTCTCCCTTCGCCTTCATAGCTCCTCGTGCGTGGGCCCACCATTATGCTATTGTGAAATCCATTCCATCCATCAGTTGCTGCATCTCATGTTAGGATAAAACAAAGGTAAACCCAAAGCTCAAATTAGTTATAACATCAGAAAAAGTGAGCACGAGCTACCCACCGTCAAAACCCTTCATATGTGTGTAGCCGCACATTTTATAAGCCAGCTTTTTTCCTTTCCATTTCCTTGCAGGGGAATGAGGGAATGGTAAGGGAAGTGGGAGGAGCCGAAATCCAGATCTGCTTCTGCGCAAGGGAGCATCAACAGATGCAAGGAGCAATGAAAACATACGAATTTGTACGTTAAAATCGATTTCAAGTTGTGGAGCCCAGTGGTGAATGGAGCATAGCCCAGAACTTGCAACTTAGCCTTTTAAATTTGGATTGTTGAATATTTTCTTTTGAACTGCCCATCTGATGGCCACCGGTTGGTTGGTGGGGATCTCTCCATCAACAAGATTCATGGGCTATGCTCCCTCCACATTGTTAATATGATTCGGACATGCCTAGCGTACCGTTCATGTGTCACAAATTCACACTTTAAGCTACATACATAACATCTATACACACGTACAGAGACACATAGACGGATGTTAATTTAAATGGTTCGTATTTTAAAATTACACAGATATGGTTTGCTCATTTGCGGATTGGGGATGCTCAGTCGAGATGAAACCTGTTCAACGGTCCACGTTCAACCAGAGGGAAGACATTGATACTCTGGTAAATTGTTATGGACCATTGGCAGGCAATTAAGGAATTGCACATGACAATGTGCAGCTCTGCGTAAAATGTCGAGACAGTAGGACTCATTGTTTACACTTGGCCTGATAGAGTTTGTATTGCCTAGTGAGCAACCACCAGGAGTCAACACCACGTACGATGGGAGACAATTGTATTAGTATTATAAGAAATTAGTAATCCTAATCTTTAGGCAACACATAATCTGCCAAAAGTAATTTTGTGGAGAGTCACATATACAACTGCGACAAAAAGAAGGAAACACCACTAGAAGATATGTGACCGACGCATGCACAACACGACACATGTGACCCCTATTGTAGGTAGGAAGCTTGCTAAGTTCAACTGATGGCAAATTCTTCATAATCTAATATATGCAAGGCAATGTCGTCCCTTAAACCAGTACCAATAAGAGAAATTTTTTGGGACAATTGATATTTTCTTGGAGACAACAAGTTATTAGTGGAAAGTCTATCCATAATTAAAAGTAAATCAAATCATAATGGCAACACAAGGAATCCAAATCTTGTTAGGACAGGCCATTACACATTTAAATATTCAAAAGAAAATGACAACAAGATTACCGCATCTCTAAGTTTATAAAAGTAGTATTTGAAATAGAGTTTCGAGTCCTCACCACACACAATTAATCTCTCTACAATGTAATGCTACTTATATTTAATTTAACTTTTTAAATTAGAGACTTTACTTTTATGTAACTACGTTGCAGTAAGTCCAGAGCCCTTATATCTATTACTGTCTAGCACCATCGTTACGTTACACCCCTTTGATTATAAGATTTATTCATAAAAGTATAGGCGAAGTCACGAAAGTGAACCTTAGTGATATGATAATACAAGTGAATGCGTCATCCCTCAATGGATACAAGTTAGTCTAGGGATAAAAGTTGATCTTCCCCGAAGAATTTACATCGTTGGAAAGGCTTCCCACCTGACACCTTATGTTGGCTCTTCATCACCTAAGGTGGCAGTGTGTTCCAAAGGTTGGGTTACTCGCCCATAAATTGCTATAAGTGAGTTGGGTTTAGAACTTTATGAGACAGTTCAGTCCATATTCAATGTGAGCGTTAGAGCATTATGATACCTTAATGTAGCAAGATAGGATAGGGAAGGATGCATAAAATGAGTTGGCAAAATTGAATGGACGGTGTGTATAAAACAAATACATCAGGTGGCCCGTAGCGCCCAAGTGGTGTTGGGTACCCACTGTGGTGAAATCCAAGCATGGTGTGAGTGCGTGTATATTAATTATTAAAATAATAATAATAAATAAATAAATATCTTAAGCATGAGTACCATCATTCGGTCAATTTCACTTACTTACATGACACGGACCATTTTCAACTGGCTATTTATAATCCATCACAGAATCAGACTCTGCCAGAGTGATAGATACCTCATCTGTGAATATAACTTTTGGCTGATGACCTGCCACGCAATTTGAATGGTTTAAATTGATTGTATATTTGCCAGATGTGTAATTTCTGCATGCCTGCGGATCAACCGTCACGTTCTGCCAAAGTAACGGTCCTGTTCATGCGCCCGTTTCACATCAAAAGAAAATCCCTGTTAAGACTTAAGAGAGATGCTAAGGATCCCAACACGGGATCATAAGTTTCAAGTGTAAATAGGTCTCATAGGAAATATATCACCGGTTGAAGATGCTCATTCTGTGGGGCTTATGTTGAGTGAACGGTTCAGATCATCATAGACATGCCACGTGTGCTTCACAAAGTGGCACATAGTACCGTGACCAAATCCATAGGCCTGGTCCGCCTTGCATGGAAACAGATTGGCTATCGACCCTGCCACTAGCGAATGGCTAGTGGTCTGTGCTCCGTGGACTCTACCACGATGTATGTGTTTCATCCATTCCGTCCACCCATTCTTCCAGATGATTTTATAATATGGGTCCAAAACTGAGTTTGATCCAAATCTCGAGTGGACCGCAAAGTATTGATTGAACGGACACCATTAAAAACTTCTTGGGGGTTACCAAGGTTTTGGATCAAGCTTATATATATATTTTACCTTCATCCAAGTCTTTATGACCTAATCAACTGGTTAGATGTCAAATAACTATTACAGTGGGCCCTAGGAGGTTTTTAATGGTGGACATTCAATCACTATTGTTTTCGAAAGGTGTGGTTCACCTGAGATTTAGATCTAACTCATTTTTGGAATCAAGCCTAAAATTATCTTTCAAAATAAATGGACGGCATGGATAAAGCACATACATCATGGTAGGGTCCACATAACACCAATCACTAGCCACCTGGCTGGTGGCAGCATCACTTGCCAAACCGCGTCCGCCTTGCATGGGGCATGTTCAGAAGAAGACCTTTCATGTTGGAAGATTCTTACGGTAACAACCCACTTTTTGTGGGAAATAGTTTCACCGTCTGCTTCCATGTGGCCTACCTAAGTTTTGGATCGGCCTCATTTTTTTTTGCCTTATATCTTCTCTTGGCCTGGCCAAGATGATAAACGGAGTAGATTTATATGGGACCCACCGCATCTTTAAAAAAATAAAAAAATAAAAACTAATCTTCCACACGACTAAATCACTTTCTCCACTTTTTTTCCTTTTTGTACGGTAATGGCCGTCGAACCCTCCCACGAAACAAAACTTTTCACGTCCCCCACTCTTCCGCCTCGTTTTCCACATCCATTAAAAAGGAAAAAAAGGTATAAACAAAGTTTTAATCGTATCAAAAAAAAAAAAAGGAGAAAGAAACGGAGAATCAATCAAATTCAAATTTGAGAGAGGAAGAGAGAGAGCTCTGTAGATCAAGAGAGAAAGATTAAAACGAGGCCAGATCATCGAAATTTTAAGGTAGGTGATCTTATCTTGAGATTTAGCATTTTCAGTTAATTATTATGCTAATTGTCAGTTGATTATTTATTTATGAATTTCTATTTTTATATACTTTTGATATTTATGTTGAAATAATATATATATATATATATATATATATATATATATAGACACTGAAAAATCGTCGCCCACGCTGGGTTTACGATTTGTATTGTTGATTGGGGGTGATAGGCTGATTGTGGATGTTGGAGTCGCCACTAGTCGAATAATCTCGAAATCCCGCGGTCGGCTAGAACCACGAAATACGCAAAGTGAGGAAAATTCGGAGATTTTCTTACCTCGGATTGACTCCTGGTCTGTGATCCGGGATTCCGGACAAGGGACCTCGGTTACAAAGAGGGAAGGTGTTAAGCACCCTCTCTGCCCGTACAAATGTACGGTCTCTACTTAGTGTGGTAAAATAATCTCAAGGGATGATGGATGTTGTTACCGAGATAGGACTAGGCACACACGTGGATTTTTGATGTGGCAAGATTCGAGATTTCGGCAAGCCACAGAGCATACGTCCAACGGCGTATCTAGAAGACGGATGTGATGATGCTTATACAAAAGGAGGTAAGAAAAATGGATTAGATCTCTAGAATTTCTGATGTGACAGGATCCGATGTACGGTAAGCCATAGATCTAGAGAAGCAGGGGGGTTGAGAAGGGAGTAAATGTCATGATGGATGCTTGTATAATTAATGAATCTTTGGCTTGCTCTCTTGAGTAGGCTAAGATGTGGGTTGAAACATGATCAACTAGATTATGTCGAGAGGTCAGGATAGCTAGGAAGGCAAGGAGTGGGCTAAGAAGATAGCTGAAAAATCTGAACTTTAAGGCTTTGGAGCACCTCCTCACCCTCACTCTCTTCCTCCCTCTCTCCCTCTCCTTTTCACTTAAGCTTGGAAGTGAAGAGTTATTTTTTGGTGTGTTGAAATGAGAAGAGGATAGGGCTCTTTATAGTCTTCTCCAATGACATGGCTGTAAATAGGAGATAGGTAAGGGTTAAAAGGATGACATGGAGACTTGTGATTGGTTGAAGAGAGAGGAATGCCACATGACACACTCTCATTTGCTATGGGGGGCGGTAAAAAGGTAAATAGTGAAATCTGGGAGGATAATTCTGAAGAAAAGTTGACTTTTGGACTCTATGACAGCTGTCCGCACGCAGCCCGTGAGCGGCGGTACCTGAAGTGCCGCCCGGGCTCAGTTCGAGCCGGTTTCGCACGTGCGAGCTTTGTACAGTGTGCGGATTCGTCCAAAAGTCTCCTTTTGAGTTTTTCAGCTCAGAAAAATGGGTTTCAGCTTGGGTAAAGAGGATCTGGGTCATGGTATAGGATATAAGCGGGGTCACATATGTGCTAAATTGTTTGGATCGTGGTTTTGGGTTGCGGATTGGGGACTTTTGGGTCAGGGTTCGGTTTAGGTTGGGATTCTGGTTTAAGGTAGGATCATGGTTCCCGGATGGTTTTAGCCTTCTCAAAGTGTAGCTTAGGTGGGGTGTCTACAATATATATATATATATATATATATATATATATATATATATATATATATATATATATATATATATATATATATATATAAATTTATAGAATAAAATAAACAATTTATTTGGGTTTATATTTTAATTTATAAACTCTAAATATAAAAATATTTGTGTTATCATATGCCACATTTGTAAATTTCAGAGTGCCTATGTATCAATCATCATACTCTGGCAGAGTATTAAATAACTTCTCATGAGAAGTAAGAAGATGCACCGTGAGGAATTATTATAATGGAGAAGGTTTCAAGTCCATTAAGCTGGACCACAAGTTAAGGTCCACCGGGCAATAGATTTATGACATACTAAGTTCATACAAAATCCAACCCTTCCAATACGTTTAAAACCACATGAAGATCATTTTAATGAAAAATCATTCCTATATACTAGTTAGGATATTCACAAAAATAAAAAATAACTAATAATTGTTGATAAATAATATTATCCATTTAATTAGTGAATGTAAGTGTTTTTTTGTAAGTGATCCTAATAGTATAATAAACCTATTGAATGGGTTAGATTTTTACACTTATATTAAAGGTTAGAAGTTATTTATTTGGTGGAACGCAAAATTTTTTTTTCCAACCGGTTGGACTGGACACTTTTTTTTTTATAAATGGGATTCTGCTAGTGCGAGAAATGCGAGTATGACTACATTCTTACTCGTCTCCACATGCAGAATATAGCACACGTGTGTAAGTCTGAGAATCTACCATGCAATCCACACTTTCAACGTGTCTAGATGAAAATAATAATAATAATAATATATAGTTGTATCAGCAAGTAGGGCAATTGTGTCCCTTGGGTGAGAGACCCTAAAGGTAGCAAGTAGGGCAATTGTGTCCCTTGGGTGAAAGATCCTAGAACCCACAGGATCCTTTAGAGTTTCCTTTGTGTACGGCATATGAGTACAATTGTGTGCGCGGACATACGTCAGATGTACAACTGGAGCAGTAGTCTAATCAGCTAACGTATAAATGGGTCCATCACCATGAGGTACTAGAGTGTGGGCGTTAATGCAACGTGACCATCCACTTGGGTATGGTGTTGTGAGAAATGATAT
This sequence comes from Magnolia kwangsiensis, assembly GCA_037074715.1. Taxonomy (NCBI): domain Eukaryota; kingdom Viridiplantae; phylum Streptophyta; class Magnoliopsida; order Magnoliales; family Magnoliaceae; genus Magnolia; species Magnolia kwangsiensis. The sequence goes on from CM073572.1 coordinate 20,136,789, forward strand.
AATTATTATGAGAATTCATAAAAATATTACATGTATCGCATTTTCACAATTTTGTTATTAAATTTCATTATCTGTATTATTATTTTTCATTCATTGTTATAAAATTGATATTATTTGAACATGTTAAATTTTGGATAAGAGATGACCCTGCTGGGCTGTTATGCTCATTCTACTAAACAAATGCACAGGTGCAGAGTTGGAATACTATGAGCAGGCAGGCCTCTACTATTAGTTTTATTTATAGAAAAATTTGGTTTATTTTTAATTTAATTCAATTTTTATTTTTTATTATTATTTAAGTATAGTTTATGTTCATATTTCCATGTAGGAAGGAAAAGCTATCAAAAGAGTTGAATTTAATAAATATTTCAGTTGTATTTTCTTTTAGATGACGTTGATTATTATTGAGCTTGATTGAATCAATTGGACTGTAATAAATGAGAATATATTATAACTCACATCCTGGGATTCGGGTCCCAAATACCTTATTCAGGTACCTAAATTTCGGGGCATGACAGTTTGGTATCAGAGTCAGGTTTGATTAAAACTGTGGACCTAGGGTTGTCTTTAAATTTTGTGACCCAAACATAAATCGTTTACTTTATGACAGAAAAAATAGAAAAATAAATTTGGAGACCATTTCATTATGTTAACATCATCTTATTTAGACTTAATATTGAACTAATAAACCAAATCTGGACCCTAAGAAATTTTTAAGAATTTTTAGTATACCACATGAAATTGGACAGCAATAGTAAGCAGAAAATACTTAACTTATAAAAGTCATAACTAATTAATTAAAACTCCTTTTAAGTTGATTCAAAGTCTCATTCGTAGATAAACAAGTGTAATTTCAGTAAAAAAATAATTCAAAAATATAAATCTAGGTTTATCCTTTACCAATATTAAGTTATGTGTATACTAGTCAGAAATCGTTTGTTTCTGAACAGACCTAATTATCTGAATTTTTGAATTTTTTGTAGACTTTTTATTAGGCTGAAATTTTATATAATTATAGTAGACTCATATATGTATCCTTATAAAATATTTTACATCAATTCGATGCTTGTAAGTATCAAAAACATTAGCGGGAATAGTATCCTAAGAATCTAAATTTTCTGCACTACAACCTTAATACATGTCATTGCCTAAAATTCTCTTAATCTTCATATGTTGGTCTTTTACATCATCAAATCTATCTTGCAATCCAATAAAAAAAATTTATTATTATTTTTTTCATGCTCCTAGAGGTGTTAAATATTATGCACTGCATTAATGATTCTTAAAATTCAATTTAGTTACTACAACCTACCTTAGTTGTTACATACTAAGATTACATGTTTAATTAATCGTATATTATGGCGGACGAAAACATTGATGTCGGAGCCACATCAAGAGCTCCTGGTCCTGATACCACTGAAAATGGGTCACGTATGGGTGAAATTCTTAGGACCATAGGTAATCTTACAACTCTTGTGGGCTATCAGATAAGACAAACTCAAGCGCAAGGTCAAACCCAAACTGTTCACATAGCAAACGAAGGGATAAGAACTTTATTGGAAAGGTTTAAAAGACAGAAGCCGCCTGTATTTAAGGGTGGGCCTGACCTATCTGAGGTCGAGGTATGGAAGAAGCAGATTGATAAGATATTCACAGTTATGAAGTGCGATGAATACCAGAAAGCGGAATTAGCTATTTACATGTTAGAAGGGGAGGCGTTGGTGGGACTCAGTCGTTAGGATGAACTCGAGTTGAAGTCTTAACCTGGGCCCAGGCCCAATTTTGTGAAAAGTTTGATGATAAATACTTTCCTTTATATGTGAAAAATCAAAAGGTAAGAAAATTTATGAAATTGTAGCAGGGTGATATGACAGTGCACCAGTATGATGCTAAGTTCATTGAGCTATCGCGACTTGTAGCTTTTCTGGTGTTCGATGAAACCCGTAAGGCATAAAAATTTGAGGAAGGTCTGAGTGCCTCTATTTGTAGCCGATTAACCCCTTTCGTACAGAAAACCTATGCCGAAGTGTTGGAGCATGCCTTAGCAGTGGAGAAAGACATCAATGAATATTGAAAAAATCGTAATCAGAGGAAGGACGCAAAGAGTGGTGCTAGAACTGCTACACATATATATCTCCAGCCCAGCAAGATGCAACTAAGAGACAGAGAACAACATCGACATCGATGGCCAGATCGATGACAGCACATCCTGCACCACAATTTTCAGGATTTTGCTATAATTATGGACTTGAGGGCCATACTTCTCATTTTTTTTTCAGATCACAGTGCACTCAATATCCACAAAGGTCAGAACCTTTGCATCAGTCTTTCAGGCCTCCCCAACAACATATACCGTCGTCTATGTCACAGCGACCTCCACTACATCATTCCACCTCACAGTCATCCCCGAGACCAACTCAGTCATATCCACAGAGGTCGCTACAGTCGTACCCGAGGCTATCACAGCAAGGACCTTCATCGGTATATCAGAGACTACCTCAACAGTCGCCACCACAGGTTAGACCTCAGTCGTACCAGCAGTCGAGGCAGGGAGTTCAGGCACCACGACCACAAGCTCAAGGCCGAGTCTACGCCCTAGTACAGTCAGGAGATGACACAGTGTAGCCGTATGAGAACTTGGCGCAATAATACGAGAGCTCAATTCAAAGTTATGATGTTCCAGCACAGTCTGAGGATGGAGCGACCCAGACTTATGATGATGTAGCACCCTTATATGAGGATTCCGCACCGCCAACAAATGACATTATTCAGCCTGACATCGAGGCTAGCAGCGATGTAGTCGAAGGTACCATCGCCATTTATTCATCCTTAGCTAGAGCATTATTTGACTCTAGAGCATCACATTCGTTTATTTCTTACTGTCTTTTATGCTTGCTTGGGTTATCTCCTACTCCCTTAGATAAGAAGTTAATGGTAACAAACTCCCTTGGTAATTCAGTGGACCTAAGTCAGATTTGTAAATCTTGTCTGATCATGATTGAGAACGTAAATTTACCAGCTAATCTTATAGTTATGCCGATGCGAGAATACGATATTATACTGGGGATGGATTGGTTATCTTTATATAGGGCAAAAATCGATTGTTTTAGGAATGTAGTCATATTGAATATCAATGAGAGAGCACAGTTACAATTCCATGGGACGTGAAGGAAGAGAGCACCAGTTAGTTTGTCAGCCATCTCGGAAGTTGAACCTCAAGGAGTAGAATAAATTTCGATTGTTAATGAATTTTCAGAAGTATTTTAAGATATTCCTGGATTACCGCCAAAGAGAGATGTTAATTTCACAATCGATCTGGTACCTGGGACTGCACCAATCTCCATATCATCATACTGTATGACTCTTGTTGAATTGAGAGAATTAAGGGAGCAACTTTAGCAGCTCCAAGATCAAGGCTTCATTAGGGCTAGTACGTCGCTGTGGGGTGTACTGGTATTATTTGTAAGAAAGAAGAATGGGTCTTTGAGGCTATGCATCGATTATCGTCAACTTAATAAGGCGAACAAGTACTCGTTGCCGAGGATAAATGATTTATTCGATCAGTTGAAGAGAGCTAAATATTTTTCAAAGACTGGATATCATCAGTTAAGGATTAGAGATGAAGATATACCTAAGACTGCCTTTAGGACTCGGTACGACCATTATAAATTTCTAGTGATGCCCTTCGGACTAACGAACGCTCCAGCAGTATTTATGGACCTTATGAATAGGGTCTTCAAACTGTATTTGGACCGATTCGTGATAGTGTTCATAAATGATATTCTAATTTACTCCAAGACGCAAGAGGATCATACTGAACATCTTCGAATAGCTCTTCAAACTCTAAAGGACAATCAGCTGTATGTCAAAGCTTCAAAATGTGACTTTTGGAAGAATGAAGTAAAGTTTTTGGGGCACGTGGTATCGGAGAAAGGAGTGTCCGTAGATCCATCGAAAGTCGAAGCAGTATTAAATTGGGAGCAGCCTACCAATGTGACAAAAGTGCGTAGTTTTCTCGCATTAGCTGGTTATTATAGAAGGTTCATTGAGAGATTCTCTAAGTTAGCAAGGTCATTAACTAACTTGACTAAGAAAAGCACTCATTTTAAATGGAATGAAAATTACGAGCTAGCTTTCTCTGAATTAAAGAAGCGATTAACGGAAGCCCCAGTACTTTCTTTACCAGCAGAAGGGAAAAGATTTGTGGTATATACTGATGCATCTTATCAAGGGTTGGGATGCGTGCTGATGCAAAATGGTAAAGCAATAGCATTTGCGTCAAGGCAGTTAAAACCTCATGAACAGAATTATCTCACTCACGACTTAGAGCTTGCAGCTGTAGTGTTTGCCTTAAAAATTTGGAGGCATTATCTTTATGGTGAGCAGTTTGAACTGTACTCGGATCACAAGAGTTTAAAGTATCCTTTTGATCAAATGGACCTAATATATGCGGCAGAGGAGATGGATGGAATTCTTGAAGGATTATCATTTCGACATCTCCTATCATCCAGGTAAGGCGAATGTTGTAGCCGACGCGTTAAGCAGGAAGACGCGCAAGCTGATGGCGAGTCTAATGATTAAAGAATGGGAGATGCTTGATGCAGTTAAAGATTTTGAAGTCAGACTACGCATCAATGAACTTCGGGCTTATATCAATTTAGTGGTACAACCCACTCTGGTTAGTAATTTCTAAATTATCCATTTACATTAGCTCTTTAATTCTTATATTAGGATGTAGTTATTCAGAACTTTCTTTTCTAGGTGCGACGAATAATAGAAGCGCAGAAGAATGATGCATGGCTACAAGAGAAAATATCAGAAGAAGCGGGAAAGGACAACTTAGAGTGGCGAATATGATCTGATGGTGGGGTCAGATTTCAAGGGAAGTTATGTGTTCCAGACATATCTGAATTAAAGCAAGAAGTCTTAGATGAGGCGCACCACACAAAATTCACCATCCACCCAGGAGGAACCAAGATGTACCATGATGTACGACGTCAATATTAGTGGAGTAATATGAAGAGGGAGATAGCCAACTACGTTGCAAAGTGTCTAACTTGTCAGTAGGTTAAAGCGGAGCATCAAAAGTCGTCGGGACTTTTACAACCGTTACAGGTCACAGAATGGAAGTGGGAGCACATATCGATGAATTTTATCGTCGGACTACCGAAAACAAGCCGTCATCATGATGCGATATGGGTGATCGTGGATAGGTTAACAAAGTCAGCACACTTCCTTCTTATACGTATTTCTTCCTCCCTAGACGAGTTAGGCAAACAGTATATCAAGGAGATCATTAGGCTTCACGGCATTCCTGTGTCCATAGTATCCGATCGAGACCCCAGGTTTACATCACGCTTTTGGATGAGTCTTCAGAAGGTATTGGGAACAACGCTAAACTACAGCACGACTTTTTATCCGCAGACTGATGGACAAACTGAACGAGTAAATCAAATCTTAGAAGACATGCTTTCGCAGCTGCATTCTTGACTTCAAGGGGAATTGGGATGACCACCTCTATTTAGTAGAATTCGCCTACAACAATAGTTTCCAGTCCAGTATTGACATGGCGCCATTCAAAGCTTATACGGAAGACCCTGCAGATCACCAAGTTGTTGGGCCGAAGTGGGTGAAAGAACATTGTTGGGACCAGAACTAGTGCAAGAGACATCCGAGAAGATTACTGTCATCAAAGAACGTCTACGTACTGCTCAGAGTCGCCAGAAGAGCTATGTCGACAATTGCCGAAAGAACTTGGAGTCCGCCATAGGAGACCATGTGTTTTTGAAGGTATCCCCGATGAAAGGAGTTATAAGATTTGAGAAGAAAGGAAAATTGACACCATGCTACATTGGACCATTCGAGATCTTGCAGAAAGTAGGCCTCGTAGCTTACAGACTAGCCTTACCTCCTCAACTTTTTGGCGTCCACGACGTATTTCATATATCTATGCTTCGGAAGTACGAGAGAGATGCATCGCATGTCATTGACTCGGAGCCGCTGAAAATTCGAGAGGACGTTTCATTCATAGAGCAACCGATTCGCATCATCGAAAAGAAAGAGCAAGTATTTCGAACAAGATCAATACCACTCGTGAAGGTTCAATGGGAGCATCATGGCGAGGACGAAGCTTCGTGGGAGCGAGAGGATGAAATCTGAGATAAGTACCATCATCTCTTCATATAATAGGTATGCTAAATTTCGGGGATGAAATTTTTGTTAAGGGGGGTAGAATGTAAGAACCCACTTTTTGTGGAAAATAGTTTCATCGTTCGCTTCCGTGTGGCCCACCTAAGTTTTGAATCGGCCTCATTTTTTTTTGCCTTATATCTTCTCTTGGCCTGGCCAAGATGATGGACGGAGTAGATTTATATGGGAACCACCGCATCTTTAAAAAAATAAAAAATAAAATAAAAAGTAAAAAAATAAAAATTAATCTTCCGCACGACTAAACCACTTTCTCTACTTTCCTTCTTTTTTGTACGGTAATGGCCGCCGAACCCTCTCACCAAACAAAACTTCTCACGTTCCCCACTCTTCCGCCTCGTTTCCCACATCCATTAAAAAGGAAGGAAAGGTATAAACAAAGTTTTAATCGTATAAAAAAAAAATGAGAAAGAAATGGGGGAATCAATCTAATTTAAATTTGAGAGAGGGAGAGAGAGAGAGCTCTGTAGATCAAGAGAGAAAGATTAAAACGAGGTCGGATCATCAAAATTTTAAGGTAGGTGATCTTATCTTGAGATTTAACATTTTTAGTTAATTATTATGTTAATTGTCAGTTGATTATTTATTTATGAATTTCTATTTTTATATATTTCTAATATTTATGTTGAAATAATTTTTATATATATTTATATAAATAAAATCTAATAATTAATGTTAAAATAATATATATATATATATATATATATATATATAATAAAATAAATAATTTATTTGGATTTATATTTTAATTTATAAACTCTAAATATAAAAATATTTGTGTTATCATATGCCACATTTGTAAATTTCAGAGTGCCTGTGTATCAATCATCATACTCTGGCAGAGTATTAAATAACTTCTCATGAGAAGCTAGAAGATGCACCGTGAAGAATTACTATAATGGAGAAGGTTTCAAGTCCATCAAGCTGGACCACAAGTTAAGGTCCACCCAACAATAGATTTATGACATACTAAGTTCATACAAAATCCAACTCTTCTAATACGTTTAAAACCACATGAAGATCATTTTAATGAAAAATCATTCCTATATACTAATTAGGATATCCACAAAAATAAAAAATAACTTATAACTGTTGATAGATAATATTATTCATTTAATTAGTAAATGTAAGTGTTTTCTTGTAAGTGATTCTAATAGTATAATAAACCTATTGAATGGGTTAGATGTTTACACTTATATTAAAGGTTAGAAGTTATTTACTTGGTGGACCGTAATTATTTTTTTTTTCCAACCAGTTGCACTGGACACTTTTTTTATAATGGGATTCCACTAGTGCGAGAAATGCGAGTATAACTACAATCTTAGTCATCTCCACATGCAGAATATAGCACACGTGTGTAAGTCTAGAAATCTACCATGCAATCCACACTTTCAATGTGTCTAGACGAAAAAAAAAATAATAATAATATACAGTTGTATCGGCAAGTAGGGCAATTGTGTCCCTTGGGTGAGAGACCCTAAAGCCAACAAGTAGGACAATTGTGCCCCTTGGGTGAAAGACCCTATAACCCACAGGATCCTTTGGAGTCTCCTTTGTGTACGGCGTATGAGTACAATTGTGTGTGCGGACATACGTCAGATGTACAACTGGAGCAGTAGTCTGACCAGCTAACGTATAAATGAGTCTATCACCATGAGGTACCAGTGCGTGGGCGTTAATGCAACGTGACCATTCACTTGGGTACGGTGTTGTAAGAAATGATATAATTATTATGAGAATTCATAAAAATATTGCATGCATTACATTTTCACAATTCTGTTATTAAATCTCATTATTTATATTTTATTTTCTTTCATTATTATAAAATTGATATTATCTGAACATGTTAAATTTTGGATAAGAGATGATCCTGCTAGGCTGTTATGCTCATCCTACTAAACAAATGCACAGGTGCAGAGCTGGAATACTATGAGCAGGCGGATCTCTACTATTAGTTTTATTTGTAGGAAAATTTAGTTTAGTTTTAATTCAATTCAATTCAATTTTTTATTTTTTTTTATTTAAGTATAATTTATATTCATATTTCCATATAGGAAATGAAAGCTATCAAAAGAGTTGAATTTAATAAATATTTCATTTGTATTTTCTTTTAAATGACGTTGATTATTATTGAACTTGATTGAATCAACTGAACTGTAATAAATGAGAATATATTATAACTCACACCTTAATATTCGGTCTCGAATACCTTATTCATGTATCTAAATTTCGGGGCGTGACACTTACTTTTTGAAGGGCAAATAAATAGACAGACGAAAGTACTGCAATCGTATGGTCAATATCCATCCAAAACGTAGGGTGCATCAGATTAACGGTTTGGGCCCGAACCATGGCTTCAAATGTACACAATCCGTGCACCGTACTTTTGCTGATCGGACAGCACCCGCATTCGCTCGCGCAAGATGGCCTGCAGCTTTGACACACACGTGCCAAATGACATACATATTGGAGATCTGAAGCTGGGTGGCACTAGCATGAGATTGATGGTTGGAAGATTACCAACCGTCGTTATTCAATGCATGTGTGCCCCACCCTAGGTAGTTTCTAGTTTTGCGATTAGAGTCTGCACATTGCTTGATCAAATGGCCGTTCTCGGACACGTACGCCACGTTGGCATGTGTGCAGCGAAAAAACTCTTTCCATCTCTATTACACTTCTTTCACTGAATATGAGCTGTAATTTTTTATCCATCAATTTCCGAGTGATCGAACGGTTAGAATAATCTGAACGATACCTCAGAAGCCTCGACTCGATTTTCAGCTGGGCCACGTTATCCGGAAGATTAGAAGCGACTCGACTGGCTATTTAAATAATTAAATTAAATATTATTTATTCTTTGGAATGGTTCGGTTCCATTATCGAGAAAAAATAAAGAAAAAAATAAGTCAATCTTTCACAAAGACAGTGAATGGCAAGTTGGTGATGACACGTGTTTGAACAAGTGGTTGTGTTTGTTTTGTATTTTCTTATTAAAAAGTCAATCACTTAGCGAGTAACTCCGTTCGAGTCGTATCGAGTCAACTCACTTTGATTCAGCAAGTTTGTAATCGAGTCAGTGTTGAGAGCACTGGATGAATACTTTGGATGTGATTCCTCCGCTACACCTGGTAAGTTTGGCCCAGGTACCGAAAATCATCCAAATCCACGATTCGGTTGGCCCAAATACCAGCGAACAATGGCGAAAAGACACAGACCATAGGTTTATGTGGGCCCACTATGGTGTGCATCTTTTATCAAACCCGCTCATCAGATGTGACTAGCTCACTACAAAAATAGGCCTAATCAAAAACTAAGAGAGAGCCACAATGCGCTATATTAGAGGGTTTACGCTCTATTTTAAAGTTTCCACATTGTGTGGCCCGTCTGAGTTTGTTATCGGGCTGATATGTTGTAGTACGGTGAAAATAGAGGTTACCACCAGATGAACGGAATGGATTTCACCTGGACAACATGGTGGGTACTAGAGAGCTTGAGAGTTCTATGGGATGCCTGAAATTGATGTTGCATACGATTTCGATGGACTCGGATTCCGCAGTGACCCCTTCCAGTACGTCGGTAGTGTTGGTGCTGTGGGACCCACCATGATGCGTTTTATATATGTCATCTTTCCACTTTTCCAGTTTAATAGGAAATGAGTCCAAAAGTGAGGCAGATCTAAATCTGAGGTAGACCACACGGTAAGAAACTTTTCCAACAGTGATTGGACACCCACCGTTTTAAACTCCTCCCTGTAATGTTTATTTGGGTAATACTAACTTCAACAAAGGAAAAAAACAAATATTATCTTGATCCGAAACTTCTTGGGACCCAGAGAAGTTTTAAATGATGAGAAATCACTACTGTTTCCTATGGTGTTCTGCACCATAGATTTGCCTATTTTTGCGTTAATTCTCTAAAATGAGCTGAAAAGGTATAGAACGCATATATCATTGTAGGCCCATAGCACCGACCACCGTACTGAATGGCAACTACCGAATCCGAGTACGATTTCGATACCTGTAACACACATGCAGCAATCGCACGGAAGCACGGTACTTTCCAGGGCTCTCGAGGCGTCATATCAGCTCCCTGCCACGGCTTATATCATAAGCTAGGGACTACGACGATCTTGTCCATCTGGGAAGCCTACTTCATCCAAGCCGTCCATGCATATATTCAAGAGGGCATTGTAGTGAACCAAATCCTTCTGAGTGACCTACGATGGCCATCAGATGGATAGTAAAAACTTAAAAAACCAAAGGTCCTACTCTAGCAAACAAATGTACATCAACGGCAAGGTACAATAGTCCAAGCCATCCACTTTTGAACTCAGACCCATTCGCAGTGGACCATACGATGTGAATAGTTTCAATGGATGTATATGAGCACAGGTGTAGAGAGAAAGGGAGCAGGCCTCTAGTATGCCTGCCAAAGTACAGTAACGTGGAGATCTGGGGCCACTACCGTGATTTTTGTTAGAAATCCATTCCATCCATTCGAATGGGTCCCTCATTTTCGGCCTAGAGCCTAAAATCTAGTGCGATCCATGACTTAAATAGACCACACAACATTAAACATATGAGAGAGGACGCCCACTCTTGAAACCTTATTGATTGTTTGTGGGACATGGTTTAGACTCTGATCCATACATTGTATGTGTGTCTTCAATTCTCCAACGCAAATCATGATGCAGCCGACAGAGCATGAGACTCCAACAATGCCAACCTTATAGGAACATTTTGTACTTATAAGGTCGACTGTACAAGTTATCATGAGGTTGAACTTTGTAGACTCCATCATGATGCATGCAAGATGATAGGTCCCCCTGTTTTTGGCATGGAGATCAAAATCCAGTGCCATCCATGGCTTACGTGGGCCAGAACATAAAATAATTGAGAGTAGACAACCAACATTAAAAACTTTTTTTAAAAAAAAATGTTTAAAGGGCCTGTTGAAATGTGGTTCAGACATCTGACTCTCATCCACATTGTGTGTGTCCCTCCTTGATAAGGGTCCTTCCAAATTTAAGACTATTCCAAAACTCAAATGACCCTACAAAATTATTTTAGATATTTTAGCATAATTTTGCTATGGTTTAGATGGTCCGGCCCACTGAGCATTTTATGTTGTGGGTGAGCTTATTGTTTAGGACCTCCTATCACGTGAATGAGCGTCTCTAAATGCACAATTCATATTCAAGACAAAAATCATTATTGGGCCAATAAAGCTTGATCTTGCCGTATGCTACAGTAAGGTTATACCGTTCCGTGTGTAAAATGTTCATGGAAGGTTGATAAATGATTTATTCAGGCCTGTTTCGATACCACCCAATAAATATATATTTTTTAAATTTATATTAAGTTAATTTGATAAATTTATATTATTAGCTTGGCACGTACAAAAGTAACTAATGTAACGAAAGTTTCTCATTCTGATAAGCTTTTTTTTTTTTTTTTCCTTTTGACTCACAACCTCTCTCTCTCTCTCTCTCTCTCTCTCTCTCTCTCTCTCTCTCTCTCTCTCTCTCTCTCTCTCTCTCTCTCTCTCTCTCTCTCTCTCTCTCTCTCTCTCTCTCTCTCTCTCTCTCTCTCTCTCTCTCTCTCTCTCTCTCTCTCTCTCTCTCTCTCTCTCCAAGTAATGGATGGCCCATATTAAAGGACGTCTCACATGATGGTTGGTTCATATCAAAGGTAGGCCCCATATGATCCAAATAAATGATGGGCCCTATATGATAAATGACCAATATCAAAGTGGCCCCACATGAGGATAGTTCACATTAAAGGTCCACCTCTAACGATAGATGACCCACATCTAAGGCAAACTCCGCTTAATAAACAGCCCACTTCAAAGTCAGGCCCTCCATGATGGATGGTCCACATTAAATGTAGGCTGCATAATGGGCAACCCATATTCAAGATGGGCCCACATGTTATATAGCCCACGTCTAAGATGAGCCTTATAAGGTGGATGGTCCACATTAAAGGTAGGATTATATGATGGACAATTCGCATTGAAGAGAGGATCAAGGTGGGCCCAACATAATGATAAATCTACATCAAAGGTTGGGCCATTTGTTGAATAGGTAAAAACTAAAATAAGTTACTTAAGACATAAGTAACTTACTGTCTAAATGCCCCCCTAAATGTCTATCAATGGAAAGCCAAAGGATAAGCAATCTTTCTTTTGTTTTGGCATACGATACGATACACTCATATCTTGGACAGTTTAACTTGAATAGCAGGTGGGCCCAGCATGCAATTTTAAAGTAATTTACCCAAAGAAAATAATTTCGTTAGTCCTTAGGTGCCAGCGTATTCATCATCGCACTCAAATAGCGAGAGTATCAATGATTTTGTCTTTCCTCTCGGCGCGAATTTACCTCGTTTGTTTGGAAGCCGACACAGAGCGGAGAGTTTTACGACTGGTTGGATGAGATACTGCGTGACATGGGCGATATATCGCGAAGCTCATAACTTCTCAGGCAGGCGGAGAAATAAAACTATTCCTCGGGAAGTGAGCTCACGATGTCCTGCTCGAAAATAGCTGGAGGAGCAGTCAAACCTCGTGGGGCCCACCTCTCTCCAGGTGGTGAAATACAGTTGCCTATTAACTCGAGGCACATGTTAGCAACTTCTACGGTTCAATCATGGAAATTGATATTGAGACCCACCTCGTTTGATGGAGACACACTTTTCTCTTTACTTTTAAGGCAATACAATGTATTTTGTACTATTTGCAATCCAAAATTAGAAAAGAAGGGGGGTTTACGAATATTAAAACGGAAGAAACAGTAGCTCCAAAGTTGAGAAGGCAAAGTGGTGCAGAAATAAGGACAAGACTCACGTGATGGTTTACCGATTGCCTCGAGGGACTTACCTTGATACCTGGCTCTGGGGCCCACACCTATGTATGTGTTTTGTCCACGCCGTCCACCTACTTTGCTGGATCATTTAGAGTATAACTTAAATTGAGGTAGATTCATAGCCCAAGTTGACCACACGAAAAGAAACAGTCGGCACTGAGTGCTCACCGTTGAAAACTTCTCGAAGCTGAGGAAGTTTTGGATCAAGCATTTAAGTTTTTCCTTTGCTAGGTCCATTTGACCCTATGAGTAGGTTGGGTAGCAAATAAGCATTATGGTAAGCCCTACGCCGGGTTGATCTTCTTCACATATACATGGGTTGATCTTCTTCACATATACATTTCATTTGCATAAATGTTGTGTAAAAATCAAATAACTTAAGAGAATAGCTTAGCTCAGATATCTCAGCAGAATATGAGGTCGGTCAGCGCCGGTCATGACTAATGAGCTCCTCAATAGAATAGAAGTCGGTTATTTACTATATATGAAAGTAAATCGGCATACTCTTCAATGACCAATAATAAAGAAAGACTCAAAACTTATCCAAGAATACAGGTTAAGTTGACATACTATTCTCAAGTTAGGTCGGCATATTATCCTCAAGTCAGATTGGCCAAGACCACCTTGGCAGATCGGCCTCGGCAAGTGTGTAGAACGTGTCACAGATACGTTTTCAGCATGGTTGAGCTACAAGAAGATGAACCGTGAATTGACCATAACTTTTTATCCGGGTATCGTTATAGGGCGTACAACCTATCAATCTTTACTGAAAAGGGTCATCCAAGGTGAACCGACGCATCTGTCCGTTTCGTCAAAAAACGCGCGCTTTCAGCTTAAAAACGAAAGTTTTTTTAAAAAAAATCTATTTTTTGTAATTCAATTTTTAAATATTTTTAGAGTTTTAGATTTACTTTCATTTTAGAAATAACTTTTAGTTATACTAGGACTCTTTTAGAGAAAGTTTATTTACAATTTTTATTTTTAGAAGTTAGGCTTTGGAAGAGTGTAACACCCTGAAAATCGGGGGTATGTATAAACTCAACTCCCGAGTTCCAGACCGTCACTTATGCAACAAAAATTATTATGATTCAATGTTGTCTGAGTTAAAGCATTCACATGAGTAAAAGTATACCAAAACTGCAATTCATATTCCAGATCCAGTGATAAAAGCAGCGGAAGACTAAAGAATATATATATCACTGTATGGAAAGACAAAGTAGATCTCGACTGTCTCTAAAGTATGAATACATCTCTGAGTCACATATACATGTAAATAAACAAAATCAAAATGTCAAAAAGAGTCCCACTGAGAAGTCCCGTCAATCCAGGCCACCTAAGCAAAGCCGTCGTGGTACTGCATGTATGAGAACTCGTCCTGGTCCTCATCATAGTCCGACTCTGCCTCCTGGATCGCTGCATCACCTGCATCTAAAACAAGGTCTGGTGGGTGTTGCAAACACCATTCCGTAACGTGGGAATGAGTAGCTAACTCAGTGGAATAATAGAGCAAAGATTGACATGTTCACAATTCAATCATGCGATAATAGTAAAGCAGTAAATCAAACAATCCTAATACTGTTGTTAATGCAATATGACATGACGTGATGGATGCCCTCACCGATGGTCTCCCTCATACGGCACCATCTTACGACCGCGGCATGCAATCGTCCCTCAAGTGCTCCACATCTTCCAGGCACATGCAATGTAATGGTGATATGATTTCCGAGTTGTTATTAGTCCATTCAAACAGCAGGATTGGGAAACTAAGGTACTTCCCTTGTATCAATCCCAACACAGATCCTGTGTAGGGTCGTCACTCCTAGTAATCTCATACGATGTATATTTTGTAGGTCACTGCAAGGGCTGCCATGGCTGTTGCTCGCACTCGTTGCACCGCTCCCCCATCACCTTATCAATACAGGCCTACTATACTCTCACTGCTACTGAAGGGTCGTCGCCTCCCGTAGACTCAGAATACGCTCGCGGTCACTATAAAGGACTCGTCGCCTGATCAGTGTAAGCCGACAGCAATAATATAGTGTCCCATACCACCATAATCTGCTCACGAGACATAGGTGCTCACTGGTCACTACGGGGAGGTTTGTGGCCCCAGCCTAGATCGACAGCTCGACCACGGTGTCCCATACCACCATGCCCGGCTCATGAGTCTTTGTGGATCAAGGTACCATGGTTGACAGGGTTTACAGTGGTAAGTTCGGTACCCTAGGTTCAAACAGTTATGACTCATACAGGGTGAACATACAACGGCCAGTCGGGTTACTTGACGGGCTCGACTAGCACGATCGCATCTCAAGTCAAACAACATGAAGTGCGTAAAACACTTCGCGTGGCCTAACCACTGCCGCCAACTCCAAAACATGGCTCGCGTTCATCGACGCGTCGTTCGTGGCAAAAATAGGCCAACCACGAACTTGCTCGGTTACCGACTGCCTGGACTAGGTATAGTCCCAAACATTATGAATCCACATCAGCAAATCATGTAAGAGTATTGGAAATGGAATACAACAATGTGAGCATGTTAACACATGTTATAACATACAACTTAAGTGAATCATCAAGCACATGCATTCCATACATATAATGAAATCATGCATATAGTTAACATGTAGGAAATCATTTACATCAGCATATTAATTGAGAAATCAATCTCAAACTAATTCATAACACCATTTAATTCAATACATACTAATACAAGCATTTATACAAACACTTACACTACATACTTAAGTCTACATATAGTATGTCGACTCAAAGTGCGCATTTAGGCGAATCTCTTTGCCAAACTAATTATGCACGCATTCCTAGTATTCTAATGCGACAAGAAGCCATGTCAATCACATCAGTAAAATATGAATGAAAACAGTACTTCCTACAAATGACTAAAATGCCCTAAATCTCATATTCTTCGCCGGTTTACGAAACAGGAAACGGACGGCATGTTGTACATGTCAAACGGCGTTGCCGTCGATAATCTACTATTAAACAACATTGAAAGCGTTGGAAACAGTCAATCAAAGCGTTTAAAATTCGCACCTTTTCTCTTATAGGTGTGTTAATTCGAACGGAGCGTATACGCTTCGTATACGGCGAACTGTGAACCTAATACACAAGATCTATCAGCTATTTCGCTATGGAACCAAGGGATCAGCAAATCAGCAACTATTAGGGATGTTTTCTTACCTAGAAACGCGGAGAAATCACCAGCCAAGTGATTGGAGCATGTTGCTAAAGCACGTGCAATAGGTAGGGCAGCAGCAGAAAAATTCTCTCCTACTCTCTCACAATCTCTCACCTTTTCTCTCTCTCAATCTAGGGCTCTTTCCAATTTCGGATGGGAGAAAGGAATGAGGGTTTCAACCCCTTTTATAAGTCCAAATGTGCCCAAAATAGGCTTGAAAACAAAGTTTACTTAAGGTATATCCAAATCGGGGCTGTTTCGGTCCAAAAGGACATTTCTGGTGGTCCCCTGGCCGAACGCGATCGGACTTAAGTTCATACATGTCGGATGTCGCTCTCATCCCATTTTCAGACCATCAATGTTCGTATATCGCACGTGGCGGTCCAGTTTATGTTCAGTGGTCACCGCACGTAGATCAGGTCTAAAAGTCTCATGATATGAAATAGAAATTTTTCCTGATCCGAGGGTGTAATTTGGCTGAATTCCGACGGTCAGAACGCTTAATAATAACGCGTCAAGTCGTGTGCCAGATTTGAATTTCAAATTCCAAATCTAACCATATTCTTACTCTCTTCAGTCCAGGCTCAATGAAATAGCCTGCGAATGTCGGTTGGACTCGATTTTCGAAATGATTGTCAAGTCCAGCTAGGCGGTTCTAACGGTCTAAGATTGTAGGTATCGGACTTTCGACGCGCGGTCTAGATCCAATACAAAGTTTTAAAGAGGTCCAGAGAACAAACCGGCTTAGAGTTTGATCCGAGGTTTTAGAGTATTATAGAATCATTGGTTCTACTCGATTTGGGTCTTGTAGAACGTATTTAAAGTGATCAAGGACTATTTCCCAGCTACTCTAGCGTTGCGCTAGCTAACTTACACTTATTTTCTAAAGGAATTAATCCTACGCGATTTCTCGTCGAGTTGGTACTCGAGTCCAAGTACGGATTTTTTCAGGGCGTTACAATTTACCCCTCTTAACAAATAATTTCGTCCTCAAAATTTGTACCTTTTCGTACTCCTCGAGAAGCTGTGGGTAGTTCTTCCTGATCTCGACTTCTGTCTCCTAGGTAGCCTCTTCCTCAGAGTGATGCGTCCACAATACCTTCACAAGGGGAATCACCTTGCTACGCAGTACCTGCTCCTTCCTGTCTAGGATACGCGTCGGTCACATGATATATGTAATATCCTCTCCTAACTGCATCTGCTCCCATCTGATGATATGAGAAGGATCAGAAACATACTTCTTCAGCATAGAAACATAAAATACGCTGTGAACGCTCGCGAGAGGCGTGGGTAAAGCCAAATGGTAAGCCACTGCTCTCACACGATCGGGGATCTGAAACGGACCAATGAATCGTTGCACTAGCTTCCCCTTCTTCCCGAACCGAAGGACTCCCTTCATAGGGGAAACTCACAAAAATACATGATCCCCAACTGTGAACTCCAGCGGCCGCCGTCTCGTATCGGCATAACTCTTCTGTCTGCTCTACACTGTGAGAAGCCGACGTCTAATAATATCAATCTTCTCTGACGTCACCTGCACTAACTTTAGGCCAATCAAGCTGCGCTCACCGACCTCTACCCAGCAATGCGGTGCGCGACAAGGTTGCCCATACAACGCCTCGTAAGGTGCCATACCGATACTCGCCTGAAAATAGTTGTTGTACGCGAACTCCGCATATGCAAGACAATCATCCCAACTGTCCTTGAAGTTTAATGCGCAAGCTCGCAACATGTCCTCTAAGATCTGGTTCACCCGCTCTGTCTGTCCATCCGTCTGTGGGTGGAAGGCAGTACTGAACTTCAACTTCACACCCATAGCCTCCTGAATGCGAGTCCAGAAAATAGAAGTGAACCGCGTGTCTCTGTCCGACAGATCTCCAACGGAACTCCATGCAGACGCACGATCTCTCTGATGTACAGTCTAGCTAGCTCGTCTGCAGAGTTCGTAACTCTGATCGGTAGGAAGTGCGCCGACTTCATCAGACGGTCGACGATCACTCATATGGAATCATGTCCCTTCCTCGTCTTCGGCAGCCCTGAAATGAAATCCATGAAAATGAAATCCCACTTTCACTCTGCGATCGGCATAGGCTGCAAGAGTCCAGGTGGTCGGCGATGCTTTACATTTACCTGCTGACAAGTGAGACAACGGGATACGAACTCTGCTATGTGGGTCTTCATACCCTCCCACCAATAGGTCCTCACATCGCGATATATCTTCGTACTGCCTGAATGCATCGCGAGTCTAGTACAATACGCAGCCTCGAGAATCTCTCGTCTCAAGTCAGAGACGTCTGGGACGCATAAGCGGCCACGATAACGTAAGCCCCCATCCATGCCAACTCGCTACTCGGCGTCTGCATCATCACTGGCCTGCTCTCGAAGCTCAGTCAGATGCGCATCATCCCTCTGCGCCTCGATGACCCGGTCATCGATCTGAGATCGCACCTGTACATGTGCGATGAACTCATACGGCTCCTCTACAGTGAGTTTCTGCTCAAAGTCTCGCAAAAACTCAACCATATCCCACTCAGCAACCATCAGCGGAGCTGCAAACTCTATCGCCTTCTTGCGGCTCAACGCGTCAGCCACAAGGTTCGCCTTCCCATGATGGTAAGAGACTTCGAACTCGAAGTCCTTCAACATCTCCATCCATCGCCGCTGCTTCATATTCAAGTATCGCTGCGTGAATATGTACTTGAGGCTCTCGTGGTCGCAAAAGAGCTCGAACTCTTCTCCATAGAGGTAATGTCTCCAAAGTCTCAGTGCGAATATGACGGCTGCCAACTATAGGTCGTGTGTAGGGTAATTCTCCTCGTGCTTCCTTAATTGTCTCGAGGCATACAAAATTACCCTGTCCTTCTGCATAAGGACACAACCCAGACCAACGCTAGACGTGTCAGTGTATATAGTGTACCTAACCCCTTGCTCTGACAATACTAGCATAGGAGCGGACGTGAGCCGGTCCTTCAGCTCCTGAAAAGCTGACTCCGCCTTATCATTCCAGGCGAACTTCACGTCCTTCCGTGTCAACTGAGATAGAGGTCTCGCGATCTTCGAGAAATCCCAAATGAAGCGTCGATAGTAGCCAGCGAGACCCAAGAAACTCCTCACCTCAGTGACAGAACCAGGCTGCTCCCAGTCCTGAACTGCAACTACCTTAGACAGGTCAACTGTCATGCCATCCTTGGACACCACGTGTCCCAGGAACTTCACTTCCTGCTTCCAGAAGTCGCACTTCTTGTACTGTGCGAACAACTGATGCTGTCTGAGCATATCCAGGACCAAGCGCAAGTGCTCCTCATGCTCCTCTCGACTCCTGGAGTATACCAAAATATCGTCAATGAACACAACGATGAATCGATAGAGGAAAGGCCGAAATACCCGGTTCATCAGATCCATGAACACGGCTGGTGCGTTCGTGAGACCGAACGACATCACAAGGAACTCGTAGTGGCCAAAGCTGGTCCTGGATGATGTCTTCTACACGTCCTCATCCCTGACGCGCAACTGATGATATCCTGACTGAAGATCAATCTTCAAGAAGTACTGCGCTCCTCTCAACTGATCAAACAAGTCATCGATCCTGGATAAATGGTACTTGTTCTTCACCATGATCTGGTTCAACCTGCGATAATCAATACACAATCGCATCGAACCATCCTTCTTTCTCACGAACAGAACTGGTGCTCCCCAAGGAGACACACTAGGCCGTATAAGGCCAAGCTTCAACAGACCATCAATCTGCGTCCTCAACTCCTCCATCTTACACGGTGCCATGTGATACGTCGGCAGTGAGACGGGCGTGGAACCAGTGAGGCGGGCGTGGAACCAGGCACCAGATCGATAATGAAATCAATCTCTCGTCTAGGCGGCAAACCAGGGATCTTCCTGAACAGATCCCCAAACTCGTAAACGACTGGCGTATGCTCAAGTATCTGAGCACCAGCGTCCCGTAGTAAAGTAGCGTAACTAAGTATGTGGAAGGAGAGATTTACCCGCACTGAAAATGTAAAGGATGCACCCTCTAGCTCGTACGCAGTCACTATACGAGTCTCGCAGTCAATCTCGGCCCTCGCTGCAGTCAACCAGTCCATGCCAAGAATGATGTCGAGATAAACAAGAGAGGGATCAACGACAAGATCAAGAGCCATCGTCTTGCCCCCCAGATCCACAAAACAATCCTCACACATCAGGGTAGCATCTGTAAAGGACCCGTAAGCTGTATAAACTCGCACCCCGTCCATCCTAATAGTTGGTATCCCAATGCGTCTGACTATGGCACGTGATATCAATGAAATCGTGGATCCTGTGTCCACCATCACGAGTATAGGAATACCTCCAATGTGGACAGTGACCTTAAAGGCCGAATGCTGAGGAGTCTCTGTCGCAGCTGCCTCAGCTGTCAAGGCATGCACCCGTGCCTGCTGTGGCCAGTTCGGCCGCTGTGCCGTGGGCCGTAGAGGCTGCCTGATCTGAGACACCGGAGGTCTGAAGGAAGGGTGCGCAGGAGCCAACCGTATAGGCGGTGCTGATATCGCCTGTGAGCTTGTACGGTCGATCTTCTGCGGCGGCGAGAATCCACTATCCCACATCCGAGCAAAACAACTCTGTGCCAAATGGCCCGCTCTCCCACAATATGTGCATAATAAATTAGGGCGCCGCATCGGGGGTACTGGCGCTGTAGCCCTATTAGGAGGGTTGGAGCGAGGCCTCTTGCCCGCGAAGGGCTTGTCCGGCAACTCTAGTCGTGGCTTAGGAGCAACAGGGCCACGAGATCGGGTAAGTCGATCCACGTCCTGCTCTGCCTGCATGGACATGTGAATCAGCTCTGCATAAGAGGGAATGCTCACGCAGCACATCTTCGACCGAATATCCGGTCGCAAACCCTCTGAAAAGTGTCATATGCGCATCTGCTCATCTGCCAAAATAGTCGGAACGTATCTGCCCAACTCGATGAATCGATGCTCGTACTCAGTGACTGTCATGCCTCCTTGTCTGAGACGAAGAAACTCATTCTCCCGCGCATGCCTATACGTCTGGGGATAGTATTTCTCGTGGAAGCGGAACTCGAACGCTACCTAGGTCCATATGTAATCGGCGGCAACGGTCCGCAACACACTGTCCCACCACAAGCTGGCCTCTCGCTCAAACAAGAACGTAGCCAACTCAACCTTCTCAGCTTCTGAACAATGTAACATCCGCAGTATCTTCGACACACGGTCGAGCCAATACTCCGCCTCCTCGGGTTTATGAGAACCCGCAAAAGTGGGAGGCCGTAAGCGCTGGAATCACTCTAATAAACTTCGTGTGTCAGCGGCATTCCCCGCAGGGTAAGCAGGTGATACAGGATGAACCATGCCCTCATCCTGGGCATATATATCAGCATCCTCAGCTGGATGTGCAGGTGGTGCGGGTGGAGGCACACTCCCATCCTAGGCTAGAGTCCCCACAATAGTAGTCAGGAGCTGCTGCTGCTGCTACATCATAGCCATCATCTGCTCAAATCTATCTGGAGGTGGAGCAGGCTGTGGCATGTACTGCGTCGAAGAAGACGCGCGGTACTGCTCTCTGACAGGCGGTGTGAATGGTGGTGGTCCAACTGTAGGACCAGCAGTAGGCTGAGACGCACGCACTATCTCAGGAATCGGGCCCACAGCAGGGTCCGCATGTGCATTAGACTGCGAAGGAGCCTGATCCATAGGCTCACCCAATGTAAACCGAACTGTGCTCCGTGTAGCCTTCGGTGGCATTCCCTATATTCAAAATAAGGCGCAACCTTGTCAGTCTTAATAGCATAAACATCGCACTCATTTACATAAAGAGTCAAAGGTATTCCATGCATTTCATTTAATCAAAATCGTCACAATACAAGGGATATCTCCTTACAAGCATCAAGACAAGAAGTACATGGGAACTAAGACAGTTAAAGTTACAATAGCAACATAAGCAAACTACTGGCCTTATCAAGCTTACACAACTTAAAGCAGAAAACTACTAACTACTAACAACAATATCAAAGATCTCATCGCTAGTCTAAGTCGGGTGACGGAGGAGGAGCACCCTTATCCTACAAGCAGCACAGGATCGCCTTTAAGGTGCGAGTCACCTTGCCGAATTTCCTCTTCATAACGGCCTTAGTATCCTCGACCTCAGTCCGAAGTTCCTGAACTTCCCTTCGCAAGGAGACTTGGCTCTCCTCAACTCGGGCAATGCGATCATCACCAGTAGCCTGAGCAGAAGGAGGAGGGCTCTCATCTGTATCCTGAGCCTCCTCTTCTACCTCTTCCTGGACTTCTTCCTCAACTTCTGCTCCAGGTTCTCCCTCACTTGGATCCTCTTCATCATCAAAGTCGTCCTCGCTATCCTCTTCAAGCTGAGTCTCACGGTACTGAGACCCGATCTTCATCTTGACCATGGTAGACTCATCAATGCTGTGAATCGGAACTGGCAACTCCGGCCTAAGTCTGTAAGCAAACTCAAGCGCGATCTTGCATATTAGCCGATCAAAAGGAAGCGACTCAGACGTTCTTCTTGATTTTACTATGAGGATAATCTGTCGCAAGATGAAAGTGGCCATACACACATTCTCTCCCTGGGCCACCAGATACAAGAAGTCAACCATAAGGCGCATACACTCAATGCGATTTGTCGACCTGGGATACACGTTGAACGTGCAAATGTGGTGCAGCAGGCATAAATCATCAGACATGTGAGACGCCTTGAGGCTATTATTAGGCTGCCATGGAACCAGTTTACCGCATACGAACCTGGTACGGCAATCTCGCTCACGCCTACTCCTCAA
Organism: Magnolia kwangsiensis; assembly: GCA_037074715.1. NCBI lineage: Eukaryota > Viridiplantae > Streptophyta > Magnoliopsida > Magnoliales > Magnoliaceae > Magnolia > Magnolia kwangsiensis. The sequence continues at coordinate 20,159,862 of CM073572.1, forward strand.
ATTCTTCGCACTGGGATGAACATCACCAAGGGGCACGTTCAGAAGTCGCGCTATTAACCGAACATCGATCGTAGCCATCCGGTCTCTACCAAAAGGAATCTTGAATTGCAATGGCTCCAGTGTAGGACTTTGGATACGAGCATAGAAGGCACAAACGGTGCTCACATTAGCACGAGCACGAGCTTCAAATAGCGGATCCCAATGCGCAGCTTTAATGCGCTCAAATAACAGGAATTCGCCGAAGAGTCGTCCTTTCACGTCCGCCTCAAACAACACCTTACGGTCAGTGTATTCACCGTGAGGCATCTCTGCTAATATCACTAGCCCAAGTTGAGTATGGGGATCCAAATCGCGCTTTGTATGGAACTCTCGGGCCGTGCTTGGACTTGCGGCGGTGCTTGAGCTAGCGGCGCCACCCCTCGGTCTTCTTGATTGCGCAGGGCGACTAAGCCCAGCCTCATCCGCTGCGGTCTTTCTCTTTCCCATCAAAGAGATGATGGTGGAGAGAGATAAAAGACCCAAAATGGCTTCAACAAAAGCCATAAAAAATGGAGAAAATGTTGAGAAATGGCTGTCCAAACTGAAAAAGGGAGATCTAGGCGTTGTAGAGGGATGCTGCAAGCTCCCCTAGGATGGATTTTCAGAAAGAAAAGAGAATGAAAAAGGGGAATGGAGCTCCTTACGATTTCAGCTCGTTTTGGGGGTTGTAAGAGCTCCAAACGACGAGATTTGCAAGTGGGAGGGCTGCAAATCACTATGAAGTGATGGAGTGGGGTCATTTTCAACAGAGAATGGGTTTGGGAAGGATTTGGAGCCACAGTTTTGGGAGAGGGCAGCAAGAAAATGAAAATGGAACTAGGGAAGGGGGCTGTTGTGAAGGAAGTACCCCATTTAGGAGTTTTCTATAGACGAATCATACATGGGGGGTGTATTACCCAAAATACCCCCACGAAACAAGTTTCACATCAAGTGGGCCACATCGGACGGCGATGGCATTGCCGACCATCTCTCATGTTGGTCGGTGGGACCACATGGGTCTGGTCCCCCATGGTCCAGGGACCCCAAAAATATATGGGCCCCACCTTAGTTCATTGTAGATTGCCCTATGGAGGCCCAAATATGCATTCGGGGCTTTCCGGGACCAATCTGTAAACCTGAATGTAATTTTCTATCATGCAGCATATAATTTTGGAATAGAATGAGCTAATACATCTATCTAGCCCATTAGTTGCTAAAGATCACAAACTTAGAATGGCCTAATGGCCAGTTTTCATGAAATTTTACTATTCACTGAAAAATTTTATCGAAGTATATTTTTATATCATTTTCACATTAAGATCAATGCCTAACATGAAAAGAATAAGAAAGAATTGAAGAATGGAGTGGTGAGAAGAAGAATTTTGAAGAATTTAGGTGAAACGGGGTTTTTAAGCCCTAGCGATTGAATGCAAGGGTTGTGGTTGTCCCACAGCCCAAGGATTCACATTTACGGATTTAGAACCATTCATAGAATGTCTCAACCCACCTACCTACAACCTAAAAGCTACTCAGGTCGCTTCACGCGACCCTAGATGCGTTACGGACTCGATCGCGCAATCGATACGAATAATCTTCGGCTATTGGCGAATCTGCGATCCTATAAGTGTTTCTAGACCCTTCTCGCACCCACCTAAGTAAAAGGAAGCAACAACGTACATCACGTGACCATAACCTAGGCTCGGTATAATCTTATTCATGCTCTGATACCAACTTGTAACACCTTGAAAATTGAGGGTCGTGTATAAACTCAACTCCCGAGTTCCAGACCGTCACTTATGCAACAAAAATGATTATGATTCAATGTTGTCTGAGTTAAAGCATTCACATGAGTAAAAGTATACCAAAACTGCAATTCATACTCCAGATCTAGTGATAAAATGTCACACCCCAAACTCAAAAACTGGGCTCACAGAATTCTCGATCGCCGAATCCAGCACCGACAGCCTCCGTAGAATCCCATTCTCGGCTCCTAGCTCCCATTCTCCAGGTTCCGACCCTGGGATGCTACGAGGAGGATTTTCAATGTCAGTTTGATTCGTAATAAGCATAACCAAAGGCATAACCCACAAACAACGACCAAGAACTCCATTACATTTCCACTATGATCAAAAACTTTACAAGTACAATGAGCATAAAGGAAAATACAGTGGTGTAGAACAAAAACTCCAAAACACTCTGTAACGTGCTCCTGCCTCAGCGCTGCTGCGATCCAACGTCACCTGCACGCAACGGTCGTGCATAAGCTTACAGGAAGCTTAGAGGGTAGTGAAAGTGTGTGCGCAAGGTAGAATATGAACATGCAATGTCAGAGTAATGCGGAATATGCGGATGGAACCATAATATCATGAGCCGTACCAAGGCTTATGTGATGCAAGACATGAATGGTATCGGCCATTCCAAGGTCATGCAATGTATAATGCAACTCAAGCATACAGATCCTCATCTATGTCCACACATCAATACAGCTCAAAATATGGAATATCACCGGGGTCTAGTACACTCTAAACCAGATTGCCGCCACATCGCGCGTAATAAGGTAAGTGGAAGAGACCTCACTATCTGTATGCCAATATCGGGCGTGACTCGTCGATAGCGGACCCATTCCTCGAGCTGGTCAAACTCAGCCTAGCATTGCCCCCTACTCTCGGGCGGGTAAGGCCGCACCCCCTTCCAACCGACCACGACACAGTGGAGAGCACAACCAACTGGTATTCGGTACTCAGCGCTCATCTATCCACTCGGTCTAGACGTTGGAGCAACCTCTTGGTACCATAAGGGTTTAGGGACTTTCACCCAGGGATATCTATAGTACCCCATGTAGAATAAGATTTTCGGTATCCAATCCTACCAACCACGATGCGTCTGTGGAGGCTACGGCCCTGATGTCGCTAGGGCGTACAATAATCATGTCACACAAATGCGGAATGCATGAATCACGCTATCCAGTCATGCAACTAATCCTGTGCATACCGTGCGCTCATGTAAGGCAACACCGCCTAACCGGGAGCCCATAAACAACCTTCCTGAAGGCAAATGCTATGATCAGACAATTCTCACGTCAAGCATACATATGATGCGTATGATCATGAGTCATGAACTGTACTAAACATGTTATAACAAAATGAACTATCTTAAAATGCAGATGGACCTGGACGGCCTAAATACGATAAGTACGGCCCAGTAATGGGCCCTAAGGAGAGTCGTAATATGGACATAAACCAACATTACACTCGCAATGTGGACGTCAAACCAACATTGCTTCCTAAGCACGATATTTGTAAACAGCGCTAGATAGACTGTATGGGAATCACACATTGCAATGGACCGTAGGCTCATCCCATTGGGCCTTACATATATATATCAAATGGGCCATATCTTATGGGCCTTTTATTCATCAGATGGGCCATATAATGGGCCACACTAATGGGTCTGACGTGCATTGCAATGGGTCAAAACCCGTGAGCTTAGGATTGCATCAAATGAGATTAGTTTCATGAGTCTAATATGTGACCAATGGGCCACACCGATTGGGCCCCCACATGTGCATCAATTGGGCCTCAACCCATAGACCTTATATGAGTCAAATGGGCCTAACTCCCTAGGCCTTAAACGAATCAAATGGGCCTAAACCCGTAGGCCTTGTATGCATATCAAAGTAGGCCTAAACCCCTAGGCCTACATATATCAAATGGGCCCAGTCCCATGAACTTGCAACACATCAAATGGGCCTAAGTTCTTAGGCCTAAAATGCACCCAATGGGCCTAGCCCATAAGCATTTCATAAACCAAATGGGCCTAGCCCATAGCCCTTTTGAAATTGGAATGGGCCTAGCCCATAGGCCTTCTATGAGTCAGATGGGCCTAAATCCCTAGGCCTTACATATATATCAAATGGGCCTTGGAATACATCAAATGGGCCTAGACCCATAGACTTAAAACATAACAAGTGGGCTCAAGCCCATAGCCTTTACATAAATCAAATGGATGGATGGCCTGAATGCTTCACATGCGTCAAGGGTGGGCCCCACATGAGGGCCCGTCATAGCGTATATGATACGTTATATAATATACATAAACTACATAATATTTATATATATATAGTATATACTATATTATATATCATATAAATATATAAAAATATATATACACACATGTTGCACACACACGCTACACACATGCTGCACATGCACGCACGCTGCACACACACTACACACACATGCAACACACGTACATGCAACCCACACACACGCAACACACACACACAGCGATTGGGCCCCACCATCACGCTGACGGTGGGTATAAAACCCATACCTCACTGTGGGTCCCATGTGGGGCCCACTTGAAATGTTTATTATGCCATCCAGACCGCTCATAAGGTCACACGGTCCTGGGAGAAAGGGAAAAATAAATTTCAACTTGATCAAAAACATCTGTGGGCCCCTAAGTAAGTTTCAATGGTAGAGGTCCAATTCACTTTTTCCTTTGGTGTGGGCCACCCAAGTAATGGATGGAGCTGATTTTTGGAGGGGGCCCACCTGAGGAGGGGACCCACCTCATGAACAGATTGGATGACAAACGAACATTACAGTGGGGCCCACGAGTAGGGCCGTGGGTGGCCAGCGGCCACCCGCCCGCCCGCTGCGTGCAGCCCTCCTGCTGCTGACGCAAGCCAGAGGCTATGCCTCTTTCAAATTTCAGGAAAAACCCGTTTTCCTGGGGTTTTTCACGTATGGGGCCCGCTAAAATAAAATCCGTCCCAGCCATTGCGTTCAGTGGCTCGACGCCGTCCAAAAGAGTCCAGAGTTCGAATTTTTTTTATGCTTGGAAAGTGAAATAAAACCAAATAATGATCTTGAATGGTAGTGATGCATTCTTTGATGTTATGGCCCACCGGGTCTTCCAATCAGCCCCAAAATTCTACCCAATGGCTAAAACACCCTAGGTAAAAGGGTGGACGGCTTGGATTGTTCAAATACGTCATGATGGGGCCTAAGTAAGTGGGCCACCAAAAGCTTCTATTCTTCCTTCTTTTTTTTTTCTTCCTTTGAAACGTCCAGCATCCCAGACGCTGGACGGTTTTCTTTTTTAAAAAAAATTTTGTTTTAAAGGTGGGCCCTGATGAAGTGGGCCACCACGGATATTTGTCATGGGTACACATATAAGGTGGGCCCCACTTGAATAAAAAATTTGAACCAAATGAATTTCAAGGTGGGATCCATTCAAGTGGGCCACACCATCCTATTGCAATAAAATAAAATAAAATAAAATAAAATAAAATAAAATAAATAGAAGAGAGAGAGAGAGATGGAGAGTGGGACACGACTTGTGATGGAGGGACCCCGTCATTATGGGCCCTCCCTTGCAATAAATCATACAACATACGGATCCCGTTAAACATGGGACCATCAAAATGTAAATCAACGGTGGAGATCCATTCCCCACCGATATGGACGGTCTAGATGACCCTTTCTAAATGAAATAAACATCATGATGATCCGAGTAGGCCATCGGCCTTATTTTAGAGTCCCAAGTGCGATCCACACCATTGATCGGTGGGCCTCACTTGGTCCACCATAAAAATAAGTAAATTTACCCTATAGAGGCACCCAGCGTCCGATCTTCTCGCTCCTAGGGGTTCCTTGGCACCTTGTCTTCAACCTCAATGGTTAAGATGAAGAATGGAGGGTTGAGATGGAAGATTTTGGGGTAGGAAGGTGGGCCACTTGGAGCTTAGGGATTTGGAGAAATTCCATACGTATGGAGTCTCTTAGAGCTCATTTGTTGCTTGAAAATTTGAAATGAGAAAGAGAGAAGGAGAGAGAGCGATGTAAGGGAGAGAGAGAGAGTGATGGATGGATGGGTGAGTGATGGTTGTGTAAGAAAAGCTTGACTTTTGAGGCTTTTGTGTAAGAGAGGTATGGGTGGTGAAGACTTTTTGTAACTTTTTGTGTAAGAGAGGTATGGGTGATGAAGACTTTTGTGGTTGCTTGGGAAAAGGGATGGAAGTGATGTGTACTTGACATGTGAGGGATTGATGGGTGATTGATTGATGGGATTGATGTGATTGATGTGACACATCGTAAAGATTTCCTTAGTTTTCGCAACACGCGGCATTTTCTCGCACCGAACGTTGGCCTATAACTCTTGACCAGGGTATCGCCTCGGCGCGCGAGTCGCGATATCGGAACTGCAACGACGACGCGGTCGCTATGGTATTGGTCTCGAGTTGATCGACTCGGGTTGTCGGCACATGAATCAGGGTCGCGCGTCGATACTGGTTAAGGGTCAAAAGTTGCCGAAATTCGACTGGTATGACCACGGAAGTGTACGGAAAGGTACGGACCAAGATACGGGTCTTACATAAAAGCAACGGAAGACTAAAGAATATATATCTCACTATATGGAAAGACAAAGTAGATCTCGACTGTCTCTAAAGTATGAATACATCTCTGAGTCACATATACATGTAAATAAACAAAATCAAAATGTCAAAAAGAGTCCCACTGAGAAGTCCCGTCAATCCAGGCCACCTAAGCAAAGCCGTCGTGGTACTGCATGTATGAGAACTCGTCCTGGTCCTCATCATAGTCCGACTCTGCCTCCTGGATCGCTGCATCACCTACATCTAAAACAGGGTCTGGTGAGTGTTACAAACACCATCCCGCAACGTGGGAATGAGTAGCTAACTCAGTGGAATAATAGAGCAAAGATTAGCATATTCACAATTCAATCATGCGATAATAGTAAAGCAGTAAATCAAACAATCCTAATACTGTTGTTAATGCAATATGACATGACGTGATGGATGCCCTCACCGACGGTCTCCCTCATACGGCACCATCTTACGACCGCGGCATACAATCGTCCCTCAAGTGCTCTACATCTTCCAGGCACATGCAATGTAATGGTGAAATGATTTTCGAGTTGTTATTAGTCCATTCAAACAGCAGGATTGGGAAACTAAGGTACTTCCCTTGTATCAATCCCAACACAGATCCTGTGTAGGGTCGTCACTCCTAGTAATCTCATACGAAGTATATTTTGTAGATCACTGCAAGGACTGCCAGGGCTGTTGCTCTCACTCGTTGCACCGCTCCCCCATCACCTTATCAATACAGGCCTACTGTACTCTCACTGCTACTGAAGGGTCGTCGCCTCCCGTAGACTCAGAATACGCTCGAGATCACTACAAAGGACTCGTCGCCTGATCAGTGTAGGCCGATAGCAAGAATATAGTGTCCCATACCACCATAATCTGCTCACGAGATATAGGTGCTCACTGGTCACTACGGGGAGGTTTGTGGCCCCAACGTAGGCCGACAGCTCGATCACGGTGTCCCATACCACCATGTCCGACTCATGAGTCTTCGTGGATCAAGGTACCATGGTTGACAGGGTTTACAGTGGTAAGTTCAGTACTCTAGGTTCAAGTAGTTATGACTCATACAGGGTGAACATACAACGGCCAGTCGGGTTACTTGACGGGCTCGATCAGCATGATCGCATCTCAAGTCAAACGACATGAAGTGTGTAAAATACTTCGCGTGGCCTAACCACTGCTGCCAACTCCAAAACACGGCTCGCGTTCATCGACGCGTCGTTCGTGGCAAAAATAGGCCAACCATGAACTTGCTCGGTTACCGACTGCCTGGACTAGGTATAGTCCGAAACAATTATGAATCCACATCAGCAAATCATGTAAGAGTATTGGAAATGGAATACAACAATGTGAGCATGTTAACACATGTTATAACAAACAACTTAAGTGAATCATCAAGCACATGCATTTCATACTTATAATGAAATCATGCATATAGTTAACATGTAGAAAATCATTTATATCAGCATATTAATTGAGAAATCAATCTCAAACTAATTCATAACACCATTTAATTCAATACATACTAATACAAGCATTTATACAAACACTTGCACTACACACTAAAGTCTACATATAGTATGTCGACTCAAAGTGCGCATTTAAGCGAATCTCTTCGCCAAACTAATTATGCACGCATTCCTAGTATTCTAATGCAACAAAAAGTCATGTCAATCACGTCAGTAAAATATGAATGAAAACAGTACTTCATACAAATGACTAAAATGCCCTAAATCTCATATTTTTCGCCGGTTTACGAAACAGGAAACGGACAGCATGTTGTACATGTCAAAAGGCGTTGTCGTCGATAATCTACTATTAAACGACATTGAAAGCGTTGGAAACAGTCAATCAAAGCGTCTAAAATCCGCACCTTTTCTCTTATAGGTGTGTTAATTCGAACAGAGCGTATACGCTTCGTCTATGGTGAACTGTGAACCTAATACGCAAGATCTATCAGCTATTTCACTATGGAACCAAGGGATCAGCAAATCAGCAACTATTAGGGATGTTTTCTTACCTATAAACGTGGAAAAATCACCAGCCAAGTGATTGGAGCGTGTTGCTAAAGCACGTGCAACAGGTAGGGCAGCAGCAGAAAAATTCTCTCCTACTCTCTCTCACAATCTCTCACCTTTTCTCTCTCTCAATCTAGGGCTCTTTCCAATTTCGGATGGGAGAGAGGAATGAGGGTTTCAACATCTTTTATAAGCCCAAATGTGCCCAAAATAGGCTTAAGAACAAAGTTTACTTAAGGTATATCCAAATCGGGGCTGTTTCGGTCCAAAAGGACATTTCTGGTGGTCCCCTGGAAAAACGCGATCGGACTTAAGTTCATACATGTCGGATGTCGCTCTCATTCCATTTTCAGACCATCAGTGTTCGTATATCGCACGTGGCGGTTCAGTTTCTGTTCAGTGGTCACCGCACGTAGATCAGGTCTAAAAGTCTCATGATATGAAATAGAAATTTTTTCTGATCCGAGGGTGTAATTTGGCTGAATTCTGACGGTCAGAACGCTTAATAATAACGCGTCAAGTCGTGTGCCAGATTTGAATTTCAAATTCCAAATCTAACCCTATTCTTACTCTTTTCAGTCCAAGCTCAATGAAATAGCCTGCGAATGTCGGTTGGACTTGATTTTCGAAATGATTTTCAAGTCCAGCTAGGCGGTTCTAACGGTTTAAGATTGTAGGTATCGGACTTTCGACGCGCGGTTTAGATCCAATACAAAGTTTCAAAGAGGTCCAAAGAACAAATCGGCTTAGAGTTTGATTCGAGGTTTTAGAGTATTATAGAGTCATTGGTTCTTCTCGATTTGGTTCTTGTAGAACGTATTTAAAGTGATCAGGGACTATTTCTCAGCTACTCTAGCGTTGCGCTAGCTAACTTATACTTATTTTCTAAAGGAATTAATCCGACGCGATTTCTGGTTGAGTTGGTACTCGAGTCCAAGTACGAATTTTTCCAGGGCGTTACAAAGAGTTTTATTAAAATTAAGATTTATATTAGAGTTATAATTGTGCTATTTTTGGTAATTATGAATTTTACTTTATTTTTTCTATATTAATGGTGTAAGGAGACACATTAGAGAATTATCAATGATTCATCAATTAATTTCAAATTTTATTAGAATTTATTTCTATTTTCCTGCTTTCTTCCTCGTGGATTCGAGAAGTCCCTGTGAGGAGTCTAGAGAAGCTCCGTGGATTCGGAGTAGTTATCCTTGTGGAAGACAGTGATCAACCTCATTACGTTCATCTCTACGTCAATTTGGTATCAGAGCGAGGTTTTTTCTCGGGCCAATGGCAAACAACGAAGGTATGAATCAAAATCCTGTGGACGGTGATCCAGGGATTCGTTATCTTTCGGAGAGAATGGAAGCTTTCAATCGGGAGAGTTAGTTGACCATGCAAGGGTTGCAGGTAACCCCCGACTGTCTTGTGGATGCGCTGCTTCCGCCCCAAACCTAGGCGGTGTTCCACCACCTATGATCGCTCCACCATCCGTAGTTGCTGTACGACACAACCCCAATTTCTACAAAGCACCATCAGATGATGGTAAATCACAGACCACCAATTCGATTATGAGGAAGCCATTATACATGTCAAAGGTACAAATAGAATTAAAGAGAGACAACATCTTTCGAACAAGGTGCATTGCATACAAAAAAGTTTGCAATGTGATCATCGATCTCAGGAGCGATAAGAATTTCGTGTCGAAAATAATGGTGAAAAAGCTGATTGGATGGATCAAGGAGATCAACAAAACAGAGGTAACTGAACGATGTCGTATATCTTTTTTCATTGGTAAATATTATAAGGATGAAGTAATGTGTGACGTGGTCAACATAAAAGCTTGTCACATGTTACTTGGTCAACCCTGACAAAATAATATTAGTGCTACACATAAGAATCGGGATAACCTATTTATCTTCTTTATTAAAGATGGTAAAAAAATTATTCTCGCCCTTATGGGAAGGGAGAACCAACCCAAGACTTCTAAAGTTGAGGAACAGTCTCTTACAACTGAATAAGCTTTTGTTAAACAATCTGAGGAAACAAGAGATATATATCCATTAGTTGAAAAGAAAGAGTACATGGAGCCTGTAAATATCTCAAAAGATTTGAAGTCGATGTTGCAGGAGTTCAAGGAAATTGTGCTCGATGAACCCCCCAATAAATTGCCTCCGATACAAGATATACAAAATCACGTTGATCTTGTCTTAGGGGCAAGTCCGCCTAATTGCCCACATTATTAGAAAAAATATGAGATCTTGAAGACAAATGTAAAAGAACTGATTAAGTTAAGGAAAACATGAGTACATGTATTCTGTCAGGTCGAGAGCTTAATGCCAAGTACAAAAAAAGGGCTAATGAACATCGGCGTTAGAAGTTATCTTAGACTCATGTGCCAAGTCTCTTGCGTAACTCGAGGACAAGTTTTGTTCAAGTGGAGGGGTTTGATGTAGAACGTGTCACAGATACTTTTCCAGCATGGTTGAACCACAAGAAGATGGATCGTGAATTAACTATAACTTTTGATTCAGGTATTGTTATAGGGCGTACAACCTATTAATCTTTACTGAAAACGGCCATCCGAGGTGAACCGACCCACAAAGTGGGTCGCATCTGTCCGTTTTGTCAAAAAACACGCTCTTTCAACTCAAAAATGAATTTTTAGAAAAATTTAACTATTTTTAGTAATTCTGATTTTTTTTAATATTTGTAGAGTTTTAGATTTTCTTTCATTTTAAAAATAACTTTTAATTATACTAGGACTTTTCTAGAAAAAGTTTATTTGCAATTTTTATTTTTAGAAATTAGGTCTTAGAAGAGTTTTATTATAATTAGGATTTGTATTGAAGTTAGAATTGTGCTATTTTTAGTAATTAGGAATTTTAGTTTATTTTTTTCTATATTAATGGTATAAGGAGACACGTTAGAGAATTTATCAATGATTCATCAATTAATTTCAAACTTTGTTAGAATTTATTTATATTTTCCTGCTTTCTTCCTCGTGGATTCGAGAAGTTTCTGTGAGGAGTCTAGAGAAGCTCCGTGGATTCGAAGTAGTTATCCTTAAGGAAGACAGTGATTGACCTCATCACGTTCATCTTTGTGTCAACAAGTCAAGTCAGCCATAGACCTCAGCCTCGGCCATCTTCCTCAACTTTTTCAAAATTTGACCACTTGATCTTATCAACAACCAAAGTTCACATGAAACGGTTGAGAGACGTCCGCCGAATGCACGCCTATAATTTAAGGAATGTCTACACCCATGTAATCAACTCTTACCCTATAAATAGAGGACTTATTTACAGCGAAAGGTATATACAATCTTTCACCCAAAATCCATCGATATTATTAGATCCAGATTCTCAGTCTGACTTTAGCATTGGAAGGTCCCCTACTCTAGTCAAGATCTTCTTTATCTTCTTCCTATATAGGTACTCGAAAGTCTAAAAAGAATAAACTGAATTTTTACATCAACGGATGGCTATGAGGGGTGCCAATTGGGTGTACCCCACCCTTCCCTTGGAAGGGTCGAAGCCTGTAAGGGGCCACTATGATATATGGGTTTTGTTCATGTCATCTATCCATTTTGCCATATCATTTGTAGGGTTAAAAAGCACAAAGTGAGGCAGCTCCAAGGATGAAGTGGGGATTAAACACCTGCAGTAGGAAACTCTCAAGATGCTACTACGGGAGTTTTAGATAAGTTTATATTTGTGTTACCTTGTGCACAAGTTGGACGGCAATTAACCATCACTGTGGGACCTAGGAAGGTTTGGAATTGTCATTATCAATGCAGCTTCCCATGGTGTGGTCTACCTGAGGTTGAATCTACCTCATAGTTTTTGGCCTCAATGGGCAAAACTGATGGACAGCGTGGATAAAACCATCCGCTATGTAGACCATCCACATTGTTGGGTATGCTGATTGTGCATCCTAACCGTCCAGTCATCGGCTATCAAACAGTTGGTTAAAAGGAGAATGCTGTGTGTACAAAATATCATATGGTTGCTGATTATCTACTCGGTTACTACGATTTTCGGCTCATGCTCCGCAGGCAATAAATCCAAGATTTGGGCGGTGGGTATTGCTGTACAATCGTGCCGTATGTACGGTGAATGGTCCCCTCCATTTCCAAAATGGTTGACGACTATCGCAGGAATCTATCCCGTGGCATATTACGAAGAGATTCCACTTGCAGTCTCTCGACTGTACTTTGAAAGTGCACTCGCTTCACACGTGGAAAGGATGCACATATGTGCGGGATCAGAGCCGCTTCTCAAGTGATACCAACAATGCAGACGACCTATGTAAAAAACCAGGCTATATGACCTTCAGGGTTGGTCACACGTGCACAACACGAATGAATGGCGAAGAGAAATCGATCAATGGCCCAAATTCCCTGTAAATGTAGGACCCACACGTGATTACCATATTTGTCTGATACATGCATAGGATCATCTGACGCCTGCTGATTTGAGCCGATCTTACACACGTACAGTCCTTTCCACGTATGGAGGCCCAGTGCAATTGGCATTTCTCCCGTCTATGCCTCGTCTCTGAAAGGACGGTAGTCTGCCGAACCACGGAACATTTTGGTACGCGGGTCCTATCTGCCGACCGAATGGTCCCGTCTTTCTATCCTGACCACTGCGCGGGTGCCGTTGTCCACACGGCCTGGCGCGAGAGAGACGAATAATTTGGCGGGAGAAATTACATATCACTCTTCCCTTACGGACGATAGCAGCCGTTCATCCTTTCGGTCCCTGAAATAAAGGTTACTGTTTGTTCCCGGTCCACCAATTGCGCCAACTCGTATGAGGGAGATGAGCCCAAAAAATCTGACATATCCAAAACTAAGTGGGCCACACCACAAGCAACAGTGGGGTTGGAGATGCCCATTATTGAAACCTTTCTAAGTAGCCACAGTGATGTTTATATACCATTCAAACGATTGATAAGGTGGGTCCCACCAGGAAGAAGGGAAAACACAAATATTAGACTACTCAAAAATTTAGGTGGGGCCCGAGAATGTTTCAATGGTGAACGTCTCTATCCTCACTTTTCCTGTTGAGTGGCGTGGATCTGCTTGAGCTGGCTCTATTGATGGACGGAGGGGCCCAGAGAGCTTTTTGTTGCACGGGTGACATTTGCGTCCTGATAGAACCATCTGACTAAAATACCCTCGTTCCAGTATATGCAACATCCAAAAATCCAAAGATTACACGATGCTTTTGGCTATTTCCGAGACTTCCTGTCAGCAGTCCACGCAACTGAACGCCTCATTAACCAACCGAAATCTCCAACTAATTTAGAAAAATTTATGCGGTACGACTCTACTGGATGCGCACAACTCAATTGTGGCAACTCGGCCATTCTGCACGTGGCACGGATCCAAGCCAATCTGTACCGTTGAATCTCCAGCTAAGTTCATATAGGTGGATTATGAGATTAAAAAAATCATACTGATCGGTTAATCGTAAGCTTTTTAACTACCCAGTTGGTTTTCATAAAATGAACGGTGTAAAAGAAAAGATGGGCTTTGCTACTCAAAATGTGACCATTTATGGTTGGAATTCCAGATGATTAACGTCCTCAAAATCATTGACAACAAGCTCCACTCAAAATGAGGTTAAAGATTTCGACGGTCCAGATTGGCAGGAATGCATGTGTTCGGTGAGTAAGCTCCTACGAGTAGGTTGACATCAACTCAATGTGGAGTCTTAACAAGAACCATTTGCAGGGGCATATCAGTCATACCAAAAACAAACTCTTCACCCGCCATTGCAGCTGTTTTTTTTTTTCAGCTCAAAAGCAACCTCATCTCTCTCTCTCTCTCTCTCTCTCTCTCTCTCTAATGCGAAGAGGTCGAGAATGCAAGGGTTAGGGTTTCCAGACCAGAAGCTCCAGAGACCGTCCATCAGAGCTCGAGACGACAGTCCCGACTCTGTAATAATCTCATCTACCCGCGAGTCATCCAACTTCAGTAGTCTCTTCTCGTCCGCTTCTGGGAGTGTCGTCGATCGTTGTTCCTTCGGATCCGACATCCACGATCCCGATTCTCTCCTCTGCGAACTCTCCAAGGTAACAACGGCATCCATCTAACTTGCATTTCGTCTCTGAAGAGATTGCATTCGAGAGGGATTTAGATCCGGGATCTTAGAAGCGTTTGATTTTTGATCCAGCATCTGTCAGGGCGCGATCTCCACCGTGAATCTTCGTGTGGTCCAGATCTGTCCTCCGTACCTAAGAACAGCAAGCCTATCAAAGATAGAGACAAAGCAACAGAAGTAGAAGGAGAAGACGACGAAAAGGAAGCAGAAAATCCGTCAAAGAACTCTTTCTCTCAAGCTCTGAAAGGTACCAACCCTAACCCTATCCCTATCTCTCTCTCTCTCTCTCTCTCTCTCTCTCTCTCTCTCTCTCTCTCTCTCTCTCTCTCTCTCTCTCTCTCTCTGTCTTTCCGACCATTCGTTTTGCAGAATGTCAAAATCGGCGGTTCAGATCTGAAGCTCTTCCCAAGAAACATGAGCGGCGAAGGCCCGCTTCTCTTGATCTGAACGGCAGAGGAACCGATGCTGTCAGTTCTTCCCCTCGATTTGCAGCAGCAGCAGCAGCCATGAAGAAAGCTCCTGCTCCTTCTTCTCGACGAACGGGGACATTTCCCAGCCCTGGGACTCCAAATTACCGCGGCACGGGCAGCGGGCCTGGGTTTCAGAAAGGTTGGAGCTCAGAACGGGTGCCACTGCCGACGAATTGCAGCCGTCGGTATGCCAATGCCATTCCATTGCCTTTCAACAATGGAAGGACCTTGCCGTCCAAATGGGAAGATGCAGAGAAGTGGATCTTCAGTCCAGGGGATGGCGCAAGCCGGCATGCGGTGATGCCGCCGCCACATAGGCGGCCTAAGTCAAAGAGTGGGCCGTTGGGTACGCCGGGGATGGCGTGCTATGCATCGCCATCAATGATGGTGCCCATGTTCGATGGCGGGAGGGTTGGGAACTTCGTGGGGAGTTCTCCATTCTCAGCAGGAGTTTTGGGTGCAGATGCATTGTCAGGTCGGGGATGTTGTGGGAGTGGGGGTGCAGGATCTTATACCGCACACACGGAGCCTTGCATAGCACGATCTGTTAGCATCCATGGGTGGTCAGAGTTATTGATCGAGTCTTCACTGCCTAGCTCCCTAGGTATATGATACATTGTTCTTGTTCTTCGTTTTTCTTGTTTTATGACTGTCTGGTTATGGGTTTGGCTAACTTGAGTTGGTGGGATTAGGGTAGCTTACTGTTCAGTTCCAGTAAAATATCTGATTATAACCTCCTGCTTGTGCTGGTTGTGCATTTTACTCATCAGCCCGCTGATCTTAACCATCTGATCTGTGGTGTGCAAAATGGAGGTCAAACCGAAGTGTGTGCAAGTCACCAATTCAACGGTCAGTATCATTTGCTCAG
Organism: Magnolia kwangsiensis; assembly: GCA_037074715.1. Classification (NCBI taxonomy): domain Eukaryota; kingdom Viridiplantae; phylum Streptophyta; class Magnoliopsida; order Magnoliales; family Magnoliaceae; genus Magnolia; species Magnolia kwangsiensis. Next base: position 20,175,746 of record CM073572.1, read on the forward strand.
CATGATTTTAGGGCTTTGACCTGTCTAGCCCCACCATATTGATGGTCAGATCTATGCGTGGCATGTGCGATTGATGATTTTATGGCTGTGACCTGTCCGGCCCCACCAGATCATTGTTCTTCTGTTGAAAACAGGAACCTATCAAATCTAATTGCATATGGGATTGTTTCTAGCTTGTTTGGATCTGGTTGAGAGTTACAAAGTTGTTAACTCATTTTCAAAGATATGCCATTGAACTGCTGATTTTAGCTTGTTTCTTTTCTTATATTCTTGAGTGTGTCCTGTTTCTTGGTGATTTGGATCGATGCCAGATGCATAGATGGTTTCTGATGTGGATTTTGAAATGCAAGTGTGTAATGATATACGAGCATCGGATATTTAAGCATTTGTAATTTAAGAAAGAATGATTTTTGTTTTAGAAATAATAATTTTATTAAGGAAGCCAAAATGCCAAAAACAACAAACAAAAACAAACATAACAAAAGATGGACCAACTAGCACCCGGAAGGCTCATGGATCTCACTCCCAGAGCAACAAGAGAACCTTTCTAACAATATTGACTATGGAACTGCTACGGTTTCTGAAGCATCAGTTATTCCTCTCCCTCCAAAGAGACTAGAGACCTGCAAACAGGGCAAGCCGCCATTTCAACCTGCCTTTGGACCAGTGCCCCCCTTTGTGCCATGAGGAAAAGCCCCTCAATTGATTTCATTATAACCCATGGAACCTTGAAGACTGAAAGAATGCCATCCCACACCCCCTTAGCGAAAGAGCAATGGATGAAGATATGCTCCACCGATTCTGCATCTACCATGCAGAGGAGACTGTCTCCACTTCTTTTGCAGGTTGTCGATAGAATGATGTAAATCTATGTTACCTAAACATCTTTACGGCATCGGTACAGATGGAAAACTATATGATGGTCAGTGCATTGTACATAATATGTTCAATATCATTAAAGCACTGTATTGTATGAAGTGCTATGGGTAACATTGTATTATGTTTTGCATGATACATAGTCAAATGCTGCATAATGTTTTATAAGCAATTGATGATCATAGATATTGGTTCAATTATCTTTTTTCTGTGGTGTTGCATGTTGGGCTCACATATTCGGGTCAATATGCCCTTTTGCTTGTTGAATGGTAGTCATTTTGCACTGTTGGAGTGATGCAGACCATTCAAGAAAGCAAAGTCAAGGGAGCATATAGAAAGCCTTTTTCAAATCTCCTGTTCCCATCCTTGGCAACTTAGCAATTTTAGATAACAGGAGAAACTTGTTTTAGTTAGTAAAACATAAGCTTAATTATCATCTTCCTTCTGATCTTAGCTAGTGCGATTGGATCCAATTGCAGATGAGAAAGTTGACGGCACCAAGGATGCTGGAACCATGATTTCACCTGTTGTTTCAAGAAGAGATATGGCAACCCAGATGAGTCCTGAGAGTAGCAGCCGCTCCTCTCCCCAAGAGAGGCCTTCCTTTTCTCATTCTCCTGCATTAGTCCTTCCCATTGAGGAGCTGCAGAACCACCATTCCCCTAAACAAGAGATCAGGGATGTGCAGGTAGATGATCGCGTCACTGTGACCAGGTGGTCCAAGAAAGATGGAATCCGGGGGATCAGTAAGGGCTCGGTAAACATTGGAGAGTGGAAGAAGAAAGCTGTGGAAGCTCGAGCTTCAGCTTGGGAAGTTGCAGAAACAGAGAAACGTATATCAAAGTAAGCTTCACAGGCTTTCCGCTTTTTATTTTTTCTTTTCTTTTCTTTTTCTTTTTTTTCTTTTTTGGTTTTTTGGGTTCAAGCATCACAAACTTACGAGCATATCATGATACTGAAGTTCCTAACTCTGAGGAAGTTGGTAAAAACCACATGTATGTTTGAATTCAGCCGATGAAACCACATTCTAGATGCCTCTGTTCATCTCAACTCTCAATTTGTAGAATCAATAACTCCCTCAACAAAGGTTTTGGTCGTACAGGGTTGTCAACAACTGAAAAGATTCGGGTGGTGTTGATTGAATAGGTATTGAGAAAATTATTGATTTTACCACCACTACTGCACAGTTATTTTCTTTGAGATTTTTTTTTTTGGTGGTGGTTGGGGGAGCAAGTGCATGAACACAATTAAACACATGCACACACAGACACACACCAACAAATTATCAAACCCTTATAGTTACATGCAATAGAAACATCAACAAGCTATCAAACCCGTCTTTGTTTACACCATCCTGCACACACAGGCATGCACTACGAGTGCTAGTGCATAGTTATTTGCCTGATTAGGTAATAGAAAGAAACAGCTATCAAACCATTCTTTGTTTACACCATGCTGCACACACAGGCATGCACTACAAGTGCTAGTGCACAATTATTTCCTGATTTGATAATAGAAAGAAACAGGTTATCAAACCCTTCTTTGTTTACACCATGCGGCGCACACACGCATGCACTACCAGTGCTGGTGCGCAGTTATTTCCCTGATTAGTTAATAGAAAGATCAACAAGTTATCAAACCTTTCTCCTCTCGTACCCTGGTGCACCAGCAAAAGGAATGAAGTTTACTAGAGAAATCTAAGAATCTTTCTGCCTTCTTCACATGTTTAAACCGTGCAGGTTTAAAAGAGAGGAGGCCAAGATCACAGCATGGGAGAACTTGCAAAAGGCAAAAGCTGAGGCAGAGATACGGAAATTAGAGGTGCTCCTTCCTCCATTCCTGATGCCCATGTATTTAAAAAGCTTGGCTGAGGCAGCATATCAGCAGATTCTGATACATCGCAGTGTAGATAGTGTAGTTTATTTTCCTCTGCTAATATTTAATTATTTTTCCCAATAAGTTTCCAAGTATTCTATTAAATGGTGCACTATATATGGTATGTGCAAGCAGAATGGAATTTGTTGTGATTTTGAGATTTGATACAGATGAAATTGGAGAAAATACGAACTTCATCAATGGATAAGATCATGAACAAACTGAGAGCCGCTCAGAGGAAGGCCCAAGGAATGCGGAGCTCTGTATCTGCTAGCCAAGCCCATCAGGTTGCCAGGACCACCGAGAAGGCTTCATCCTTCCGCAAGGCTGGACAAATGAGTTCATTGAGTGGATGCTTCACCTGCTATGCCTTCTAAACCATGCCAACACAATCCATCTTGCTCAGCTTCAAACAGCCGGTGAGTACAATTTTCCAACAGTTTCCTATATAATGCTCTCCAGTTGCTTGGTTGAGTTAATTATCACTGTATCTAAAAATGGTTGGTCATAGTGTTTAAGACCGGGCAGAATGTGGTATAAAGCAATTCAAATTAGTTACTCTGTTCCCTTTGCCCCACCTCATCACTATATCACGGAGACCTGAGCCCCCATCATGCCTGCGATGAGTATAACCAGCTGCACTTAAGTAGCTGGGTACTATTAAGAGGTTATTTCTCTGATACAAATAGTGCTATGGGAAATGATCCATTGCAAAACATGGTAGTTTTGTTTCATGTTCCCTTCAATCTTAGGACATGGTGGGCTCAAATGATTGGGGAAAATATTAATCAATAGCTAAAGATTTGCAGACAGATGCTGATTGATGCATATTTGGGCATTTCCTCTTCAAATTAATTTAGCTGGAGTTTGCTGTATTGAAATAGCTATTTTCTTTTTTGGAACATTTAGTAGCTCTTTTGCTTTTAACGGAGCATTGATAAAATTATAATTCATCAAAGAAGAAGAAAGAAAAAAAAAAAAAAAAAGCTAAACATTTGCTACTGGTGTCCTGTTGTGGAGATGGTGAGAATATTTACCCATAGCCATTTCCAATTGGAGTTGCTGGATGATTTCCCTACTTTAAAAATGGTGTTTCCTCTCCTTGATCTCAAAATTTATGAGTAGCTTGTTACCTCCCCACAGTTGACTCTGTCCATAGGGTGAGTGAGCCAACCCAATAGAGTTGGAACTTGGAACAAGTAAAGAAAATACCTGTTCTTGGCTCTTACTTTTGAGTTACATAGGTGCCAAAGTAGTGTTTTTATCTGTTTTCTTTCTTTTTATTTTTCTACAAGTCCGACTAGTTTTTTTCATTCAAAAGGGGATGTTTGGAAGCGTTTTCTGTTGTTCTGCTTTTGGTCATTCTTTTGAATTAGGTTTGTGTTGAGTCCTCTCTACCGTGTGGTTGGTGCACATGGCCATCGATGGAAACCATTTAATTGGCAGCCCATTTCTTAGATGATCCATGGCAGATTGGTTTCTATTAATGGAAATGAACTGCAAAAGATAATTTTCATCAGAAAACTAAAAAAAAAAGAAGAAGAAGAAGAAAACTTTCACTGTATCCTTGATTCTTAGGCCAGGGCCACCTCTTAGATGTGCAGTGCACCTATCTCTGTGGAGATTGCTTATAGTTTGTACACCAAGGTTTCATGTTTGTTTACTACACAGCTTGCTTACTATTTTTGTCTTTCTGGTTATTTCCTGTATAAAATATTGCTTTTCTGTTCTCATACACGAGGGAAATTGTAGGGCTGTCAACGGTTTCTTTTTTGAACCTAATTGGACCTGGGGATGATTCCCTTAGGTCCGTATGCATGTGCATCAGTAACTAACCTATTGACAGCCCTAGAAAAATCACACTTCATAATTCAACTCACTCCAACACAAGGCTCAATCCAATTACCGTGCTATCTTCAGCAACTAGAACGAAATGCAGTATCTTTTTGTAGAAAGAAAAGAATATGCATCATCCATCTCTTTATCAGAATGTGACTGCTTCTTTTGTTAACAGAGGCCGTAACTCTGCCAAAGTATATTCTCAAGCGTCATCAGTCATATCTTTTGGATTTGGGATCGGCCTATGGTGCAGCAAGCTCCAAAAGTCTAATCATCTCATTGCACTATTCCTTGGGGACATGTCCGGGACTTCTTAATAATGTATAGCTCTCCCAAGGATTGTATCTTGACATGGAGTTTGCAAATAATTGACCCTCAACACGATATTTGGGCGTGGCTGAGTCCTCTCTATCCAGCCATTGCGCCCATCAGGGGGGGATGTAGAAGAATAACATGATTGGTGATCTACTCATTTCCATTGGTATATTTTTCTTGTATGATTGTTTTAGGTGTTCTTTTTAATTTTATGAATGTTTTTAGTTGTTAATGTTGGGTGTAGTACTATGAATATTGTAGTGCTTGAATTTACAGCATTTCTAGCAGCAGATATATCCCTGCATTTTGCAGATGGGTGACGAGGTGATAAAGATGCATATTTGCAGATGGGGTACGAAATCATCAATTTCAAGAGTCAGGTGGCAAACCTCTTTTTGTTTTTCTTTTTTTCATTTCTGTCGCTAAACCATTCTTTTTCTTTAACCGCCTTTTGTTTTCTTTTTTCGTTTTCTGTCTTTAACCTCTTTCATTTTCTTTATTCTCCTTTAGTTTTCTTCTTTTCTTTAACCTCTTTTTTTCTTTTCTTTTGTTCTTTCTTTCTTTTTCCTTTTTCTTTTTCCTTTTTTATTTTATATGTTTTTTGACAATTTTGCGCATATAGAGTTCTGCTCCTGGCAAAAAGGCTTTCTTTCCAAAGTAAAAAAGATTCCGGGGGTTTGTGGTTCTCCTGTTTTTTTTGTATTTCTATTTCTTTATATACTACTGTGGCACTGATCTTAGTAACCTTTTCACTGAGTGGACCCTATCATTGATGGCCACATGTTTTGTAAATGGGAAAATCATAAATTTTGCTTGGGGACCTGTTCATATACCGGCCAAAAAAGATCATGCTTATTGCTTACAGTCAACAGAAATGATCCAGTACCCTCGGATCACTATTAAGTTATGGTGCTCCTAGTTGGGTTTGGATGCTTGGATAGTTCAATGGATTCAACTGGACTGTCTAATGGGATCTGTTTATCCACGGCCTTCTTTTTAATGGTCACTTATTATCCAAGCCATGGATTGGGGGCGCTGTTATGATTGCTATCCATGGTGGGCGGACGTCTTTTTCTGTAAATGACCTTGTCCGGCCATTTTACAGTTGATGGGATGATTAGAATCGTTCCGTGTGACCTTCACATGGTAAACCATGACGTGTGGTCGGCCTAATGGACATCCGAGATTATACTAGCCAAGTGGGGCCTGATGTAGCTACGAGCACAGAGAGACCTATACTGCTCAGAGAGTCACTGGATCATTTCTCTACATTCAATGTGCAAAATAAATTACTAAATAAAAAGACCTGTAATGGCCAGCTGAACATATTTGTTAGTTCGGCTGCAGCCTACCTACGTAACAGTCCACCCGTCATTCACATATTCCATCTGTAATGGAAGCTGATTACTCCATGTTTCACACTCTCAACTCTCAAGATTACGTGTTTGGCTCTTCCATTTTTACGTGTGCAGTATCTGCCTATAAAAGCAGGGCATTCTGATCATTGTCAATTTTGTGGACTCTGTTTACTGTTTGTTGGAACATGCCGGAAAAATCTTATTGACAAGACATTCCTAACTCTTCCATTAGTGGCTTATAAATAAATGGCAAAGAAGCTATGCGTCGGTCGTCCACATTCAACTGAAAAGGGGCCCAAGATCTGCTAATATGGGTGATGCATCCACGTTCAATTAAAAAAGGGCCCACGACTGTGGGACCAGGATCTTCCCGTCTGATAGATATGAGGCATTATCCCTCGATCGTCACATGCAATGTACCAGTAGTGGACGTGGACTAGGCAGTGTTACAGGATCCCGACTGCTCTGTAGGGCCCACCATGCCCACCATGATGTACGTGTTCTATATCCACGTCCATCCATGGCTGGCTTGAATATAAAACACATACATCAATATAGGCTCCATACCGTGGGTGATCCAAGTCCACCAGTAATTTGGATTACTGAACCATGGGCCCAAAAAACTGGGGTCTACTGCACGAACCCTTGGAGCCAGGATCCTGTAATTCCTCTATGACATTACTGCACAATGGCCCCAAGCCTTGGTCAATATCTAGGTTTCCAGTTTTGTTTGACATACAAGTACACCCGCTGCAAGAGTTTGCACAGCCCAAATAGTTTTCAGTTTGTACAAGCAGGTTCCATGACCCAGCCGATGTGGCCCATGGACCATGGGTCACGGATATCAGGGTAGCTTGAAAACCGGACTGCAGACACAAAACAGACCTGGCACGCATTCTTAGTGCAAAATTCAGAACTGGATGGTTAAGAGGGTTTAATCACCACCTTTTGGCCCATAACCCATCCAGTCACTCCCCTTATCAAGGGTCCCTATGACTGTACGTGTTTGCCACCTCTACGGTGAGGAACTCTGCATAAATTTCTTTGAGAAGCCAAGCATAATAGCATTTCCCAGATGCAAATTTCTGCATTTGCTTGAGAAAGCAATATAAGATGTAATGCTTTGATGAGGAAATTTTGCTACATCCCGAATCATATCACTTGAAAAAAAAAAAACAAAAATCACACTTCACCAATCATTTGAAATAATAAAAGAAAAATTAATGATTTTTGAGGATAAGTATAACGACTGACAGCCTTTATTCCTATTAAGGCTGTTATGCACATGGCTACAAGATTGGAAGTTGCATTTCGGTATAAACATTACCAATAAAATGGTAGGGAAAAAGAAAAGAAAACAGTCAGGGTCCTGGATTCATGAATAATTTAAAAAATCTCAATCTTCTTGTTTCTATGAAATTAATGATTTAATTCAACGAAATCCTGAATCATTTAAGAATTTGATCAAACGTGAGTGGTACTCAGTATTCTGTAATCCTGAGAATTTTCACCTCGACCTTCTTGTCTAGGGTTCAATTTCAGTCTCGGAGTTTTTGAAGGGGTTAGCATTTGTTATGATATTCACAAAGACTTGGAACCTTTTAGATTCGCTTGGCCTGGCAATGTGAGGCCCAGGGCCCTACGTCATCACACCCCTGGTCATCATGAACCAACGCTCTGCATTTCATTTTGGCATACGTTGGAAATGCAGTCACAGTGTCTCCAACAAATGCTTTGATAACATGGAGCTTTGGACCCAGGCCCCTTATAAGGACACCAGTTACAGATATAACTGGCGATTGGCATTAGACAACATCCTCAATGAATAGAATGGAATACATCCTCAAGGAATACCAGGACAATATTCAGGAACTGGTCATGGCACATGGAGCTGTATCAACAACGAAATGCATCACAAGAGGCAAGAGGCAAAAAATTGGCAATGCACAATCACTGGGGTTAGGGGCCAGCAACGTTTCCAAAAACTGCCAAAATCAAACCATGGAAGACACTTGAGAAAGGAGGAAGTGAATTCACTGCTCTCAAATACATAGCTCTTGAGATACAGATTCTGGTCATCTAATGAGAAATGGAAACTAAGCAAGAGAGCCGCACACAATCTCGAATAAAAAAAACATTTTGATATGAACTTAGAAAGCCACTTTAGTGGTTGGCTGAGAAATATGCTCCTATGTGATCCAAAGGATCTGCGGTATGAACTTCAGCAGCAAATCTATATCACTGAATTTCTTCTTAACTAAATTCATGACAATAGTCGATTTTTTTCTTCTCTTTTTTATTCACTTTCTAGAACCCCCATTGATAAGCTTATTTATTTATTTTAGCTATCTGCACGCTCACAGATTCTCTTTATTAAATAGATTAATGGCATGAGTCGCACTAAAGTATGCATTAAGCCGAGGAACAGTCAGGGTCATAGATAGGGCTGGTAATGGGGCTGGGGTGAGCCTGGGCCAAGCAAATCAGAATTTCAAACAGGGCCAGCCCAATGGGCCCAGCCTGACCAGTGCAAAATCTGGGCCTAAACCAACCCAAGGCTCATCCATTGCCAGTCCTAGTCAGATAACCTCACCTCTCTTTTTTCATGTTTGAAAATGTTACTTTCGCTAAGGAATATACAAGTTTAGACGGTTGTTTGTTGTTTCACTACAGCCATGGAAATTTTGAGATAATGCACTCACAGCAGAGCAAAGAGAACCCAACGAAGCTAGTCCTTGTCCAGCCGTGGCCTCCTGAAATGGATGGAACTGCCCATCCAAAATCCTGCAACACACAAAAGGCAGATGCAAATAATTGATGAGCTGCACTAGTTCTGTAGGCAGGTAAGAAATCAAGCAAGGTAATAGAAGCAAGACAGGCTCATCAAGTACAATACATACACTGTCATCGGATTAGGGCCGATAATGGTTCGGGCCTGCACAGAGCAAAATTAAACTTTTGAATAGACTTGGCTTGAAATGCCATGCCCGGCCAACCAGTTCAAAATTTGGCGCCAAACCAACTCAGGCCTAACCTGTCAAGACCCATAAGAGTCTGTAGACAGGCCAGAAGAACTTCATACTGTTGTTCAAACAATAGGCAATGTGTACCAGTTAGTAAAAGATTCAAATTGGCTAGTCAAGTGATATAAAAATAAAATTATATATATATATATATATATATATATATATATATAAAGCAGCATGACATACCAACGGAATTTTTTTAATTTTTTTGAAGGGTGACATACCAATGGATATTAGTGTTGTCATAATAGTTTCTGCACACCACATTGTATATGTATCCAGAATACAGCACTGACACCACATTGTATATGTATCCAGAATACAGCACTGAATACTGATGCTAGCTAGAAATCACTATGCAAACCTGCATGCAATAATGTTCCTCATTACCTTGATGATGCTGAAGACTAATAATTGATTGGATCCCAGATTATACTGGCTCATTGGGCTGCAAAAGAAAATATTTTTTTTCTCCTCTCATGGCCTTCTTATAGCATTTTGATTATTATCAGCTATCAACAAGCACAGGCCCTTCTAGCTTCTTGGGTAGTCGAAAACAATGCCTTCTGCTACACTTCTGGCTCTTGCATGACCAAACAGCTTGCTCACAATAGCCAAGGCAAAATCCATTGCAGTTCCGAGGCCTCTGCTTGTAATCACTTTACCGTCGATGACAACTCCAGCACCATCAGCAACTTGGCCTGTGAGTTTGTCAATGACAGAGGGATGGGCCGTGGCTCTTTTATCCTGTTTGACAAAGAAAGAGCTGTTTGATGCAGTCTGAGAGTTTAGAATAAAAATCCTATCAACCTAACATAGATTACCTTGAGTAAACCTTGCTTCTGTAGGACAGCTGGAGATGAGCAGATGGCTCCGTATATTCTTCCTGCTGATTTTTGTTCTTTGAGCAGCTTCTTCAGAACCTTAGACTTGTGCAGCCGCTCAGCTCCAGTAACTCCTCCCTGCAAATATGATGTCCATCACGAATAGTCAGATAACACCAGCAAACAACAACAACAATAATGAGTCCTCCCCCAAGGGCGCATCACTTCCTACCACTAATTTTAAAATTAAAGACAAGAAGCACATTTCATGAGAGGCCACAACAAACCTAACACAAGACTTGAAAGCACTCAATATCAGGTGAGGTTTTCTTTTCTTTTTGTTTTTTCTTTTTAAATAAGGTAATCTAGGCCCAAACCTAAGACCTCAATGTTGAAAAGAACCCTGTCTACTGCTGACCTACAGGCTCAAACCCAGGCGAGCGCAGTTCAAGCTTGGATACCGAGTTTGAAGAGAATAGAAAGCAACATGTGAAATCAGCTTCGTTATTGTGGGAGGTGCTTAGGCCAGTTTGAGCTCCTTCATGCTTACCTGCATCTCTACCTCATTAAAATCTGCGTTCCCAATTTGGCCCACATAAGCCAAATCTCTCCCTATTCACCCCAAATGATCCCAGCCAGACTGAGGCTAACCATAGAGCTACCATCAAAGTCAAGCTTCCACATCCCAGAAGGCAGACGAACCGAATCCAAATGGATCTCAAGTGTTTCTCTAGCATCCTCAATAACCTCCAACCAACATCTTTTGAGCTTGTCTCCTTGGTCGCTAACAACTGTGAGGCAATCTTGCCTCACACTTTCTCCCACCTGACCTGTTGATTTATTTTTTTTAAATGGTCCACCTGATCCACCTGTTGATTCGGACTTATTAAGAAGGCCCTAATACTGTTTCGTTTTTTCTATAAATTTAGATAATAAAAAACTCCCTTTTTTTTCAACTGAATAGTTAAGGAGAAGGAAGAATACAATGCAGATCCATCCTAGGACTGAAGCATGTGATGAAGGAACACATCAGAGGCATTATATGACAAAGCATGGGGATGAATAGTGACTAGCTTAGTACATTGTGTTAACTCAATGCAGCATGCATGAATTCAAGCACACATGCAAGTATATATGAGTATGCGCATATATGTGGATATAATATGCATGTATTTACGCAGTTGAATTGTAAAAGCAATCTCTTTCTAGGGGGAACTTGCTCTAAAGAAATTTAATCATGATACTACTCATAATCCTAAGAGGAAAATTAATAAAATCAATGTATGTTATAGTGGTGTTTATCTCACTGGAAGAATGATTAAGTCATATGTTGACTCCGCAGCAGCATCCATGGACTTATCAGCAATAATTTTTGTTTCTCGTGAAGCCACAATTTGCTTAGATTTTTCAACTGAAGCAACCACAACATCCACCTTAGCCCGCCTCAAAATATCTACCATCATTACTATCTCCATCTCTTCAGACCCATTTGCAATTGGAACAAGAACCTGTTGTGCAATTTAATCGTTCAAACCATATAAGACAATTTCCAATTTCAATTTCTCACAATCACTAACAAGAAAATTAAGCATAATTCAAACTTTATCTGCCAAAAAGTTGTGTGCAGGATGGATGATAACTGCTGCACTTGATTTATCGAATGAGAACATAAAAACAAAGAAAAAAAAAAAAAGAACAGCTAAGAAATGACAGAATAAGCCTCGGTTTTATATGAAATCCTAAATTGCCTAACTTATGGTTTAAATACCTCACAGGAGTTGTTTGGATGTGTGAAAACCTTTGCATAAGGCAAAGGTGTCCATGGATAACTAAAGATTCCGAAGTCTGGCTGCCTGAAGTATGGTCGACAATAGGGATGCAAATGAACCACGTCGGGTCAGGTCGAGGGGAGCCCCGAACCCGACCCATTTAAGAATAGGGTCAGAATTTTGGACCCATACCCAAGTCATTATAAATTCAGGTCAGGTTTGGGTCAGGTGAGGTCGAAGCCAAAAATAGCCAACCACAAGTCAGATCTAGGTCCTCCTAGACCCAGTCCCAACCCGTTTATCACATGGGTTGGGTTTGGATCAAGTCTATGTTGGGTATAGAAATACAATTGAGTATTAACACAAATGGCGTTCCATACCATCCAATTAGTGGTGGCTATTAATTTTGATAGCAAAAATTAAATGACTAGTGGTCCAAATTTAATAAGTAAAATAAAATGATTAGGGTAGTTCAATTAATGTGAATTTTGGTATATTATCCATCTTGCATGGTCTGGAATGTCACAAAGTAGTAAATGGGTAATTGCATTTTAGACAAAGGTGGTGAACTATTGCTATAGTCTAGCCCAAAAGAAAAGATTTTTAAAAAAAAGAAAAAAAAGAGCCCGCATATGTAATTAATAACTTTTTCATGGGTATGGGTATGGGTATGGGTCATGTCCATTTTAATATGACCCAAATTGTACCCATTTAAAAACTGGGTTTGGGTTAAGTTGGGTCAAGTGGATTTTGAGAGGACACAGACCCAACCCATATGGTAATTAACGTCACATTTTTGAACCAACACCTGTCCATGGGTCTAAATTTTGGACCCAAACCCACCAGTTTCCAGGTCGGGTCCAATGACCCATCGGGTCAACCCAGCCCATTTGCAACCCTAGTTGACAAGGGCTTCCACTGGAAAAAGGTTTCGACAAAAATTCAATATTTTGGCTTCCAACCCAGCAATTGGAATGAAGTTTTCCATGGACAAAGGAATCCACTTGAGAGGTCCCCCCCATTCTCATTGAATTTTATACTACAGCAGATGTTCACATTTTAGGACCACTTGGTCCACAGCTAAGATTTTACACGTGTGCCACAGGTGACCACTTCAATATGCTCCTCTGGTCACTTTTGGATTCTCAATCATGGACACAACTAGGAGCTCTCATCCAAACATAATATCTCAACATCAATGGAACTCTAAATGTGGGCATCCAAATGCAAAATTCAACATCCGCTGCATCCAAATACATGAATGACCCCTAAAACACCGTCTATTCAATATTTCTAATGTGTTAAGCCATTTCACACAATCTTTTTGGTTTGGCAGAAGCTGACACTGGAGTATCTCCATAATAAATGCAACAATCATTCAAGTTCATTATGATGTGCTTACCTGAGGGGCATGGTCAAAAGACCAATCCACCTTATTGAATTCTTCCTTTCTAGGATGGCTGCCATCAGCATGCATCAGCTACAAAGTAAAAAAATAGCAAATGAATCTCAGATAGTATAAGATGATTAACCATGCAGCAACAACGAAAGCAAGATAATGATTTGTGTTAATTTCATTTGGTGAAAATGAATATTTAATTATTGATCCCAGATTCTGAAAGCATATGAAATGCGAAAAGCTAAAAGCTCGAATAAATCAATGCAAATCACTAAAAGAATAAAAACAAGAGGAGGAGAAAACATGCACGATACCTTTCGATATACAATCCAGTAAGAATCGAAGTGCAAACTTAAGCTTTGAGATAAATATACTATGCCCCATGGATACCAAAACCAACATGCAGTAAGCTCAGAATGCCCAGCAGTGCACCCTCAATACAAAAGCGAATGAAACTTCCGAAAAATCATCATAGCCTTGTGCCATCTATCTGGAGCGAGCTCTACAAATCCTGTTTTGCCAGCCATTCCTATCTAAGGCCATAAGCAAATGAATTGGATCATCATCTACGCCTTATACCAATTACTTGGGGTTGGCTACATGAATCCTTTTCTGCCATTCCACTCTATCAATTCAAGGGTCATAATTTCAGTTAGACCATAGGTCATTAAGTTGTTTGGAATGTCATGTAGTCCGGACTCTTGATGAAAAATATGGCAAAAGTTTGACACCGGCTGCTGACCTAACACAACCCTCTCCTTTATCAGGGCCAACAATGAGAGCGAGCACAAAACTCCCACAGGTGCCATGTAAATAATAGACTATTACATAGGTTGATTTGAACCAGCACTGTCTGATAATACATTACATAGGTTGACTACAATCAACGAGTTAAATTAGGCAAATATAAATTAAGTTTAAAAAATAAAAAAAACAAAAAAAAACATATAATTGCTTAAAAAGAAGCCCTACCATTCGAGTATATTCATATACCAGTGCATTTGCTTCAAATAAGATGAAGAAGAAGAAGAAAGGGTTTTTGACATACGACCCACCTATGTCCATTTCCAAAAAAGAACCCGCTTTTAAACTCTTTCCCAAAACCCGCTTAACATTTGGAAATATAGTCGAAAACCCACCTTACTTGACTTTGACTAATAGATTGCTAATGAATTCAGGCGTTATCTCGATTTACCCCTTTTCTAAATTAAATTCAACTACTATATCCTACCAATGACAAATGCGGATTCCACACATACAGTGGACTATGCCGTGGGCCCCACAATGATGTGTGTTTGATCTATGTCGTCCATCCTTCATGGATCATTATTTCAAGGCATGAGCCAAAAAATGAGGAAGATCCAAATCTTAGGTGGACCCCACGATAGGAAAACAAAGGTAATTGAACGAATACCATTAAAAATTACATGGGGCCCACTGTAATGTTTATTTGTCATCCAATTTGTTGATTAGGTCACATAGACCTAGATGAAGGGAAAACACAAATATCAGCTTGATCCAAAACTACATGACCTAAAATAATCATTATAGTGAACACTAGGATTTTTTTATATGGTGGGCACTCAATCACCAATGTTTCATGTGGTGTGGTCAGCCTGAGATCTGGACTTGCCTCATTTTTGGGCTCATGCCCTAAAATAATTATCCAAAATGGATGGACACCATGAATAAAACACATATATCATGGTGGGGCCCACAAAGAGCGTCTTTATGATGACAGCATCCCTTAACAATAGATTGCAACCGTGTCAGGATTGCAATCAGTGTCCTTTCGCACACCATCAAAATTTGAGGTGGCCCATTGTGTTGTGTATGTAAAATCCACCCAAACCACCACTTCGTCACCTCATGTTAGGCCCATAGACCAAATTTCTTGCCAATCCATGATTTTAGTCGATCACACGATTGAAAAGAGTGTAGGGTAATGCTTACCCTCAAAACAGTTTCCATTCGTGTGGCCCACATGAATCACAATTACACCATATTTTTTGTCCTTATAAATAATCTTTAGTAGGCTATTTCATGGTTGGATTAGATTTTGTATAAGCATCATGGTAGGCCACGTAAAAATCACAGGTGGGCTTCGGAATCCCAATTGTTTCCCATTTGTGTGGCCCATTGAATCAAGGACCACAATGATTTTTGTTCCATATGGTTAACTTGGGACAACGCACCTAGTGGTCAAGGTTGATTTCACATGGACATCATAATGCAAGGGCATTTTCACACCGGGCTCGAGTGAGGCTGCCTGTGGGATGCAAGGGCACACTCGGGGTGGGCGGGGCCCATGGGGGAGGTCTCGTGTTTGAGACTCCTCACCGGGGGTGATTAATGTGCATTTCACACCGGGCTCGAGTAGGGTAGCCTGTGGGATGTGGGGACACACTCGAGGTGGGCGGCCTGTGTGAGGCGATACCCATGTGATTTCGGGCCCACGAGGGGGGTTCAGCCGAAGTCCTAACCCATGAGATATGGGGCTTGGGCAATGAGATAAAGGAATTAATTCGTCATACTTTAACAATTCGAGCTTTTAGAGCAAATGGTTAATTGTCCTGCATCAAATTGGTATCAAAGCGGGAGGTCTCGTATTCGAGACTCCTCACCGGGTGTGATTAATGCAAGGGCATTTTCACACCGGGCTCGAGTGCTATGAGATAAAAGGATTAATTCGTCATACTCTAATAGTTCAAGCTTTTATAGTAAGTGGTTAATTGTCCTGCATCACATCAAGCTACGGCTCACCCGAAAGCCCACTTCTCTTCTTCTTCTTCTTCTTCCTTCTTTTTTTTTTTTTGAAAGGTAACACTACCAGGGTTTGAACCCTGGATCACTCACATACACTACAGTATCTCCCCCAGCTCATCTAACGAGTGGGAGACAAAAGCCCACTTCTCTTCTTTCCATTTCAATATAAATAATTTTTTAAAAAAAAAACTTAAAAGTGTTTGTTCACCACAATTCAATGCCTGTGAGCCGTGTTGTCATGTGCGATCGCACATGCGCATGTCCATATGCAAATCGCAAATGTGCATATCCATATGCAAATTGCATATGCAAAGATATGCGATCACATATTGGCCATGGCGCATTAAATTTTTTTTTTCTATTTTTATTGAAAAAAAACAACATTTTGCCTATAAAAGGCTTCCAAAACTCCTTCATTTGCAATATTCTCACTCAAAAACTCTCTTACTCTCTTCTTCTCTTACATTTCTTGTTACAAGTTCTCTCTCTCTCTCTCTCTCTCTCTCTCTCTCTATGTGTGTGTGTGTGTGTGTGTGTGTGTGTGTATTTCCTACTTCTAAGTGATCTTAATCTCTCTCTCCTACATTCCCTCTCTCTTGGAAGTTGGAAGATCAAGATTCTAGTACTTTCAAGTTTCAAGGAAGATAGCTTGTTGACTTTCTACAATAATGAATAAATAGCTTGTTGATTTTGTTGTTACTTGTTAATTATATTGTTGAATGTCGATGACTTGATGTATAGTTGATTTATCTCTCTCAAATCTATTTTAAATGTATAAAATTAGTTATCTATTAACTTAGAAAAGTTCTACTTAGTTTCTTAATTTTTTTACATTTTTTTTTATAAAAAATTTCCCTATATATATAAATATATATATATATTAAAAAAAATTATTTTTTATTTGAAAAATATGCGATCGCATATGTGATTGTTATGCGCATAGCACATGATCGCATATGCGATTCGACAACATTGCATGCGAGTGGATTAGGTGCGGCCCAGACCATGGGGCTCACCTTGATGTATGTATTGTATATCCACATTGTCCATCCGTTTTGCCAAATCATTTTCTGCCATGAGCCCAAAAGTGAAGCAGATCCAAATCTCAGCCTCAGGTGGACCACACCAAAAGAAACAGTGGTGATTGACCATTAAAAGTTTCTTGTGGTCCAGAAGTTTTTTTTTATCAAGATTATATTTGTTTTTTCCCTTCATTCAGGTCTATGTGACCTTATCAACTGTTGGATGGAAAATAAACATTATGGTGGGCATTATGATAGGCCTAGGAAGTTTTTAATGGTGGGCATTCAATCACCATTGTTTCCTATGGTGTGGTCCACCTGAGATTTGGATTTGCCTCATTTTGGGCTCGTGCCCTAAAATGATCTAGCAAAATGGATGGACAGCGTGAATAAAACACATGCAGCATGGTGGGGCCCACAAAGCACTGAGCAATAGAACTCGCTACTGGCATCATTGGTAGGCAATCCGCATCCCTGCAGATCATCCATTTATACATTTTAAGGCATCCCCACCTACATGGGGCCCATCAAACCAACGACCTGGATCTCTAAACCATGGGACCCACATGTACCTATCCTGTGTACCTCCAGATTTGATGCTAGGAACCTATAGTTTACTCCACTTTTAACAATCCATTTGCAACATCACATCTAACAGTTAAGATCACCCAGCCACAGTAACTTTCACAAAATGGAATCTACATGATGGAAGCCTGAGAGATGAGCAGTCCAAATTACACGTCCATGCATAGGATTTTGATTTTAGATCGAGGAAAGAGTATCGTCCCTCCGTTACATGGAAGGCCCCAAAAAGTCAGGTAACCAGGGGAGCCCAAAGAGAAAGCTTTCACTAACACTGATGCATGCACACACGCAGAGGAACGCAAGAGAGGTGAGAAAGATGAAAAGGGTTTTGCAGTCAGGAGGGAGAGATGAAAGAAAATGAAAATAGGTTTAAATGGCATGAGGGAAATCCCGTCTTTTTGAAAATACAGTATATTAATGCATAATTGCATCAGACGGTGGAAGGTTAAATGACTAACGGTGGAAAGGTTAGGTGGGTTTTTAGAAAGAGTTTAAAAGCATGCTCTTTTTTGGAAATGGCCCAAAACAAAGGCAATTGTACGTCAAAAACTCAGGATAAAAAAAGAAGTAAAAAGAAGTACTGAAACATTAAAAAGGCTAGATTCGACCTCAACCTCTCATGTTACAAGCAAAAAATGGTGTTAAGACTTTCGTCGTGGATTAGAGAATAGTCGATATCCAAAAATCCCAGGTTGGAGGCCCTTCAGCTCCTGCACTGGTTGTGCAATGGAAAAATAATTAACCATGTCTATTAGTGCGAGCTCAAGAATTTCAGTTTTAATGTATGATAATAATCTATAAAGTATCTCCTCATTTATCCATTATGTTTCACAATGTGTGTGTGTGTGTGTGTGTGTGTGTGTGTGTGAGAGAGAGAGAGAGAGAGAGAGAGATTAAATTGATGAAAATGACCTTGTACCTCTTAACTCAGGATGTTTTGTATGCTTGAAATAACCAAGAATTGCTTTTTCTAGCACATGATAACAAGGCATTATAGAAGTAACTGTAAGAATCATTAGATTATTAGGATCAGACCATCAAAGCTTTTGAATATGCTTTCTTGAATATATATATTTCAGGGATGTTGATGTGGGCACTGGATACAATATGAGTTGGAGAACTACATTTCAGAATTCAGAAAACATCTGAATTTTGGAGCAAAATGACAAAATAAGATCTCTGCAGTTTGCAGACGACACCCTTATTTTTTGCAAAGCAGATTCAGGTTATCTGGACTACTCATCCAAGATTATTTGGTGCTTCGAAGCTGTTTTTGGCCTTAAAGTCAATTTGTCTAAAAGTGAGCTGTCAGGGATAAATTTGGAAGTTGGGGAAGTGGCCTCTCTAGCAGGGATGTTGGCGTGTCAACCAGCTCTTTTCCGTCTTCGTATGTGGGTATGCCTATGTGCATTGGTAAACCTGTCAAGCATCTGTGGGATGCAATGATAAAAAGGATGGAGAGGAAATTGGCCCCTTGGAAGGGTAGGCTTCTCTCTCTGGGTGGGAGAATCGCCCTTCTCAAAGCAGTCCTATCAAACCTCCCCATTTATTTCATGTCATTGTTCTAGTGCCCAAAATCAGTCCTTTTGAGGATTGACAAGCTCCATAGGGAGTTCTTATGGCAATGAGGAGCTCTTCAAAGGAAATTTCACCTCCTCAAGTGGGATGAGGTTTGCAAACTTGCCCAAGATGGGGGGATGGTATTAGCAACCTAGAATAAATCGACTCTGCACTCCTTGCAAATGGATTTGGAGATTTGGGGTGGAGGAGAGCAACCTATGGCACAAGGTTACTGCCAGCAAATACAAACTGGCGAACTCGGGAAAATGTACCTGAATCCCCCCTTTACAGAGCGTCTACTTGCTAGAATCTATTGCTTGTATGGCAGGCAAGGTTCTTCTGGAGATTGGAATGTCTGCTGGAAGTGGATCTAATGTAAGCTTTGGGGATGACATATAGCTAGGTGACTCTTCTCTTAGATCACAATTCCCTCGCATTGCGGGCCTCTATTTGAATCAGTGCATCACGGTGGCCAATTGCTTTTCTATCCAAGGTAACGTCAGTGTTTGGCTTCCTCCTTACAGAGGATCATCAACCAAGTTGGAAATTGAAGAGTTTATGGACTTGCTAGCTGCTTTGGATGGAATCAATCCCAATATGGCTATTCTGAATAAACCTGTCTGGTTGCAGGATACATCTAGGGGATGTTCAGCTCAATCTTTTCTCAAGGTCATCCGTGAATCTGGCCAGCTTCCCGC
Source organism: Magnolia kwangsiensis (assembly GCA_037074715.1). Classification (NCBI taxonomy): domain Eukaryota; kingdom Viridiplantae; phylum Streptophyta; class Magnoliopsida; order Magnoliales; family Magnoliaceae; genus Magnolia; species Magnolia kwangsiensis. The sequence continues at coordinate 20,195,658 of CM073572.1, forward strand.
TGCTCGCATACGGTTACAGGATACATTTGCGTGGCTCGCCGGCAGAAACAGGATTCTCACAGTGGATAATCTTCACAAGAAAGGAATGATTCTCCCCAGCATTTGCCTCTTGTGCTAGAAGGACGAGTAATCAGTTGAGCAACTGTTCCCGATGTCCCTACTCTTTAGGCGTTTGGAACACTGTCCTGGCCTCTTTTAAGGTGCCTTGGGTGTTTACAAGCAACATGGAGGAGCTATTCTTGGGATGGCGTGCAGAGGGGCCTTCCTCTTTAGAGAGGCGTCGGTGGCATCTGGCCCTGCTGGCCATTTTATGGAGCATCTTGATGGAACGAAACAACAGATGTTTTAGGGACAGGAAACTTTGGGTTCTCCTATAAGATTTTTTTTTCACATTCATCAGTGAGTGGGATTTGTAATTGTTGGGGATTTCCTCTTTTGTTTTCTTTGCCTTTGGCTGTTGCAATAAAATTCTCATTTCTCCAAGAGAGAGAGAGAGAGAGAGAGAGAGAGAGAGAATTAAAGAAAAGAAAAAAAGGTATTATATAGTCACCCTCAAAACATCAAAAGCAAGAACGCATGCAAACACACACATCAATGAAAGAGAAGAACCCGCACCAACCAGAAAAGGCAAGAAACCAAAGACAACACTATCAGCACTCACCAGCGTTCCTCCAATTTCTTCAGCCAGCGAATTCCCAAAGAGCTGCTCAACAAATGACAGAGCAAACTCAAATGCAGTTCCTGGGCCACGGCTTGTAGTAAGCTCTCCAGAGACTTGGATATTCGACTTAACTGCCCAGAATGAAGGAAGCTTGTCCATGAAAGCAGGGTGACCAGTCATCTTGCAATAGTAAACTATATCCAAATGAGAAAAAATAAAAATACAGATTGGTATGTGGAAATACAGCAATTTGAAGACTCGTCATGAACGCAGAATGTACATGGATTACCTGTTTCCTCCTCATAAGACCCCAAGGTTGAAGAACAACGGCCGGAGCAGCACAGATAGCACCATATAATCTTTTCTCCTCGGCTTGTTTGCTCGTAATCCTTCTTAAGATTTTGCAGTCTCTCAGCCGAGCAGAACCTGGCATTCCTCCCTAAAAATGAAGTTTCAGATGAAAGATTGTTAAGGCACACAATTCCATAAGACCAAATAACAAGGGCCTGTTTGGATGCATTCTTGGAATGGGAACGAGGTGTCTCACACATCAAGGAAAATGTGGATGGCCAGATGCTCTCTAGGTTCATGCTTGCAAGAAAACAGACCCAAATAGGAATGTGATCATAGTGGGTCGGAGCATTAGGTGTGAGCTGCCTTGAATTGGACAGGGCGGGCCCAAACTTGGATTGACCACAAGCCAACTATTCTGCTTCAATGTTCCTGATGGCCTGATGAATGTTCATTGGGTGTTGAATGCAAATCAATGTCTACAGATTTCTCTTGACCACCCATTTCCAGGCTCTTGATTGGACGGCTAGGATTGTCCAACCAGTGAAGACTCCGAGATCATGGGCAATTCAAGGTGGAGCCCAACTATCCAAAATGTGGATGGCCAGATGCTCTCTAGGTTCATGCTTGCAAGAAAACAGACCCAAATAGGAATGTGATCATAGTGGGTCGGAGCATTAGGTGTGAGCTGCCTTGAATTGGACAGGGCGGGCCCAAACTTGGATTGACCACAAGCCAACTATTCTGCTTCAATGTTCCTGATGGCCTGATGAATGTTCATTGGGTGTTGAATGCAAATCAATGTCTACAGATTTCTCTTGACCACCCATTTCCAGGCTCTTGATTGGACGGCTAGGATTGTCCAACCAGTGAAGACTCCGAGATCATGGGCAATTCAAGGTGGAGCCCAACTATCCAAAATGTTAGCGAGGCAGTGAGGCCTGTATTCACGTTTCTATCTTAACTTAAACCGTACCATCAGTTAACAATTAGAGAGCAGTGATGTAATAGAAAACCCGCCCTCCACCCTCCACCCTCTGGCTAACGGTAGCATAACCGGCCCTACAACATCTAACATGAACCGTGGGCTTTAATTGCTTACCGGAAGAGCGACAAGATCGAAAATCTCGTCGGAGCAGGACGAGATGCAGGCATCTGCAACGAGTTTGGTTCCTGCAGAGGCCTTAATTTCGAGCTGTGGTTCGACTGATGCAACCAGCACGTCTGCACCAGCTCGCCGCAGGACGTCGACTAAGATCACGGCTTCCATTTCCTCTGTGCCGAATCCGACAGGAACCAGGACCTGTGCAAGCAGAGACTTTAGCATTAGGGTTTCGAATAGAGAGATTTTAGGGTTTTGGGGAGAAATGGAAGGGAGTGAAGTGATAAACCTTCTTTTTAGGAGGAGAGGGAGCAGGTGAGGGAGTGAGTGTGGAAGGTTTGGCGTTCGTCTTTGAAGCCGAGCAAGTCATCCGTGGGTGCGCAGCGTGCGGTGCGCAGTATAAGGAACGAAAAATCGCGGCAGCCATTGAGAGCGGATTGTGAGCGGGAAGGCAACGACCAGAGGCGGGGACTGCCACTTACAACTTGCAACAGAGATTGCTTTCGGAATAATTGCAAACACCTCCCATCAGGTCTGAATTATTGCAGAAACCCCCTCCAGTTTTGATTATTGCCAGTACCTCTGATTTTGCCGGGCGCGCCTTATGTGGATCCCCGATCCCTGATTGTGGGGCCCATATTGATGTATTTATATTACATCCACGCCGTCTATACGTTTCTCTAGATCATTTTAGTAAGCGAACTGAAAACTGTAGCAGATATAAATCTCAGGTGGACCACACCACGGGAAAAAGTTATGATTGAATTCTCACTATTAAAAGCTTCCTGGGCCCACCGGAATGTTTATTTTCCATCCAACCTGTTGATAAGGTCACAAAGTCCTGGATAAAGGGACCACACAAATATCAGCTTGATCCGAAACTTTTGTCACCCCAGAGAAGTTTTTAATAGCAATCACCATTGTTTCCTTTGGTAGTTCCATTTGAGATCTTGATCTTCTGCATTTTTAGTCTCATGCCCAAAAATGTTCTTCAAAACGATTAACAGCATGCATGCAAGATACATACATCAAGGTGCGTCTCACAGGGAAAGACCCACCTCAGTGGATCGAGGGATCCACCAATGCGGCGGATTGTGTGGACTGTGGAGCCCATCTTTAGGTGTAAATGGTATCCAACTCGCTCAACAAAATCGGTCGCGGATTAGCTACTGGCAGATCGAGTAGCCACATTCGCTATTGAAGTGACGTCGCCAAGTTCTGTGGGCTCTACCATGATGTTTGTGTTGTATCCACACCATCTATTCATTTTAAGAGATCAGTTTAGGGTAAGAGACAAAGAATGAGGCAGATCCAGAGTGGTAGAGGACCCCACTGCAGAAAACAGTTGGGAGTAGTAGTGGACCCACCGCAGAAAACAGCTGGGAGATTGATGTCCACCGGTGAAACCTTACTAATGTCCACCAGATGTTTATTTGAGATCCGACCTTCTCATACAAGTTAACAACGAGACTCATTCTTTGTCTAGTACCATAAAATAATATCTCCGAATGTGTGGACAGTGTGGAAACAACAAATACATTATCGTGGGCTCACAGAACTTGGTGACGTCTCTTCAGTAAGCAGTCTCGGTACTCAAGCTATCATTAGCTAATCCACGTCCAACGAAATCAAGCAAACCTGGTGAGCCACGGAAACGGATTGACTACTCCCTATGCCAACAGCCAATGCTCTGTAGGCCCCATCATGATGCATGTTTTTCATTCACGTCCTACGCATATTTTTTCAGATCATTTTATAGCATGAGACCAAAAATAGGTATATCCCAATCTCAAGTGGACCACATTAATGAAACAATGTTGAATGAACATCAACCATTAAAAACTTGTTGGGAAATATAACAATTTTGGATCAAGATGATCTTTGTTTTTTCCCTTCATCTGGGTCTGTATGACATAATCAACAAATTGGATGTCAAATAAACAATACAATGGGCCTTAGGAGGACTTTAATGGTGGATATCCAATCACTATTGTTTTCGTATGATGTGGTCCACCTGAGATCATTTTATGGTAGTTTATCCATGTTGTCCATCTGCTTTTCCAACTTATTTTAATGGTGCCAAAATCGAAGCACATACAAAGCTTGAGTGGACCACACCACATAAAATAATCGGGATAATAATTTCCATGGTTGAAATCTTCCTTTGGCCCACGTTGATATTTATTTGTCATCCAACCTGTTCATAAAATAACTCAGACATGGATGAAGTGAAAACACAAATATCAACTTGATCCAAAACTTCCGTGGCCCCCAAAGAAATTTAATGATAAACATTCAATTAACAATGTTTTCCTGTAGTGTGGTCCATGCGAGCTTTAGACATACTTCTTTTATCTCTTTTTTTTTTTGTCTCAAGCCATAAAATTTTTTGTCAAAATGATTGGACAAAGCAAATAAAATATAGAAATCATGATGGGTCCCACAGAGTTTATTCGGTCAATATGTTTAGGGCCCGTTCGGCCGGGTGGATTGGAAGGGATTGAATGGTATTAGGGTGGATGGCATGGATTCCAAGCTAATGATGGTGTTGTCAGTGGATTGTCTTAAGATCCATGGGATTGCTATATCGAGTCTGTTTGGCACGCCAGGCCAATCTCGAGATTAAAGCTTCACGTCCCTTCCAATCCCTCGAACCAAACACGTCTCAGGCAAATTTGAACGGATTAGGGTGAGTTGGATGGGATTTAAAGGTAATGATGGTGTTGTCAGTAGAGTGTCTTAAGATCCATGGGATTGCTATATCCCAAGATCAGATCACCTAGTCTATTTAGCACACGTGGCCAATGTCGAAATTTAACTTCCAAATCCATCCAATCCCTTCCAATCTGGCTGGCCAAACGGGCCCTTAGTGCACTGTGTTACTGCTTCCATCAATGTATATCAAGAGACTTGAACAAGGTAATTATCAAGCATGATATATAGTTTGATTTTAAATCTAAGTTGGGTAACATTTTTGCCATTGAGAAGATTAGCAGCTTTACCACATAATGGACCACAACCCAAAATTTGGCATACTCAACAATTCTAGCCATTCAATTCATTGCTTGAAAAGCACACTCAACTTAGGGGTCGTTTGGATGCTTTTAAGTAGTAAGTGACTTTCAGTAGTAAATTGTAGGAACGTGACTTCTCACTTCCATACCCCATGATGTTTCCAGGCAGTTTTGACTTATCAGAAAAATTCTATCCATATACTGCGTGCAAATTAATTGTGTGTCAATTTCCGCTTAAAGAACTTGCATTCAAAAGGCTCCTTGAGGCGCATTTGAATAGTAAGTTAAAGTAGCTTATCTTAGTTTATACTTATTAGGATGAAGTAATTAATGCCACATTTGGATACCATCAAATAAGTTACTTTAATACTTACAATGGTAGATAAGTAACTTATTTTAGATAAAAAAGTTTGGTTTATGATTAATTCTAAGTAACTTATTTTATTAAAAAGTACTTAATCACTTTAGTTAATTTATTTTAATTTTTCTAATTTTTATGAGTTGCTAAAAGAGGCATTAAGAGAGACGAAAGAGAGTATAAACTAATGTAAGCTACTTGTGAAGTAAATAGCTTATCTTAATTAACTTACAATCCAAACAGCTCCTAAATAGCTTTAAGTAAAAAAAAATTACTGGTAATTGATCTTAAACTAAGCTTACTTATCTCAAATAAGTTACTTATCTACTACAGTAAGTAGAAAAAGTAACTTAGTTGGTGGTATCCAAATGGCCCCTTGCAGTTACCATATGCTGGATGTGTGTAAACTAGGGGTGCACATTTAACCGTTGGATCCGTGGAACCGGACAGGAACCGTTGGATCGGTCCGGTTTGGTCCTGTTCCAGGGTGCTAACGGTCCGGTTCCGGTTCCCAAATTTTCTAAACCGTTGATTATGGATCGGTTCCGGTTTAAGGTCTTCTAGAACCGAACCCAACCGTTGATCCAAACCATTAACCGAACCGTTGATCCGAACCGTTGATCCGAACCGTTAACCGAACCGTTGATCCAAACCGTGACAGGAACCGTGGTCCATAGATCTGAACCGTCGATCCAACTTAGTTTAAAACGAAAAAAAAAACTCTGTTTGAGTGCCCACCCTATTTGAGCACAAAAAAAAATCTTTTTGAGCGCCCTCTCTCTCTCTCTCTCTCTCTCTCTCTCTCTCTCTCTCTCTCTCTCTCTCTCTTTCTCTCTCTCTCTCGTCGTCCTGGTCTGACGGTCCCAGCGCCCTCCCCCCCTCCTCTCTCTCTCTCTCTGTCGCAGCGCCCTCTCTCTCTCTCTTTCGCCATATCTAGGTGCTGCCGCGGCACCCCCGCCACCTGCAAACACCATGCATCTTACTCTCCTCTTTGACACTAAGAAGGACAGCCATCGCATTTCCTTCAATGGCAGCTGAGGTACAATTATTAAGTTTTTTTTTTTTTTTTTTCATTTTTACGTTTTTTTTTTTTTTTTTCATTTCTTTGTTTTTGTTAGTTCAAGTTCAGTTCCGATTACATTCTGTTTTCACAGTTCAATTCCGGTTCTAAAAAGTGTAGAACCGTCGGGAACGGTTCGGTTCTAGTTTCACCCCAGAACCGAACCAAACTGACCCGTGTGCACCCCTAGTGTAAACTTCTGATGTGTGTGTGTGTATAATTTTGGAAATGGCCCATCCACAGCATGGGAGTACCAGCGAATGATCTTAGCCATCTAAACAAAGAACTTATAAATGGTACAGCTGCTTCATCTTTCGAGAGAGTGACGACGCAATGCACTGCAGGGAATCTTATTTGGCCCTTTACCTGGTTGAATTTAGACCGCAGCTACATTTTACTCCTTGTCCTGACTATCTGGGATTTTTCCAATACGGCGGATTTTCGGCTCATGAGCGATCTACTTTGGGTTCAGCCATATCAACTGTTTAGATCATTGGACTATGGGGCCACTTGCCTGCACCCGTACAAGCTAAAATCAGGCCCATCCAGTCATTGATCTGGCCACACGTATTTGGATTGGTTGGTGAAATTTGATGGTGGTACCAGGCGCTGATCTGATGAAGATCGCCCCTTCGAGGTTTTAAATTCTAGGAAGAGTTGTTGCAGTTATTTCATTAGATGTAGACAGCAATTAAGAAACAGTGGTCCACAGTCTCGAAAATGGCCAGATTAGAGGAAATGATCCGAAACTCAAATGGACACGATATTCCAATCAGGTATCCTCTTCACGTGTGTCTTGTCTGCGGCCCACGATATCATCAGTTCCAATGATTTTCAGCGAATGATTTTTGTGACCACGCGGCACACGAGACGGCTATTGTATCCCATCACACACATACTGCGGCCCGCATGACGAACGCCCCCGATCTCGCACAGGCATGCTACACGTGGGGGGAGAGTAGAATTAACTTGGTCATTTATTCAAGCAGCTAAGCTGCTACGCTCTTCGATGCTGATCCCATTCAGATCCTTATCTCCACGAAACAAGATAAACACGAAGACGACGAGGAGAGAGAGAGAAAAGCCGATACAAAACACACAATAATCACATCTTACATGTCTTGAACGGTCGAACCCCTTCCAAATCCAACATATATTAAAAAAAAAAAAGGTAAAGAAAAGGGGGAAAAAGGAAGAAAATGCTGAGGATTTTATCAAAGAGAGCAGCCTCAGCAGCAGCAGTTTCCTCGATTCCATGGAAAATTCCTCCTTCAATCCTCCAAAAACGAGAATATTCCCTCGGAGTCCTCTCAGACGGCATTGACAGGAACTCCGATGCCTTCGTCCGCAACTCCGACACCATGCAAGAAATCATCAGCCAACTTCAATCCCACATAGACAAGGAATTGCTCCCTTTCTCTACCCCTTTCCATACATAAATACATACAATACCTTCGTATTCGAATTTCAACATTCCTGCATTTATTTCAGGTTCTTAGCGGTGGCGGTGCTGAAGCCGTGAGGAGAAACAGGAGCCGGAATAAACTGCTTCCGAGAGAACGGATCGATCGTCTGATCGATCCTGGTTCGTCCTTCTTCGAGCTCTCTCAGGTCGGATTTGTCATTTTCTTCACTATATATATATATATATATATATATATATATATATATATATATATATATATATATTTATGTATGTATTTTTTTTTTCTTCGAGTAACTGTTGAAGATTCGCATTTGGAATGGATGTTATATTGCTGGTTTTCTATCCTGGTTTTTACGGATCAGTTTTCTATTTATTTTTGGCTGAGTATCTTCTATGTATGGGAAAGGGCCGGAATGCGTTTGGAGGCAGTATTGGATTGAATTTCAATCATCCTTCTAATAAAGTGGAAATAAGCAAATTGTATTTTTCTTAGTATGCATTTGAGGGTTCAGGTTGTAATCACATTTATACTACTTTCAGTTTGGACTTGAAAGTAATGTAACCACAATTTCACAGCTAAATCCTGAAGCTATCTTTGGTTGTAATTTCTCATTCTGCGCTTTTCAGCTTCAGTTGCTCCTTTTCATGTTTACTAACCATTTCTGTTTTTTTTTTTTTTTTTTTTCCTTCTTATTTTTTAATTTTAGTTGACTGCTAAAGATTGTTGTTTAATGTTTTTGATGGATGATGAGAAATTGAACTGATTATTTTTACCAAGTCAGAGAGATTGCTATTTTTTGAATTGTAGATTTATTATTTATCTTTTAAATGATGTGAAAAAAAAAAGATGGTCTTTCTTCTTGCTTATGTTGCTGCCCCAATTTTTTTGAGCAATATCACTTTCAAAATCCATGTAACTATTTTTGTTAGTCTAATAGCGTAAGCATGAAGTATTGAACAACATCAACAATATTTGTGTAGTTCTTGGTTTCCGTTGCACATGGTCAAACCATCCAAATCTAGTTTCCCTCGTCTTATTACCTATGGGTGCTATTCCTAAGTTCTCTCGAATGCATTCATTTTTTATTCTGTCCTTCCTCATCTTGCCACTGATCCATCTCAACATCCTCATGTCAGCTAAGTTCATCCTGTGAGCATGTTGTTCCCCAAATGCCCAGCGTCCCTTAAAGCAAGTCTTGCCTTATAGCCACCCTACAAAATTCTGTAGGGAAGCGCGGAAGGTGAGCCATCAAGATCCGACGGTCTACACGAGTTTTGGGGACCCACACAAAGCTGAAGATTGATGCTCCAATGGCCCGCCTATCTACAACCGGAGTAGATGAAACTATTCGCACCTCTGATCATACGGTATATAGTGGTCCCGGATTGCGATTTATGGATCAGATCGTCCTAAGGACAAGCCAAAATAGACAGATTATAATGCACTCTATTTCCCTCTGTATACTCTCGTGTTTCGTATGATTCGATGCTCTCCATGAGAGAAGCGCACTCCTTTTTATAACAGAGGAAGGAGAGTTTGGGTGGGATTAGGATAAGGCTACATAAGCCGATCACATCCTAACAGAGGAAGGAGAGTTTGGGTGGAATTGAGATAAGGCCACATGATCTGCTCACATCCCTATCTTCAATTAAAAATCAAATTCATATTTGAATTTGAAATTTAATTGAAAGCAATCGTACCCACTAGTGATTGCTCACAAGTGGGCCCCACTGGTCTACGTCCAACATCTCCCACTCAATCACATTGTGGGATAGGCACATAAATTTGTCCAACTAACTTGCCTTATAATAATCAAATACCAAACATCGCGATCAAAAGAATCAGAGGCGTGGGACCAGCTGGATCACCGAAATCTTCTCACAGGTGTTTAAGTACTAAGTGACCACTTAACTAGTATTCTATAACCCAAGCTTTGCAATGCCTGTCCTAGTCCGCATGACCACACCGGATGGAGTTAACTCCCAATCTGGAGTACTCGGCCAACATATGCACTTATCCAACTTATCGAGTTATTCTGAAAACTTGATTTTTCACAAACTTTGACTAAAACCAATTCAAAACAATACTTATATATATATATATATATATATATATATATATATATATATATATATATATATATATATATATATATATATGCTTTTTAAGAAAAGTATTGTTTGAAAAAAGTCTAATAAAAAACAACTCAATACTGCCGGCGGCTAAGTCTTCAAGTGCGTATTAATAGTTTTAGAAACTTGGTGTAGCTGTCACGGGATCTTCCCCACGCAGATGTGTAATTTGGAATTAATCAAGCCGCTTTCCTAGCGTAACTAAGTCTGGCCAATCAAGGACATTTCGTCATTGTACACTAAAGTAGCGACACTCAATCTCATCCTCATATATACAAGAGGAGGGTAGCTAAGGACACAAAGAGTCACCTACGGGACTGGCTACTCGCACGTTGCAATGATTAGATCGAATCAAAGCAATCTATAGGTAATAGGTCCCAGCAGGTGGCTACAATCGATGTCGTAAAGTAGACAATACTAGATGTATGTCGGGTCTACAGTACGCAGGTTATTTTACATAAGATACGACTTATCTCATAACTTCATAACCTGGCTTTAAATTCAGGCCATAACATTGATCGCATGTGAAGGAATAATGCGATTATGCTATTCGACTTTATCAGTCTCATCTTCAATCTTAAAAGATTGTAGGCGGATACGACTCACTCATATCCTCATCCTTTATTACTCATAATAAAAGGGAAGTTCATACCTCAATGTACAAACATAGCCCCAAATGTACTTCTCTTGGACATTTAAGGTTGGTCGACCCGTGCGAGTGGGTGACCGGCCTGCCGAAAAAAATAGAAATCCTATATGATTTCAAGGTAAATGCTGATGATATTCATACCTAGTTATCTTAGTGTTCAATACTGAATAAATGAAATGTATTATTCATTAATGAAAGATCAAAGGTACTACAAAACAAGTACATCAGTCAAGCTTTCCTCAATCCCATCTGCCTGACTTAAACCTGAAATAGATCTTTAGCTGTAGGTTTCGTCATGGGATCAGCCATCATCTCCTTGGTAGGAATGTAGCTTAGGGCGACCTTCTTATCTCTCACTTGATCACGGACGTAATGATACTTGATCTCAATGTGCTTAGATTTTTGGTGGTGTTTAGGGTCATTTGTCAAGTCAATAGCGGAAGTGGTGTCTATCTTCAGTGATATAGGCTGACGAACACTTGGTACAACACCCAGACTCAATAGAAATCTGCGAGCCCATACACACTCCTGAACTGCAGCATAACATGAAATGTACTTGGCCTCCATAGATGAAAGAGCTGTGAATGTCTGTTTCTTACTCGACCATGAGATAACTCCTTCTCCGAGTAAGAATACATAGCCTGAAGTAGACTTTCCCTCGTCGGCGTCATTACCCCAAGCAGCATCAGAATATCCTTGGAGCTCAAGGCTTGTTCCTTCATAACACAACATTAGGTCTTTTGTTCCTTTGAGATAGCGGAATATACGTTTGACTGCTTGCCAATGAGACTGTTCCGGGTTACTCTGATAACGGCTGACTATGCCAACTGCATAGCTAATATCCGGTCTGGTGCTAAGCATAGCATACATTAAACTCCCTACTGCACTAGCATAAGGCACTAAGGACATAACTAATTTCTCGGCTTCAGTCTGGGACACGATTTCCTGTATAGCTTGGTAGCTTTATCCATACGGGTTTCAACAGCTTTTGAATTTTTCATCATGAACCGCTCTAAAATCTTTTGTATATAGGTTGCTTGAGACAAGCCTAAAAATTTCTTAGGGCGATTCCTAATGGTTTTTACCCCAAGAATAAAGTTGGCTTCACCGAGGTCTTTCATCTCAAAGTTCGAAAATAACCAATCTTTAGTCAATATTAACAATTGCATGTCATTACCAGTTAACAGGATATCGTCTACATATAGAGATAGTATCAGAAAAGATCTTCCAGACCGTTTTATGTATACACAATGATCTTTTTCACTCATCGTGAATCTAAAAGTGGTGATGGCCAAGTGGAACCTCATGTACCACTGTCTTGCAGATTGCTCCAGCCCATATATAGATTTCAACAATTTGCAGACTTTCTTTGGATGTTTTTTGTCTACATAACCCATGGGCTGTTGCATGTATATTTTTTCATCCAAGTCACCATTTAAGAATGCGGTCTTTACATCCATCTGATATAACTCTAAGTCTAAACTTGCGACAATGGACAAGATCATGCGGATTGAGGAGAACTTTGCAACGGGTGAAAAGGTCTCCTCGTAATCAATGCCTTATTGTTGTGTAAAACCTTTAACAAATAATCGTGCTTTATACTTTTCCAATGTATCATCTGCCTTTCTTTTGATTTTTAGTACCCATTTATTACCTATCGCTTTGCGATTGGAAGGCAGATCAACAAATTTTCAGACTTTATTCTTCTCCATGGAAGCGATCTTTTCGTCCATAGCATTCACCCAATCGGCCGAATTAGAAGATAATAATGCATCCTGATACGAATCAGGTTCATCATCATCAACCGCAACACAAGAGAATGTTTGCCCCTCAATATCGAAGTATCTTCGGGGAATCAATCCTCTTTCGCTTTGACGTAACTCAGGAGCCTGCTGAGATGTACTCCCACTGTCCTTACGAATTATAGGAGCATCATCATCGTGAGAAGCAGAATTCCCACTCTCCTGAGATATATTGGGTATTTCAAAAAAATCTACAGGAACCTTTTGCTTCATTCGGCTTGGGTATCTATCTTCAACGAAGGTCACGTCCCGGGATTCTATCTCTATCCATCGTCCATGGTCCTCATAAACTAGAACGTATCCCTTTGAATGCATAGGGTGCCTTATGAAAACGTATTCAATGGTTTTACTATCAAGTTTACCTCTATGCGGAGTAGGCAGCAAAACATATCCCAAAGATCCCCAAGGGCGTAGGTTGGTTAGAGAAGGAATCCTCCCAGACCACATCTCATATGAGGTCTTAGTAATGGATTTGGATGAGACTCTATTAAGGACGTAGATGGCTGTTAACAGTGCGTCTCCCCAGAATGTGGCAGAGAGATTGGCTTGAGCCATCATCGATCTAACCATGTCCAATAGTGTCCCATTCCTTCTCTCTGCAACACTATTTTGTTATGGAGTGTAAGCCATTGTGTACTGTCGAACAATACTAAAGTTTTCACAATATGATTTAAACGTTTCAGATGTATACTCGCCACCTCTATCAGATCGAAGGATTTTAATCTTTTTCTCAAGCTGATTTTCCACATCAGCTTTATATTTAATAAAACAATCAAAAGCCTCAAATTTGTGTGAGATGAGATACATATATCCATAGCATGAGTAATCATCAATGAATGTAACAAAGTATTGGCATCCATTTCTGGCATGTACATTAAAGGGTCCACAGATATCTGAATGGATTATCTCTAGTGTGCCCTTGGACCTAGCCACTTTGGGAAATGGTTTCTTCGAAGTCTTTCCGGACACACAATGTTCACAAAATGACAAATCAACTTTGGATAAGGAGTTTAACAGACCAAAATGAGCTAGTCTTGTCATACGATCCTTTCTTATGTGACCTAACCTCGCGTGTCATTTTTGAGATTCAGATACTACAGTTTCAAGGGGGGCATTATCACAATCTACGTCTAGAATAAATAAATTTGAAATTAAATTACCCCATGCAAAGATGAAGTTATTTAGTCTCAAAGAAACTCTTGTCCCAGAAAATCGAATATCAAAACCATCAAATAATAGCTTAGAAATAAAAATTAAATTCCGACGCATCCCTGGTGCATAAAGAGTATCATGGAGGATTATTGTTCGCCTATGCGCGTACGGAGATGGAAAATGCCAATCCCTAGTACGTCTTCGACAACGTTATTGCCCATGTATAGCTTGTAACTTCCCTTGGTTACAGGTCGAAATTCCTCGAGTCCTCGACGACTCTGTGTCACGTGCTTTGTTGCGCCCGAATCCAAAATTCACTCGTTAGATATGGTATCAATGGAAAGGATTTCAGATCAAACGCCTATATACAAAGTATCTAGTGACTGAGAAATTACCATCTTTTTATAGGCACACTGCTGAGCATAATGGCCGAAATTTTCACAGACATAACAGACTATGTTTGTCTTTTTCTGCTTCTTCTTTCCATTCTCCTTTTTGAGATTTGGAGCAGGTGTTGTGGTCTTCTGTTCTTGGTTATTTTTCTTCGCCTTCTTGCGAGCTTTGGACCATTTATTGTTAGCTTTCCGCTTATGGGTCTCTACTACAAAGGCCTTGGCCGAACCTGGCTGAATTGCATTCATTTCAACCTCACGTACCAAGTGGCCACAAAAGTCTCTGAACGTAATGATAGAATCAGTATGGTTCAGAATTCTTTTGATTTGGGCTCAAGATTCAGGCAAGGAACGGTGCATGGTTATAATCTTCTGATTTTCAGTCAATTTACACCCAACATTTCTAATGGCACCTATTATTTGCTCCATCTTATGAATATGATCTTTAATGGGGCAGCCGACAGGCATCCTATATTCCTGGAATTCTAATTTCATTGCCCTAACTCTCGCATCTGACTTCTGCGGATAGGCATTTGTCAGTGCTTCCCAGATTCCCTTAATAGTTTCATGCACTTCATACGTAGGTATGAGTTCTTTGTACATAGTGCTAAGAAGGACATTACGGGCTGAACGATTTTGTTTTCGCCACTTATTGTAGCGAGTCATCGCAACCCTATGTTCTTGTAAATTTCCGTTTTCAGTCAATATGGGTTCCTCTTGAGCTCCATCGAGTGTATACGATATGTCGTCCTCGTCCAGAAGGCATCGCACCGCGCGGGACCAGTCTTCGTAGTTGTTGCCGTCGAAATGTTGTCCTTTCAGCTATTCAGCGATTAACGCTTTGGTGGCCATCTCTACATTGCATTAGTATTACTACTTAGCTATGATCTAAGGTATTAACACTAATCATCAGCATTTCTACGTGTTATTCAAATTTTCAAAGTATAAAAGTAGTAAACGTATCTTAACGAGATCTAAAAGTCCACATACCCGAATGGGCGGTGTAGAACAATCAAGTTCTCCTTTTAAGGTGAGATTTAATGTTTTTATAAGAATGAATTTGTATAACGTGCAACCTACCATTATTTGGTTGCATGCATCATTTGGTGGAGGAGAATAAACTCCCACTCAGGTTATGCACAACCTTTATTTTTAGGGAGGTTTCTGGCACTAAGTTTTTCTATATGTTTCAATGAAAAATAAAGAGGGCTTAGATCTAAACACATCAAGCCTAATTATTTTACACATATAAACATCATCATCATAAAAAAATAAAGTGCATGGCCATAAAGAGAGTTCTATTATCAGTAATGATCATGATCATTAGAGATGGATTTAATCATCACCGTTAATGATCATTGTTGATGATGGATCCTTTCATCAACATTGATCATTATAGTTTATGATCGTTTCAATCACCAATGATCTCTATATCACTAATTCTCAAAGCAGATTTTGTCTACAACATCCATAGTTCCACTAAATATGGTTAACAATTAGTTTGCTATATATATATATATATATATATATATATATATATATATATATATATATATATATATATATATATATCATAAAAAATTGCATAAGCTAACTGTTCAAGACAAGTAAGACACAATTACTTTGGCTAATTTTGTCAAGAGAGTAAAATTGCTTGAATACGGCCCATTGGCTATATTAGCGATTACACCAACAATTTCCACCTAATCCAAGTAGGCTTTATATAATGCATGGGTTGAATTACTAGTTGTCCGATTCAGTCCTGTATTCTGTATAAGTGGGCCCCACCTTACTATGATCCATGCAATTCATCTATTGGACCACATTGTGGATGGGGTTCAAACTGAAAAACCTCAATTAATAAACCGGTTATTTGAGTGGGCATTTTCCCTTTGCATATGAACGGTTGGCAACATTTTGATTTGAAACAACCATTGATGAATATCAATGAAAAGTTAAGAATCCCCAGGGAGGACTTTTTCATTGTTGCTCCCAAATGTTGTCTAACCTGATGAACGGTGTGGATCTCTAAAGGTGGCCATCATGATGATTACACATCTGTACTAGACATGATGATTGGATCAGGATAATGGGCCAGACCATTCACCATGAGCCAGCCCAGCCCTGCCCTCGAGTTGTCTCTAACCTGAGATAGGGTGTGAGGAGGCCACCATGCTGTACATCTTTCATCAATGGGATGTATGTGTTTTACATCCATGTCGTTCATCCTAATGCCAAGCTCGTCATATGGATGGACGGTTTGGATACAACACATCTCGTGATCAAACCCACATGTACAACAGTTATGATGTACACCAGCCAATCAGCTTCTCTAATACAGTAATACAGCGGCAATATATTTGTGGTGTACTACAATACGACATCCATATTGCTGGTAGTTTGTATGTTGCACATCAGCCAACGTGTGTACAGAATGTGGACATCAATACGTTTACAGAATGTGGACATTAATACGTTTACTGAATGTGGACATCAGCCAATGTGTACATGTTATATACATATAGCAGTTATATAGCATCAGAATGTGGACATGTGTACAAAATGTGGACATCAGCCAACACGTGTACACGTGGACATCAGCCAACGTATACACACATGTACATGTGCATATTAGCCAATCATGTGTACACACGTGTACATGACCATATTAGCCAACATGTGTACACATGTGTACCTTTGCATATTAGCTATAGAGTGTGTGACATCTCAATACAGATATGGAGAGAGATGTCACCTGCAGCTATATTTAAGTGGCGGAACGCTCACCTGCGAACCAGTTCATACATTCTACATACGAACTTTTTTTTTTTTTAGAACAACACATATCAGATGAGTCTTGAAAATCTGAACGGTCCACATGAAGCAGAACGTCATGAAATCCATTGGTACCAATTTTTACTTCAAGCCAAAACTTTGGTGGGCCATGAAAATTCAAACAGTTTCTTCCCTTGATTTGAATTTCTCTTTGCTATGGCCCACTTGAATTATAGATCAGGGTGAAAATTCACCCCCTGAGGTTTCATGGGATTCCTCATCTTATGGACTGTTCGGATTCAACACCCATGTCATGTGTGCAAAGGTGCATAGGTGAGCATGCCTCTATTTAAGTGGTGTAATTCAATACAACAACTATTGGTGGATATTTTGTGAGATGGACACGCATGAATTTCAATACAATAACTATTGGAGTACATAAGGTGTATGAAATCATGATCATCTGGGTCCATCATATTATATTTTACATATATGCAAAATATAATCCACCAAACACATGGATTCCAATCCAAAAAGAAAAGATTGGCCACTTACCTTTTTAGATAAAAATAATCGGAGATCCGCTGTTGAATGCCTCTGATACCATTGTAGGGAAGCGCGGAAGGTGAGCCATCAAGATCCGACGGTCTACATGAGTTTTGGGGATCCACACAAAGCTGAAGATTGATGCTCCAATGGCCCGCCTATCTACTACTGGAGCAGATGGAACTATTCACACCTCTAATCATACGGTATATAGTGGTCCTGGATTGCAATCTATGGATCAGATCGTACCAAGGACAAGTCAAAATAGACAGACTATAATGCACTCTATTTCCCTCTGTATACTCTCGTGTTTCGTATGATTCGATGCTCTCCATGAGAGAAGCGCACTCCTTTTTATAACAGAGGAAGGAGAGTTTGGGTGGGATTGGGAAAATGCCACATAAGCCGATCACATCCTAACAGAGGAAGGAGAGTTTGGGTGGGATTGGGATAAGGCCACATGATCCGTTCACATCTCTATCTTCAATTAAAAATCAAATTCATATTTGAATTTGAAATTTAATTGAAAGCAATCGTACCCACTAGTGATTGCTCACAAGTGGGCCCCACTGGTCTACGTCCAACAAATTCCCCATTGGGTTTGATTGGCATGCAATGTGTGCTTCCGTTAATAGCATTTTATCTTCTTCTTTCTTCTTCCCCTTCCTCTTCTTCTAATTCCTCTTTTGCTTTCACCTATCTTGTGCAAGCTGTTTTTTGTTGCTCTTCCTAACCTTAAATTTTATCAATGAAGCTTGCAGGTCACGAGTTATATGATGAATTCTTACCATCAGGGGGAATTATCACTGGAATTGGACCAGTGCATGGACGGCTATGTATGTTTGTGGCCAATGACCCTACTGTGAAGGGAGGAACATATTACCCCATCACTGTGAAGAAACACCTTAGGGCACAAGAGGTTGCAGCACAATGCAAGTTACCATGCATATATCTTGTAGACAGTGGAGGTGCTAACCTTCCGAGGCAGGCTGAGGTCTTTCCTGACAGAGATAATTTTGGTAGAATATTCTACAACCAAGCGCAAATGTCGGCCGAGGGTATTCCCCAGATTGCTCTTGTTTTAGGTTCTTGCACAGCAGGAGGCGCTTATATACCAGCAATGGCTGATGAAAGTGTCATGGTCAAAGGCAATGGTACAATATTTCTAGCAGGACCTCCTCTGGTGAAGGTTAGTTCTGACCTCTCATATCAAAATTGGTACATGTTATTACAGTAATAGCTCATGCTTTCTATATGAGCAATTCCAGAGTATGTTCATCGCAGAAAACAATATGAAATGTATCTTTTCAAAATCTAGGGTATTTATGAAGGAGCAATTTTGGTAGGCTGCTACAGGGGAGGAAGTCTCGGCGGAGGATTTGGGTGGCGCAACCATGCATTGTAGGACATCAGGGGTTTCAGATCATTTTGCTCAAGGTTCTCTCTCTCTCTCTCTCTCTCTCTCTCTCTCTCTCAATCTTTTGCAACTGACTTCTTCTCATATAGTTTTTTTTAAAAGGTATTATTTATCTTTTTCTCCTGTTGTAGATGAACTGCATGGACTTGAAATTGGGAGGAATATTGTTAAAAACTTGCACATGGCTGGGAAACAGAAGATGATGGGCGGCTTATCCAATTTATCCCCTGACTATAAAGAACCTTTGTATGATGTAAAGGAACTTCGTTCAATAGCACCAACAGATCATAAGCAGTCCTTTGATATCCGATCAGTAATTGCTCGCGTTGTTGATGGAAGCGAATTTGATGAATTCAAGAAGTTGTATGGCACTGTGAGAGCATTTGATCTCTTGAATTTTAAGCTGTACTTAATGCCTTTCTATGACCTTTTCAAGGCATGCTAATCCTGATTACGCTTTTGCAGACTCTAGTAACAGGTTTTGCAAAGATTTTTGGACAACCTGTAGGAATAATTGGAAACAATGGAATATTGTTTACCGAATCTGCTTTAAAAGGGGCCCACTTCATTGAGTTATGTGCTCAGCGTAACATCCCACTGATATTTCTTCAAAACATCACCGGGTTTATGGTATGGTTTTGAACTTTCTGATTGCTTTTGTTTATCAGAATACCCATCTTTCTTGTTTCACAGACATGCATGTCTAGAAAGTGTGATGCATGACCACCAACTATGCAAATTCATTTCCAACATTAAGGACAAATCTATATTGCTTGTCGTATGTTTGCACCAAGTTCTCTTTCCAAATTATAGTTGATCCTTATAGACAGTTATCGTTCTGAGGATTCTGCAACCAGTGAGGCAGTCATTTGGAACAAACTCTTGTGATCATATTGAGAAGACTGTTGTATATTGTGTTTTTTTCGGTATTAGTAGAAAATATCTTATTTGATCTTTCTATTATTTGGAGGGATGAATAGAGAGCCATTATCTCAGTACAACCAATAGCAGCAAGAATATGTTTTGGGCATAGGCATCCCTTCCCTTCTCATAAGCTGTGTTGCAGTTGTTAAATTCTTTCACACTATTTCTTTCACATATTATCATAGAATTGGCTTGACTGGAATGAAATAGGAGTATTCAGTCTTTAAGTACTACCAAGCTGTTTCTTTTGAGAAAAATTTCATGCACACGCTAGTGCCCTGCAATATCTTTGAATGTAGTGGCTCATTTTCAACCCTTTGCCCCTCAATTTTGTTGAAAAGGTTTTGACACTAGCACATGCCGACACGCACACATACACCCTAAATAGGTTTACTATAGCTCTGCCATCAACTGGCAGAGGGGAATTGACAACACTGTGTTGGAGCTTTGCATTAATGCATGAGAAATGTCTAGCTTCTTCCAAGATTAGACTGGAAGTTGAACAGGCCAGCTATTGGAATGGCAGTGATACGACCCTTTTTCCAACACTGGATATAACTGAGAGTGACCATCCTGCTTTTAAATAAGTATTTCAAATGGGGGGGTTCACATTTTGCTTGTAGTGAAGAGAAGCATTCTAGCAGGGAGAAATCAAGCTGGCAATTTACGCATAAAAAAATCAAGCTGGCAATTTTGTGGTCCCTTTCCAAATTCCATACTGAGGAAACAAAGTTTAGAGTGAGGAACTAAGGTATGAATAACTACTTTAGGCATTAGTCATGCGCACATATTGTTAGAGGGCGGTTATTTTTATTTTTTTTAAGGATGACAATTTATTAATGAAAACGGCAAAGCTGAAAGAAAGATGGCGGGCAGTATGACATCATATACAACAAAGTCCCCTGGTCTGCACCCTTTTTTCCCTGTTGCTTTAATAGAAGCATTAAAGTTCATCTAAAGTTCTTTATTTTTGAAAATAAAAAAGGCTAATGGTTTTTTTATTAGTTATCTCGTGATCTCTTACTTTTTTATTGGTTCATAGTTCAGCATTTTCCACCCATAAAGCTGACCCCAAATAACTGAGACATGGCTATGGTGATGTTAGTGGTGGTGGTGGTGATGACAAGGGTGATGTGGTGAATGTTTTGACTAATAATCAGATGGCTCTTTCTCATCTCCCATGGAAAAACTTAATGATCTATCCATGAATAAATAAATGATCTATTTTTAGGTAATAAATTTTCTCCCTGGAATGTACATATTTTTATTCTGGACTATTTGAATGGATTTTTGTGATTTTCCTTTTATTGAGGAGAAGTACAACCTTTCAAATCTTCCTGTTGAAAATTCAGGCAAGAAAATGAAACTATTAATGTGATCCCCACAAGTTCATTGATGGTTTGAGTTCATTTGACTTGTAGGTTGGCTCAAGATCGGAGGCAAGTGGTATTGCCAAAGCCGGAGCGAAAATGGTGATGGCAGTTTCATGTGCAAAGGTTACATTTTCTCGTTGCCTTATTTTCATAAATTTATTTTCGAAGGCTTTATCTACTTTGAAATGAATTCTCTTTGAACTCTTTGCTTTAAGGGTGGAGGAGAAACTTTGGTACATAAACAATTGTAGCAATCTCAGTTACGTGGATGTACCTTAAAGAGAGACTCTTGTTCCTTTTTCTATTTCACCTCAAGGGACCTGATTCTGATAACCACTTCTTTGTTTCCTGTCCACTTGGGTGTACAACGCTACGCTAAAGTTAATATTCTGCCACTACATCAGCCTGCCCTTGGAAGAAACCCTCAAAACCAAGCAGAAATCGTTTGAGGTTGCCCACAGTTGAAAAGGCAATGTGGCCGGAGAAATGCAGAAAAAATGGGTTCCACATCGACTGGACTATCTTCTCTCTTCAAATCAACCCCAAACAACAATTCCACTTTTTCCTATTGGGCTTTCTATTTTATATGTTTTTTTTTTAAAAAAAAAAATCTTTTTCATACAAATGAACAGCACATGGCCAATATTTCAAGGCACCCAATAGCACCCTCATGCAAGCATCAGACAATTAGAGGCTTGTCAGTTGCTCTTAAAAGTCAGATGATAAGATGTAACAAAACCTAGCAGGACTATCAATCAAAGGGGAGAAAAACATGAGCAGGTTTTGTCCAGAGTTTGGGTGTTGGTATGGAGAACAGTGGTCTGGGTTTGAATTAAAAAATGTTTATCTTCAATTCCTTATTTTGTAACTAAACACTAATTTGGTTTTTATGAAATATACAAGGGTGTTTCTCCAATCATAAGCTGTTAAAACCAGTAATCAGCTGATCCCACCTTACAGAAGGTCTAGGGATCGAATAGCACAACATTTACAAATTCAAAAAAAGAAGAAAAAAAAAAAAAAGAAAAAAAGAAAAAGAAAAAGAAAAAGAAAAGAAAAGAAAAGAAAAGAAAAAAGAGGGGGTGTCTTGGGTTTCCTTTTTCCGTCCAATGTTTTGTTTTTTTATTAATACAAATCTGAAGTCTTCATTGAAGTAACAGCTATCACATCCTCACGTCAGCATTGCCCATTAGATATATGTATGCATGTGAATTGATTTAAAGGTTGTAGCAACAGTCATGTGTGAATATGGTCTAACTATACAGTCTAACTATAACATTGGTAATGTGGTTCCATTGCGCAGGTTCCTAAAGTAACAGTTATTGTTGGTGGAAGCTTTGGTGCTGGGAATTACGGAATGTGCGGACGTGCATATAGTCCCAATTTCCTGTTCCTATGGCCCACCGCGAGAATATCTGTGATGGGCGGAATTCAGGTAGCTTCTGTACATGTATTGGAATAGCTGCTGTGTCAAATGACAATTTGAAGATAATTTATACAGAAATGAAAATTCCAACGATATTTTCTTGTAGAAAATAAAAAAGAAGAAAAAAAAAAAACTGCCTCAAAGAATTTAAAATGCCCTACAAGTTTGCTGTGGTAGGCAGCAGAGTGGGTCCAAGCCATCATGATTCACAGCACTTCTGCAAGAATAGTTACCGGACAGTAATTCTTTATTGGAAGAAAAACTGACTGTTATCTCAAGGTGCTAAAAATTATATTATGCAAGAAACAACCATTTTGATAACCCCTAAAACTCTAGAAACATATCCTATAGACGTCATTACTTGACAAAACTTTGTCTCTGTAGAAGTTACTTAAACAGGCTCTCTGTTTGGTTTTTGTTACTTTTGAAGGCTGCTGGTGTCCTAGCGCAAATAGAAAGGAGCACCAAAAAAAGGCAAGGAGTTGAGGTAATTGAATTAAATATGGCTCTCAAATTTCGGTCTTGTTATTTTTGTGAGGTTCTTTTTGGGTCATCTTCAGTGAAGAACAGATGGGTGTGCTGAGCAGTAGCATAACTCACCCTTTCAAATGTTTGGATGTTGTTGCTGCAGTGGAGTCAGGAAGAAGAGGAGAAATTCAAGGGTAGGGTTGTGGAGGCATATGAGAGAGAAGGAAGCCCTTATTACTC
Organism: Magnolia kwangsiensis; assembly: GCA_037074715.1. NCBI lineage: Eukaryota > Viridiplantae > Streptophyta > Magnoliopsida > Magnoliales > Magnoliaceae > Magnolia > Magnolia kwangsiensis. The sequence goes on from CM073572.1 coordinate 20,218,867, forward strand.
TACTGCAAGGCTATGGGATGATGGCATCATAGACCCTGCAGACACAAGGAAGGTAATAAGCTTCTGTCTGTCTGCTTCCATAAAACATGTCCCAGATGACACTAAGTATGGTGTCTTCAGAATGTAAGTTATTTAAGATTTTGAATAAAAAAACACTGCATGTTATCATTCCTTCTGTTCTTGGTGTTTCGCTTCCTGGTGCAATCCTATTTTCTGCAATCGCCTATTGCTTGCCGGCTTCCAAGGTCAAAAACTTGTGGAATAGATTCCCTTTTTTGTTTGACTGATGCAACTGTAGTAAAAGCTGTCCAAAATAACAGAAATGAAAGAAAACCATTTTCGAATTAGTGACCTTACAAAGTTCACAACCCGGAGATTTTCATAAAATACAATGTAGAGTGATGGGAACCACTGTTTGTTTTATTCTCATTTCTGTAGCATGGTTTTCTTAGAGACTTTATTTTTCTCCTTGTTAGTAAAAGAGGTGGGGTTATATTTGACACTCATTCTAGTTTTTCCGTCAACCGCACAGGTCTGTGTTTGGTTGCCTTTGTCACTACATATGCACAACTGGCCTGAGCCCAAGCATGTAGTTCTTGGTCAGTGTCAATATACCTTGCATGCAAACATTATTGTCACCATGGCTAAAATGGAGACTGAGTGGGGCAGACTATCGTGCACTCATGAAGCTCCAATTTCACAAAATTATGACCGTTGATTTTCAATCCCTTTCTTGCCCTGCAATTGATTTCACTCTCTGTAATTAGTTTCGGCCCATGGGAATCCTCCAAGGAAAATGCTTTTGTATTCCAGAAATCATTTAGCCTCTTCTGTTTGGGTTGGGGATCTCACAAAATCCAGGTTAAGCTTAATCCTAATTTTGGTGGGCCCCATGGCCTCCATGTCAGACTCACATCACTAAAGTGGTTTTCTTTAGCAGAACTTAATGAATCTTTAGATCCTTGTGAAGGCTACATATTCCGGAACCAAAATGGAATTTCAGGGGAAGAAGTTTTGAGCTGGTCAAATTAATGGGTTGAATTATTCCAAGTATGAATGAATGGGTTAAAAGTAGCAAGTAGGGTGCATACATTGAAGAGTAGGTTCACACATCTCCACCATCTAAAGACTGTTGGAGGGAATCTTGCAAGCATTTCAAAATGTGAATATTTGACAGTCCATTTTGAATGGTTGTTATGATTCCAGGTGATTCATTATCAGATGGCGGAGGCGGGTTCATTCCGATACAATTATTAGATGGTGGGAAATATCAATCTTCTCAATGGAAGATTTCTCCCTTTACCCATACATGTGCAAGTTTTAGACCATCAGTTAATTTCTCTGACAGAAAAGCAATGCCTTTGCCCTTGTGAAACTGCAAGTGTAAAAAGGCAGGGCTTTGGAACATGGAATATCGTTCAATGAGAAGCCGTCATGTGAGTGGAGTGGGCAGAACACGTGCTAGAGATCTGTGCTTCGGAACATGTCCTATACTAAGAATTAGGGTAGCACACTCATCAACTCAGCTACGCATGCATGCATGTTGAATTTTCGGTTTTACAAGTTTTGACCCACCTCATCAACTCAACAGAATAGCATTTGTTTTTATCCTTGTCATGTTACCAGTGTACCATACCTCATAATGGCGAATCCGGATTGGATTCTCTGCTTGCTAGGAACATGGATTTCCTGTTTTCCTGCACTGTGATTGGGCAATGTCATCATGAGCACTGTTGCATAAAATGTGGTCTTACATCATCAGTGATGATTCACCGGACCGATGTGGCTCAATCACGTTGCAAATAACAGGAAATTACTGTTCCTAGCAAGACACTAGCCATACTACCGATCTTACTACTGATCTAGAAGCGAATTGCAACCCTGGTGCGTTGGATCTGCCTCATTTTTTTGGCTCATACCTTAAAATGGAAATTGGATTGCGGATGCTGTAGACTTTGTTGGGCCCACTGTGAATGTATGTGATTTATTTATTCACACTGTCCATACATTTTTCCAACTCATTTTAGGGGTTGAGCCCAAGATTGAAGTTTATCCAAAGCTCAAGCGGACCATAGCACAGGAAACAGTGGAAATCAAATCACCGTTGAAACCTTTCTAGGGCCCACATTGATGTTTATTTGTCAGAAAACCTGTTGATAAGATCACACAAACATGGATGAAGGGAGAAAACAAATATAAACTTCTGTGGCCCTTGATATTTTTTAATAGTAAACATTCAATTCCACTTTTTTTTCTTTTTTTGGTGTGGTCCATTATAGATTTGTATATACTTCATTTTTATGCCACAGCCCGAAAATTCTCTTGTAAAATGGATAGAAGGATACGATAAAATACATAAATCACGGTGGGTGGGCCCCTGGTTTACTCAGTACGCAATTCGCTACCCTTAAAATGATCTGAAAGAAGAGATGGACGGTGTAGATAAACAGATACATCACAGTGAGCCCCCAGAGGGGTGAAATTTCACTACTGTGTGAGTGTGTGGGGGTATGTGTGCGTGTTTAAAAAATAATAAATAATAAATAAAAATGTGAAGAGGATTGCGTACGAACCCAGTCGGACAAGTCCGACCAGAGCTCCAGTGGAGTCCACTTTGATGCATCTGTTTATCCACGCCGTCCATTTATTTTATCAGATCATTTTGCTCAAATGGCCCACATTTGATATGAATGGTGTGGTCCACTTGAGCGTTAGATCTGCTTCATTTTTGGTTTCATATCTTAAAATGATATAAGAAAATGGATGGACGGTGTGGATAAACAGATACATCATGGTGGGCCCTACAGGAGCTCTGGTCGGGCGCAATCCGCTTGCCCTAACTTGAGGAGCTCCTGATTGCCTTTTTGACATGCCAGGCCTTCTATAAGCCCAACAAAATTTAAATTACTTATCTCTAATCTCAGCCCTTGACTATGTACTCGCTATATCTGTTTACTAAAGTCACTTTAGAGGGCGTTGATCAGATGACTATGATCATCTGACGAACATGCATTTTTGACCCATTCTCCATCAAGATGATGGGAAATTAGATCGACAGTCCCAGTTTATATCACTCATGCTGTACTGTATTCCGGTGTTACCTGCTCGGGCATATCATCTACCTCCGACAATTGGAGATTAGCAAGCCTTTAATATCCAAATCGATAATCGAGGTTCGACCCCACCGCATATGCACATTTCTGTCAATCCTGTGGCGCGTATTACTCTCAGACGTTGCCTTGATAAGACAATCCTAACCGTCTGGTTGAGAAATAGCATGTGAATGGGAACATCACTTCTTTTTAACTGTACATTTGAGAGCCACCTAAGATACCTGGGATGATGCCTACCAGGAAATATTTCATTGAAGCTGGTCATCAGGCTAGCGCTTTTTAGAGGGATTAGTGGGCCCCAGATAAAAAGATCACTCGATTAAGAGAAATTGATCAATGATCCAAATTCATTGGAGAATGTCCCATCTGAGATCATCATATCTCCCCATTTCTTACGAGATTGCATCTACCCTGGGGATTCTCTGAACACGTGCTTCCATATGACAAGTGTGTGGCAGGCAAGCAGGCACAGCATGTCTCATTTTATTCTGCAGGCTCTGCCATGTCAACCACCCCAATTTCATACACACGCGCCACATGTAAAGTTACAGATAGCAGGCGAGAATATGGTGCTAGTTACATGTGCCCACGGTATGTACGATATCCCAACATTTCATACCTTTGGAAGCTATTGTGGATAGAGGTGTACATCGAGTCGAACCCAGTCGAGCTGGCCTCGGCTCAACTCGGCTCGGCCACTAGCTGACCTCAGCTCGAACTTCACTCCGTTTGGTCAGCAGCTTGGGCCATTTCGAACCAAGTTCGCCACTGCAGCATTTTCACAAACACCCGGACTAAATCTTCAAAATCTCACTGTATTTGCAATAGCAGCAACGGTTTTACAAGTATTTTATCAAACACCTTCTAAACAACATAAAAATCAAGAAAAAAAGGGTGTTAGTTTCATATACATACCTTCCTTGCCACCAGCCCCACTTCTTTGAGCCATTTCATCAAACACTTGGTGAGCAACATCAATATCAAAGTAACCGAGTCACCAAACTGGTTTGATCCGAGTTCAATTCGAGTTGGGTTTGATCCGAGTCGATTGGGGGCCAGCTCGAACTCGGCTCGGACTCATTTTCGGGCTCAAAAAATCAGCTTGACTCGGCTCGAACTCAGTTTCGAACCAAGTCGAATCAAGTTTTTTCAAGTCAAGTCGAGCGAACTAACCGAGCTAGCTCAGTTCCTGTACACCTCTAATTGTGGATGAACCTCACCCTAAAACCACATAGCTTGGATGGCAATTGGATGATTTTGTACATTGTGGGGTCCGGCAAGCCCTCGTTAAGTTCAAGGGAAGGGAAGGAATTTCCAGCAATGTTCTAGCACCAATAGGAAAAGAGGGGTTACTTTTCTCTGGCTGTGAAAAAGGGGGTATTTTAAAAATAGAAGGCAAAAATAGAGGGAGGGGTACATGTTAAAAAAGAAGAGGAAATAAAAACTTAAAAGTGTAAATGCAGATTTGAAACAATACGGTCCCAATCATTTCAATTCGTAACACGGCTGCTTCTATAGAAGAGTGAATGGGGGCAATTTGTTTCCTTCTCTTGTAAGCAGCATTTTTTGGTTTGTACTGAACCGTTAAACAATATCCCTTGCGCAGATTATTAAGAATGCCAACCAAAATACTAATTGAACTAAATAAAGTCTTCCAAACAAAGTTAGGGTTCTACTAGGAATATAATTTCAATAAACCATCCACCGTTCAGTTAAGTTTCTGTGAGAGAGAGAGAGAGAGATCAAAGCAGATGCAGTCAAACTCTTCAGTACGGCCTATACCTCCAATCCATTCTTGAAGACCTGCCGCCACTTCCACTGCTGGCATACCCTCCCCACTGTAGAAGAAGAAAACTCACCCCCTCAAGAAATATTCAAGATCACATCACATGGTTAAAAGAACTGTTTTAAGATGAAATCATATACTCACATCATCAAAATCAAGGCTCCCATAGAGCCTGCCATATGTACGCATGGGACCATATCCACCAAATGATTCAGCAGGATCCATCATGTAACTTGTGCTTGTACCAGCATCGTCAAGTGGTGTAGCTGAGTCTATGGCAACCTGTTAAAAAAAAAAACACACGATAATAAATGACAAGCTGAAGGACAACTGCAAAAGACTTCACTGGGGAGGGTTCTAGCTCCTGGATTTGATGTCATTTGAAATCCCCTGAATAAGCCTACACACAGTGACAGCAGGGCTAGACATGAGGAAAGCAGACACTATTTCCTGGGGTTGTCAATGGGCCGGGCTGGCCAATTAGGTTCCCAGGATTGGCCCACTTCGGGCAGGACTTAGGCAGGCATATATGGCCCAAGGGCCAGGCCTAAAAGTGAAGCCCATTGATTAATCAGGGCTGGGCTTGGGCTGTGTACAAAAGTTCGTCAGTCCGGCCCTTGGTACGACCCAGCCTCGCTCATTTATGGTTTCTAAGGGTATATTTAAAAGTTTCACCTCATTTTTTGTTTTTTCAATGTCTTTTTAAATACTTAATGACTAAAGTAAATTAGACAGCTTGTTAATAACGATTAATATTCTCCTAAATGACTTTTAATAGCAATTAATATTCTCCTGGATGACTATTCCAACTCCAAAAGCAGTAAATAGGTTTAGGCATGGGCTGGGCGGGTTATTAACTTACGGATCTGGCATGGGCTTAAGTCCAATGTGAGACAGGCTTGGACTGACCTCGGCCCAGTCCGAACCCAGCCCACTGACAGCCCTACCATCTACCACAGATTTCTTCTCCATCAAACTAATAACAGAAAAACATATATATATATATATATATATATATATATATATATATATATATATATATATATATATAGCACAAAATCTAAATGGTCCACTAGATATGTCATGATGTTGATGAAGCTGCCAATAGCGACATTCTCCAAGGAGAATATCTCATGTCAATCCACAGATAAAGCCATAAAGGTAATTTTATATGTATTAAGTTTCCATTCCAATACCTGCTGTCCGCAAATCTCATGGGATCTGCGAGAAACGCGGTCTGCCACACCATCCTCAGCAAAAGTTACAAAGCCAAACCCCCTGTGGCCAGTTCTCTTTGGATCCTGGTTTAATGAAGCAAGCTGTCTCAATTGGCTACCATGAGTGCAATCACTTGATGCATCCAGAAAAAAGACCACTACTTACCTTAGGAACATACACATCTAAGATACGGCCAAATCTACCAAAATACTGGCGTAAATCTTCAGCAGTGGCCTCTTGTGGAAGCCTGCCTACAAATATTTTCTTGCCCATTCCACGAGACGGTTCGGAGACCCCTCCTACATCATGAAAAGTAGCATTTAAAGACATTTAGATATTGCCCAAACTGGATATTGTAGTAGATGGTTATTTAGTAGTACTGAAAATCATATGCAAATATACATGCAAACGACGAAAACTTACTTCCATAACCTGAGCTTGGATGGTCATACAGTGTCGGAGCACCTATTGCCGCATACCTAGTTGCTGCTGTGATATAAGCATTGTACGCACCATATCCACCACCGCCGCCACCACTGCCACCACCGCCGCCACCTTGATTTGCTCTGCTTAGATGTCTAAAATCATCATCCTGGCAACATAACACCCAACTTAACTGATTTTTTCCACCAAAGTCTAAATCATATAAATTTGCCTACAAACATTAGAAAAAAAGTTACAATGCATCCCAGATCCAAACTCATGGATTTGGTTACAGTTCATAGGAACAACAATCTCCCACAGCAGATAAAAATAGACTAGCAACACAGTGAAAAGGCAGTGGTGCTATGCCTTTGGGGTGGCTCGGTCAACAACTAGTGTAGAACCTCCCAATTCATGCGTATCGGCCATCAAGGTGTCCACAGAATCTGCGCATGAAAAAGAAAATCGCCTTCATTATTCAAGAAGTGAAAGAATAAAAGAAAAGCAATAAGAACAATTCTCTTTGAAAGGAAGGCTGGTCTATGTGGACTACTGGCATCAAGGACTCAAGGTACACCGCTAATATTGCCAGATTAAAACTAAACGGGGCATGTCTGATAATGAGACACAGATAAACCATCTTAGATTTGCACTAAGACATGCATTAAATTTTGGTTTTTTTTTTAAAAAAAAAAAAAAAAAAAAAACAAAAAAACAAAGAAAGAACAATACTTCACCGTGATAGACTTTAAGAGAAATAAAAATCTTGATGAAAGGACTATGGATTCATCCAGGCCATAAGAAATTCAAATCAAGGACTACTATGCGTAAATGGCATACTTCTATCAAATCAAGAACAAGGGTACATATTCCATTCAGTCCTTCAGCAGCAACCTCGAAAATCATGAGGGCAAAGACACAAGAGATACAAGGCTGATAAATCAAGCATGCCAACCTCAGCTATTTACTGAAAGAATAGCTATACTTGTTTAAGTCATTTTACAAAATAATTTCGTTGAACATAACTTTGGTGTTTTAAATTTAGTAATAGATCAGGGGCATTCTTCAGCACTGCTTCTGATGGTTTAATCATACAAACTTTGTACAAGATTACAATTGTCGTTAAGTAAATTTAATATACCCTGACCTGCACTTTCAAAAGTGATAAAGCCAATTCCACGGTGTCCTTTTGAGCCTTGATCCTGCAAGATAATTATTATCAGGCAATCACTTGCATTACATTAAAATGGTTAGTCTAGGTTTAAGGCTGGCATCAAAAGATGTGTGATAAACATTTGAACAGAGCTCCCTAAATAAATCAAATATCACAATATTGAATTCAACGCTGAATCATATGAACAATGTTAGATGGTGATAGATGATCCAGATTACATGGGCATTTAAGTGTAAGAAAAGCACATAAGAGTTCCTTATAACATGTATACCTGTGAGTAACCCTTCAAAAATTACATACTTGTGAGTGATTGCACACTTCTGTAAACAAGAAGGAATTTGGAGCAGATGTGCATAAGGTTAAATGCTAGCTACCCTTCTAAGAACTCGGTCGTGTGATGAGGCAGCATAAGTTAATCTTATTTTCCAATATGTGGACAATTGAAAAAAATAAAATTTTTCCAATTTCTCCCAAATCGTTTGCAATCTGTGTTCAAACATCAAGTGTAACATGTATGTAACTTAATCTAGTGATTCTTCTTTTGCTTTTGAATGTACTGCTTGTGTTTCCACAAGTCTTCTTACATTTATGAATTATATGAATTGACTTGAATATACTTGCATCAATTCAGTTAGACAATGCATAGATTGGGACTCCATACAAAGAAAACCTATTATGTGTATTTGTTTTTTGCAATGTTTTGATTTATAAGTGTGTATTGATGTCTTTTTTTGCAATCACCGAAGTTTCATTGAAAAATTCAACCAATTTCTCAATGCTTCCCCATGTTTGCAACAACAGCGATACATTACATGATACGACCGATATATCCCATACGATAACCAACACGTATCCTTATCCCAAGAATGCGATACAAAACGCGATACCAATATTTCGAACACTGGTTATAGGGCCATTTTCCATAACAACCGTTACAACCTTGTAAAGCGTAATGGTTACCACAATCACCATTACGTAACCATTTTGGAATACCTTGCGTCCTAGTGACATTGGGGAGGGAGGGGGTCCAGAGGTTGGGACAAAGAGTATATAATTAATTATAATAGTGTTGCTCATCATGTTGGACTATATATTGTTATTGTTCGTTGTGTCCTTGGCGGTGGTGGGTGATTTAATTCAGGAAGTGATGGGGACATCATGCGCACACGCACGCCCCCCACCCTACGCACGTACTCAAGGATGAGGAGGGCCCCACTATCAATCTGGATCGACAACGGCATCTATGGAGGATCTCTTAGTTAGGGGGCTATGCTATGGAGCATTGGAGTGGACCCGATCATTATATGGATTCTACCATTGAATCTCATGATCGTGGTCCACTACTCTAGATGATCAAAGATTTTGAGTTTTGCCTGTTATCATTATTAGAAATATCATGAACAGTTTTGATTTCATAGACTAGTTATTATTTCAGTTACTTCATCTCTAAGTATTAGTGTGCGCACATGGCACGGCTTTTGGGGCTTAGGGTTTTCTTATAAATAGGCAATCCCATGTAGGTATTTTTCATGGAAGTTTTATGAATAAATATTCTGCGTTTTTTTCTTCTTCTTCTCTCTCTGAGTTGAAGAATTTAATTGGGTGCGAAACCTTCCCTTCCTCGAAGGGCTAACTATTGTGGTGCGAAGTAGGGGTGCACACGGGTCAGTTCGATCCGGTTCTAGGGTGAAACCAGAACCGAAACCGGAACGTTAGCACCCTAGAACTGAACCAGAACCGGATCGTGAAAAACGGTTTGGTTCCGGATCAGTTCCATGGCTTTGGGTTACTCTGAGAACTCCATCTGAGAAGAAAGAGATGAAAGATTACTTACCCTAGAACCCTAAACAACAACATCATTGCATGCCAAAAACGAGATTCGTAAAAAACAGAGCAGTTGCATGAACATATATTCCTATCAAACTCCAACAAATAGCATCTAAAAGAAATGCAGTCAAAGAAACCCTAGCAATTGAAAATCGAAAGATGAAGGAAAACACTAACATATGAATAAGGAACAAAGGGACCAAAAAAAAACCTAGAAATCAAATGATCCGAAATGAAAGGAGAGAGATTGCTTACCCCAGAACTCCATCTAAGGAGAGAGATAGAGAGAGAGAAAGAGAGAGAGAGAGAGGTAGGTCAGACCGTCAGAGGGAGGGCGCTGCACGGCCTGCGAGCCTAGGCCACCGGTGACCAGGACAGAGAGGGGGGGGGGGGGGAGGGCGGCAGTTCGCAGTCGGCGAGAGGGCAGGGGTAGGGCGCTTAAGGAGTTAGGGTTTTTTTTTTTTTTTTTTAAATAAAATAAAATAACTAAAGCTTGGATCGACAGTTCGGATCCATGGTTCGGATCAACAGTTCGGTTCACGGTTCCGTTCGGTTCGGTTCTACAGGGCCCTAAACCGGAACTGATCTATAATCAATGGTTCTGAAAATTTTGGAACCGGAACCGGACCGTTAGCACCCTAGAACTGGACCAATCCAATGATTCCGGTCTGGTTACACGGTTCCACCGATTCGATGTGCACTCCTAGTGCAAAGCCACGACCATCTCAAATCATCTTCACCCCTACACCCTACATCCGTCATCTTCCACAACCCTCCCATCTTCAGATTCACTTTTTTTTCTTTGTACCGAAGTTCTTCACAGCAGATTTTCAGATTCTGGCCCACCAGAAGGGCTGAAACTTCAGCAGAGCACCAGGCCCAAATCGGGTAGTAGATCGACACGAGATTTGGTATGGAAGTGGGCCTCCCCTAGCCAATCCTACCCTAGGTGGCGTTTTCTAATTTTGTGGGCCCCACACATGCGGACAAGGATCCACACACGTGTGCCCAAGCCTGGTGGCTGTCCACAGGCATGGATCATCTAGGTTCCATCTTTCCTTAGTTTCTCTCCTCTCTCGCCTTAAATCCTAGGCCTTAACCCTAAATAATCCCAAATTCCAAGTATTTCCAAATTTTGGGAAACTTAGATTTTCTTCCGAATTGAAATATGGTGAATCTCTTGAATAGGAGAACAATCCTTTGCAAGAATGGATGAATCTTACGCTCCTTTGGGAATTGTTTGGTCTATAATTTTATTTGATCCAACCCTAAACTTGTGTAGGCTTGGACCCCCGTAAATTCTTCTTGTTGAATGTTTGATCGTATGTGGGACGTGGAATTTTGTGATTGTTTAAAATTGATATGATCTAAAGCCTGAAATCTTGCATGTCATATTTAATTTCATGTCCTGCATCAGGAAGCTAGTGATCTGTGCTTTGGTCAGGAAGTTTCTTTTGCTCAAGTTCATAGAGATGTAAATTTACAGCAGATTCCTTGGTCAAATCAAGAGCATCCAGGACTAATATGCTTTTATTGGTTACTGATAGCTCACCATCTGGTTGAGGTTGTTTTGTTGGCCCTTGTAGGTTTTATTATTATTATTATTATTTTTTTAAATTTTAATTTTTATCATTCATAAAAAATTGGATAATTTATGGTGATTCTTGTAATGTTTAGTTAAGCCATGTAATAGAAACCCTTACAGTAAAAATTGGCAACCAAACAAAGAATTTCTAATTTCCATAAACTTTAACACCAATTAGAGGTCAAAGACTCAAAAAGTCATCTTTCAATCATGGGCTTAAGACTCAGACAAGTCCCGCGCGACTCGTTCGAGTCAACTAGACATAGTCAGATCCCATCTGGTTCAACACCCAATTCACCCCTAACTTAGGCAAGTCATCACTTGACTCGTATGAAACAAGCCAATCCGAGTCGCCAATTGATTTAACCATGGTTTCAACAGGTCATGACAACAAGCATCTTCTTGACCAAAGAATAGTTGAGACACCACTCGAATTTATATCAAAAATACAAAAATGATATATTCTTTTGTTTTCCATTCTTCATCTAGCGAATATTTGTACACACTCGTTTACCAAAAAATATGCCAAAATGGGACTTGTATATGGCCAGTATTGTATCAATTTTGGGTTCGGCCGATTCACCTACTGAACCGACTTTCAAAACCTTGGTCCAAACAAATTCTATGCCGATACATTTTCTTCCTTCAATTTTTTTATTTTTATTGTTACAAGGCCATAATGGCCACCTTTACCGTTATTGAATCTTGGTTTGGTGGGCTCCATGAGTGGTCGAAAAGATTGTAGACCCACCACGTGAGAACTGTTTACATCGTGGCATTAAAAAATGGTGACGTAAAAGTTGGAGCTGTTATAAGATAGAAGTCTATAACGGCCATTGTGGAAAAAAAAAATGGCCCATAATGGCCTTACAACGGCCATTACGGATACAAGGCTAATACATTTTCTTTCTTATTATTTTTTTTACCATTACAAGGCCATAATGGCCGTTATAGCCTGTATTGTAACGGCCATAAGGTTGGGTGTTATGGTCTTTGTCAAGGTGTCCTGTATCCGCTACGATATGGTCGTATCGGCCGATACGTATCGATAACGGCAGTGGCCGTTACGCAATACGGGGCCGTAACAGGGCACCCCCCGATTCTGTAGCCGTAACGGTTGTTACTGCCCCGTAACGGTGAGGGCATAACGGTCAAAAAATGACTTCTTTTTTGCTTTGTAAGGTCTGTTTTTTTATTTTTTTTGAAACTTCATTCTTCCAAACTCTTCCTAAATCATTCTATTACTATTTTCGACCACTCTTAGCTTGATATTATAAATAAAAACAACTTATATTAAGGATTTTCTTGATTCAAAGCTCCGTAGGCCATTTTCCAGAAATTCCTCAAAAATATGTATTTATATTTTTTATTCAATGTTTTGTTGTTTGAATGGTAGAATATGATGTGTTAATCATAATAGAAGATACTAATGTCCATTTTATAGATTGTTGTTGTTATTTTATATTTTTTTCTATTTATGCACTATTTTCGGCCTTTAAAAAAAAAAAAATCGAAAAATCATTTTTTATTAAATGGTTTGCTGTTTAAATGGTAGAACATGTTAATGTCCATTTTACAGATTGTCGTTGTCATTTTATATTTTTTTATAATTTTTTTCTATTTACGCACTATTTTTGGCCTTTTTTTTTAATTCGAAAAATAATTTTTTATTCAATGTTTTGTTGTTTTAATGGTAGAATATGATGTGTTAATCATAGTAGAAGATATTAATGTGCATTTTACAGATTGTTGTTTTCATTTTATATTTTTTATAATTTTTTCTATTTACACACTATTTTTATCCTTTTATAAAAAAAATCAAAAAATCATTTTTTATTGAAAGTTTTGTTGTTTTAATGGTAGAATATGATGTGTTAATCATAGTATAATATGTTAATGTCCATTTTATAGATTGTTGTTGTCATTTTATATTTGTTTTTTAATTTTTTTTCTATTTACGCACTATTTTCGGCCTTTTTAGAAAAAATTCGAATATATTACACATGTAAGATATTTTTATATTACATTCACTCTAATATATCTAACATTGATAGTAGATAGTTAAAAAATTAAATATATGAGTTTTGCAATCAAATCCAGGTTGGTTGGTTCATAAATTCATCAGACAATCCGATACAACTTCTCACCAAAGAGTGGACCCGTTACACCACCATAAACATGTTCCAATTTATAAATGAATGCATATTTGGAATGCTTAGAATATTCCGTATTTAATCCATATTTTTTTGACAAAAAAAAAAAAATTTGCACCGTTACGAGCCGTTAAGCCCCCATATCACCATTACACCCCATATTGGTATCGGTATCAGAGGGCACCGCTACACCAACCGATACCGATACGAGATACCTTGGTCTTTGTTACCGTTATTGAATACCTTGGTTCACACTGATTAGCGGGTGATGGGTTAACACTAATCCAAACTTGAGGGCAAGTTCTTTCCAGTCCAAGGGAATTTATGCATCCAACCACCGATTGCAAATAATTTGCCACCTATGATTAGACTGGTGGGTCCCATAGGCAATCACGTACCTATGATTAGGTTGGTTGACGCCAAAGTTGATCAAATACCTATGATTAGGTTGGTTAATCCCGCAAGTGATTGGGTCAACTTAGTGGGCCACCAGGTGTATGGATAATGGACCCCACATGCCAGCATTGTTCACATGTGTGCATAGTTCATCCATGCATTATTCACACGCTGCACTAGTAGTCAATATAGTGCACAGATTAGCATACCTAGCAAGTTCATTTCCTGTTTCTGCCACTTATGTCTTAGATTGGCAGGCCCCACAAGTAATCGGATCAGGTTGGTGCATCGTATTCAACAACGGTTACGTAATGGCTGTAATGGTGGAAACTGTTATGCGATACAGGGTTGTAATGCCCATTTTGGAAAAAAGAAGAAGAAGAAGAAGAAGAAGAAGAAGAAGAAGAAGAAGAAAAAGAAGGCTTGTGAACCAGTAACAGGTCGATATAGGGCGATACATTTTCTTCCTTCAAAATTTTGTTGACCTTTACAGGGCCATAAGGGCCACCGTTACCATTATTGAATACCTTGGTTTGATGGGCTCCATGAGTGGTTGGAAAGATTGTGGACCCACCACATAAGGATTGTTTACACCATGGCATTTAAAAACAGTAACATGATGGCCATAACGTAACAGTAACGGTGGGAGCCATTACATGATAAAGGGTTGTAACCGCCATTCTGAAGAAAATGGCCCATAATGGCCTTGCAACGGATCCTTCAAAAAAAAAAAAAAAGACTTGCAACGTCCGTTATGGGCCGATGCATTTTCTTCCTTTTTAATTTTTTTTAACCATTACAAGGCGGCCTGAATTGTAACGGCCAAAAGGTTGGCTGTCACGCCCACTGTTATCGTTATTGAATACCTTGGTTCACACCGATTTGTGGGTGATGGGTTAGCACTAATCCAAACTCAAGGGTGAGTTCTTTCCAGTCCGAGGGAATCGATGCATCCAACCACCAATTGCAAATAATCCACCACCTATGATTTATACTAGTAGGCAATCAGATACCTATGATTACGTTGGTTGACCCCGCAGTCAGTCAAAAAACTATGATTAGATTGGTTGATCACACAAGCGATTGTCAACTTAGCAGGCCACAAGGTGCTGTGGTAAGTATGGACCTCACATGTATGCATAGTTCATTCATGCAATATTCACATGTTAGCACTGCTACTTAGTATAGTGCACAGAATAGCATAACTATATGGTAAGTTCTTCTTTTCTTTTCTTTTTTCTTTTTTTACTTTTCAAAAAAACTATGTGGTTAGTTTCCTGTTTCTAATCAAGTTTCCTTTTCTTTTCTTTTTAATTAAGAAACTCCTTTGCAAGCCAAGACAATTAGAGTTATGGTTAAAATAGGAAATAGCTGTATGAGGGCCAATACATACAAGACCCTGCCTGTGAATCTAGACATGCTTCTTTTCACTAGTTTTGGTGATCAAAACTCCTTATTTATTTATTTGTTTATTTTTGTAAGGGGTGTGTGGTAAGATTGTGGACCTCACATGCATGCATAGTTCATTCATGCAATATTCACATGTTAGCACTGCTAGTTAGTGTAGTGCACAGAATAGCATAACTATATGGTTAGTTCTTTTCTTTTCTTTTCTTTTTTTACTTTTCAAAAAAAAAAACTATATGGTTAGTTTTCTGTTTCTAATCAAGTTTCCTTTTCTTTTCTTTTTAATTAAGAAACTCTTTTGCAAGCCAAGACAATTAGAGTTATGGTTAAAATAGGAAATAGCTGTATGAGGGCCAATACATACAAGACCCTGCCTATGAATCCAGACATGCTTCTTTTCACTTATTTTGTGATCAAAACTCCTTATTTATTTGTTTATTTTTGTAAGGGGTGTTTGGACCAGTGGAAAATAATGAAACGTCGTGGAAATGAAATTGATTTCCACAGATGTGACGCTTTTCCCTTTTCTTTTCTTTTTTCCCCGTTTCTGAATACACTACTAGGTTTAGAAATTGATTTCCATTTCCATGGTTTTCCTTGAAAAGTAGTGAAATCAGTTTCCACTTTACAACCCGTTAAATTTAGATTTTTATGATTACAAGAGACAATCCTCACTAATTGATCGCTAACCATTTAACATTTCCCTGAAAATCATGTGTGCTTAAACAAATAAGTTAATATGGGTTCTTTTCTACACATTACCCTGTTCTCAGTTTTCCACGGTGGATTTCCATATCCATGTTTTCGTTTCCACCAATCCAAATAGGCAAAGGCCCATGGCAGGGTATATTGTGATTGTGATGCTTCATAAGCTATTCGTGTGATCATGGTTATGAATATCAGTATCAGTGGGACATTGGCCGGGCCCCACTGAAAACTTATACGATATCAATATGACATCGTGAATTTGTATTAGCTCCGTATCAGTCTGTGTTAGATTGTATCGGACAAATTTTTTAAACCAAAAAAATTACAGATATTAGTAAGGAAAAAAGGAGATATTCAAGGATCTAACTTTTTGTGTTTTTGGACATGTATTCAGTGGTGTATCGGACCATTCTTTAGTAAGAATGTTGTCTGTTGGGATGACCCAAAAAGACACATAATTAAAATCCGGCACATAATCGGTCGATCTATGTTCAAAATACATGATGCAGGACGGATGAGGGATAACCTAGCCTAGAATGATGCAATGTGATCATCAACGGATTAACTGGAACAATTTAAAGCACAGAATAATACTAATCAATCACAAGCTTAAATAAACAAGAGCTCTCCTCCTCCTCTAGTAATACATACATCTACCTAATCTATCATTCCCCTAAACTAATTTTGGGAAAATTTTAAAGTCAAATAAATGGCTGAAAATGGCCCAAATATACACAAATGATTAAAATCCAGTACATAGATGGTATACCTATGTTCAGAAAAAAATAGGTGTGCCTAGATCTATTTTTCCCCAAAACTAATATTGGATTTTTTTTTAAAAAAAAAAAAATTTAGAAAATTGTCCAAAAAGGCAAAAAATGACCTAAAAATATGCACACAATTGAAATCCAGCACATAGATGGTAGATCTATTTCCAAAAAACATGGATCTACCTCGATTTATCATTCCCCTTAATTAATTTTCTGAAAAAAAAATAAAATAATTCATAATGTCCCAAAAATACAAAATAAAATAAAAATTGTCGTAAACTATTGATTTAAACAATGCATCTGCAAATCTTATATATATATATATATATATATATATATATATATATATATATATAGATGACAACAGGGTGTCCCCACTCCCTTTTAAGGTGAGACTAATCCCTGTGGATGCATGCAATCACATGCAAACCATGTGCATCGGATAAAACACGGGGAAGGGAATCGATCTTGCATCTATGGGAAGCAAACCCATGACGCTAGCCGTTTGCCCAAACCTGGGCAGTAAATCTATAATATAATGTATTCATGCAACAATGCGAAACTGTTTTTTAACAAATACAGAAGTAAGAAAATTGCTGATACCTTTGAAAAGACACAAAAATAAAAAGAATTATGCAAATATCCAAAATCGAACACAACTAAAGCATGATTTGATCGATTTGAGGTTATCATGTTGATTCAACACCATTACAGCAAGATTAAACAAAAATACATTAGATTTTTCACCCATTTTTTAGATTTTCCCCAAATCTGCCACCAAACGTTTGAATTTATTTTTTTAATTTGAACCCAAAAATCTTGTGTTTTGATCTTCGAAACAGTTGTAAAAAATTGGTTTAGAAGAAACCCTAAGCAAGAAAACATTCAAAAGGGATGGAAAAGATGAGAAAAAAGTGAAAATAGACATGTCCAACGCACTTACATCTGATACGCATGGTAAATACTGGTGCCAATACGGCCCATATCGGCTGATACAGACCAATACAGAACTGCTTTATTTGAAACGAGCTGATACAGACCCTTACCATGTACTATACCATGCCGATATGGACACAATACAGCCGTAATGGCCGATACAATATTGATATTCATATCCGTAAGTGTGATGCCCTAGTCCTATCCCTTTCTAAAGGTGGTGTGATGTCCTAGAAAGTGTTGGAATCGCATTCCACAGCCCTTTATTTTTCTTTTCAGGAGTTTCTGACACTTTGAAGGTTCATGTAGCCCTAAATCTGGTACATGTGATATATCTAATTTATTTCACCTTTGCATCCAAACTCTTCACATTGCATCATACATTCTGGCAACCATGTAAAATATGAGAGGCATATATAGTCTCACCTTTGGCATGTACAGATCCGTAATCTCACCGTACGTCTCAAAGTAACTGCAAACAACCCAAAGAGGCAAGTTAGTAGTGTAACATGGTGAAATATCGTGCTAAACGAGCATAAAACATCCAACCTAGCAGGTGTTCCATTCTCAATTCACAATTTACCTTCGGAATGTTTCTTCTGTGACAGAATGTGGAATTCTTGCAACAAAAATCCGGGTAATTTTCTTTGAGGGTGCCCTCATCTCTTCCTACAAAACAAAAGGTTCAGCTGGTCAAACTTTGCTAAATCAAGTCACTTGGACACATGGAACTGCAACGGAAGCAATTCAAGTTCCTAGGACTCCTAATTTTATATTGATTGTCTCCAACTCCACAGATCACTCAGTGAAACTCTCTCCCACTCGCGCATGCACACATACACAACAACACTGAAGGTGTGCCCACATGATGAACACTCCAGACCGATGATCAACCCTTTTCTAGTATGATCAAATATGGACTATACATTTCCCAAGCCTGATAAGGTGATTGGAACATCCGATCAAAGAAAATTTTCAGATCAACGGGCAATTCAAGGTCAGTCAAACATGATGCACAGTCCATTGACCCTTTATTGTATAATCAATATGTACCATCTATTTTTGGAAGCACTTTCAGATGGTTAGGATCATTCAATTAAAGTGATTTTTGAGGGGGATGGGTAATCAAAGGTGGGTCCCACATAAAGCGTGGTTTCATATCAACCTAATAAGTGGATCAACTTCTCCTTAAATAATAATAATAATAATAATATTATTATTATTATTAGTAGTAGTAGTAGTAGTAGTATTAGTATAGTAGTAGTAGTTGTAAGTAGACCAACCAAGATTTCGAGACAAGGAATGTTCACAATCACATTTAGCATCATCTGGTACATATCCAGATCTCGCACACATGCTATATTGGGGTACAAGTGCTGCGATTCATCTCTTCATTATTTAGATGAATTCAAGACAATTGACATCCAAGCACCACAACCCAAGTTCCACAGAACTTGAGAGTTGTCAAGCAAACAGCACAACTATTGTTCTAGGAACTCTTCTTCCAGGGAATTAAGTGCCATGGATCTAGAGTTTTTTCAAGGAACTCCAGTTCTATGCATCCAAATGACCAACTCAACCAAATTATCTTGATATAACAGCATCACACATGCAGAGAAAAGCTTCCTTAGAATTTACCCAAATGGTCGAGAAGGAACAACACAAGATCTAATAAGATAATGAAATTTGACATGAAAATACCTTTGGCGTTGCCACTTTCACTTCCAGCATTCTGTTGCCTAGAACATGCTCAGCTTCAAGTGCATTCTGCATAACCAAATTCACGTTATCAAGACTAAGAACTGATGCAGGAACTTTTGGGTCATCAATCATAGCCCGCCAAAGGGGGCCCAACTACCATCTGAGAGTTTTAGGCCAAAGATAATCTGATGGGACTGTGGGCCACATAAATCCAATTGGATGACTGTATAAGTGATCAGACTGGGCAGTGGGGCTAACAGGTCCAAGAGGAAGTCTTTAAAGGATTTATATACCAATTGTTTGGGTATTTTGCAGTTCATAAACTAACCGTGTGGCTTTATAAATCTTACAGGTGGCGGCTGTATATACACCCAATCCTGCTAGTATATAAAAAAGTTCCATGATATTTGGACTTTCAATTATCTTCCATATTTGGTGTCTATTTTAGTCCCAAGTTGATATAGAAAAATAGAAAAGGGTTGTTTGGGCCAATAGGAATTTTAGCCTTGCCTTCTTTCATTTTAATTGGGATGACACATGCACGCATACACACATACATATGAACTGCAAAGTAACAATGAACAATGGTGTGATTTTTTTTTCTAATACATGTTCCCATGAGTCCACACACACAATCACCCACGCATACACACTTGCACATACATACATAGGGACAGAATCATAGATACATAGGTGGCAACATGTGTGAGACTTGTGCCAATGTTGTGACCATTTTTTTCTGAACAATGTTATGATAATTCAACTGAATGATTATTATTTTGGCCCAAGATGGATACTTCTTCCAGAACCAAGTTTTGAGGTGCCTCTAGATGACTAGATCCCTTTGGTGTGACTCGTAGGGGTTTTCCTTGTGGTGTGATTCCACATTTCTTATACTTATTTTATCTACTTACTGCTGCAATCATCTCAACTTAGAAATTTGGAGTATTTCTTGGAGGAATTGATCTTCAGAAGTGGTTTGTATTCCTAATATTGCAAATAGGGCTTAATTTCTTCCCAATGTTCCATCAGAAATCAGGAACAATGTCACATAAAACATAATTGTTGGAAGTTTTCGCATAAGTTCGACACCAGCTGCCAATCTGATGCAACCTCCTTTATCTGGGCTGGGACCAGCAATGAGAGCATAAAACTCCCACAGGCACAATGTAATAGACTATCACATAGTTTCTAATAATTTATTACATAGGTTTATTACAATCATCAAGTTGATTACAATCAACAAGTAGAAAATATTTGTACATGACTTGTTTGAGAATTTTAAAACTATAAAAGCAGTTACTCTTGCATGTGAATTTCACTAGTTTTTTTTTTTTTTTGAAAGGCATTTCACCAGCATTTCCAAACCAAACTTTTGACTTACCACAATAATAATACTCAAATGTAATCAGATAGTATTTTGCATCCTATTACAAGATACCTTTGAGAACCTTTTAGATTATACTGAAATTAGAAGTTCATAAATTGATTTTTGCATGCCAAACAAGATGGAGGTGTAAACACAACGCTAGATTTATGCAGGGATGCTCTAGAATTTAAAGAACTTAAAATGTGGTCGGACTAAAACAGAGTTTGGAGTGCAATTTTAATAATAATATGAGTGAAAATGAGGTATTAGTTAAGATTGCCGACAAGTTTCCCAAAATGACCACTTTCGATACCTTGGGTCAATAATTCATGAGTGGAGAGATTGAAAAGGATGTTGCCCATATAATTCAAGCTGGGTGGGAAAAATGGAGATGTGCCTCTAGAGTTTTATGTGATTGTATTGTACCACTCAAACTGAAAGGGAAATTTTATGAGATAACTATAAGACCAACCATGCTTTATGGGACAATATTGGGGAGTTAAAAGAATGGCCTGTTCACAGGATGAGTTTGGCCACAAAGAGGATATTGAGATGGATGAGTGGCAAGACGAGGAAGGACAAAATTAGAAATGAATGCACTTGAGGGAACTTAGCAGTAAAATCAGTATGTAGAAAGATGGGATAGATAGTTTGGCCATGTGCAACGGAGACTAAGAACCATGCCGGTTAGGAGTAAGTTGGTACAAATTGAAGGTTCGAAAAAGGGAAAGGGAAAGGGAAAGGGAATGGCCCAAAAGGACGTGGACAGAGGTCGTAAGAGAAGACTTGATGACCTATGGTCTAACTGAAGGTCTGGCCCTTGATTCATGTAGCCAACCCCAATTAATTGGGATAAGGCTTGGATGATGATGAAACAGATATTTCAGGGCTCGGATCAAAAAGACATAATGTATCATCAGCACTTGTCAATTTCCAGCCCATCTAAAGATGTTCAACTTCTATACAAAAGACCAACAGATCTCAAACAGCCAATTGCATCAAATATTAAAGGGCATTTTTTGTAATTCATACCTGGAAACCCTCCGCTGCCCTTCCTCTTTTTGGGCTTGTATTCTTTCTCACTTCAGCATTTCTTAATAAAATTTGGTTCTCTCTCTCTCTCTCAAAAAAAAAAAAAAAAAAACCTTCTTATAACAGGAAGATAACCAGGAACTGTGAAGTGATTATCAAAATGGAGGTAAGGTAAGATATAGGTTGCTCAGGTAGGCATAAGGCAGGTCTCAGTAGAAACTTGCTTGGCCTCCAAATCTCAGGTTACAGGGTAGCTATACATTTAGTAAAGATTTTTTATTTTTATTTTTTTCAATGGCAACTTCAATTTTATTGGAAGAGAGCCAACAAGCTCAAAAAAGCTATAAATAATAATAATAATAATAATAATAAATGGGATGATAAGAAATCATCCAGCGAACAACATAGAATCAGGCCCCAAAGAAATTGGTTGAGATGGCCCAATTCTGGGCCCTCTCGAAACTTCCTGCCAATAACTATAAGAATTGTGGAATGTTTGGTAATCCATCTCTTTCCAGAGCCCATAAAATAGCATGAAGTGAAGCCTCCAAGGTGATCCCCTTCTCTTTCCTTTACAATCACCAACCCATGCTGAAAATAAACTTCGAATGTCGCTTGGCATCACTCACTTGATGTTGGAAAGCTGCAAAAACCCCACCAAACGCCAGAAACAAATTCACAGTAAATGTAAACCCATCAGCTAGCATATTCGAATCCCAGATGACAGCAAGAACACCCAACACTGCTGCCACATCCAAAGCTTCCCAATTGGGACAGATCTAACGAATCACTAACCCCTGCATTTTCGTCTCCTGAAGCGTAAAAGTATGAAGCTTTTGCTTCCTGCAAGCATGTTTCATCTAAACCCTTTTTTTAATGACAACCCGAACCCCTGATTTTCCATGACAGGATTTTTGTTGGCGAACTGTCCACCTCCCTGTTGCCTTTCCCTGTGATTCCCCCTTCCCCTTTGTACCTTTTTTTTGTATGCGGCGGCGCCCTTCTCATAATTGAACCTCCCTCATTCATACTCTTCATTTTCTCGCTTGACTATGAGGCAATGCCTTATCTCTGAACCATTTGTCTTCCATCTCTATCCTCAAAAGGCCACCCTACCAATTGATTTCATGTATCCCATCTACCAGCCCCTTTCTTGACTGATCACTACCAACTGACTTGGATTGCTTCGGCAGTGAATGCACACCACCTTCTAGCTAGGGTCCACCTAATGATAATGGATGTGCCTTCATCTGAGCATCCATCAGCAGCAAACAATGCAAGACATCCATAGGTGCATCAAGCTCCATAACCGGATCAACACCCACTATAGATGAGGATGGACAACAGCACCCCTATGTCCTTGAGTCTAGCTGAGGGGATCCAGATCTTTTGCCCATGTCCCCATACTCCTACTATTTGTGAGTAGAAATCCATTTGTTGTTGCCTTCCTGCAGCCAAGGGGATGAGACAATACACTCATTGAGTCACATCTCGGCTTTCACTAGCAATTGGATGTTGTTGGAGTCCCCAGCTTCTAAGAGGTAAATATTTACACAGCAATAATGGTAGAGCAGGAGATTCTTGTAATGCCCTCCGAAAGCCTCGTCACATCTGATGCACATGTACATCTTCCAGTATCCTTTTGTTTTTGTGAAGTCTTATTAAGTTCTACGTAGCACCAAAGAAAATGTGTTTGTGCATTACATGCAGTGTTCGAATTATCTCCGATATCATCTTTATCTCCAGCTCAGCGATACTGATAACATTGGTAGCGACATCGATAATGCTGGTGGTATCAGAAATTCTAAGTATTAGCAATCTATCGCTAAGTATCGCCAATGTATCAATATCGCTAATGCAATCGCCAATATTTTCAACTATGAAAATTCTAGGTGTTGCTTGTATTGCCAGTGCATCAATATCACCAATGTATCACCAATATTTTCGACCATGTAAATTTTAGGTAATGCTCGTATCATAAATGTATTAACGATATTTTAATAGTAAATTTTTTTTTCATTTTTTTTTCATGGGCACATAGTTATATGTAATGTTCAATTCATCATTGATAATATCTCAATATTATTAATATCGCAACATGCGCGATATTGAGACCACAATCTTTCATTTCCTTTTGAATTATTGATGATTTCTTGGTGAAATATCATGTGTTGTTGATATTTTGCAATATCGATAATGTTTGGATGGAAGGTTGGATAGTTAAATAGGCCGGATGGAATGGTTGGACTTATTTCTTACAATAACACATGCATTTAAGGCCCCATTAAATGGAAACTTGTTATGTATGCATATTCTTTTTGCAATTTTTTTTTTCTAAATATGCAAATATGTACATTTTAACATCTCCTAAAGTTTCGTTGAAAATTCCACCATTTCCCCCATGTTTCTCCGCATTTCCGGTTATCAGCGATATTATCCGCAATATCGATATTGTTTTTGTATCCCTGGCTAGTAGGGGTGTACACGAACCGGGCTAGCCCAGTTAGCTCGCTCAAATCGGCCCAAAAAAGCTTGACTCGGCCCAACCCGGAATTGAGTTCAAGTCGGGACGGGCCATTTTCCTCAACCTGAAACTGAGTTCGGGCCGAGTTCGGATAGGTCCGAGTTCGGCCTGACTCGGTCCGAAACGACCCAACCTGGCCCGACCCAGTCAAGTGTGTGTGTGTTTGTATAACCCTACCCGTCCATTTCCCCTTTCACCTTTTGAGATCACCTAACCCCAGCAATAACGCCCGACCCCACCAAACCCTGCTCCCTCTCTCCCTACCCGACGGCCCGACCCCACCAAATCTCTCTAATCTCTCTCTCTCTCATCCGACCAGCAGGCGGACGCTGTCCAACCACAGTCTGGCACCCCCCTCGACAGTCTCACCTCTCTAATCTCTTTGACCAGCAGGCAGACGCTTTCTGACCACGGTATGATCTCTCTCTCTCTCTCTCTCTCTCTCTCTCTCTCTCTCTCTCTCTCTCTCTCTCTCCTTTAGACAGTGGTGAATGTATTTGATGAATGGCTATGCTAGGGTCATCATAAGGAAATCTAAACCATCTGTTTCTGGCTATCAAATGGATGGTTAAAAATTAACAGTCCGTCATGACTCTCAACCAATAGAGCCCTCACAATCCAGGTGATATACATCTGAGCAAATGTGGCATGCTTTGGGGTGAGGTGGTTTGTGTATGCCACACCCACCTTTTGCTCCAGCTCCAAAACTTAAAGCATTTTCTGAAAGTCAGAGTAAAAAACTCTCTGGAAATTTGTAGGAACGAAAAAGGTGGAGCAGAGACTTTAAAATGCTCACAAAGCACAAGGACGATTCCTCAGTTTGCCTAAGAAAGGAACTGAGTTTCATGGAGGATGTCATTGTTTTGCCACCTCTTTCTTCATTTTAATCAGAGGAATTCTAATATGCAGGTGGTTGCATTAAAGTGCCAAGTAGTTCCCTTGTTGCGGGACAAGTGGGAATTATATCTGGTGATCATGATTTTTGATCTTTTGGGCCACCATGTCAATGGGCTATAGGCCAAATTCACAGTGATTGGACAATTCTACCATCCACTTACTTCTGGTTGAATGTGGATCGTTGCTCTAACTGTTCCTTTTGCAAGCTGTTTATTGGATTGATACATAGCCCACTCCCCTTGCTTTCGGTGATACAATCTGTCCACATGGTAGCCCACCAGAAAAACAGTCCCAATCACCACACTTGTTTGACACATCCACTACTAGGAGGGAACTACATATAGCTTTTATCCATTAGCATGTATGTTAGCACTCCTCTTCTGATTATTTATTTTCATATTTTATGAAAGGTTATTTCTAATATTTTTTCAGTTTTATGCTCACCAACATCTTAGGGCCAGTTGTAGAAAAGTGAAAATCCAAGCACAGATGTTCATATCCTCGGGCCAAGGATCATAGAGTTGTTCATCTTGTGCTATGCTAAGAAGTTCTATTTGAAGTTCTATTTCAACATGATGGATTCCTCGTACACCTTAACTTGATGCATGAACCATCTCTACAGTCTAATTGGTGGACACCCAACGATTGGGACCATCCAATTGGTGGGCCATCAACTTGATGCATGTTCAAACTCTCTAACTGCAACACAGAAAAAAAAAAAAGGATTTACCATGCCCCAAAAATATTCTAGAATAGAAGTTCCCGTCCTTCAATGCAAGTTTAGTCCTAATGAGGAGATCTAGAACATACTATATTAATTATAAGGCTAAAAAGATGCAGTGGGATTGATAACTGCATTATACTGCATTGACTTTCCGTAAAAGAAATTGGCCCGAACTCGAACGTTCGAAACTGGCCTGAACTCAGCCCGAACTCACCCGATTGCTGCCGGGCTGGGTTCGGGCTGGACATGTTGGCCCGGTGACCGGGCCAGGCCGGGTTCGGGCTGGGGTGTGTCTGGTGACCAGACCGGGCCGGGTTGAGCCCAGTTCGACTCGGATCGACCCGTGTACACCCCTACTGGCTAGCAAAACTTGTAGCTATACTGATACTTCGAACACTGATTACATGTAGCACCCTCAACTGCATTACCCCATGCCTTTATGTGTGACTGCTATGTGAGATTCCGGGGTTGCAAATATCTGCCACATCCACTGTAAATTTAAAATTCAAAATAATGTCCTTGGATTAAATGGATCCCACCGTCCATCTCACGAGAGCAGGGTGATTGTACAACTCTCGGATATGGATTTCCAAAGGCAAATTGTAGTGATCATCTTTTCTTTACTTCTTCTTTTAACTAAATATTCAAATTAAAGAAGGAGAATAGAAACCCAATAGCATAAGCAAGGACTCCGCCCCTGCCATAGCTAGCTGGTACATATCACAATCAGCTTCCCTAGCAGACTGAGTAAACCAAATGTCCAGTCACTAAGGACCTGATTTCAATAAAAACAGAAACTAAGTTTCTAGGGCAACAGGGCACCCTGAGACACATTGCATGAATTTGGCTCTTATGCCTACAACCTCAACAGAAAGCTGCTGAAAATGACTAAATACAACTCTGACCACTTCCCTGAAGGCCCAAGCCAACGCGAAGTAAGGAATGACACTTTGATCAGGCCTCAGAGAGAGAAGAAAGTTCTTCCGTCATTGCTAATAAGATTCCTCCAATACCAGCCTTCTCTTCTAGACTCAAGAAGTCAGCTTTAAAGGAAAACAGCAATAAGAAGGCACGTGAGATAGACTAGTATCCGTATCCCTGCTCCTCAGTATTATGCTCCAATGTCTAAGATTGCCTTCTAAGCATAGCCCCTTAAAAAATTTATGGCTAAGAGCCCATGGGCACAAAAAGTCAAAAGGACTCTGCCAGCCACCTCCTGAACTGCAAGCTGTCTTTGAATATCTTTTGATTCCGCTCGAGCTAAATTCCCCAGCATATTGCTAGAGGCAGCATCTTCCACAAGACTTTTCCCCTTGCCTTAAAAGGGGAAGCTACCCCAGCTCTGAAGAGTTTCCATCACATATCCTCTAATGCACCAAGCGACTCCTAAAGCCCTGAGGCACGTGTGCAGAAGGACAGCTCAACAGAAGGTGGTTTGCCAATTCCACCTCCTGTTTGCATGCAGAGCACACATCTTTTCAGAATAGGGATCCGGCTTTTCAAAAGCTAATCAACCGTGAGAATCTTATCTCTAGTCGTGGTCCAAGCAAAGGCTGAGATGCAGTTTGGGCTGAAAAGTCGAAAAATTGCTGTTGGAACTGCCACCCAGTTTGTGGAACAAGGATTTTGCTGTATATTACCCTGATCTAGACCATCTCCATATCTTTAGATCGGGGTACTCAGTCAAAGGAAGAGTTGTTTCTAACAATAGAAAGATTTATAAGCCATGACGTGGAGCACCAAATTAAGGACTTATCCCTCGGCCTTCTTCTTTATCCTTTTTTTTTTTTGAAAGGATAATCTTTATTCAAAGGAGAACAAAATACAACACAATACCGGCCTGCACAGTAAAGGAGCAGCAAAGAAAACACAAGCCACAAAAATAGGGACAAATGCAAGGACACTAGCCACAATGGCTTAAGCACAAAACATGAACAAATACAAGATACCTCAAAAGCACTTGTTGATATGCTCCTGCTTTAGCCAACTAGTCCAGAATATCATTTGCATCTACTCGTCAAAAAAAAAAAAAAAAAAAACCATCATTTGCATCTCTACTCATCTAAGAAAATTGCAGACAGCAACCACTTCTCAACTCTAGCAGTTCCTCTATTAGGTCTACAATCGTCCACTGATATTTTCCAGAAGAGGCCCAGGCTTAGCATAGTCACCCTCAATCACTACAAGAGTGAAATTATACTCCACTATCAACTTCACTGCTCTTTTTACACACCGACGCACTCACACCACAGTGGGATTTCACCACAATGAGTATTCGAACCCATCGTCTCGTGTTGAAACTCTTGTGAGTCTACCAATGAGGCATGAGTAAGGACCCTCAACTTTGCTGCTTGAAGAACAGTTGCAGGTTCTGCATAGGAAGAGTCTTGGATACCCAGGGATCCAGAAAATTCCAGTAGGATTTTACCATTGTGATCCCGAATGCAGCCCCCTATTCCTGCATATCCCATATTCCCAAACAAGCACATTTCAAAATTAACTTTAAACTGACCTGGGGGAGCAGATTCCAGACAACTTTGGTAGATATTGTTTTTGGATTCCCACGGAGCACTTCAATCCAATCCATCAAGAATCGCTTGCAAAATCTTGCTCCACAGGGTGTTGATTTTACTCCACTCCTTTGATAACATGAAATTTTTGGTAGATTCCAGACAACTTTGGTAGATATTGCTTTTGGATTCCCACGGAGCACTTCAATCCAATCCGTCAAGAATCGCTTGCAAAATCTTGCTCCACAGGGTGTTGATTTTACTCCACTCCTTTGATAACATGAAATTTTTTACTCACCATGACGTTTGCCTGGAGCTTTGATGTTTTTGAAGATTCTCTTATTTCTTTCTAGCCAAGCCAATTTCCAAAGATTCTTAACAGCAACTCTCCACACTGTCGTGGACCAACCACCTATGAGATCAGCGATCGAACCCACCATGACCCAGGAAATATTGAATATCTGCAAAACACAATTCCACAATTTCACCAATTCTGGACGTGTCATGAAAATTATTTACCTTCTCATCATTTTTACAGCACATGGCACCTCTGTTAGGCATGGTCATTCCCTGCCTCTTCCCCAAGCATGCCACCATACGAATTGCCTTGATTTTCAAAGGGCCAGCCTATGTGTTGACGCTCATTCGCATCTAACCACTCAAGTCCTCTCTCCGACTTGAACCTTCACGGATTCAGTTCTCTCCATATCTAAATTATGGTTGGATTCTCACCCTGGCAAACTGTTATCTTCTTTCTTCCGCGATCCACCATCTATCTCTGTCACCTCCCCCAGACATGAGACCACCACCTTGAAGACTCCCTCAACCCATGCATCCAATGTGATGCCGAAAAGCCGCACCAGGAAGCCCTTCAGCTCCTTTCACATGATACTCGCATCTTCTAATTTGCCTACTTGGGCAATTGAAAAACACCTCTCCTCCTTGCATCATATGGCCTCCTCAATCGACTCAAACTCTAATAGGAACACCTTTTCCAACAGATGATGGATGGAGAAATTGTACGAGGCATGGACCACTGATGCGTTGGCCATTGTTTCATGTCTTCTCCTTCCATCAAAGAGGATACAACTGTCATCACCAAACATTTCTTGCAACTTTTCCCTCTCTCCTCACTACTCATTCTTCCACCACCACTTGCTTTGAACCCACTATTTCCTCCACCCTAGCTTCAATATCCTCTTTCTTCGACACTCTACTTCTATGTTCCTCCTGGCTGCGGCCACACCAGTCTATCGTCCTCACCTGTGTCTTGGGTGATGAAGATCTCCAGCCCTCCATTATTGCCCCTCTTTGCTTCTTTAGAATCCTCTACTTTACCCTTAGTGACTCTATATCCAGCACATCTTTACAGTTTTCGGGTCCATACTTGGCTGTCTTCATCCAAATCTTCTTGCCTTTACCCTCTTTCTCATTGAACATACTAATTCATTTGTCCACCTCCTCCGACAATCCATACTGGATGGAAGTAAACCCTCTAATAGCTAGAGTCTCTCTGCCTCTTGCAAGATGCCAATCTCTTATGAATCTCACTCTGTAGAAAAATCCTATGCAGGTCTGGGGCAACGATATCCCCCAGGAGATTTGAGACATGGAGCATGATCTATGAATGCAAGGCACCAAACCATCAACCCTATCAAGAGGCCAGAGACTTTGCCCCGGATGCAAGGCACCAAATGCTTTATATTATTTTGAATACATTTGAAAGAATATAGGTAATTGGCATCATAGGAAGATATTTCTATACACATAAAATAAGAATACACACTTAATGGCAAAATGATATTGTGAGCCAAGCACTCCATCGGGGGAAAAGAAAAGTAAGGAAGAAAGAAAATTAATAATAAAGAAAGAAAATAAAACCAAATGCTAATATATCCGTACAAACGACATGCAACAAAATGATGATCTCTTTGATTTGTCTGTCCTTGTTGCCATAAAACATACATAAAACCATGGGTTAGAATCAAAGAAGAGCTATCCAATTGACATATCTAAATTTATACATCATTGTTTCAGAAGTTGTACATGTTGTGCTTGTATATTATAAGGAAGGACACAAGGTGAAAAATGGGTTGGGATGTCAGGTAGGAAGAACAAATACCTCTGCATACCACACAACAGTGGGAAATAGGTTTCTGAGCACTAATGGGAGAAGCAATACAAGCCATTTAGTGGTGTTTCCTAGATGCAAGCATCACTATAAGATCTATGCAAGTTGTAGAAAGAATAAACAAAAGAAGATCAAGCTAAACGAACCAACATGTGCATATTTGTTACACAAATGTTTGGTCATTAAACACACTAGGATTTAGATCAGGCATGGTCAAGCTTTGACGGCCATGCAGTATGATAATATCAAGTGTAAATTAAGAGCAATGCATGTTTTATTTCCCAAAGAAAGCTGCTTGTTGTTCAATACAAAGAAAGAAATAGGCCATCTCTAGTGGTTGGCTTTTCTTATCCATTACCTCAACGTATTTGTATCTTTGTCTAGTATATTAATAAAATTTTGTTGACCGCAGAAAGGAAATAAACTAGGTCTACTGTATCCTATATCAAATGGACACATAAATGACTCCACAAGATAGTCATTTCTAGTTCCAACAAAACAGATAATTAAGAAATTTATTTGACATTGTTTTTTGCTTGTTAGTGTGGTCCTCTCACACGTAATAATTTACAATGGAGAAAGAAAACCTAACTAGCTCAAAGAACTAGTGTACACACATGAAAAATGACTTAGCCTTCCAACAGCTAGAAGAAGAAGACCGCACAATCTGACAGGACTGTCATTTTTTATAACTGACCAAAGTAAGAAGAAGAAGAATAAGCAACATCAAAATTACTTTAGTTCAAGTCCAATAGTTTTCCATATTCTTCATGTAAACTTCATCTCAAAAGATTCTACCAGTATATTCTACTAATATTGATGTAGAATGCCACAGATACATGAAATGTTGAACAAGATTCTCTTAAAGAAATGTTACCTTTGCATCCTCAGCTGATGAAAATGTTACGTAGCCAAAACCACGAGATCGTCCAGTCGATCGCTCCTAAAGTTGTTTACATTCAATTAAAAGAATAATTCTTTTAGCAGATTAGTTGATTAAACAATAAAAAGTAGATATCTTGACCAGCTCACAGAAAGATGCAAGAGCACTTGAAAACAACAAGACTTTTTTCTTCTTCTTTTTTAATGTGAAAATGACAAGACTTGATCAGTACAATTCAACAACATAGAGGTTAAAGATATTAAAGAGACTAGTCAGAGATGACTTTAAGAAGTCAGCAAGCTGCTTAGTTTCACATAGAATGTTTGGCCTGCAACAGGTATGTACAAACTTGGTCGAGGGTAAGATATCATTCAGCAATTGACAAAAAAATTGATCATTAATTCCCAAAATTCATTAAAGCTAGAATAACGTGACCAAACACTAACAGTCTATAGAGTAGAACAGGAGTGGTGATGCCTGCAGTGCAGAAGCTCTGGTGATAAGAGAGGTCTTCGTCTCTTCATCTCTAATTCCATTGGGCCAATTATTGCAAAAGAGGACTCCATCAACGTTATCAAATTGGTTAGTAATGTTCAAGGTGACCCATGGAAGCCAGCATTCTACTTGATGAAATTAGCCACATTTCGGCGAGGTGAAACATTTAGTTTATCCTTGTTGAGAGGGGACAATAATGTGGCAGACTCCTTTGTGAAAGGAGCAGCCAATTGATCCTCCATTTGTATCGGACCTTCGGTTCCTTTACCCTAACAAGTTCTTTTGCTTTTTTCCATGAATCAATTATTTCTCAAAAGGAAAATAAAAAATAAAAAATCTAGAGGTAAAAAGTCATGACAGATGTGCCAGGAGAACCTACACTCGAGGTTTTTGCATTTTACATTCCTACTATCCTAGTGCTCTTACAAGTTCATACCAAAATTTGGAAAGAAGACTGAAGGAAGGACCACTAATTGCTTCTGCCCTTATATTTCTAGATGACCCAAAGGACAGGGAATGCATCTTATACTGACATGGACTAATAAAATTTCAGAGTCTCTTCAAGATCATACATGAGGAAAATAACAAGACATGATGTAGCGCATTTTTTAACCAAACAAGGAGTTTCTAGGACTTCTCTAAACACACTAAAATATTCATTACATGTCCTTGGACAATACATGTGCATGTTCATTATGAACTGAATCTACAACTTCTTCACTGGCTCCACAAAGACATTCTTTATACAATTTGCATGTTGCCTAACATCAATCCATTAGGACAAAAAAACCAAAAACATTATATTTTACCTCACTGCAAACTTCACAGAACTCCTAACGGAAGCAGCTATGCTTCCAGGTTTTCCATTCTAGAAATCTGACACTTATTCCTAGGTCTCTCCAGTGTAATTAAAAGGTGCTAGGCGGATCACCTGAAACGCCTAGGTGCACTTGGAGTATGCTTGGAGATTCCAAGCACAAATTTTTTAAAAAAATTTTATTTATGTTATGTATAGATTCAGATTGAATTATTTAACAGTTTTCTCTACAATTAATTTAACATAACGAAAAAAACTAATTGTAATGTTACTAGGTTTTATAAATGAGGATAGTTAGACACCACTTCAAAAAACTACATCTACCCAAAGATTCCAATGAATCCACAGAACCTAGAAGTTCAAATTTACCCAATTTCCCAAACCTAAAAAACCTTTATTTCATAACATTTTGGATTCCTCTTAGCTCAAAAACCCATATCCCAAAATTTTCATAAATTCCACTAATTGAACCATAATAATGTTTCAATTTCCCCAAATCCTAACCCTAATTTTCCTAATTTTCCCAGTTCCCCAACCCAAAATCATAGTTCTGCTAAAATCCCTAAATTTTCCATACCCTAAAAATCCCACTATTCCCAAATCCTCTAATCTAAATCTTCCGATTCCCCTAAAATTTCCAATTTATCTTCTATCTCTTATATGGGATAAATGAAAACTCAGTGCTTTTAAGAAGTCCAATGTAGTACTTGAAAAACTAATAGAAGAAAGCAATCAAGAAAAAGTCTCACGAGTCTATCTACGAAATTTGGGAGGAGATTTTTTTATTTTTTATTTTTCCATAAATCAAGCCTAAAAGAAATGGGTAAAATATGCTCAAAAGGAGCTAATAAAGCGTCTTTTCACCCTTGGCCTTAATGGATGTCAACAAACCAAAATACCCTTCTTTTTTTTTAAAGTACTCAAAGGGTTACATCATAATATTATGCAGCTGTCACCTAGGAATCAGGCGCTAGGTGCACGCCTGGGGATAGCATCTTGCCGAGGGCCCAAGCGGTGCATAGGTCACCCAAAATGCCTAGGAATACGCCCAGAACACCTTTGGCTACACTGTCTCTTGCTGAACACTGATCCCTTGTATCAATCCTTAATTTTCCCAAATTCCTACAACGTAGCAGCTTGCAAAGAGAAAGTCATGGGGGACATGCAAACCTTTTAAATTGAGTATGTCACTGTCGATGCTCCATAGTTGAGAGAGGGAGAGAAGAGTTCCCTAGGATTTTATGATTTAATAGCCTGCAGTTAACTCGGAAAGGATAGAGGAATAGCACTAGCTTGTCCTTGCTAATTGTTTGAGTTGATCGAAGAACTCTCTTTTTAATTTTAAGGGTAATTGATAAGAATAACAATGGTCACCTACATTCCGAAAATGCTGGTTAGCTCCCCAAGAAGAGCATGCCAGTGATTTAACATGTGACCATTACAATATACAAGGGGAGTTATTAAATTTCCTTGTATCACACAAAATATTGAAATGTATCACCG
Source organism: Magnolia kwangsiensis (assembly GCA_037074715.1). Classification (NCBI taxonomy): domain Eukaryota; kingdom Viridiplantae; phylum Streptophyta; class Magnoliopsida; order Magnoliales; family Magnoliaceae; genus Magnolia; species Magnolia kwangsiensis. Next base: position 20,252,949 of record CM073572.1, read on the forward strand.
ATAGATTGCAATATATAGATACATTCCGGTATTTTGTCAAAAACCATTCATAAAATTCCTGCATATCATCAATACATGCAATGTGTATCAGCAATACATTGCTGTACATTCCCCCACTGGAAATTAAAAAACGAAAAACTCACAAAAGTCCATTTTCTCCCAAATTTGTTTGGGGAATCTGTTTTCATACTCATATTGTATACTTTACGAATTATATGAACTCATTTTGAATATAATTGCATCATTTCTGTCAGATAACACAGTTTAGGACCCTGTGCAAAGGAAACTTGTAGTGCATAATTTTTTTTCTGATTGTTTGAGTTCAAAGTGTGTAATCTGTCTCTTTCAACATATCCAGAGGTTCTACTGAAAAATTCCATCATATCCCAATGTTTCCCTTGAACAGCGGTACATTCCCCATTACGTGCGATATTTTCCATACCTATATGTTTCCATATCCCAAAGGTGTGATACGTGTAGCAATCCTAATATTTAAATCACTGGAGCAAACCATGACTCAGCAATCAGCATTTCAAAAACATATGCGAGCCCCCGTCAGGAACAGCTGCAAAGCAATTATGGCAGGCCGCTGCCTTCATGATCATTCATTTGTTTTCCAAAGCCCAGATTATTCAAGATAATAGGCCCAGGGACTCGATCATAAAATGATTGCCGAATCCACAACTAATAAAAAATAGTATGACGACACCATAATGTATTTTCCAAGAGAGTTATATCTACAAGAGAATAATCTGAAGTCCCCACTTTGTTGTCCTAATTGCAACTAATATATGGAAACATCTAAGCAAAAACATCTTGAAGTCAAACAAACAAAAGAACTATAAGTAACATAAAGCCTTAGGGCCAGTTTGGACAGCTTACGTTCCAAGAGTCTGATTTTCAGATAATTAAGATGTGGTGGGCGGCACGCGCACCAGCTCAGACTTTTCTCATCGTTTTGAGCACAAAAATTCTAAAAAGGGAACAAAGTTCAAATTTCAAGCTTTTGTGGATTTCTCTCCGCATTTCAAAAAAGACCAAGAACAAGAACAAGACAGGAAGCCTGATCTGGCAGGCATGGGGCTCACCAAATCCCGATTCTCCCAAATCATGCTTTTGGGAAGTTTGGCATCCAAACTGACCCTCACACTTAATTATATAAATTGATGAAAACGGCAAACTTAGAAGAGATGCAATGCAGACCCAGGTCAGAAATCATCCTACTTTAGAACCCAAGCATGCACTTTCATCAAATCGGAAGACATGAGCATTGTACAATCCAACATTGAATCTTTGCCAAAGGTCAAGAGGAACAAAAAGATCATGGGTAGACACTAACCTTCATGACAATAACATCTTCCAACTCCCCAAACTTGCTCATATACTGCTTCAACCCATCGGTATCCACATCCCACGGGATTCCAAGAACCTGCATCAGAAACAAAATGCAACGAGGCAGACAAGAAAAGAGATGCCATTTTGCTCAAAAGGAAAAACGACAGAAACAAGAAATTGTTAGGATACTAACCACGAGCTTTGTTGCCATTTTTAGCAAGACCGTGATAATCCGTAAAGAGAATTAGAGTAATACAGAAAGCAATACTCTCACTTTCTCTTACAAAAACAGACACTCCCCCTCTCCCTCTCCCTCGCTCTCCTCTCTCCTCTCCCTCTCGCCCTCTCTCAAAAATGGAGTCCCTGCACATGAGCACACACCTCTTTCTCACACACACAACAAAAACCTAACAAGCAGGAAAAAACCCGTCAATTTCATAGAAAGATTGTCCGCGAAACGCACGAATCTGTGTTTTCGTTTCTTTTTCTTTTTTTTCTTTGGCCTCTTAGGTGTTCGACCTAAGGTCGGAGTGAGGAAGGGAAAGAAGAAATAGGGCATTGGAGCGCGCTCTCACTAACCTTTCTCGTATTCACAACCCTTGCAGCTCGCTCTCGCTCTCGCCCTCTCTCGCTCACGCGCGCTCGACCTCTCCCGCTCGTATATCTCTCTCTATCCCACGCCGCTCTCCTTCGCCTGCTGTCCGCCCACAACCTCCTTCGGATCCCTCGTCTCCCTTGCAGTTTAGGGCCTTAAAATACGAGTATTCCCTTCTTCCTGAGGACCGCTTTGGTGTCCCTGCGAAGCACTTGAAATGGTGGTTCGCCTCGTTCTGTATCATACACATCCCCATCTTAAAATGGATCATAACCGTCACTTTTGATGATGAGCCCCATAGTTGACGGCCCACCTTCGTAGAGGCGAAAACGGTTTGAACACAGACGACCTTTACCGTTCACATTTACACGGTCTACAGTCCAACGGTTAGAATCATTGGATCAGTTTAGCTTTCGATGAGTCCTCTGTCATCAGATGAACAGAAAATTCCTGATACCTTAATAGTTTTGGCGTCCGAAGCTGTTTTTTTTATTATTATTTTTTTAGTGAGGGTTGACGTGGACTAATGAGGATTAGGGTATCAGGAATTCTCTTTTGACCTCATAACAGAACATCCGGACTTGTTTTCGATGGGGTTCACTGAGAATGAGGCGATCTAGGCTGAGCTAGGAGTAAAGGCTAACTACCCGTAGAAACGGTGTGGCAGGCGGAAGCGGATCGGCTGGTGTACCACACACCGGCTATATAGCTGCTGTAGGTAAGTTTCTTGTGAAGACGAACACTGGCGGTCCTCGAGCTCCGAGTTGTACGAAAGGTTCAAAGGAGATCAAAGTTACATTGCTAGAGATGTATTTATAATAACTATTCTATTTATCAATTTTTAGAGATCATTTTAAAGCATTATGCAAAAAAAAGAATCATATCTAAAGATAACATGAACCACTCTATAAATAGTAGCAGAGATAATAATTTTCACCATTAAACAATTTGTAGGGCCTGTCATAATGTTTATTTTTCATCTAATTTGTTGACGAGGTTACGAAGACCTGAACTAAGAGGAAAAACAAACTTTATATTGATCCAAAACTTTTATGATCCGAAAAAGGGTTTCGATGGTAGACGTTCAATCCCTCACTTCTTCTTTTTTTTTTTTACAATTTGGTCCATTTGATGGTTGGACCTATCTTATTTTTCGTTTCAAGCCTTAAGAGAAGCTCATAGAATGAATGGACGGTTTGGATATAAAACATACCTAGTGATCAGACCCATGGAAGCTGTATAGCTGGTGTGAGGTGCACCAGCCAATCCGCTCCCATGGCAGGCAGAGAAATTTACGACTGTGGACCCCACCTTTTATCCAGCGGTTTTTTTGAAACAATACAAACTTTGAATACGCACTTCGACCTCCTCGTACGGAGTCGGAATTTCAGGATGAAAATACCCCTCCTTTTGACATAAACGGTTTCGGTACTCCCCCGCCACTAGCTAATGGCGGAAGGTCGGTGGTCTGTGGGCCCCACCATGATGTATGCTTTTCATCCATGCCGTCCATATATTTTTCCAGATCATTTTATGGTATGAGACCAAAAATGAAGTATATCCAAATCTCAAGTGTACCACATTACAGGAAACATGGTTGAATGAGCGTCAAACATTAGAAATCCTCCCGTCTAAGTTGGGGCCCACTGTGATGTTTGTGAGAAATCTTTTCCATCTAAGTTCATTCATAGAGTCACAAAGACCTGGATGAAGAGGAAAAATAAATTTCATAATGATCCAAAACTTCTATAACCCCTAAAAGGGTTTCAATGGTGAACGTTCAATTCCCCACTGCCTTTTACAGTGTGGTCCACTTGATAGTTAGATCTATCTTATTTTTCGTCTCAAGCCTTAATATAAGCTCGCCAAATAGATGGACGGTTTGGATATAACACAGACCTCATGATGAGACCCACAAAAACAACATATAAATAAAAAAAAACCAAAACAGATAGGCTGCTGCGGCAACATATTTTTTTTTCTTCAAAGAGAACTTTTTCTCCCTTACATTTTTCTCTAATACATAATTATGTAAATATGTATATATAAGCATATAAAAATATTTTTCTATCTTTTAATTCATTTCTTTTTTTATGTCTTTAACAAGCATATCTCCTAAATTAGAACGATTTTTATTTTTTTACACACCCCCACACACTCACACTAGTGGAATTTCACCACCTATGGATACTCGAACACTTAACCGAGTGTTGAAACTCGTAAGAGTCTACCACCTGAGCAAAAGTAAAGATCCAAACTAGAATGATGTATTACAAATAAAACATTATTGTGGAGCATAATAAGCGTAATCGGATTGCGTACTGAGTTAGTCAGTATGCTCCCATTGTACTAAGTAAACTCAGTTGAGCCCACATTGAATGTATGTAGCTTCTCCTACCCTAAAATCATATGTGGTACGTTAAGTATATCATTCTAGTTTAGGAGATATGCTTGTTAAATAAATAGACAAAGAAATGGATTGAACGTTTGTGAAAGGTAGTGAGGAATTGAACGTCTGTAAAAGGTAGTGGGGAATTGAACCATCTATTTGGCGAGCTCATATTAAGGCTTGAGATGAAAAATATGATAAATGTAACTATCATTGAAACCCTTTTAAGGGTTACAGAAAGTTTTGGAGCATTATGAAATTTGTTTTTCCTCTTCATCCAGGTCCTTGTGACCCTATGAATGAACTTAGACGGGGAGGATTTCTCACAAACATCACAGTGGGCCCCACTTGAATTCCCATCGACGGACTGTCCGTCAGCGCTCATCTCTGCACTTCAGCCAGATAAAATATGAAAAACGGCGGAGGAAACATGAAAAAAAGTGAGGCAAACTAGAAAAACAGTGGGGAAAACATGAAAAACAGTGAAGGAAACTACAAAAACAGCGGGAAAAATATAAAAAACAGCGGGGCAAACTATAAAAACAGCGGGGAAAACATGAAAAATAGCGGGACAAGTTCACTAGAAAAACGGTGGGGGAAACATGAAAATCAGCACACACTGTAAAAGCAACGATTGAATGCTTACCTTTAAGCTTTATGGAGTACACATGAAAAATACTGATTGAATGCCTACCTTTTAAAGCTTTCTGGAATACACAGTAGTTTTGGGTCAAACTGATGTTTTTGTTTTCCGTTCGTCCAGGACCGTGTGACCTTAGAAATAAGTTGAATGAAAAATAAGCATCTCAATGGTCTTTAGAAAAGTTTCAGCGGCGAACATCATTATCCCCGTGTGTTTCGAACGATTCACTTGAGCTTTGGACATGCTTCTATTTTGGGCTCATGCCCTAAAATGAGGTTTAAAAAGGCATAACCGACCACATACATCGTTGTGGGCCCCATACAATTCAATCATCGAAGATATTGGTGGTGTTTGGCTCACTGCACAAGCCTACTCGAATGGATAGGGACCTCACTACCTAAATTGTGTTCGAAAAACTTTATGGGCCCATCATGATAGATATGTTTTATCCATGGTAGGTGGCTATCCATTTTACCAGTTCATTTTAGAGTATGAGCATGAAAGTGATGCAGGTCTAAACAAGCGCAGCTCAACATTTTTGGGGGGCCTTAGGCTAGTCATAAAAATAAGGCTTAGAATTTAATTTTGTGAGAACTTAATTAGCAATAAAGTAGGTAGTTGTGGTCCTAGGTATTAGGAGAAGAATTTATTGAGAATGATGTTATTATTTTGAAAAGAGAAGATAGAGTTGGACTGTTATTATTTATAGTGCTAGTTTATAGGATTTGTTTTTACTAGGAGTTGAAAACATGAGCTCCGCTGTTTTTCATGTTTCTCCTGCTGTTTTTCTAGTCTCCCCCACTATTTTTCATATTTCTCTCCCTGTTTTTCTAGCTTGCCCCGTTGTTTTTCATGTTTCTCCCGCTATTTTTCATATTTTCTCTGGCTAAAGTGCAAAGACAAGCGCTGACGGATGGTCCGTTGATGGGAATTCAAGTGGGGCCCACTGCGATGTTTGTAAGAAATCCTCTCCGTCTAAGTTCACTCATAGGGTCACAAGGACCTGGATGAAGAGGAAAAATAAATTTCATAATGCTCAAAAACTTATGCTCGATATTATCGATGACTTATGCTTGATACTATCAAACATATGTGGATAATATCGAAAATTCATCCATTTTTCGAGTTTTGTTGCTGAACAATTTGGCATTCATCTTTGATATTATTGACAGTTTATGGCTACGGTTATAATCTGTAGCAATAGGCCTATGGTCATTTTCTCCTCTCTTTCCCCCACAAGTACTATTACTTTATCAACTTTCTTCTTCACACCTGATGCAAAAATAAATAAATAAATAAAGCAAAACAAAACTCAAAAAAAAAGAAAAAATAGCGGGGGATCAAAGAAGAATTCGAGCTTGAAGCCCATGGGATCATTAATTTTGAACCACATGATATCTTTGAGATACTAAAGAGCCCCTTCAATCATGGTTTGTTTTTGTAATAGGTTCATCATCATCAATCATGTGATAACCTCTTTTTGATTTAGGTTATAGGTTTTGGTTTTGGTTTTGGTTTAGGTTATAGGTTTTGGGATATGAGAATGGGTTCTGGTTTAGGCTATAGGTTTTGGTTTTGGTTATATGTTTTTGGATTTGGTCATGGGTTATGGTTTAGGTTTATAAAATCGGGTTCAGGTTCGAGATAGGGTTTAAGTTTGGGTTTTCAAGTTTAGGTTTAGGTTTAGGTTATAGAGTTGAGATTAAGATCGTGTATAGGTTTAGCTTTAGGGAATTGAGTTTAGGTTATAGGTTTAGGGAAAGGTTAGGTTTAAGTTATAGGTTTTGGGATTTAGGAATAGTTTTAGGTTATAAGTATAGGTTTAGGTTAGGTTATAGGTTAGGGTTTAGGGATAGGTTATAGGTTTTGGGATTTGAGAATGGGTTCGGGTATAGGCTATAGGTTTTAGTTTTAGTTTTGGTTATAGGTTTTGGTTTAGGTTATGGGTTTTGGGATATGAGAATGGGTTTTGGTTTAGGCTATAAGTTTTGGTTTTGGTTTTAGTTATAGGTTTTGGTTTAGGTTATAGGTTTTGAGATTTGAGAATGGGTTCGGGTTTAAGTTATAGGTTTTGGTTATAGGTTTTGGTTTAGGTTATAGGTTTAGGTCCAATATGAACTTGAAATATCCACCACAACTTTTTCTTTCTTTTTCTTTTTTTTTCCTTCTTGACTGACGGATATTGAGCGGGTCAAGCATGAGAACAAGCGGGCTAAAATTTTGCATTGAGTTATATGTACATTGAACTTGATTGACGGGCATAACGAAACATGGCTTAAAGAAAACACAAACATCTTTGAACTCCCTCTAAAAAACACCCCATTGCAGTAAAAAAGAGAAGGAAGTGCCCTGCAGTGGCTGCATCATTGTGCATAGAATCCATACAATATGTAATATCGAGACATTGAACTTGATCTAGAGCAATTGCCAAGCATTGAGTTTCATGTGCATTGAACTTGATCAACGAGCATATCAAGACAAACTGAAAATATTGTGGGATAGTATAAAGTTCATTTCATTATCTACTAAAATTAAAAAGTATGTTATACATCGAAACTTGCACTTCCGGCGAGTATGCAGAAAATTTCCAAATACGTGTTTTTCATTCCGAGTTCTTTCTCTAATCACGATAGACTTGAGAGGATTTCGGATCAACCCTCCCAAGGCTATCGTGATTAGAGAAGGAACTCGGACTGAAATGCACATACTTGAAAATTTTCAGCACTCCAAGATTACTGTAAACCTCCGAATAATACATTATTATAAAATCTTTCTCCCATGCACTGCACAAATATCACCTATTGACAACAGACAAGTAATCATATGTTATTGACTTCCTCCAATCGGCGGTGAATTTTTGCATTCTATTCTCGCTAAGGTGAGACCGCTACACAAAATGTCGATGTATTTCATTATGAATATACCACAGTCATAATCATTGTTCTACTTCGGCACAGATTCATCGACTCTGATGGTCCACTGCTTCCCTAAGAAAGCACTTTACAATTAGAAGTAGGGCAACCTTCACGACATCCTCATGCTTATTGGTGTCAACTAATCTCTCAAACACATCCATTAGTTACTTCTTTAAGACTGAATATTCTTTGAAGTATTTGTCTCTTAATGTATTCGTAGTGCAACGATTCTTTGGTATAGTTAGATCTTCAATCTTAAGACCAGTAATGAGGGCGAAGTCCATCTCCGAAAACTGCAATCGCCTCCCCCTGATCCTCATGTTTTTCAATTGTGCTTTTCCACTCTACCCTTCACCTTATCAAATCACCATGTCAGTGTACACCTAGATGTTGGGTTGGAGTCTACGGCAGAATATTCGTCGCTTGCAGAGATGAATTAAAAAATATATCAAATATAAAATTCACAAGATAAACATAAAGTATAAAATCAAACATAATTGAAAACAATGTAGCATTTTACTAATTTGAACAAGCTTCATATGAAATAGAAATAGAAATTGATCATTTATTGGGGGCCACAGAAGATTGTGGATTTGTAATGCCCTGGAAATTGGGGGTCGTGTATATACTCGACTCCCGAGTTTCCGGGGTCACTTATAACTGGTTTTCATTAATATGCGATTAATCTAGTCTACTGAAGCATAACCACACAAATCTACTGAAATGAAAGATAGCTCGCATATATATAGGTCCAAAAATATAAATGGGTCGCACAAGACGTTGCCCAACAAAAATAAACAAAAGAATACTATGACCTAAAAGAATAAAGCTGAGTTAAGAGCGATCCAAATCTCGCTTGATCAAGCCGATGGGGAGTCGTTCATCAACTGAAAGTAGGATAGCTCGTCCTCCTGGTCCAAGCTCGTGCCGCAAGGCTCCTCGTACTCAGCGTTGCCTACAACTACTAAAGAGTCTGGTTGGTGTTTTAAAATACCATCCCAGAGTGGGAGTGAGTGATCAACTCAGTGGGTGCTATTAATCTTAAGTTACAACAGACATCAATTATAATATGAGTTTATTGAAATGCAATTAATCATCAACACTTAGCAACTCTTATTAGAATGCATGCATGCGGAATGATATGATGCATGCCCTTACCACAACACTCCCTCGAGCGATTTCATCTAACGATCGCTTATGTCAGCACTCCCTCAGAGCGACCTCGACTTCCGAGTCGTCACCCTAACTAATGTGATGCAATGCGATCGTGTTAGCCGCATTATTAGTTAAGTCCGTTCATCCAGCAGGTTGAGAAATCTGATACACCCCACATATCAAATGCCTTGAACTAGTTGCGAGGCCAAGACCCCCAACGTGTGAGGCCAAGACCTCGAGATCCTTGATCTCGTCGGGTTCTCCATCCCCGACTTCGAGCACATGGGGAGTGCTGAGAACTGGGATCACTCGCGGTCACTACGGGGAGGCGCGTCACCCCAGCGTAGGCCGACAGCTCGGACACAGTGTCTCATTCCACCATGCCTAACTCATGAGGTTGTTGATTGATATTCAATTCGCTATCGATAGGGTACAATGGTTGTAGGGTGTTCTAGGTTCCATACATATGTGAGTAAACATGGGTAACAATCAAGGTTGGTCAGTAAATAGGTTAGATCGCACGAGTTCAGGCAAGCACATGACAGACGACATCGGGTACAAGTGACCCATATAGTCTAACTACTATCGCCCACATGCACCCGCCCAAATTCATGGGTTTAACCTCATGATAGTCCCACCAACGGGACCGCCTTCACTCTCCTCGCATTCCTGACCAATCCAAGGGTTTGGTGGTAATGTATAGCATGCCGACTAACATGGGTTATCAACTACCATAGGTAATAACATGCATTCATACTTTCCATCATAGAATCTAGATTTTTACAAGGCAAATGCTAACAATATAATAAATTAAAAGTGCAAGTATTGTGTGGGTTAGTGTAGAAGGCAAGCATTTCATATATCTCCTAACATCAAAATATACACAAGGGTTAATACAACAAGCATGTTATGGGAAAAACATCATACATGAACCGAGCAAGGAAGGTACAAGCAATCATCATTAACATACTCATTCGTGTTTGAGAAATAACAAGTGTTCCATCATCATTGCACATTAATTTGAGGGGAATCTAAAGTGTAAGGTCTTGTCTAGGTTTTGATAGATTACCTAAATATATCATCCAACAAACAAAATCATTCAATTCATATTGAAATTGGTGCTAGGCCACCTAAGAGCAATAGTCCGCACCTTAAGAGGAGATTTTCATTTTTTGAGATCTTAGGGTTGGGGATTTAGGTAAAACCACCATTTCCTAAATAAAAAAAAAGAATGACAACATTAATGCCTAAAAATCTACACTATGTTGCTCTATTGAAGGGAAAATATACCTTTCTTACCTTTACTACTTGACATGGGTGAGTTTGGTGGAGGTTTTCTTGAAGAAGAGGAAGAGACTTGCGAGATTGAACTCCCTTGGGCCCCACTTTAGCTATGACCCACTTCCTCTCCCTTCTTCACTCTCCCCTCCTCTCTTCTTTCTTCTTCTTTCTCTCTTTTCTCTCTTTTCTCTTTCTCTCTTTCCTTCTTTCTTTTCTCTAGGGCAAAATCGTATGAGGAGAGAGAGTGCTTCAAATGAGGTCCTTTTAAAATGCCAGATTTGGTGTAAATGGCCCCAAGGGCTAAGTTTTCACTATACTAGACCTATGGGAGGGTCTTTTTAAGCTATAGGGCCCACTATGGGGTGTACAAGTCGATATACACCGTAGGATAGTTAGCCCTAATGATGATCTACGTATGGATACGAACGGCTCATCATTTGGATGCGTTGATCGACAGATATGATTAGAAGTCTGTTTAACGGTCACCGATAGTCAATCGGGGCCGTGGCTATACGAATGTAACACCCTGGTTCTCAAAACTCGAGGATAGTCGCTCCTCGCTGAGAACCCGAGTATTACGTTATGGAGTCGACTAACATTACATCTAGTTAGGGGCAAACCTCATAACATAAAACAAGACAATTGCCATGTAAACTAGAATATCCATAATAATAAGAAGGAAGTTTAATAAATGAAAATGGAAGCAAAATGAAATCTCACAATAGGGGGAAATGTTTTATTACAATTCAAGTAAGATACAAAATCTGAAATATGAAAGCAAGTAAATCCTAAATTATCAGTTGAGCTCCAACGACTCCACCGTAATGTCATGGAGTTCTTCCTCGCCATAATCCACTGCAGTCGTCCCTATAATCCTGTCATAAGGGTCTTCTCCTGTCATCAATCCTGCATCTATTTGGTGCAACTACACGATGGGTGAGTGAAAACTCAGTGAGAATTTTCCTCATAGATTCAACCATGACACATCATTCCAAAATAGGTTAACAATTTATATATAATTCATAGACAATATGCTAACAATGCGTTTGCATGAATATATGAATGTATGCTCAAGTCACAGATCTGGGGATGCACATCCAACTGTTAAAATAAAGGGTCGCCTGCGGTAGTAGACTACCTGGAAAAGACCATATAGACCGCCCGCGGTAGATTATCTACCTGGAAAAGGTCATGAAGGTGAGTGCGCCCAAGGACGACCTCCTGAAAAAATACTCGGGATATGCCCGAGGAGGTATAAAATTCCAAAAAAGTCTCATGTAGAGAAAAAGTGGCCCAAAGTGCACAAATGCACATGCCTGATGGTTGGACTTAGGTAATAGAACCATAACCAACCCAAAAGGATGTGACTTACGAAGAACACTCGAAAAAGCTCATGTGCCGTGCGTGGATGTTATGCGCCATGACACTTATATACATTACTTTTGATAGAATAGGAAAGATCATCAACTTTCAAATAAGGAATATCGAACTATGCATTCCATAATGACTTCCATAATTTCTTTACATTCAAAGGAGGGCGTACTAAGTATCATGTAAATTTTCAAGTGAGGTCATATCAGTATCTAAGAGTCCATCCATAAGTATGCTACATGTAAACAAATTCTCATTTTCCATATTATAAGAACTATTCACAAGATTATGCCAACTAAAGTAGAGATTAAGGAATATAAACATTCATGAAGGAAAATTTCTCACAATTCAGAGATGATCTAATATGAAAGCCTCCCTTTCTCAACATAAGAAAACAATTATAAATGCGACATGGAGCTTGTAAGACAACACAATTATTTCATGAAATTCAAGATATCTAGGAATTAATAATTTTTTAAAATTCTATACATTAGAGATTTAATCCATATGGAAATTAGTGAATGGAAGAAGTTATAGGGGATGCTCCTCACCTTAGGTGGGTATTCCTCTAATTTGAGACGTTCTTATGAGGTAAGTGTAATGATCTTGTTTGGACTAATTGAAGGAAGGAATGTCTTCCAAGGTTGACAGTTGCTAGTTATATCTACACAATATGTTGTAAAACCTTGTGAGTCACGACCGAGTTGACTCAGTTCGGGACTGGACGAGTTAACTCACAACTGAGTAGGTGTAGGTTTTCACACTGGAATGGTGGTTGTTCACTACCATGGAAGGGCAAATGAGGTAAGATTTACCCTCAGTGTAACTAGTTAAGTGCCTCCTTGGATACCATTACCCACCCACTATCACTGAGTCAACTTAGTCTAGTTACTAATAGTAGAGGTGGAAGGATGATTGAGCCCATTTACAAACTGTTATAGGGCTAATCGACTCGGGGATTTTTCTTATTTGTGTTATCTCCAGGCCTATTTGGCTAGCCTTAAACGTGGGGTAGCTGGAGGTAATACATCCTTCGACTCGGTCAGGTAGAGTCAACTCATTAACGAGTTGAGTTTAACGCCATTGCTACGAATGAGATCGGTCTGTGTGGTTATGGGGATGCAAACCGACCTCTTTCACTGATCTAGATCAGGGTTTTCATCTGAAAGGCAGATTCGATTGAATCAGAAAACTATTGACTCAATAGCGACTCAGTCTCAAGAACCTGGTTAAGTGGCAGACTGTTACCTACGACTGATTGTTGCTTAAGGACGTTTTATGGGTTGATTGGTGTTTGCAGCGAATCAGATCGATGTTCTAGAAGACAAATCACCGCAAGGTGGCTGGTTCTGCAACTGAGTGAGGTTGAGTCAGGATACACCAGCAGTCTTCTTCTCCTTTGGAATGGGATGGTTCAGTTCCGATCCTAACGTGTCACTTGACTGAGTTGATTCTCCACGGCTAGATATTGTGTCTTGGACTCAGCAACGCCTATGACAATCTCTGGTGACTCGGCACGAGCTCACCTGAGAGTGGGTTAGCTGCTCACGGTCGAAGGTTGGAGCAGTAATGGAAAATCTTTCTTCTCACTTCTTTCTCTCAGCTCCCTTACTCTGCTAGTGGACGGGAGGATAGAGTTAGTAATCTATCCCATATAGTAACTCGGTCGAGTTACGACCTAGCTGCAGCTGTTACAGGCGCCGCTCACGAACTCTCTCTCTCTCTATCGCTTTCCCCTTTCTTTCTTTAGGTTATCCTTAGGAGACGCCCTAATGCAAGACTATTTATAGCCATTTCCGATTCTGGAAACCTCCGTAGCTAATCGGAAGGGATTAGCGTGGAGTTTAACGAAGAGGCGCCGGGAAACCCATCATCAGTGCACTCACCAGGCTCTGATCGCATGCATGGGCCCAATCAATGATCACGGATGGGTTTTAGGTGGAATGGGCCATACGGTGAATGTTTCAGATGGGAGAAAATGTTCACCCATCAAGATCCGTTAGTAGTGGTCAGATCGGGGAAGATGACCCAGCGATCATGGCCAATTTGTAATGATCGACTGATTTGCTGATCAGGCGCGTTTAAAAGGCTTGGATGATGCCCAAGAGGCTTGTGTGGCCCATGTAATGGTGAACAGGGACCGTCGATTAAGGCCCTAATCTAAGAAGGCGGTGACTCGTGCTGGTGCGACATCTCGCCAAAATATTGACTCTCCTTATGAGTTTTTGAATAGCCCTAACATGGACGGTTAGGATTTGACCTAGGGAAGCTTCCAGAGGTCAAAGGAGGGCGGAGATCGTCCTTACCCGAAACGGAAGTTTTTATTCCGCCTTTTCGTCACGTAAGGATCCATATTTGGAAATCATAGGGCTGACGTGGATTTTCTCAGCGTACGTGGTGCCTGTCCGACCGTTTCCAACTGTCGGATTGGTCGAAGCATGGTGGAGGTGGATAAAAGTTCCCTGTCAGCAGCACCATCGCACGTCGCTTGTTGATTTGTTCAAGGTCGGTGGGACCCAAGATATCAGATGGACGGTCTGGATCAACCTTTTGTATTCAGAAACATGTCCATTGGTGACGTCAAACGGACGGCTCCGTTTGAATGTGCGTTGGGGGGGAAAATGGGTAGAAATTTCTCTTTTTCACTGAGCTATCGAGTCAGCATGGGTTTGACCCAATCTCTAGATTTCGTGCATGATGAGTGCACCTTATCTGTGTACTTGCACGGCTCGAAAAGTGGGGTCCACATCATGATCCACATTGATCACCACCGTTCATTGGTTTTTAGATGATCCTATAGTGGGTACAAATTAAAAGTTGGTGGGTTTAAGTGGTTAAATGTTTTCTTTTTAAGGGCTTAAGGTTCTTTTAATGGTAGATCATCCTAGGTTCTGATTGTTTAGTGGTTGAGATCTGGGATGTACATTCTGTGTACTAGGTTATCTAACTATTCTAGACTAAAATCAATCAATCTCCATCCTTATAAAGGATCCCAGTTGAAGACTTATCCCTGATGAGGGTTAATCCTTTCAATTTGACCGTAAATTTCTAATTTCGACATCAAGGTAGAAATCCTAAGGTGCGTTTAAAGGAAGACAGGATCTTTCTTGATATTGGGATCTTACTAATGGGTGTAGGTTAGATCAGATGTAGATCGGGTCCTTCTTGAGTTTCAATGGACTCTAAGAATGATCTTAGACCTGACTCGCTGAGAGTTGTACTAATGAAATTTTTCTAGAATTGTTCAGGATTCACAAAGGTGGTTTCTATGTGGATTATCTAATGATGGTATCATGCATTCCCACACGCCTAAATATTTCCTACGATTCAATGGTAATGCTCAAGTACTCAAAGTACGGGGTGTTACAATCTACCCTCCTTAAAGAAAATCTCGTCCTCGAGATTTAATGCTTCTAATAGGACTAGGGACAATTGTAATATAATTTGCGGTGATTCTAAACATTTGTCATTTTCCTGTGTAGGTTGTTTGCAGGAGCGAACTTATACCACTACTACCAAAACTGGGGTTGTTACAATCTACCCCCCTTAAAGAAGAATCTCGCCCACGAGATTCGATAGCGCACATCCAACTATTATGGTACAAGTGGTAGGGTTATCCTAAGGGTACGATACGGTTTTCTATTTCCAGTATTCAAGTTAACACGAATAGATGGTTGTGGTGAGTTTGAGCCCGATACGTTAATCCTTCGCTTGCACAGAGCATAGGACTCACAATATCACTTCCTAATCCTGGTAACTCTCGATCTTCTGCCTGATCAAGGCAATGAGATCATTGGAATTTGCTAGGATATGGAATTTGGATCAAACAGTGCAACTGCGCTTAAATATGGTTCCATCAACCTATGATCCCGATTATTCTTGACTTCCAGGGAGTATTATGTGATCATCTAAATTAGTAATGAGAGTGCTCGCAATCTATGTGAAAAGACACAAATGACCATCACGCTTCTATTGCGCACTCTATTAAATGTACTACTTAAAAATTTTCGGACCAGAATTCCTACATGGAGACTTGAGTTTGAAATTTGCTAAATTTTATCCAGACTCTCAAATTTAGTCCTCATAAACTCAACTTAGGGTCGAAAATTTACTTAAAATTTTATAACTTCACCTCAAATAAATTTTATGTGGTGGAATTATGGAAAATATTATTTCTAACAAATTCAAATCCTAGATTTCTAAAAAAATTCCCAAGATGTCAAGTTCAAGGATTTTTTTTTTCCAAACCTTAAATATATCATAGTTGGGATTGGTTTTCCCTTGGTGCCTAGGTAGTTTCCATGTTCCGATAACTATTCTAGTAATTCACATGCATGGAGTTCAAAGTTCTCATTCCAATTTTCAAATGATTCATCCTAAAAGTTTAAAGGAGATCAAGGTTTCAGCTTTCCATGGAATTTATCATAAATCCGAATGACATTTCTAATAATTTTGTAAGGGGTCCTAGTGTTTAGTTTCTAAGTTCAAACGAGTAATAGTTCATAACGAGAATCTAAATTCAATTTCTACTTTCATCAACTAAACTGGAACTTTCCTACGCGGCCTAAAGTTTTGTGTCTCTATGTTCACACTTTTCATGATTCCTAACTAATTCCACTTAAGTTTGAATGGCTATCCTAATGAGTTCAAGGGAACTTAAATTTAATTTCTAGGTTCAAATAAATAAACCTGAAATTTCCCAAGGGCCTACATTTTATGTATCTATGTTCAAAATTTTCTTTAACTCTAAGGGAACTCTAAATAAATTCAAATATCTTCCTAAAAATTTTCTATGGGGAATTGAGTTTGATTTCTATATTCAGACAACCAAACGGGGTGGACATTTATTGGCAGTTGTAATGAAAATATCCATTGGCAAGCTTCAACTCAATGTCACAAAGGGTAGTGGGAAGTCAGAATTCAAATGCATACTTCAAGATGGATAAGAAACACCTTTGATACTCTAGTGGTGAGTGACACATAGGTATTCAGAAATTGTAAACATGTCATGTGTAATCTAAAACATGCACAATGGTTCACACTTTAGATGGCATAAAAATAATAATTAGGCTAAAATGAATCATCAATTAATCAAGTGAATGATCCTTATGAAATGAAACTAACAGCTCACATTTAATAATCCCAGTTTCATAAATCAAAGATTACGATCATTTAATTAACAATATTTTCAGTTTATTATGCTTAAGAAAGATATTATAACAGAATTCAATTTGCGTAGCAACATGGAATTAGTGTACCTACTTGAATTGAAAGTCAAGTTTTATAGGATAGCTATCGGACTAGTAATGTTGTTATGGACAAAAATATTTGTTAGTTAAAGAACAAGGTGTTTATAGCTTAGTGTAGTTGAAATAAGGACGTTGACATGAGTGAGTATACATCTATGAAACCTAATGTGTTTATGGGGTTTAGTACTGGGAATCTAAATTTAGTTTCTGAGTTCAAATAACTAAATCTAAAATTTTCAAAGGAGTTTAAAATTCTGCGTCTATATTTTTCACAATTTTTCCCTAACTTTAAGGAACTTTTGTAAGTGTTATGATTTCATATCCCTTTGGTTGTCAAATTTTGTGGTGCTAAAACCTATATCTATGTCTTCTATATCTTGTGTTTCATGTTTGAGACTATTCATTGCTTCAAGACAAGAACTTAAATGAAGAAAGTTTCAAGTCATGGATGAAGAATTCAAGAATAGAAGTCTTCAAGTATGCATGTTCAAGATACAATCAAGTTCAAGTATAGTAGAAGACTTTGTTCAAGTCAAGATCAAGCTCAAGAAGGCCTACAACAAGATTCGTAAATTCTCAAGCTTCTCTTAAGGGTCATCTGAGTATACAAACTATCAATGTCCATCTCACTTTTAAGGTTTGTTTGACCTTAGATTGACCTTAGGATGGGCTTTTCTGTAGGTCATTCTATATACATAATTCGTATATTTTAATATGCTTGTTCGGGCTGTTCTAAGACTAGTCCTAGGGACTTCAAGACCAGTCCTAGCTCTGCTACGGCCAGTCTTGAGTTTTTCAGGACCAGTCCTAAGTTGTTGAAGATTTTTGGATCTTTCTGGTTGTCATACGACCAATCCTGGACATTCTACGACCAGTCTTGTGAGCTGTATGACTCGTCCTTCGACCAGTCTTAGCCCTACGACTCAAACTCCAGTAACTAAATTGGGGGTCCTACGACCGGTCGTAGGTGACCCACGACCAGTCGTAGGTGGCCCACGACCGGTCGTAGGCTACCCAGGACCGGTCGTGGAACAACAAATCTTTATCCCGCGAAAATCTTTAAAAATTTTTAAAGCTGCGACCAGTCCTAGGATCCTAAGACCAGTCGTAGATGGGATTTTTTAGGCTATAAATAGAGCACAAACTTCAGAGTTTTAGCAATTCAAATCAATTCTATTCAAGCATTCTTTAGGCTATACTATGAGATAAGTTTGTGTTGTTTTTAAGCTACTTTGTGCTCATTTAATATTTCTTTTGCTAGCTTATTTATTATTTGATTTTGATTTACATTCCAATCTTATTTGAAAAGGAAAATTTCTGATATTTCTTCTTCTTAGATTCAAAATCAAATAGAACTAGCCCTTTTGATTTAAAATCAATTAGACTTAGAACCAGTCTTAAAGTGAGTATTGGACTTTGAACGTTGAATCGAACTTCTACGCCGATTGGTTCTACCGGGCTACTTCAAAAGGAGATTCAGGTATTTTACATTTGTGTATTTTACTTTCTTTGGTTTTGTTTGAGATTTTCCAGAAAAATCTCATTGTATTGGTTATCTGAGGAGAGCCAGAAAACTCAGATTGTGTGAGTTTTTGGATTGTGTAAGCCCGAGATCAAAGACACAATTGTGAAGGTTTTAGGTGAACCTGTGAAACCTATTTTGATAGTGCATGCTAATATCCCCTGTGTGAGGATATTAGGAGTGGAGTAGCATTTTGTGTGGCTGTTGGATAACAATTGATGTACACACAGGTGAACCACTATATATCGTTATGTTATGGATGTACTTTATTCTTTCATTTCTTTATTCATTCAGTTTTGTGGTTTGTATTCGTGGATGAATATTGTAATCTTTTTATTCCAAGCAAGTGTGGGGAATGTTGTAATAACTTAGGATTTATTTCTGCAAGTTATTTTGATTGCTTTGCCTTTTCATTCCTCATTGGTTTGTGATACAAGAACGTTCTAGAAATAAGGTTGTCCTACCTTAAACCTTTGGTTTTTGGTGTAAGGTTGTCCTTATAACTGATATAGTATCATTTTCTTTATTTTAGGCTATTGAGATTTATTTCAATTCAGCATTGTGCTTTATTTCTTTTATTATTCCGCTATTTTAGTTTTATTTGGCATTGCCCTATTCACCCCCCCTACAGGGCATATAGCTAGGCCCCTTTCAAGTGATATCAGAGCCTAATAGCTCGTGCTTATTGTTTATTTATTGAATTTATTTCCTGAGCTAACGATCTAAGTTATATTAAGATGTCAAATTTTGATAGCCTATCAGTCACTAGGCCACCACCCTTTAATGACACAAACTATGCCTATTGAAAAGCCAGGATGAGGATCTTCCTCAAATCCTTGGATAAAAGTGTGTGGCTGGCCATAGTGAATGAATGGAACCCTTCTATCACTGAAGTAACTAATGTTGATGGTTCAAAATCAATGAAAGTAACGACTTATTCTCTTTGGACCACACTTTAGAAAAGTGAGAGTAGTGCCAATGCAAAAGCACTAAATGTAATTACTTATGCATTATCACCAGATGAATTCAAAAGAATCATCTCTTGTGAAAATGCAAAATAAGCATGGGATGTATTTAAAATGACACACGAGGGTACATCTATTGTCAAGAAATCTAAAGTCCAACTCCTTATAACTAAATTTGAAGAAATTCATATGGAGGAGAATGAGATGTTATAGACTTCTACACTAGATTGAATGACATTGTAAACTCTATGTGGGGTCTTGGTGATAGAATCCCAGAAAGTAAAGTATGCGCAAAGATACTACGCTCACTTCCTGAATGGTTCAATTCTAAAGTAACCGCGATTCAGGAACTTCGTGATACGGATACCATGAGGGTTGAGGAACTAGTTGGTTCACTTCAAACCTATGAGTTATCCTTTAAAGCTCCTAAAGAAAAATCTATTACTCTCAAATCATCTAAAAATGTTTCACAAGAGAGCACTTCGGATTTAGAAAATTCCGAAGATGATATGGCGCTTTTAGCAAAAAAGTTTTACAAAATTTTCAAAAGTAAGAAAAAAGTTAATTTTCAAAAATCAAATGATAAGAGATGATCTAAACTTAGAACTCGAAAATCTTTAAAAGATAGTCAATGTTACAACTGTCAAGAGTATGGGCACTTAGCTAATAAATGTCCTAAAAAGGATAAATCAAAAAGGAAAAGCATGACGGCTACTTGAGATGAATCGTCTGATTCTGAATCCTCTTCTAAATAGGAAGATTTTGAAACCAAGTCGGGCGATGATGTTAAAGCCCTTATAACTCTAGCCAAGATCACTTTTTCAGATAATGATGATTTATCTAGTGAAGAAAATCTGAATAGTGATTGCGATAATGAAGATGATTTTCAGGATGCTTATAGTGCCCTTTATAAGGAGAGTTGTAAAATTGACATCAAGCTTAAATTACAAAAAGAAAAATTTTATAAGCTTAAGGAAGATTATGAGTCTCTCGTTTTAGAAAAGTCTCATACTTTTTATTCTTTTGAAAAGACCAAAGGTGATTTAGATTTCAAAACCTCCAAATTTGAAGATTTGAGATCCGAAAATGAGAAACTAAAAAAAGAGGTAACTTCTCTTCTGAGTTTGAAAGAGATATGGAGATATGCCCAAGGTGATCCTAAATTGAAAAAATTATTATCCGGATCAAGAAAATGTGGCGATCGATCCGGTTTGGGCTATGATAAGAATACATCTCCTAAACAAAAGAACATTGCTCCTAAATTTGTAAAAGGAGAGTCTTCAATCTCAAAAGAAAAGAATACTTATCAAGGTTTTTTCAAAAATTCAAGGATTTTTCAAAAACCTAAAGGTGGCCATGTCAACTTTAATTTTCAAAACTGAAATCCTTTAGCTGAAAAAATAATTGATCTACTCAAGGATCTATTAAAGTCTAACTATATAGGTCACTCCTATAATAACAGACAGAAAAAGACCATCTATACTCCTAAACCCAAAACAGTTCTGAAATGGGTTCCTAAAGTTGCCTGCTTGGTTGCCCACACTGCTTTCAAAGCTACAAGCCATTCAAAGTAGTACCTAGATAGTGGTTGCTCCAGCCATATGACAGGCGACAAGGCTTTATTCACCGATCTAAAAGATATGACTGAAGGGTCAGTCACATTTGGTGATAGAAGCAATTGCAAGATCATTGGCCAAGGTACGACTCAAGTTTATAACCTTCCTTTATTTAAGAATATTTTATATGTTGAGGGCTTAAAACACAACCTTCTAAGCATTTCTCAGATATGCGATAACAACCATAGTGTAAAGTTTTCTAATCAAGGTTGTGAGATATTTAATAAAAAGGGTTCTGTTATATTAACTGGTCGCAGAACTTCTGAAAAATGCTACATCGTTAGTGATGCAAGCTCATCTACTCAATCGTGTTACATGGTCCATACTGATGAGACTGAATTATGGCATAAACGCCTTGGACATGTACACTATCGAAACTTATTTAGATTGAGTAAAAAAGAACTAATTAGAGGTCTATCCAAATTATAAAAAGTAGACAAAATATGTGGTGAATGCCAGTTGGGCAAACAGACTAGGAGCTCTCACAAGAAAGTGAACTCCAATACCACATCTAGACCACTCGAGCTTCTCCACATGGATCTTATTGGACCAACTAGAACGGAGAGTCAAGGAGGTAAAAAATACATCTTGGTTATCGTAGATGACTATACCAGATTCACTTGGGTATCGTTCTTAAAAGATAAAACTGAAACCCTGGATGAAGTGAAAAAGGTCATTAAACGAATTCAAAATGAAAAAGGTTCTCATGTTAGTAAGATCCGTAGTGATCATGGATCCGAATTCAAAAATAGTAGTTTTAAAAACTTCTGTAACGATCAGGGAATAGCGCATGAATTCTCTGCACCCAAAACACCGCAACAAAATGGTATAGTTGAAAGGAAAAATAGAGTGCTTCAGGATATGGCTAATATTATGTTGAATAGCATGAAGCTCTCTAGAAATCTTTGGGCTGAAGCAGTTAATACCGCATGTTATATTATTAATCGGGTTTATACCAGTAAATCTGATAATAAGACTACTTATGAATTATGGTTTGAAAAGAAACCTACTGTCAAATACTTTCAGATTTTTGGCAGCAAGTGTTATATTTTATGTGATCGTGAAAATTTGAGAAAGTTTGATACGAAGAGTGATGAAGGTATTTTTCTTGGTTATTCTTTGAACAGTCGAGCTTATAGGGTTCTAAATAAGAAAACTGGTGTGATTCAAGAGTCCATTAATGTGGTCATTGATGATCATTTGAATACACCAACTCCGAGTTCAGATGATGATGAAGCTCTTATTATCGAGAAACAAGATACCTCATCAAATCAAAAAGAATTTGAACCAAGGACTGTCAAAGATCATCCAATCAATCAAATACTTGGAAACCCTCTCACTGGAGTTCGTACTCGCAAACAACTTGAGAATATATATAATTACGTTTGATTTACATCTCAAATAGAACCGGTCAATGTGAAAGAAGTACTTTCTGACGAAAATTGGATTGTTGTTATGCGGGATGAACTTAATTAATTTGTTCGTAATGATGTCTGGTATCTTGTTCCTAGAACTAAAGATAAACACATTATTGGAACAAAATGGATCTTTAAAAATAAGTCTGATGAGCTTGAAAATATAATACGAAACAAGGTTAGACTGGTTGTATAAGGGTATACTTAGATTGAAGGTATCGATTACGATGAAACCTTTGCTCCAGTCGCTCGCCTTGAATCAATCAGACTTTTTATTTCCATCGCATGCTTTAGAAAATTTAAGATTTATCAGATGGATGTAAAGAGTGCTTTCTTGAACGACTATTTACATGAAGAGGTGTATGTTGAACAACCTTCAGGGTTTGAAGACCCCAAGTTATCTGACCATGTATTTCATCTCAAAAAGGCTCTCTATGGTCTAAAACAAGCACCCAAGGCATGGTATGAGAAATTGACTAAATTCTTAGTTAGTCACAACTTTCAAGTAGGAAATGTCGATAAGACGCTCTTTGTTAAGAAGCATAACAATGATATTTTGATGGTTCAAATTTATGTTGATGATATTATTTATGGATCAACTTGCTCTAACATGTCTATTAAGTTTGCAGAGTTAATGAAATCAAGGTTCGAAATGAGCATGGTTGGCGAACTAAACTATTTCCTAGGGTTGCAAGTAAAACAACAACTTGATGGAATTTTCATTTCCCAGACCAAATATGCTTCAAACTTGGTTAAAAGGTTTGGATTTAAGAATGGTAAGAACTTTGATACTCCTATGAGTACAACATTAAGACTCACAAAAGACTCTGCAGGTAAAGATATAGATCCTAAACTATATCGTAGTATGATTGGTAGTTTGTTGTATCTAACTGCTAGTAGACCTGATATCGCATTAAGTGTTGGTATTTGTGCAAGATATTAGTCTAATTCTAAGGAATCACATCTTTCTACTATTAAACGGATTATTAGATATGTCACAAGTACTATAAATCTGGATCTTTGGTATCCTTTTGATACTAGTGTTCAATTAGCCGGGTACTCAGATGCTGATTAGGCCGGTAATATCGATGATAGAAAATCAACCAGTGGTTGTTGTTTTTACATTAAAAATTACTTAGTTTCTTGGTTCAGCAAGAAGTAAAGCTCAATATCGCTCTCCACTGCTGAGGTTGAGTATATTGCAGCTGGATATGCATGTACTCAACTAGTTTGGATGAAACGCATGCTAAGCGATTATGGAATTAATCAAGATTCAATGATCTTACATTGTGATAATTTCAGTGCTATAAATATTTCTAAAAATCTAATCCAGCATTCACGTACTAAGCACATTGACATTAGGTATCATTACATTCATGAGTTGGTTGAAGAAAAAGTTATTTCCTTGGAATATATATCAATCGAAAATCAACTTGCTGATATATTTACTAAACCGCTTGATAAAAATAGGTTTAATAAATTAAAATTTGATCTTGGTATGTGTATTTTACATTGAATATTCTTGCTAGCATGTATCATAGTGTACTATGTTTAGTATTATTTGTATTTAAATTTTAATTTTTTACATTAAAAATGTATTTTTGGTCGATACTCAACCGGTCGTAGCTGTACACGACCAGTCATGGTACGACCGGTCGTGGAGCTCGTGAATATGATATATTTTGAGAAAATCTCCTTCTTCTTCATTTTCACTGCGACCTACGACGAGTCGTGGCTCGATCAGTCATAGGATTTCTTGTTGAAGTAAGCATAATTTGAACCATCAAATACTGGAGGTCTAGTGACAGATGAGCCATCTCCTTTGGCCATAATTCTACTTCAGTCAAGATCACTCTCTAGGCGGTGAAGCCCTTAAAGAGAGACCCGCTCTGATACCAATTGAAATAGCGGTGAAGACCGCTTAAGTTGAAGTAGGAATATGTCAATATGTCCTAAGGGGGGTGAATAAGACTTTTTAAAGATTTATAAGTTATATTTCAATCCTATCACACTAATCCTATCACAGAGTAGAAATTATGATTACTCAAAAATTAACTATATTGGCCTCCAAGCCTGATAGATGATCCAATCACAAATTACTTGTAATAATAAAAAAAAAAACTTTATGAATCATATTGTGATAGATATGACTGTGTGTGCACAAGATGTGATTTCAGATAATCATATATAAAGGCATATAAAGCAATCACATAAATGAAAGACAATATCAATCTCAAATACAGTCATTTTATAGTAGTTCGACTACTTGTCTACTCCACTACCGGCTTCCACACTCAACCCTTGAGTGATCAAATTTCACTAAGGAGGTTTCCCATGGTTCACCTCAAACCTAAGGTTTTAAATCAGGTTCACCTTCAACCTTTATAGAGGTTTCTACTCAGTTCACCTTAAACCCTGGAGTTTTGCTGGTGCACTCCTAACCAGATGTTCATGCCCACACAGAGCAAGGGTCCACACAACGCACCTGAATGTTTATGCCCACACAGAGCAAGGGTCCACACAACGCACCAAGATGTTTATGCTCTCCACAGAGCAAGGGTCCACACAACGCACCCATGCATGTACACTCCCGTCGGAGGCCTCCTTTGAGGACTTCAAATGGTGAGCAACACCTACGATCTAATCCTAAAAAAGGAATGATCATAAATGTCCTCTGGACTCTAAGTATTTACAGATAAGTTGATGAGTCCCTTTTAGTTCAGTGATAAAGATCTCCTTCTTATTGATGAAGAGTCTTCAGCTTCCTTGATCCGCAACACAAAGATGTACCTATGCTAGGTTTAGGTTGGGTCAAGGTTATGATGGAGTTCCACTCTCTGAATATTTTCCTATAAGGAAGATAGAGTGGTTCTAATCATCTATGCATTCAAGGCATCCCAGCTTATTGACTTGCCATTAAAATAGTAGCTGGAGGATCCTTGAATGCGGAAGTTCATTCCCCAATCCACTCTATGAAATATCAATGATTAGGGTGGATTGGAGGATGAACTTCCTGAGAGAAAGAGCTTAGGATAAAGGATATAAAGTTTAAAACACTCAAAAGCATTCTCTACTTTCTCTCACAGCAATAAAGACTAATTTCTCTATTTATAGGCAAAAGGTTCTAACGGATATAAATGGTCATATTTATTACAGAGTTCATATCATCGACCAATCGTTGATATGATCGAGCGTATACTCTCGATTGTATCGACATACCACTCGATGATACAAACTCAAATGTCATTTCACTTTTAGAAACCTTTCGTCAACTGGTCGATGGGATCGATACACATATCGATATTATCGGATTTCGAACTTTGATTCTATCGGGAGATGGATCGATCTATCGACAGGTGAAAACAAGAGAGAAGCCTTAAAAAATTTCAAGTTCTACAGATATAATCGGAGAACAGTCGATGTCATCGAAATTTGTATATCGATGATATCGGAGACCATGTCGATGGGATCGATAAATCGTATAGATTTACCAATAAGCTTACTGGACAGTTTGTGTCCGATTTCGATTCAATCGACAATGTCTCGATATGATCGACATATTAATATCAATTTATCGACTGGCACCCCGATCAACATTAAAAATAACCTGAAATTTATGCTGCAGAAAACATGCGCCCATAATCGATATGATCGACTAACTTCCGATATGATCGATTTTTGAGTTTAGATTGAATCGGACAGTCATCGATATATCGAAGCTTATGTTAGTTTTCTTTAGAAAAACAGGGGCACCGAAAAACAGTCTGTCGATATTATCGATCCACTTCAGATATAATTGATATTCGAATATCGATGATATCGACTCACAAGTCGATATAACGATAAATCATCCAGATGATTGTTTGATTGCTGGACGCTTTTTGTCCTCACTCGATTGTATCGATTGAGATGCCGAGGACATCGAGAGAGCTAGTCGATTATATCGAAAGGAAAATCGATATAATCGACAGTGTAAGAAAAACTTAAAGATTTTTCTATTTGATAAAAAGTTTTCTTACACAAAAACCCTAAGATGTTCTAATTCTTTTTAAGAGTTTTAATCACTTGGTGTTTTGGGACATGGGATGTGAGGTTATGATTTACCTATGGTGAGCTTCCACACATCCAGATGAGGCAGATACTTGACTTGATCTTCCTGTCAGGCGCTGTTGTCCGACTGACTCAACTTACAATGTAATTAACAAACTAGGGTACTTAGTAGGTGCACTTTCAATCTCTCCCTTTGTCAATTACGTAACAAAATACCCAAAACACCCTAGGAAAATATCTAAACAGATACATCTTAAATTGTGTGTATATGCATTAACACAGTTTTATAAATTCTAATCACCCATGTACACACCCAATAAATTCTCCCCCTTAATTCAAAAACTCCCCCTTTCTTGTTGTGGATGCTCCCCCTAACATCTGCAACAGAGATATATAATTTTTCGCTTGGGGTGTTTGAATTGTTCTCCTCCTTTTTGTCAGTCATTGACAAAGATATAACAAGTGATATTGACTAAAGAAAGATAAGCATATGGGAGAACCACATACAGATAGATGTAGATAGAGATTCATCAGTGATAAAGCAATCAGCACAGACAATGGATAAGCAGTAGGAATGACAGTAAAATAAAGATTGAATGCAGCCATATCAACAAAAAGGTCATTATCCAGAGACCTCTATCCCAAATATATATATATATATATATATATATATATATATATATATATATATATATATATATATATATATATATATATATATATATATATATATATATATATATATATATATATATATATATATATACTGCCCCAGACAACAGTATCTGAATTATCAGACAAAGTAAAATATTAACTTAAGGTAGGGATACCCAGAAAGTAAGCGGAGATGGATGCAAATTTATACACACAACTTCATCAGAACTGTCTCCTTTTTAGCACATAGAAGGCCGACCAGTGGTTAGTAACTCAAGAATCTGCTGCACAAAGTGTTGGAGAACTTCCATCATATTTTCTATTCCTGATAGTCGTTGTTCGCAGTGTTGAAGTCGCTTATCAATTCCAATGAGATTGTTCAAAAATTGACGCTCAAGCACATGACGATGACGATTTGTGACAGAAGCAGGACTAAATTCAGGAGTTCTATTAGATCCCCAAAGAGTTTCTTCATTAGGCATGGGATCACTATCTTCAACAGGCGAGGGAATCTTAGTATGCGATGAGACAGAGATATACACTTGTTGCGCTGCATCATGGTCATGCCAAACTTCAGGATATACCTTATCAGTTGTTTCTGGCAAACCTGTCCAGTGTGTCAGCTTGAAGATAAGAGATGAAAAGGGTAGAAATTCAAGATGGTCACTCCTGAGTACCTTTATTAGCTGATCTAATATGAAAGTCGGTAAGCATACATGGATCTCTTGATAGGCATCATATAGAATATTGAGTGTAACTGGACTCAGATATGTGTCGTCTGCATCACATGGGTACACGTTCATGCTGAAAATACTGTGAAGGAGTCGAAACAAGATTCCTAGGTATTTTGCTGGAAGAATATTGCTATCATTTCTAGAAATTTTCAAACCCTGGCACAGTGCTTGTGTAATTTCCTCCCATTTACCCAAATCATTTAGATTTCTACTGGAGACAGGGATTTATGTCACTTCAATGTTTAGAACATGACCAAGGACTGATAGAGTAATGTGCTTGGTGTGTTGCATGAATTTTAGGCATATGCAAGGTGGGTAATCTTGGACTACAAGGCAACAGTTGAAGAACTGTTAGATCATTTCAAACTGATATGGGCCACCCATATTAAACATATTCTTCCATCCTATGGTCTCCATCATGAGATCCACCCTATAGGGTTTGACAGTACTAACGAGAATAGTACGATCGATTATCGTGACTTGTTCCCAGTCTGACTGGTTTTGAGGTGGTCTAAAATATTTCTCTTTCTTATTCTTGGAAGATTTTACATATGAGAGAGCCTTATCTTTTCCTTTAGTCATCTTCCTTATGCCACTTGGATGCTGAAATTTCATTAAGACTTCGACCAAATCAACAAAAGGAACTGATCAGGGGAGAGAGGTAGGACTAACTATTGAGAAATGAAAAAAAATCTTTTCAATCAGCCTTTTATTTCGGTGCCATCTGTCGATTATATCGGCCAACATATCGATTGTATTGAGAAATTGTTGATCGATGCTATCGAAACAGCCCACGAAGTTATCCACGGTTGCCCGACTTTTCATATTCTGAAGAGCCATCAATTGTATCGACACTAAGTTGATGAAATCTATGAAATTGAAAAGAGGCCAACACTTGTATCGAAGTAAATAGTATTCAAAATTTTCATAATTTTGATACACTATTGGGTATTTCTCGTCTTGATCAGAATATGTCAAAAATTTTGCACCAGTTCTATACAAATATAAATACAAAAATTCAAGGTCTTCAACCATAGATGTCATAGTGAATGCTTAACAAAATTGCATCCTTTCAGCAAATATCCAGATCTAAATCCATAATCTAGTCCAATTTCTTTACTCTCAGTGTTTCTCAATATCACTCCTTCCTTTTCCTACAATAATGTAGCAGTGGTTATTTGTGCGAAGACCTTTCATAATTGATTTTTCTGATTGATCTAGAATCTCGCATTCTTCTTTGTCAAAATTTACCACAAGCGCATTATTCCAGATTTGAGAGATGCTTAGTAGGTTATGTGCCAATCCTTATGCAAAAAGTATTCTCATCCTTAAACAGATTAATTCCTTCTATAATTCCCTGTCCAATTACTTCAGCAGTGGTTCCATCTCCATAGGTGACCATCCCTTTGTGAAGATCCTTATAGTTTGAAAGAAGAGATTTGTCACCTGTGACATGTCTTGAGCACCCACTGTCTAGGTACCATTTAGCCACATTGCCTGATAAATGATCTGATTAAGTAACAAGGCAATTTGTCTTTTCCTTAATCACCCACTTTGTGACAGGAGTTTTACTTGTAGTGGATTTGTTCTTCTTATTTGATTTGTCCACATGACTTAACTGCTCCTTCATCTTGTCAACTATCTCAAGTGGTAATGATTGTATACTTCTTTTGTTTAGCTCATAAACTGACTCATCATTTTTGTAATGAGCTGGAATAAGTTTGGTGTTACTACTGGATGCAACAAATTTTTCAAATGGTTGTGCATTATATTTAGTTTTTGTTCTAGCCTTTTCATAACCTAATCCCTTTTTGTCCACTCCATATTTTTCCATTCCTAACAGTTTTTCTAATTTCTCACCACTCTGAAAAAATTTACAGTTTATTTTGACAATTTTTTCTAGATTCTTCTAGATCATTTTGAAGTGTATAATTTTTATTCTGAAGAATCAGGTTTTCCTCATTTAGTTCTTTGACTTGTTCCTTTAATTTCTCTGACTCAGATTTCAATGAGTTGTTAGTTCTTTTAAGTTTATCATTGTCAGAGTGGCATTGCTGCAAATCAGTGATTAGATGAGTATTAATATTTGAAGCTTTATCCAGATCTATTTGCAGCAATTCTTTTTTGTTTTCAATTATTCCAAGTCTCTTGACAATATTAACGCTATAGATGTAAAGTTGATTGTAAGCGTTTTGTAATTCATTTTGCTCTTTATCTTCTTCTTCTTCAATTTCCTCATTATCAGATGAAAATGATTTAGTGGCTTGTTGTTCTTCTTTTCTTTCAGATTCCATGGGAATAATTGGAGTGGTGGAGACCATAAGAATTTTCAAAGGTTTTTGGCCATCATCACTCTCTGAGTCACAAGTTTCTGAGTTTGACTCTTCCGTATCATCCCACGTGGTGGCCATTGCCTTGCCCTTAGTCTTTCTGTTTGGGCATTCGGTAGATAGGTGTCCATACTCATGACAGACATAACATTGTGGTTCTTTGGTCTGCTTACCAAATTTTTCTGCAGGAGGTTTGAAGTTCACCTTTCTTCCTCTAGAAGGACGACCGCGATTCTTCTGAAAGAATCTTCTGAATTTTTGTGCCAGCAAAGCCACTTCCTCATCTTCATCTTCCTTTTCACTCTCACTGTCCTCATGCTTTGGTTTCTTAGAAGTTTTTAGGACAGTATTTTTGAATTTTTGGGGTTGTGTGAAGTGTAGTTCAAAAGTTTGTAGGGAACCTACTAGTTCTTCTACTTTCATCTCATCAATATTCCTACACTCCTCAATTGTTGTTACCTTGGGATTGAACCGTTTCGGTAAGGATCTTAAGATTTTTTACATATTTTAGGTGTTGGAACCTTCCCTCCCAATCCACCCATGGAGTTACAAATGATGTTTAATTTGGTGAAAAAATTCATAAATGTCTCATGCTCTTCTATCCTGAGATTTTCAAACTGTGAAGTTAAGAGTTGTAGTTTAGATCTCTTCACAGTGCTTGTGCCTTCATGGGTTATTTTCAATAAGTCTCATGCTTCTTTAGAGGTCCCACAAATACTTATCTGATTGAAAATGTCTTGGGACACGGCACAGTAGATGGCATTCATTGCTTTTGCTTAAGCATTTCGCTGTTCTTTGTCAAACGCCGTCCACTTTTCATTAGGTTTGGGTTTAGTGATAGTGGTTTCATTTTCAAGTACAATTTGTTTAGATGGTATCACATATCCTTTTTCAACTACATCCCAAACTTCATGATCTAAAGATCTCAAGAAGTAATGCATTCTAGCCTTCCAGTAAGCATAATTTGAACCATCAAATACTGGAGGTCTAGTGACAGATGAGCCCTCTCCTTTGGCCATAATTCTACTTCAGTCAAGATCACTCTCTAGGCGGTGAAGCCCTTAAAGAGAGACCCGCTCTGATACCAATTGAAATAGCGGTGAAGACCGCTTGAGTTGAAGTAAGAATATGCCAATATGTCCTAGAGGGGGGTGAATAGGACTTTTTAAAGATTTATAAGTTATATTTTAATCCTATCATACTAATCCTATCACAGAGTACAGATTAGGATTACTCAAAAATTAACTATATTGGCCTCCAAGCCTGATAAAGGATCCAATCACAAATTACTTGTAATAATAAAAAAAAACTTTATGAATCAGATTGTGATCGATATGACTGTGTGTGCACAAGATGTGATTTCAGATAATCATATATAAAGGCATATAAAGTAATCACATAAATGAAAGACAATATAAATCTCAAACACAGTCATTTTATAGTGGTTCGACTATTTGTCTACTCCACTACCGGCTTCCACACTCAACCCTTGAGTGATCGGATTTCACTAAGGAGGTTTCCTATGGTTCACCTTAAATCTAAGGTTTTAAATCAGGTTCACCTTCAACCTTTACAGAGGTTTCTACTCGGTTCACCTCAAACCCTGGAGTTTTGCTGGTGCACTCCTAACCAGATGTTCATCCCCATACAGAGCAAGGGTCCACACAACGCACCCGGATGTTTATGTCCACACAGAGCAAGAGTCCACACAACGCACCCAGATGTTTATGCTCTCCACAGAGTAAGAGTCCACACAACGCACCCACGCACGTACACTCCTGTCGGAGGCCTCCTTTGAGGACTTCAAATGGTGAGCAACACCTACGACTCAATCCTAAAAAAGGAATGATCATAAATGTCCTCTGGACTCTAAATACTTACAGATAAGTTGATGAGTCCCTTTTAGCTCAGTGATAAAGATCTTTTTCTTGTTGATGAAGAGTCTTCAGCTTCCTTGATCTGCAACACAAAGATGTACCTATGCTAGGTTTAGGTTGGGTCAAGGTTATGATGGAGTTCCACTCTTTGAAGATTTTTCTATAAGGAAGATAGAGTGGTTCTAATCATCTATGCATTCAAGACATCCCAACTTATTGATTTGCCATTAAAGTAGTAGCTGGAGGATCCTTGAATGCAGAAGTTCATTCTCCAATTCACTCTATGGAATATCAATGATGAGAGTGGATTGGAGGATGAACTTCCTGAGAGAAAGGGCTTAGGATAAAGGATATAAAGTTTAAAACACTCAAAAGCACTCTCTACTTTCTCTCACAGCAATAAAGACTAATCTCTCTATTTATAGGCAAAAGGTTCCAACGGATATAAACGGTCATATTTATGACAGAGTTCGATATGATCGAGCAATCGTCGATATGATCGAGCTATACTCTCGATTGTATCGACATACCACTCGATGATACAAACTCAAATGTCATTTCACTTTTGAAAACTTTTCGCCAACTGGTCGATGGGATCGATACACACATCGATATTATCAGATTTTGAACTTCGATTCTACCGAGAGATGGATCGATCTATCGACAGGTGAAAATAAGAGAGAAGCCTTGAAAATTTTTAGGTTCTACAGATATGATCGGAGAACAGTCGAGGTCATCAGAATTTGTATATCGATGATATCGGAGACCATGTCGATGGGATCGATAAATCGTATAGATTTACCGATAAGCTTGCTAGACAGTTTGTGTCCGATTTCGATTCAATCGACAATGTCTCGATATGATCGACATATAAATATTGATTTATTGACTGACACCCCGATCAACATTAAAAACAAGCTGAAATTTATGCTGGAGAAAACATGCGCCCATAATCGATATGATCGACTGACTTCCGATATGATCAATTTTTGAGTTTAGATTGAATCGGACAGTCATCGATATATCGAAGCTTATGTTAGTTTTCTTTAGAAAAACAGGGGCGCCGAAAAACAGTCTGTCAATATTATCGATCCGCTTCAGATATGATCGATATTCGAATATTGATGATATCGACTCACAAGTCGATACATCGATAAATCGTCCAGATGATTATTTGATTGTTGGACGCTTTTTGTCCTCACTCGATTGTATCGACTGAGATGTCGAGGACATCGAGAGAGCTGGTCGATCATATCGAAAGGGGAATCGATATAATCGATAGTGTAAGAAAAACTTAAAGATTTTCCTATTTGATAAAAAGTTTTCTTACAAAAAAAACCTAAGATGTTCTAATTCTTTTTATGGATTTTAATCACCTGGTGTTTTGAGACATGGGATGTGAGGTTATGATTTACCTATGGCGAGCTTCCACACATCCAGTTGAGGCAGATACTTAACTTGATCTTCCTGTCAGGCGCTGTTGTCTGACTGACTCAACTTACAACGTAATTGACAAACCAGGGCACTTAGTAGGTGCACTTTCAATTTGTGTTATCTCCAGGCCCGTTTGGCAAGCCTCAAACATTGGGTATCTGGAGGTAATACATCCTTCGACTCGGTCAGGTAGAGTCAACTCATTAACGAGTTGAGTTTAACGTCATTGCTACGAATGAGATCGATCTGTGGGGTTATGGGGATGCAAACTGACCTCCTTCACTGATCTAGATCAGGGTTTTCATCTGAAAGGCAGATTCGGTCGAGTCAGAAAACTATTGACTCAATAGCGACTCAGTATCAAGAACCCGGTTAAGTGGCAGACTTTTACCTACGACTGATTGTTGCTTGAGGACGTTTTACTGGTTGATTGGTGTTTGCAGCGAATCGGATCGATGTTCTGGAAGTCAAATCGCCGTAGGGTGGCTGGTTCTGCAACTGAGTGAGGTTGAGTCAGGATACGCCAACAGTCTTCTTCTCCTTTGGAATGGGATGGGTCAGTTCCGATCCTAATGTGTCACTTGACTGAGTTGAGTCTCCACGGCTAGATATTGCGTCTTGGACTCAACAACGCCTACGACAATCTCTGGTGACTCGGCGCGAGCTCACTTGAGAGTGGGTTAGCTACTCACGGTCGAAGGTTGGAGTAGCAATGGAAAATCTCTCTTTCTTCTCACTTCTTTCTCTCAGCTCCCTTACTCTGCTAGTTTCCTAGAGGATAGAGTCAGTAATCTATCCCATCTAGTAACTCGGTCGAGTTACGACCCAGCTGCAGCTGCTACAGGCGCCGCTTATGAACTCTCTCTCTCTCTATCGCTTTCCCCTTTCTTTCTTTAGGTTATCCTTGGGAGATGCCCTAATGCACGACTATTTATAACCATTTTCGATTCTGGAAACCTCCGTAGCTAATCGGAAGCGATTAGTGTGTAGTTTAACGAAGAGGCACCGGGAAACCCACCATCAGTGCACTCACCAGGCTCTGATCGCATGCATGGGCCCAATCAATGATCACAGATGGGTTTTAGGTGGGATGGGCCACACGGTGAATGTTTCAGATGGGAGAAAATGTCCACCCATCAAGATCCGTTAGTAGTGGTCGGATCGGGGAAGATGACCCAGCGATCATGGCCAATTTGTAATGATCAACTGATTTGCTGATTAGGCACGTTTAAAAGGCTTGGATGATGCCCAAGAGGCTTGTGTGGCCCATGCAATGGTGAATAGGGACCGTCGATTAAGGCCCTAATCTAAGAAGGCGGTGACTCGTGCTCGTGTGACATCTCGCCAAAATATCGGCTCTCCTTACGAGCTTTTGAATAGCCCTAACATGGACAGTTAGGATCTGACCTAGGGAAGCTTCCAGAGGTCAAAGGAGGGCGGAGATCGTCCTTACCCTAAACGAAAGTTTTTATTCCGCCTTTTCATCACGTAGGGATCCATATTTGGAAATCATAGGGCTGACGCGGATTTTCTCCGTGTACGTGGCGCCCGTCCGACCGTTTCCAACGGTCGGATTGGTCGAAGCATGGTGGAGGTGGATAAAAGTTCCTTGTCAGCAGCACCATCGCACATCGCTTGTTGATTTGTTACCAGAGGTGGCTTGAGTAGTTTTCAATCTCTAATCTGGTCATGTTCAAGGTCGGTGGGACCCAGGATATCTGATGGACGGTCTAGATCAACCTTTTGTATTCGAAAACATGTCCATTAGTGACGTCAAACGGACGGCTTCGTTTGAATGTACGTTGGGCGGGAAAATGGGTAGAAATTTCTCTTTTTCACTGAGCTATCGGGTCAGCATGGGTTTGACCCAATCTCTAGATTTCATGCACGATGAGTGCACCTTATCTGTGTACTTGTACGGCTCCAAAAGTGGGGTTCACATCATGATCCATGTCGATCACCACCGTTCATTGGTTTTTAGATGATCCTATAGTGGGTAAAAATTAAAAGTTGGTGGGTTTAAGTGGTTAAATGTTTTCTTTTTAAGGGCTTAAGGTTCTTTTAATGGTAGATCATCCTAGGTTCTGATCGTTTAGTGGTTGAGATCTGGGATGTACATTCTATGTACTAGGTTATCTAACTATTTTAGACTAAAATCAATCAATCTCCATCCTTATAAGGGATCCCAGTTGAAGACTTATCCCTGATGAGGGTTAATCCTTTCAATTTGACCGTAAATTTCTAATTTCGACATCAAGGTAGAAATCCTAAGGTGCGTTTAAAGGAAGACAGGATCTTTCTTGATATTGGGATCTTGCTACTGGGTGTAGGTTAGATCAGATGTAGATCGGGTCCTTCTTGAGTTTCAATGGACTCTAAGAATGATCTTAGACCTGACTCGATGAGAGTTGTACTAATGAATTTTTTTTAGAATTGTTCAGGATTCACAAAGGTGGTTTTTATGTGGATTATCTAATGATGGTATCATGCATTCCCACACGCCTAAATATTTCCTACGATTCAATGGTAATGCCCAAGTACTCAAAGTATGGGGTGTTACAATCTACCCTCCTTAAAGAAAATCTCGTCCTCGAGATTTAATGCTTCTAATAGGACTAAGGACAATTGTAATATAATTTGCGGTGATTCTAAACATCTGTCATTTTCTTGTGTAGGTTATTTGCATGAGTGAACGTATACCACTACTACCAAACTGGGGTTGTTACAACGAATGAGCAGGGAAATATCCTTACTCCACGTGAGAAGTTTAGTCGTAAACCGACGGTCCGAAATCCTCAACTTTGCATAAGAGTGGATGACTCAATTCACTTAAGTTCCAGCTCCTTCTTTTAGGGTATTTACGCTTCTCATGCACTCATCCTTTGGCTCAAGTTGAGTGTTCTAGGCTGTACTTAGTTCCGACTCCCGCGACGGACATTCTCTATAGTTTGGGAACTAGTGGCCCACCAACGAGCGGTTTAGAACTTGTTTAGAAATTTAGGGTATTTCTAGTGGCCCCCTGGCCATGAAACTTATAGGGTAGGTGGCCCATGGCCCGATGAAGGGACATGCAAAATTTGGAAACGATCGGATATGGGGTTGGGTTGTACGGGTTTAATTTGCGATCAACGATCGTCGTGCCATGATTGGGTCTCAAATTGTGGACGGGTGTAGGACACTACATAAGACCTTCACTGTAAATTTGGAAGGAATTCGATGGCTGAAAATCCCAGAGTCTTAGTTTCATTATCCCGTGCCAGATTTCAACTTTGGCCTTGGGTGGGTTGACATGTGCTGTAGTAACGGCTCGAATAATTAACTTTTGGGTGTTCAATGAGTCTGTGGTCCGCAATGGACCACAAGCCTAGTGAGATATATGTCTCCCTAAATTTTTATAATTTTTTAACCTTTCTGCGCCGCAGTGTAGCCCATACAGGCTGATGCTAAGTGTAAAAGGTTATCTGGCTTGACGACCCATACTAGGCCCTATCATGACCTATCTGGTCTACTCTAATGGGTTAATCCTAGTTTAATTAACTTGTAATATCCCAGCATGAGTGGCTTAAATGAATGGGCCTGCGGTAAATCCTACGTAGACGCCTTAAGACACTGTGCTAGTTGGACGGGACGTTACAAGGGTTGATTTAGTCTATTGTTAAGATCCAGGTCTTATCTGACTCGGCTTCGGTTAGATCTTTGATTTAGTTATGCTCGTCTTGATTAGTTAGCGACGGGTCGATTAGATTTGGGTCCTATGTGAGTAAATCATGGGGCTACACCTGATGTTCAAGTGATCAGGTGGATTTGGTGGTTTCCTACGGTTGATTAATTGGACTTGTGGGGTTCTTTACTGATACCACCCCTGTATAGACTAACATTGTGTGCTAATGGTTATTTAAGTGATATTATAAGTTATTTTATAAAAAAATTTCAAGAATTTTTAGGAATTCAAAATAGTGAAAATCCAGGATGTTACAATTTACCCCCCTTAAAAATAATTTCGTCCCCGAAATTGTCTAAGGGTAACAAGCAAAGATTTTATTATTTCATTTGCTTAAGTTTTATTGATTTCAAGTTTATATGCATGGTAGGGTGTATACTATCTATACTAGTTTGGCTCATTTTAGTCTACCCCCCTTAAATTTTTTTTACCCTGATGGTTTACTATAATTTATTTAATTAATTATTTATTTTTAAAGATTTGGATTCATGACGATGATTTTCCTTTATCCAGAGTGAAAATATTTATTTTCAATGTTAGACCAATACGGAGAGACGGTTGTAGTGGGCTTGAACCCGATACGTCGATCATCTACCTGACTAGGGTAGAAAGCTCATAGTATCCCTTCTTTGTCCTGGTGGATCCTAGTCTTCTACTCGGTCAAAGCAGTGAGTCCGTTGGTAGTCACACAGGATTGAGAATTGGGTCAAGCCGCGAATGCTTCGCAGGCATATACTTCCGTAAATCCGTAGTCTGATCAATCAAATTGTTTAGGGAATGTCTATCATCCAAAAGTTCAAATCTTCTATTTATAAGGTCATCATGTGGGTCTAGGTCCAAGAGAGTTCTCATTTTAATTCTTGTCTAAATTAGTAATTAATAATTCTCTTACTATGCCTATGGTCAAATAGCATCCTAAAGAGTTTTTAAAGGTACAAAATTTTATATGAATTACCATTTCAATCTTATGACTAGTGGGTTATGAGCAAACTATGTTTGAGTTTCTTTAATTTCGAGAGAGAATAAAGAACCGAAAGTTCTAGAATATTTTAGAGGTTTGAAGGGATGATGACCCTAGAAAGGCCGCGGGAATGGAAAGAGGAAGAACATCATCTCCTCAATATGGTATGAATCTTAATTTTATAAGAAAATAAAAAATTTATAATATTTTAGTGAAGACTGCATCCAATATGAACTTAGAAAGTATTAAACAATCAAACTCACCCTATTCAAGAGTCGTAGTTCAACTGTGTTGGAAACTATTTGAAGTAGAAAAATATACTAAAAATAATCTAATTTAATCATACAAGACGATTTCTATCATGGTTAGAAGTAATTTCTAAAAAGAAACAAAAATACTAAAACTCTAATATGAAAAAAAAAAATACACTTGGTTCATTGGCAACCCACAGGGCATCAATCTTCATCTGTTAACTGATGTCATGGATATACCAGAAATTTCAAGGAGGCTATTCCATGAAACTGGGCATTTTGGTATATTTTGTAGGTTAAGAGGTTTCTACATGTATAGAAAATTTTAGAGTGGTAGAAGAATGTATTGTAGAGACTGCGTAGAATTATCTAAATGATTTCTAAAGTTTTCTTAGC
The DNA here is from genome assembly GCA_037074715.1 of Magnolia kwangsiensis. Taxonomy (NCBI): domain Eukaryota; kingdom Viridiplantae; phylum Streptophyta; class Magnoliopsida; order Magnoliales; family Magnoliaceae; genus Magnolia; species Magnolia kwangsiensis. The sequence goes on from CM073572.1 coordinate 20,291,808, forward strand.
CGCAGGATGACATCGTAAGCCTTATCTTAGCTATCTATGTAAGGAAACTAAAAGGATCTTAGGTTTACATAAGGAAGACGGGTCCTCATTTGTAACTAACCACATAAGCCTCATTCTTGGGTTCTAGTGTAACAAATTCGCTTTCCTTGAAGGCTCTCTTATGTTACTCTCCTCTCCAAAATAGTATGACTACACTATGGTGGTAGGCTGACTCATTTGCAACGAAGGTGTGTTCGAGTGCTTCATAGCCTGCACTTAAGGAAGTACTCGAGATATGACACTAGGATCTAGGAGCCGGCCATGGCGGAGCCTCACATTGACTACACTCGCATCTTGACATGGTCCCATCCAGTACTAAACCCAACACAACTATTACATGCACACCTCAAATGGTGAAGCCGAGCAAGCAATTTAGGTGATAGAGTCAAACGAGCTATATTATGTATATGCATATATATATATATATATATATATATATATATATATATATATATATATATATATATATATATATCTCACTTTCTTTATAGTAGGCTTTAATCAACGAAGTATAATTAACTTCATTCGGAAAAATACCCTTCTCACCCATTAACAACAAAATATCTGATGCAACTTCTGTCTTACCCAGCTCACACCATCCATCAATCAATGACTTACAAGTCACCACATTTGGTTCCATCTTATCAAATATTATAATGAACTCAACCTAGACAGGACCCAGATCAGACCTAAGAAAACTATTTATTAGTTAATATAGGAAGGTCTACAGAGTCTTTTAAAACAAGCATGCATGTATGATAAGTACCAGCCTTTTTTAAACCTATGTGTGGCCCACCATGACATGTAAGTATCATCCAACTCATCCATTAGATGCACCCAGTTGTTAGTCCTAAATCCCTTTATCTAGCCTAATCCATCACATGTTTTAGAAATAAATAAATGAATGAAAACTCGACTCAATGTCTAGTTGGGTTGGGTTGGCACGAGGCCCATGACTAGTCTTACTCAACTTTATTCAAATATAGTTGAAGTAATACTATTTATAATTTTTTAAAACAAAAATACATATATATTAGTAAAATATAAAAATAATGCCAGGACACGCAAGTGCATGTGCATGTTAATTGGCCTGTTGGTGGTGTTTCCACCTCTGTTAGAAGTCATGGATTCAAAACCCAAGCCAACTTGACCACGTAAGTAGTTGACTGGATGTGTCACGCCAAGTTATGGCTGAGTTAGGCTCACAGACGAGTTTGATGGTGACTCGGCTCAAAAAGTATATGTTGAGATTGTAGGAAAGTCATAAACCCAAAAATTAATAATGATAATAATAAAAGAACGAAGAAAAAGGAAAAAAAAAATCATAAATTTTGACGACATTTTTGGTGAAACTCTCAATTAAGCTACTGCGTAAACTCATTTCTAAAACCTTTTAATTTACTTAATATGGCTCAATTAAGTCTTAAAATATAGTAGTTTATATAACTAATATGATGAAGATTTGGAAATGGAAGGGGGCTTTGATATAGAAATGGAAGATTGCTTTGGAAATGAGATTTGAGAAGAAGAAGAGGGCTTTGATGAAGATTTGAGAGGAATTGAAGGATTTGAGTAAGGGTTGTTGGGATGGGTTTCATGGATGAGGAGAGGGATTTGAGAGAAATGGGTTGTGGTTTTTGGAATGAGGAAGAGAAAGGCTGGGAGAGGGGTCTTCAAGTGACCCCACCCATGTTTAAAACACAAAAGGGCCACCTATTGGCCGCCTGGGCGGGGGCCATTGTAACTTTTCTTATATATTTAGTAATAGAATTATTATTTTTAAATAGTTTACCATTAATCTTAAACTCACTTTACAAAATTTTATTTCATTTTGAGTTGTAGAAAAAAAATATATATTAAAATTCTAGAAGTGACATTTGTCTGAAACTAACGATTTTTTTTTTATAAGATTGCACGATGTCTCTATTTCTTGTAAGGTTTCGCATACTTTCGGTAAGTAAATTATTTTTAAAATTTTTATGATATTTTATCATTGAGTTTAAAGCCATTTTACAAAATTTCATTTCATTTAGAGTTGTAAATAAATTATTAAAATTCTAGGAGCAATAGCTGTCTGAAATTAATAATTTTTTAGATAGTTGATAGAATATCTTAATTTTAACTATATTATAATTTTTATTTTATTATTTTTATATAAAACTAGACTCATTAAGCTTCAATATAGCTTTTGAATCACCTAAATTGGAGCTGTAACGAAGGAGATATGAATTTTTGAAGTCGACCAAATTTTACAGAAAATTTCAGCGTGGGCACGCTGGTCGGGTGTGGGCACGCTGAGTCCCTGGAGGGTTGGGCGTGGGCACGCCAAGTCCCTGGAGGGTTGGGCATGGACACGTCGGGTCCGGGCGTGGGCATGCTGAATTTGGGGTAGGAGAAGCCAATCTATGTGATGGGCATAGTGGTTTGGCGAGATTCCCCTTATTTTGTGGCCAAAATTCTAGGTTTCTTCCGTTCTACTAATCTCGGTAAAATCTCGCTCACTCCTAAGTCCCTACCCCCAAATGGGTCGAATCTAATAACTTGACACGATACTAGTTCTTTCGCATGTGGATGTTGGCTTCGACATTCAAATTGTTCGACCTTTGGCTAGTTCCTATCCGTGGATAAAGATCCGGTACGACTCCCAGACCCATTTTCTAGCGTCACTACTTAGTCTTGCTACCAATCCAAATTCTTAGAAAGTCTAGCTATCCATCTAAGATTTTCGGTTCAAGGTATGGGATGGGTTCTAATGTCCTAAATCTCTGTTGCGTTTTCCTAATACGTATCCTCTCAAGTCAGCGAATGCGTTAGTGAGTTCATGACCCATGGCCTAATAGATTCCAAATTATTGCTCTAATATGATCTTGTAACGCCTTGAAAATCGGGGGTTGTGTATATACTTGACTCCTGAGTTCCCGGGGTCACTTATAACTGGTTTTCATTAATATGCAATTAATCCAGTCTAAATACGCAGCCTGAAATTTCTTGGAACATGAAGCATAACCACACAAGTCTACTGAAATGAAAGATAACTTGCATATATATAGGTCCAAAAATATAAATGGGTCGTACAAGGCGTTGCCCAATAAAAATAAACAAAAGAATACTATGACCCAAAAGAATAAAGCTAAGTCCGCAACTCAGGGATCCAAATCCTGCCTGATCAAGCCGATGGGGAGTTATCCATCAACTGAAAGTAAGATAGCTCGTCCTCCTGGTCCAAGCTCATGCCACAAGGCTCCTCGTACTCGGCGTCACCTGTAACTACTAAAGAGTCTGGTTGGTATTTTAAAACACCGTCCTAGAGTGGGAGTGAGTGATCAACTCAGTGGGTGCTATTAATCTTAAGTTACAACAGACATCAACTATAATATGTGTTTAATGAAATGCGACCAATCATCAACACTTAGCAACTCTTATTAGAATGTATGCACGCAGAATGATATGATGCATGCCTCACCACAACACTCTCTCGAGCGACTTCATCTAACGATCGCTTATGTCAGCACTCCCTCAGAGTGACCTCGACTTCCGAGTCGCCACCCTGACTAATGTGATGCAATGCGATCGTGTTAGCCGTGTTATTAGTTAAGTTCGTTCATCCAGTAGGTTGGGGAATCTGATACACCCCACATATCAAATGTCCTGAATTAGTTGTGAGGCCAAGACCCCCCAACGTGTGAGGCCAAGACCCCGAGATCCTTGATCCGGTCGGGTTCTCCATCCCCGACTTCAAGCACATGGGGAGTGTTGAGAACTGGGATTGCTCACGGTCACTACGGGGAGGCGCGTCACCCCAGCGTAGGCCGACAGCTCGAACACAGTGTCCCATTCCACCATGCCTGGCTCACGAGACTATGAATCAATATTAAATTCGCTATCGATGGGCTACAACGGTTGTAGGGTATTCCAGGTTTCATACATATGTGAGCAAACATGGGTAACAATCAAGGTTGGTCAGTAAATAGGTTAGACCGCACGAGTTCAGGAAAGCACGTGACAGACGACATCGGGTACAAGCGACCCATGTAGTTTAACTACTGTCACCCACACGCATCTGCCCAAATTCATGGGTTTAACCTCAGGATAGTCCCACCAACGAGACCGCCTTCACTCTCCTCGCATTCCTGACCAACCCAAGGGTTTGGTGGTAATGTATAGCATGTCGACTAACATGGGTTATCAACTAGCATAGGTAATAACATGCATTCATACTTCCCATAATAGAATTCAGATTTTTACAAGGTAAATGCTAACAATATCATGAAATAAAGGTGCAAGTGTTGTATGGGTTAGTGTAGAAGGCAAGCATTTCATATATCTCATAATACCAAAATATACACAATGGTTAGTATAATAAACATGTTATGGGAAAAATATCATACATGAACCAAGTAAAGAATGTACAAGCAATCATCATTAACATACCCAATCATGTTTGAGAAACAACAAGCATTCCATCATCATTGCACATTAATTTGAGGAAAATTTAAAGTGTAAGGCCTTGTCTAGGTTTTGATAGATTACCTAAATACATCATCCAACAAACAAAATCATTAGATCAATATTGAAATTGGTGCTAGGCCACCTAAGAGCAATAGTCTGTACCTTAAGAGGAAATTTTCATTCTTTGAGATCTTAGGGTTTGGGGATTTGGGTAAAACCACCATTTTCTAAATCAAAAGCAAGAAGGACAACATTAATGTCTAGAAAATTATACTATGTTGCTCTATTGAAGGGAAAATATACCATACTTACCTTTACTTCTTGGCATGGGTGGGTTTGGTGGAGGTTTTCTTGAAGAAGAGGTAGAAACTTGCGAGATTGAACTCCCTTGGGCCCCACTTTAGCTATGACCCACTTCCTCTCTCTTCTTCACTCTCCCCTCCTCTCTTCTTTCTTCTTCTTTCTCTCTTTCTCTATTTCCCTCTTACTTTTCTCTAGGGTAAAATCGTATGAGGAGAGAGAGTGCCCAAATAAGGCCCTTGTATAATGCCAGATTTGGTGTAAATGGCCCAAAGAGATAAGTTTTCACTATACTAGACCTATGGGAGGGTCTTTTTAAGCTTTAGGGTCCACTATGAGGTGTACAAGTCGATATACACCGTATGATAGTTAGCCCTAATGATGATCTACGTATGGATACGAACGACCCGCCATTTGGATGCGCCGATCGACAGATATGATTAGAAGTATGTTTAACGGTCACCAATAGTCGATCGGGGCCGCGACTATACGGATATGAGTAGGAAAATATCCTTACTCCACGTGAGAAGTTTGGTTATAAACCGACGGTCCGAAATCCTCAACTTTGCATAAGAGTGGATGACTCAATTCACTTAAGTTTCAGCTCCTTGTTTTAGGATCTTTGCGCTTCTCATGCACTTGTGCTTTGGCTCAAGTTGAGTGGTTTTGGGAAGTACTTAGTTTCGACTCCAGCGACGGACGTCAAGCCCAGTAAGACGGACATTTCTCTATAGTTTTGGAACTAGTGGCCCGCTAACGAGCGGTTTAGAGATTGTTTGGAAATTCAAGGTATTTTTGGTGACCCCCTGGCCATGAAACTTATAGAATAGGTAGTCCATGGCCCAATAAAGGGCCATGTAAAATTTGGGAACGATCGGATATGGGGTTGGGTCGTATGGGTCCGATTTGCGATCAACGATCATCGTGCCATGATCGAGTCTCAGATTTTGTGGATGGGTGTAGGGCACTACATTAGACCTTCACCGTAAATTTAGAAGGAATTTGACAGCTGAAAAGTCTAGAGTCTTAGTTTCATTATCTCGTGTTAGATTTCAACTTTGGCCTTGGGTGGGTTGACATGTGCTGTAGTAACGGCTCGAATAATTAACTTTTGGGTGTCCAATGAGTGTGTGGTCTGCGATGGACCACAAGCCAAGTAAGATATATGTCTCTCTAAATTTTTATAATTTTTCGACCTTTCTGCGCCGCGGTGTAGCCCGTGCAGACTGATGCTACGTGTAAATGGTCATCTAGCTTGGCGGCCCACACTAGGCCCTATCATGACCTGTCTGGTCTACTCTAATGGGCTAATCCTATGTTAATTAACTTGTAGTACCCCACCACGAGTGACTTAAATGAATGGTCCTGCGGTAAATCCTACGTAGACGCCCCAGGACACAGTGCTGGTTGGACGAGATGTTACAAGGGTTGATTTGGTCTATTGTTAAGATCCGGGTCTTATCTGACTCGACTTCGGTTAGATCTTTAATTTAGTTATGCTTGTCTTGATTAGTTAGCGACGGGTCGGTTCGATTTGGGTCCTATGTGAGTAAATCATGGGGCTACACCTGATGTTCAAATGATCGGGCGGATTCGGTGGTTTCCTACGGTTGATTAATCGAACTTGTGGGGTTCTTTACTGGTACTATCCCTTTATAGACTAACATTGTGTGTTAATGGTCATTTAAGTGATATTATAAGTTATTTTATAAAAAAATTTCAAGGATTTTTGGAAATTCAAAACAGTGAAAATCAAGAATGTTACAGGATTTATAATTGTGTTTTCTATTAATCTATATCAGTATGATCTTATGAATAGGTTTGCTAACAAACAAACATCACTGTTGGGCCGACTATGGTTTCAGCGGTGGAAATCACTATGCCCATTGTTTCCCGTGGTATGATCCACTCGATCTTTTGATATGCTTCAATTTGAAATTTGGGGGCTAAACCCCTTAAAATAAATGGAAAAATGGATGAACAGTGTGGATATACTACATACATTCAATGTGGGCCCAACTGAGTTTACTTGTACAATGGGAGCGTATTGACTAACTCAATACCCAATCCGATTATGCTTGTTATGCCCCACAATGATGTTTTATTTGTAATATATTATATTCATCAGATTATGTAATATCCCTCCGTTTTCATCGCAATATGTATACACCAAAACCCCATATGTGGAACGGAACCTAGACATTCAGCGGGACAAATATGAAATTGAACCGGACAAACATGAAAGATCAGTGGGGGAGACATTAAGATCAGCGGGGAAAACATGAGAGATCAGCGGGGCAAACAGAAAGATCAGTGGGGAAAACTAGAAGATTAGCGAGGGAAACTAGAAGATCAGCGGGGCAAACTGAAAGATTATTGGGGCAAACTAGGAGATCAGTAGGGCAAACTGAAAGATCAGCGGAAAAAACTAGAAGATCAGCGGGGTAAACTGGAAGATCAGCGGAGCAAACTAGGAGATTGGGGCAAACTGAAAAATCAGCCGGGCAAACTTAATAAATAATTTCATGGCTTGAGTCGAAAAATCTAAATATATCTAATGTTCAAATGAACCACACCACATGAAATTTTTAATTAAACTTCTAATGTTGATCATTTATTGGGGGCCACAGAAGATTGTGGATCTATAATTATGTTTTCTATTAATCCATATTTGTATGATCTTATGAATAGGTTTGATAACAAACAAACATCACTGTTGGGCCGACTATGGTTTCAGCAGTGGAAATCACTAGCCCACTGTTTCCCGTGGTATGATCCACTCGATCTTTTGATATGCTTCAATTTAAAATTTGGGAGCTAAACCCCTTAAAATAAATGGAAAAATGGATGAACGGCGTGGATATACTACATACATTTAATGTGGGCCCAACTGAGTTTACTTGTACAATGGGAGCATACTAACTAACTCAGTACCCAATCCGATTACGCTTGCTATGCCCCACAATGATGTTTTATTTGTAATATATCATGTTTATCAGATTATGTAATACCTCTCCATTTTCATCGCAATATGTATACACCAAAACTCCATATGTGGAAGGGAACCTAGAAATTGAGGGAGGGAACCTAGACATTCAGCGGGACAAACATGAAATTGAACGGGACAAACATCAAAGATCAGCGGGGTAGACATTAAGATCAGCGGGAAAAACATAAAAGATCAGTGGGGCAAACAGGAAGATCAGTGGGGCAAACTAGAAGATCAGCGGGGCAAACTAGAAGATCAGCGGGAAAAACTAGAAGATCAGCGGGGCAAACTAGGAGATCAGCGGGCCAAACTGGAAGATCAACGGGGGAAACTAGGAGATCAGCGGGGCAAACTGTAAGATTAGCGGGGAAAACTAGGAAATCAGCGGGGCAAACTAGAAAATCAACCGGGCAAATTGAAAAATTAACGGGGGAAACTAGAAAATCATTATGCCTACTGTTTCTCGTGGTATGGTCCACTTGATCTTTTGATATGCTTCAATTTGGAGCTCAACCCCTTTATATATATATATATATATATATATATATATATATATATATATGGGAAAAGGTATTGTGCGCTCGACCTCACGATAAGCTCCCGTGAGGTCGAGCTGTGTGGGCCCCACCGTGATGCGTGTCGACCATCAACACCGTGCATTTAATGGGTCCCCTTTAAATTATGGGATATCCTAAAAATCAGCTGTATATGGAACTCAGGTGGGACATGCCATCTAAAATCATGTGAAGACACTGTTAAAACATATAAAAGCACTTGGTGGGGCCCATCTGAAATTTTCATGCGTCTAAAACTTGGTCTGAACCGTCATCCAAGTAATGGTGGTGCACATGTGTCATGTGTATATATATACACACGTGTGTGTGGGAAAATGTTTTATATAGTCGAGCTCATGTGAACTACCCATGAGGTCGAGTTGTGTGGGCGCTATCATGAAGTATGTTAAACATCTACCTTATCAGTCAGATGCACCATTCCATGGTGGGCCTAGAGCTTAAAAATCAAGTTAATCCATGACTTTTGTAGGCCACACCACGTACAAAACTTGAGAGGGGTTACCTTCCATTAAAACATTCATATTTATTTTTTGGGCCCATCGAGAGGTGTTTTACAAATCCAGCCCATCCATAATGTGTGACCCACTTGGATGAGGGGTTAGACCGAGTTTCAGACAAATCTAAATTTCAAGTGGGCCTCACCAAGTAATTTTATATGTTTTAGGCATGCCTTCACATGATTGTAGATGGTATGGCCCACCTGAGTTCCGTATAAGGCTGATTTTTTTGCTATCCCATAATTTAAAGGGGACCCATCGAGTTCACGGTGTTGATGTTCGACATTCGTCATGGTGGGCCCCTCACAACTCGACCTCATAGGGAGTTCCCATGAGCTCGACCGTATAGAATCTTTTCCTCTAGTATAAAAATAAAAAGGAACTACATACATTCTATGTGGGCCCGACTGAGTTTAAAATATACCTGTGCTGCATGCTTTCTTTACTGGACCGTCCATTTTCAGCAGAAGACAAAATGCTGATGAGAGGGGGCCCACAAAAAGGATTTTTTGGGTCTTTCTACCAGAAACGCAGTGAAGAAAGGGGGTGAAAGAATTGACAGTGAAAGCAACAGTGGAAAGGGAGAGGAAAAGCAAGCAGCAGAAAGGGAGAGGAAAAGCAAGCCGTTGAAATGGAAGAGGAAAAGCCACAGCTGTGGAAGGAGGGGTATTTTCGTCCTAAAATCCCGTCTCCGTACGAGGAAGTCTAAGTGGATATTCTAAGTTTGTATTGCTAAAAAAAAAACCGCTGGATAAAAGGTGGGGTCCACATTCATAAATTTCTCTTGCAGGCATGGGTCCTGTCCCTACCGAAATTAAACAGTGCATGAGTGCACTTACAGAATGTTTGTACGGTACCTTTGGGGCTTCATGTTGTATAGGTGGACACCATGTTTCAGTGATCCAGATCATTGATCTAATCGGCCAAAGTGTAGTTGCTCATTCACCTAAAATTTCTTATTTATAAACTTCCTAACATTTTAATAAATGACCAAACAATTAGACGATCGAGCAAATACAACAATTGTTTAGATTCAACATTAAAAAGGGCAAACATTCCGTTTAAGTCTCATTGAATTTGGGCATTTAGTGCAATAAAGAATCTAGAGTGATGCCCATGGTATCAACGATTCTGATTAAGTAGGTATGGGGCCCACTTGTACAAACACTATACAACTCAAAACTACACACTATCGACACCGAGTATTGTAGGAGAAACAATGTTGTCTTTAATAGGGCTGTTCATGGGCGGAAGTGGATTGGCTGGTGTACCACACATCAGCGGACGCAGATTTCCTGCGAAAGCCTTTCGTAGGAAGTTCCTGATCTGAGAACAGGTAGGGCCCACCGTGATGTTTATGTGGAATCCACCCTGTCCATCCATTCTGTGAACTCATTTTAGGCTATAAGACCAAAAATGAGTAGGATCCACGACTCACTACTAAAGGAAAGTGTTGTTAGAGAAATTCCTATCATTGAAACCTCCCACTTACAGTGATGTTTACATGCCATCTATACCGTTAATAACATCATTCCTATTGAGATGTTTATGTGGAATCCACCTTGTCTATCCATTTTGTGAGCTCATTTTAGGTTATGAGACCAAAAATGAGTAGGATCCACAACTCAAGTGGGCCGTACCAAAGGAAAATGTCGTAAGGGAAATTCCTACCATTGAAACCTTCCTAGAACCTACGGTGATGTTTACATGCCATCCATACCGTTAATAACGTCATTCCTACTGGGATGTTTATGTGGAATCCACCCTGTCCATCCATTTTGTGAGCTTAATTTAGGCTATGAGACAAAAAATGAGTAGGATCCACGACTCAAGTGGGCCGTACTAAAGGAAAATGTGGTTAGGGAAATTACTACCGCTGAAACCTCCCTAGAACCTACAGTGTTGTTTACATGCCATCCATATCGTTAACAATGTCATTCCTATTGGGATGTTTATGTGGAATCCACCCTATCCATCCATTTTGTGAGCTCATTTTAGGTTATGAGACCAAAAATGAGTAGGATCCACGACTCAAGTGGGCCGTACTAAAGGAAAATGTGGTTAGGGAAATTCCTACCGTTGAAACCTCCCTAGAACCTACAGTGATGTTTACATGCCATCCATACCGTTAATAACCTCATTCCTACTGGGATGAATTGAAAAAACAAATATTAGAATAATTCAAAACTTATATCACCCACGAATATTTCAACTGTCGAAATTCAATTCTCACATTTTTGGCTCACTTGAGAATTGAGTTCGATTTATTTTTGTCTCATGTCTTAAAATGAACTCAAAATACATATGGATGGAGAAGATTTCTCAAAATCATCACAATGGGACCCACGTGGGTTCCCAGTGCAGGAACTTCCTGTTAAAGCCTTTCGCAAGAAATCCGCATCCCACATCAACTATATAGCTAGTGGAAATCGGATTGCGTACTGAATTACTTAGTAGGCTCTTATAGTAGTGAGTAAACTCAATTGGGCCCACCTTGAATGTATATGGTCTATCTATACTGTTCATCAGTTTTTTTTCATCTAAATTAAGGGATTGAGCCTAAAATTAAAGTATATCCAAAGATCAAGTGGATCATAGCATTGGAAACAGTGGGGATAATGATTTTCATTGTTGAAACCTTTCTAAGCCCCATAGTGATGTTTATTTGTCATTCAACCTATTCATAAGATCATATAGACACAGATTGTAAGACCCGTATCTTAGTTCGTACCGTTCCGTAGACTTCTGCGGTCTTACCGGTCGAATTCCGGCAACCTTCGACCCTTAAGCGATATTTACGCGCGACCCTGATTCGTATGCCGTCAACCCGTATCGACTCAACCCAAGACCTTTACCATAGCGATCGCGCCGTCGTTGCGGTTCCGATGCCGCGACTCGCGCGCCGAGGCCATACCCTGGTCAGGAGATATAGGCCAGTGTTCGGTGCGAAGAAAATACCGCGCGTTGTAAAACCCAAGAGAATCTCTACGACTTGTCAAATCAATCCCATCAATCAATCAAATCCCATCAATCTCATGTCAAGTACATATCAACTTTCACCCATTCCCAAGCAAGCCTCAAAAGTCAAAAGTTTCTTACAAAGCCCATGCCTTTTTTACACAAAAGGCCACAAAAGTCAAAAAAATTCTTACACACCCATCACCACCACATCCATCACTCCACGCATCATACTCTCTCTCTCCCTTTACAAGTCTCTCTCTCTCTCATTTTCAAACTCATTCCAAGCAACCAAAACTTCAAACGTATGAGCCTCTCCCTCTCTTCCAAAACTCCAAGTGTGGCCCACCTTTCCATCCCAAGATCTCCCATCCTAGCCATCCATTTCTCATCTCCTCCGTTGGAATCGAAGCTAAGGAGCTAAGGAACCCATAGGAGTAAGAAGATCAAGCGGTGGGTGATCTTAGATCTTTATTTTTCATTTATTTTGTTTGATTAAGGGTCCATATATGTGGGACCCACCTTGATGTATGTTGTATGCAAGAGGGGTCCATAGTGGCGGGACCCTTCCATCCTTACCGATGTTCTCTCTCTCTCTCTCTCTCTTTGAATAGTGATGATAAAGAATGAGCCAGATCCATAGTCCAAGTGGACCCCACCTTGGCGTGTTTTTGAGGCCCATCTTAAGGTATTTGTGGTAGTCCATTAGGGCCCGCTTTGATGTGGATCTAAGGCCCATGGAATGGGGCCATTTAATCTATTCTAAGGCCCATGAGATTAGACCCATTTGATCTATTCTAAGGCCCATGAGATTAGACCCATTTGATGTATTCTAAGGCTAATGAGATTAGACCCATTTTGATGTATTCTAAGACCCATGATATTAGGCCCATTTGATGCAATCTGAGGCCCACGGGTTATGACCCATTGTAATGCGCATAAGGCCCATTGGTGCGACCCATTTATGTGGCCCATTTGATGAATAAAAGGCTCATATGATATGACCCATTTGATGTATTTAAGGCATAATGGGATGTACCTAAGGTCCATTGCAATGTGAGATCCCAACACGGATTATGTAACGATGTTTACGACGATCGTGTCTTGGGAGCAATGTTGATTTGACGTCCACATTGCTAGTATAATGTTGGTTGGATGTCCATATTACGACTCTCCCTAGGGCCCATTATTAGGCTCGTACTTATTGTGTATAGGCCGTCTAGGCCCATCTGTAAGGATAGTTCATTTTTTTATAACATGTTTAACATAGTTTCATGACTCATGATCATATGCATTATATGTATGCTTGATATGAGAAGTGACTGATCATAGCATATGTCTTTAGGCAGATTGTTTATGGGACCTCGATTAGGCGGTGTTGTCCTGCATGAGCGCACGATACGCGCATGATTTGCTGTATGATTGGATAGTGTGATTCATGCATTTCGCATTGTGTGACATGGTTATTGTATGTCCTAGCGACATCGGGGCCGTAGCCTCCACAGACGTATCGTGGTTGGCAGGATTGGATACCAAAAATCTTGTTCTACATGGGATGCTATAGATATCCTTGAGTGAAAGTCTCTAAACCCTTATGGTACCAAGAGGTTGCTCCAACGTCTAGACTGAGTGGGTACAAGAGTGCCGAGTGCCGATCACCATACGGTTGCGCTTTCCACTGTGTCGTGGTCGGTTGGAAGGGGGTGCGGCCTTATCCGCCCGAGAGTAGGGGGCAAAGCTAGGCTGAGTCTGACCAGCTCGAGGAATGGGTCCGCTATCGATGAGTCGTGCCCGATATTGGCAGACGGATAGTGAGGTCTCTTCCACTTACCTTATTGTGCGTGATAGGGTGACGATCTGGTTTAGAGTGTACTAGACCCCGATGATATTTCAGAGTTGAGCTGTATTGATATGTGGACTTAGATGAGGATTTGTATGCTTGAGTTGCATTTCACATCGCATGGCCTTGGTACGGCCGACATCATTCATGCTTTATATCGCATAGCCAGGGTACGACTAATGATATTTATGGATCCATCTGCATATTCTGCATTATTCTGATATTGCATGATCATATTACTACCTTGCGCACACACTTTCACCATCCTCTAAGCTTTCTATAAGCTTATGCACGACCGTTGCGTGCATGTGACGTTGGGACGCAGCAGCGCTGAGGCAGGGGCGCTTGCAGATCATTTTAGAGTTTTTGTTCTTCATCATTATATTTCCCTTTATGCTCATTGTACTTGTAAAGTTTTTGATCATAGTGAAAATGTAATGGAGTTTTTGGTTGTTGTTTGTGGGTTATGCCTTTGGTTATACTTATTACGAATCAAATTGACATTGAAATCCTCCTCGTAGCATCTCAGGATCGGAACCTGGCGAATGGGCGCTAGAAGCCGAGAATGAGGTTCTATGGAGGCTGTCGACGCTAGATTCGACGATCGGGAATTTTGTGACCCGATTTCCGAGTTTGGGGTGTGACACAGATGAAGGAAAAACACACATATAAGCTTGATGCAAAACTTCCGTGGCCCTTAAGATTATTTCAATGGCAGATATTCCATTCAACTGTTTCCTATAGTGTGGTCCATTGGAACATTCTATATACTACATTTTTGGCCTCAGACCATAAAATTATCTGATAAAATTGATGAAAGGAGCGGATCAGATGCATAAATCATGGTGGACCCCACAGAGTTTACTCGCAATGAGTTACTACGCAATCCGCTTCCATAGCTGGTGTAGGTACGTGCCGTGCGAAGCCGAGCGCTGACGCTCCTCAAGCTCCCAGTCGTACTAACGGCTTAAAGGAGATCAAAGTTACATGGGCCATGTATTCATTATATCCACATCCTTCATCCATTTTTTTAAGATCATTTTAGAGTTCTATCTAAAAACTAAATCATATAACTAAGCCATATACGAAGATCGAATGGACCACACCACAAATAACAGCCGAGGTAATGATTTTCGCTGTTAAAATTTTATTAGGGCCCATCATAATGTTTATTCTCCATCCAATTTATTCATAAGGTCACAAAGACATGGATGCAGAGGAAAAACAAATTTCATATTGATCCAAAACTTCCGGGAACCCAAAAAGGGTTTCAATGGCAGACTTCAATCCCCCACTGCTTTTTGCAGTGTGGTCCACTTGATCGCTAGATCTGTCTTATCTTTCGCTTCAAGCCTTATGACGAGCTTGAAAAATGGATGGACGGTTTGGATATAACACATAACTCATTATGGGACCCACAAAACTTGCTGACGTCAATACTCTAGCTATATAGCCGGTGTGTCATGTGTGGTTCACCAGCCAATCCGCGTCCGTTCATGGGCAGGCTCGGGCGGGCAAAATCAAAATTACGAAAACACCTGACCCATCAGGTTCCGCCCAAACAGTTCAAACTCCAGGGCAAAGCTAAGCTTGGCCTGGCCCGTTGACAGCCTAGTTGTACGGAAAGTTGTCTGGCCTTCTGAATCCAGATCAACTTCCAATGGTCCCAACCACCGTTTATGTTACAAATCTCACCTCCGTTCATGTTACAAATCTCACCTTGTACAGTGGAAAGAGAGCAAATAAAGGCTCCCAATTTCATTATTTTGACACTACATTTTGGTTCTTTTTCAACAAACATGGACGGCCACTGGCTGTATAATCAATATGTCAATATTCAATCCAAAAGTTTTTATCTTATTTTATTTTATTTTTAATTTTTGAAGCTTTTATCCCAACTGCTAGGTAATGAGCCCGAAAATCATATAGATCCACATCTAGAGGTGGGCACTAGATGACTTGATCCAACTAACTCGACTCGTCCAACTTATTCAATTCTAACTTGACCCGAACTAAGTAGGCTTCGCCTGTCTAAACTCAAATCCAAGTTGAGTTCGAGTTACCTAGTAACTTAACCCGACTTGATCCAAAACTCGACTCTTTAACCCTACTTCTACCCGATCCCAAAATTTCTCTCTTTCTTCCTCATCCTCCTTATCTTCCAAGCTTGACAACCACCCACTACCATCGCCCTCCTCCTCTCCCCTCTCCAATCTCTCGGTCTCTCCCTCCCTCATCTTTCATTCTGACTCGGTGCCAATTCGACGCGACTCGGTATTTTTGACTAAATTAGACTTAGTCCGAATCAGTCCAGGCCAGACTGGACTCAGATCGAGTCAGGCATGCTGGAATGGATATTGAGTCGGACTGAGTTCAGGTCAAGCCTATTTTAAAATTAGATCGAATCAAGTCAGGCCTAACTCAATCCCACTCGACTCGATGTCCAGCTCCATCTACATTTCATATGGGTCACACCACATGGAACAATTTGAATGTGATGTCAATCATAGGTTTGTGTAGGGGGACCACCATGGTGTATCTTGTATTAAACTTATTAATCTGGTGTAATTCAAAACAATGAAGGCAAGATACAAAAATCAACCAGAAACAAAACTATGAGGCCAGTAGTGTGAACTTAGCAGTTTTGGAAGCAATTGCATCTTCCATATGTATGGTCCGAAAAATAGTAGCTATCACCTAATGAAGAGAATTAATTTCATATACACAATATGGTAGAGGCAGACCTCACAAACCTTGAGTGTTCTATAAGCTGCATAAAACAGGTTCCACGGACTCTTCATTTGTCAAACTATACAGATGAGGTGTTGTTTCATAAAAACAACTGCTGGCCCATACAGTGAAAAACATTTTGAGAGTACCGAGCTGTTGAAGCAGATTTTCACGAAATCCCTATTTTAAGGGAATTTTCTATTAAAATTTCCACTAATAATAATGGTCTGCTTCCTGGGCAGCAGGTTTTCATTTACGAGAACACGCATTGAAGCCCCATATGGTTCCATGGTCCAGGTTGATAGTCTACTACATACCACCGTGGATGGACCATATGTAGCGCACATATTTTAGGAAGGACAATCTAATCTTTGGATGTGTGACCTATGTATAGATGATTAGGAATAGAAATACGACAATAATCTACATTCAACTAAAAAGAAAAGGTCCTAGCATTGGCCTCCAAGATAGTTAAGCATGAAACCATTTGTAATTATAGTTCATGCAAGGTGAGATTCAATAGACAAATAGTTTGAATTACCAAACATGTGTCAAGAACAGGAATAAGGTATTATTAATGATCTTCTGATGGTTTGTACAGTGTATTTTGATCTGCATCTTACAGGAGTAAGGCCTATGGTTTTTTTAATCTATGCCATTGAGATGATGCTCTCTGCTTGGATAGCCTATCCAATAATAATAATAATAATAAACTGGTTAGAAGATTATATGTACTGAATATATGACTTCTTTTCGGTTGAATATAAACCATTGTTGTATTTCCTTTCCCAACTTTATGGGGATTGAAGTATTAACCTTACCACTAGGAGGTCTATGGGCTCAGAACATCGATGATTTGGAGAACTGAACCATAACCATGGACCCCATTTGTACAAACTGAAAGCCATGGATTGAAAGATCCCTTTTACTGCCTACAGTGCGCCCCCATGGTTCGGTGATCCAAGCTATTGATACTGTTGCACACAGTTAGGTGATCTTGGAGCTTCGCAGCTATGATTGATTGGATCTCTTTATAACTATTTAAAATAGCAAACTTTTACAGAACTTTCACAAAATAAAATTTCTCAACAACCATACTTATCATTGAACTATTGGCGAATTTATTAAAAAAAAAAAAAAACAGTTTTTGTTATCAGGGAGAGATACCCTATTTTATAGACTCGCCACGATTGAATTGGCAAGGAAAATTCTGGCGTGACTTTTTTTTTTTTTTTTTTTTTTCTGGGTTAAGTTGTTAGTATTCACCCATGTCAGTACACACACTCCATGTTAGCCACCCCCACTAGGGATCGATACCAAGATGTCAAGTGTTGAAACGAGGTATTCTGGCATGACTTGAGCCCAAGTCTGAGAGCCTTGAGCCTCACTAACATGGCACATAGGTATGAGTTCCATTTGTCGTGTGAGTTGCACCATGACCATGCCTTAGCTTGTGGATTAGGCTTGTACATTTATGGGCCACACATGGATGAGCATATGGCCACTTACAAAGATATTGTCAATAATCCATGTTCGACATGCATATATGATCTACCGAATCAGTTGACCAGGCTAATTTTCAGGAAAAAAAGGGCCTACATGTGCAACCTGAAGGGACATCTACCACAAATTGACAACCCTCAGTCCCACTTAACTGAAGAACTTTAAGGCACATAGTCGGGTTTCTGGGTCAACTACTACTGGCAATGGACTGAAGCACCAGCATCTGGGGAAAACATGCCAACCAAGCCACAAGGAACTTTGACAAATTATCTCAGAAAACATTGCCAATTTTGGCTCTGTAAGAAGGCCTTATTTTCATGAAGTTTGCATAAATGTAGCCCCTTATATATCTGCAAGAGAGAGCTATGGCTGACAGTTTCCCTGATAAAAAAAAAGAAGAAGCCACCCCACCCCACCCTCAGAGTCAAACATAATAGAAGACTATGGAATCAAACGCACTGGTGCTGGTACAGCCAGCAAGGCCCACCACAGCAAGGAGGCTCGAACATGACAATTAAAATGCAAGAGGATATAAGACAGCCAAGAAAAGTGCAATAAATTAGAGAGAACTGGGAAAACTCATTTTCCGGAGAACTGATCACCTCCAGGCAACCATGAAGATCACCTGGCACAAGAATCAGGTACGTCTTCTAATCAAGCAGGACACAGGTGGAATCAATGGACAGCTGATGCTCTGACTCGACATGCATGTGTGGCCCACCTAGTGAGCAAATCAGCCTGGTTTCAAGAAAGGTGATCGTCATTGTGGGGTTGTTGTTTTCATGGTACTGGTTTTACCAAAAATAAGTCTTTCCTTTCTCTGGAAAGGCATTCTTCGATATAAAGCTAAGGTGCTTTCTCACATACGTTTTTCTCTAGGTAATGGATTGAGGATACGCTTTTGGGAAGATCACCGGATAGGCGACAGTACTTTGAAAAGCAGATTCCCAGCCATATACGGTATAGTCATCAACAAGGAAAGCTCGGTAGCCAGTAACTTCTCCTTTTCAGTTCTTAGTGGAGTTTGGGAAATCAAATGCCTAAGAAATCTTAGGGACTGGGAGGCAGACGAATATATGGCCCTTCTCCAAAGTCTGTCCACAATTTCGCCGGATGTTACTATTCCTGATAAACTGATCTGGAAATGTCATAGTTCTGAGAATTTTTCTGTAAAGTCGTTATATACGGTCATGATCCCCTCTACTAACTATAATCAGCCAAGCTGTTCGTTCGTTTGGAAATATTCTGCCCCCCCAAAGTTCATCTGCTTCGGTTGGCTGCTGATCAAGAATCGGATTCTAACTATTGATAATCTCAGGAAGCGTGGGATGCAAATCATCAACATATGTAGCTGTTGCATGCGCAGTGAGGAGACAATTAATCATCTGTTCGTTCATTGCCCTTTTATTTCTCTAATTTACTGGGACTTCTGGGCTAGATTCAATTTCACGGGGTGCTGCCCGAACTCTGCCGCGTCTTTGATTAGAGTTTGGCATGGTCACAAAATCGGAAAGGTGAAATCCAAGATTTGGAGATTGGCAATCATTGCTATATGGTGGGCGATCTGGATGGAACGGAATGATAGGGTGTTTAATGACCGTCATATGACGCCAAAAGACGTGGGAACTCAAGTTAAAAAGATGCTTGTTGAATGGGTCACCAATGTTATGGGCTTAAAAGATTACGATTTTCAGTTTTTAGGTTCCTAGTGTTTTTTTTGACTACCACCTCAGCAGTCTGTATTTTGTGTTGTCCTTCTTAATGAATTTTCTCTGTTGCTTTTTTTTTAAAAAACAAAAATAAGTGGCATGTTGAAGAGAAAGATGATATGTGGTGGTACTGTTGTTGCCTATTGGATATCAGTTCCCCACTTCTCATGCTTTCACAATCTTCATCTCCACCCTCTGCCCTAGAAAATAAGTTGTTTTTGTTTCCATTTTTGGCCTAGAAAATATCATTAACTTTCAAGGCAAAATACTTGTATGCATAGGCCATAAGTGAACCCAGAACCGGTTGTAGGCGATCACTCTAAATTGAATTAGCTGAGTAAAAGCTGAGGCAGCAAAATTGGGAAACCTACAGTGATAGATAGGAAATTATATAACTGCCGAACAGGACCCTGCTTTAAAAAAAAAAAAAAAAGAAAAAGAAAAAAGAAAGAAAGAAAGAAAGAAAAAAGTTAAAACAGGACCCTCTTGCCACGTGATTCAATTAAAAAAATGCTGAGCACCGATACTAGTGCTATATTTTTCTTGAGATAACTGATCACCTACAACTGGTTGAATGCCACAGCCCTTAAAAAAGATGTTTTCCAAGTCTTGTTTCTGCTTGTGCCCTTGAAAATACAAATCCTATCAGGGGCAAAATACTTGCAAAAATGGGTTGTAGGTGAAGATAATTGAAGGGATCAGTCCTCTTTATTCAGATTGCTAAACAAGATGATCACGAGGCTTGCTAACCCATCATGCAACTCTGCACACAGAAAACATGCCAAACATGCATTTTGTGGAACATGTGAGCAATTTATAAGGTGGGCTGAAAACCAGGCAGGTTCACTCATCAGGTGAACTAACCCAACATGAGAATAATGGACTGTTCAAATAAAATTGCCAATAATCCACTTGCAAAGTATGCCGACAGCTGGCCTGACTTTCACTCACGGCCATCTTTATGATAGGGGCCACTGGCCACCTTAAGTACAGGTCAGATGTTCCATGGACTTGCAAGCATGCAATGTGCTGCGTGCAAGGTGCATGCGGAGGAGGGTTTGTGTGGGGCTAGCAAAACCCAATGCAGACATGGATAAAAGCTAATCATGTTTGGGCTGATTGGTCCATCTAAGCAATCAAGTATGAATTAAGTTTGAACCTGTGTCCCAATCCAGGTTTGCTTAGGTGGACCAATCAATGCATCCACAGGTTGCTTTTTCCTGTGCGTGCTAAATGGTCTTGGTTTTCCTCTTTAATTCAACACAAACAAATAATTAAATAAATGCCAAATGGATGAAAGTGTCAGTAATCTTCAAGGATTCCTTATGGGAGGCAAATATTTCCAAGATTCTGTAAATCCCAAACTGAAGATAAAAATCCAATGAAATCAACCTATCTAGAGAAACAATTCAAACTGCTAAGCTTATGGTTTCAGGTTCATGTCAACTTGGATGGGAAAGCTTTGCCACGGTGGTTGAAGATCATGAAGTCCAGATTGGCAGGTAAAGAAACAATCCTGCATTTTCAGACACAAATGCTGACGTTAGAGATCCCGAATTTCTACCGAAATGTTTCACAGGAAAATTTCCAAACCACAGAATATCGTTTTCTTTTCCCAATAAATCGAAAACATCTATCAATTTCAGAAAGAGGGGTCTTACAATCTTTTTGGGTCTTGTTTAATTGTTTTTCTTAGTAAAAGGGGCATTTAAAAAATAAATAAATCTGAAGTGAGAAAAAATGCAAATGGTTCTAAACAATAACAATCAAACAAGAAAAGGCAGATGTGCATTTCAAATATGGTTATCAAGTTATAAATAAGCACGATTAGGATGCATTAGTCATGGCATTTGCATCAAGGTGCAAACCAAGATTATCCACCAATAAGGAAAGGAACCCAATAGAGCTGTGCACCTCATGTTGTACACATCAATCTTTCTTGGATGTTTGGATGGTTCTCTCACCAACATTCCTTCCATGCTAATCTAAAAAAGAAAAACTTTCATGTTGTCGATGTGCATGTTGACAAGAGTCTTTATAATGATGTGATAAAACCTAGAAAGAGTAAACCTGAAACAAGGTCGTAATTTGTTGTGAACTTTCAAGAGAATGTCTTTTATCCTTGTCCTTATTTGTGTTTTAGTGATGATTTATGCAATTCTTTTGGTTAGTGGGATTTACAAATATTTCCTGGTTAGCAGTGGCAGCCCTAACCAGGAAACCAGGAAACCAGGAAATATTTGCTGGTTGAAGAGGAAGTTAAGGCAGTGGTGGCAGCCCTCGACACAGAGAAAGCATCGGGGCCAGACGAGTATCCTCTTATTTTCTTCCAAGTCTTCAGGGAAGTTGCAAGTCTGGACCACTTTATGTTTCATCTCTAAAATTTTTTGAGTTGGGTTTGCTTCTGTCAGAGATGGAGCCACTAGCATCTGGAATTTCTTCATTGCTGAATGCCGAACTGCATGGGTCAAGAACCTTCACTTAAAAAGAGGAGTTCATCCGATGGTGCAGCTATCCAGCTCAAGGAAAGGGAAGAATTTTGTGGAGATTGGTGCCTATTGCTATCTGTTGGGGAATTTGGAAAGAGAGAAACAAGAATTTTCAAGGGAGTTAAGTCATCTGTATGTTTACCTGTCCAGGAGATCAAAGAATCATTAATTGAATGGCCATTGATATCCCCCAAATTTATCAGGCAGTCTATTTTGGACATTGGCAGGGATTGGTCCTTCACAGTGGTGAAAATCTTCGCATAGCTTCACCATTGTTAAACATTTCGCTTAACTCAATGTTGTCTTCCTTCGGTTTCTGCCTCATGTTTGTTCTCTCGTGGGCTTCTTTCTGCCCCCTCATCCATCTCTGATTCTCAAGTCCCATTCAATAGAAGTTTTTGTTGCTTGCTCAGGCAAGGAAAAAAATAAAATAAAATAAAATCTTATGTCCAGTTGTGAACGAAAACCTGAGTCATGCCATATCCCATCAACATTCCATGTCAGGCCAGCTGTAGATCTTTCACATGCATCCAAAGGAAGTGCAAAAAGAAGAAGAAGAAGAAGAAGAAGAAGAAGAAGAAGGAATTGTAGAATTATGACCTTCTAGAATGGGCTGTTCATGTAGATTTTCTGAAGGATTATGACCTCCTTTTTCTTGGAGCTTAGTCTCATTTGCTCTCTCAGCAGGCCTGCTAAGCTCTTCCCTGTTTTTGCCTCTATTTCAATATAATTTACGTGATCTTTCAAAAAAGGAGTTGTAATTTGTTGTGACGGTCTGTTGCCAAATATGTTATCCCCAACTGCTGATACAAAATATAAAAAAGCTAGGGAGCTATTGTATCTCGAGGAACTCAACTACGACCATCTCACTAAGGTTGCTAACATGGCCCCGAGGATACAAAAGAAAATGGTCACCAAAACATAGAGATACTCAAGCTGAAAGAAAAATGATTGATATGAATCAGCTGGGAAACTCAGTGGCCATCTCACCATTTGAAAAACATGAGCAAATATAACATCATTTAAGCTTCCAACCTTGAAGTCTGTATGATCTAAACACCCCCCCAACGCAAATCATCACAGGCTGCAGATACTCCACATTCTGGACTCCTTTTTAAAAAATAAATAAATGAATTAGGGGCTTTAATAACAGAAAAATGAGTCCATAATAAAAAGAACAAAAGTCAACAAGGGCTCGCTCGATGAAAAACTGATGCTGTCGACAAGGAAGAATACTGAACACTTTTCTAGCTAACAAATCGGCTCTGCATTCACTTCATGAAGAACATGTTGAATAGACCTCCAATGAATGAATCACATCCCTGACTTCCTCAAATGGGGCCAAACACCTCTTAAACAATATTTCTTATCACAAGCAATCCACCAAATGACTACAAGAATCTCCCTCCACAATAAATGTGTCAGATACCCATGGGAAAATCTTAAATGCCACCCTTTCAAAGTCTTGAAGGATATAAAACTCCACTCTTTTTGGGCCCATAAAGGCTAAAAGGCCCCAATGATGTCAACTAAATTTCTCCCATACAATCCCGAACAATACAATCCCCATCTGTTGGGCCTGGGTTGCATGTGCGTCCACCTTCAAAATTACGTTTGACAGATCCCAGACAGGAGCTTCCAGGTCCCTACCACCCCATTCTTTCATCCCTACTAGAAACAATTCCTCACCAACTTTGTAATTAGCATATCACCATTTATGCCTTGGAACTCCTTTGTAACCAAAGAGGAGGAAATAATGCAAGCCATGATTATCTCCTACCTTCTTACTCCTAATAATTCTGTTGTTCTGGACAAAGAATGGCAATCAAATAGAAAATAGCTTAAGTGTGACCCTTTTGGAAGTGGACCAAGCACCTAGCCTCTGGAAGGGCCCTCATCAAGGGCAGCATGACCTAGTCAGCAATAATTAACTCCAAATCAACCAAGCGATTCAGCAATGAAAGAATAAATGATTGATTTATTCTTGTCCTTGAACATCACAAACCTGTTTGGGTTTGGCCACACTGTTGAAAATGATCAACAATAATAACTTTATCAACACCCGTTACCTAAAAAAACAAGACACCTGGAGCACAGACAACAAATAAGGCAAGAATTTTCAAGACCATTTACACTTCAAATCCCACGTTTTTACCTTAGGGACCCAACCACCTGATCTGCCAAACTTCCAATCCAAACACCAGGTGACAATTATTAATGTCCACAAGGAAGATAGTCCTAACCACCATCTCCCCAATAACATGAATATGATTCCTATTGATTCAAGTCAACTCCCCACTTCCTAATGATTCCTGCTTCAAAATACCGTGGTCTGTACCTAAGGGAACCAACCTCCTGATCTGTCAAACTCCCAATTCAAACACCAGGTGATGATTATTAATGTCCAGACGGATAGTCCTAATCCCTAAACACCATCTCCCCAATAGCATGACTAGGAGTAAACTTTTTTCCTAATGAGTCCTCTACAGGAAGTTCATTTTCACTTCCCAACCTATGAAAAGAGACAAACAACAGGTATCGAAAAGTGAAACTGACTAGACGAGAAGATTAGCCAAGGATTGCTATCTTTCACATTAATTTTCTCATAGTTCTAAAACTTGTCAAGTTGACCTGAAACTCGACTCTGAATCAGCATGGTCTTGCCAAGAGTCATCAAGTTAACTTGGAGACTCAATTGACTCCAGTTTCTGCCATGACTAAATCAAATTGTTGCTTTCTAAAAATAGGTTTCTTGGGAAATATGTTTTATAATCAATATCATGTTTGTCATTTTCTGATTAACACATAAATTAAGCCTCTAAATTCTTTTTCCACTTTACTTTCAATACAAAAAAGCCCTGCTACTTAGCAGCAGTCTGTGTTTGATCGGTCTCCAGTTCATCATCAGCTCCAATCGCAGTGGAAATTGATTGGAAGCTTTGACTGAATGCATGTGGGAGTGAACAGTGGCTCCTTAGAAACTTGTCAGTTGTTTGATTGTAAGCTTGAAGGAGTAGGCATGATTCAGTCAGCATGTTGGTGCAAGTATTTTATTATCAGAGAATCGAACTTTAGATCCATCTTATTGCAAATTTACTCCTACAATAACAACGTTAGAGAACTGAAATCAATATTCCACTCAGGTTTCTAGCATGTTTGTTTCACTAATCTCCAAAAGTGGATGGCGAAGCTGCACATGGAAACATTCAGGTTTAAGAGGGGAATTATAGCCTAATCCCATTTTTTCTGTTTCTGCGTTTTTACCTATTCGAGAAATTGGCTTGCAGGCCCACACCAAAAAGCTGGAGTTTCTACATGCATTTTCTCTATTTCTTACCAGTTCTAAATTTCTAATACTTAAAGTTTCATTATTAGATAACAGGTTGAGTGGCAACAAGACTTGACCAAGTCTTTTGAGTTCACCTGACCCAGCTGGATGAGTCAAGTTGGGTACTGAGTTTTAGTAAACTGATTTTTCTTAACCAGGCAAGTTTCATTCCAAGAGCAAAAACCCACATTCAAATTCTTTAACAGCAAATCCGAGTTGTTGGCTATGATCCGCACAAGGATGCCAAGAAACAAGGGAAAAGAGCTCAAAAAGCAGCCAAAGAAAGGACCGATCCTAGACAGTAGCTCTTAGCTTTCCCTCCTTTACCCGAATGCCATATGACAAAGCGGGAAGAGTGTGAGATGCAGCCCACAATAAGGCAGTGCAATTGCCTTGGATCATCCTACAAATGGGGCTTTTAAGTATATGAGCTACCTCAGGAACTTTGCCAACAGTACCAACAAGAATATACATGAATGGATTATTCATTAAAAAAGTACAATGACACCAGAGCCAAATTGAAGAATTGAGGTTGGGGGATTAATGGGAACCAGTAAAAACATGAGACCCTTCAATCAGATTATATGAGCCCTTTGTGAAGAAGGACATCAAACAAATCATCCATTAACATCGAAGGCAGTAAATATAGAGAAAATACAAACGCATTCGCTAGCAGATCCAGATAAGAAATGTCTATAAGAACAGCAACGGGAGAAATCAATTCAGCTCTATTGATTACTGAAAATGCATAAATGTTTTTAAAATCGATGCCATATATAGCATGCAAGATATGAAATTGGAAAAAAAGAGAGACACATACACTATTACGTTAAGAATAAGAACAAAAAGCAAGCAAAAGGATTTTATTTTATTTTTCTTCTTTTGAAGAGTAGAAACTACGTTATTCTACTAGTAGACCATTAAAAAAGTAGGAATTATAAGATGCTGATTTAGCAGGGTGTTTATAATGTCCTGCTGAGCCAACTCCAAACATGCAGAGCCCATGGTTCATTTATCCAGAAACTTGAACTTGTGAGCCCCACTGTGGATGCAAATCATTCCAAAAGTCTTCGATGATCCTAACAATCCAACCTTTGAGCCTTTTTTTTTTCATTATCTCCATCAGAATAATCTTTTTTTTTTGAAAGGTGCCAGTAAAATCATATTGAAAAAGGAAAAAAAGGAAATAGCTATCCATTAAGCCAATGTATGAGCATTCCTGCAAACAAGAGCCGGTCTACAGACAACTTCCTTAGAGAGCATGGTTTTAAGTATCGTCCAATATGACTCGGAATTGTCCGAATTGTATTGGTTTCGGTCCGAAACAAAATGAGCCAGCAGGCAAATTCAGGACCAAAACTGACTGAAAAAGATGAGTCAAGACGGGTCTTTGGCAAGTCGCTCTCCAAAACCACTATTGAAGTCCTTGTTAGTAAGTGGGTCTGCTAAGGAATTTGCTTCCCAAATCACATGCCTAAAAGACTGGCTCCAAATAATTGGCATGAGTGCCATAAGGCTTAGATGATGATGAGTCACATGCCTAACAGTCATTCAAATATAGATGCACAAAGCTTAATGTTGAATTTGAGCTTGCATGCAAAAAGCACCGGATGAATCACCTCCCATGATTAAAGACCGGTTGAAGGACTCACAAATAAGCTTAAGCCCAATCTAGATAGCTTCCAATTCCACCCAGATCAACTATCATCTACCAACCAGACAGGACGGTGTCAACTCAATATCTTCCTTATCATTATGCACCACACCGGCAAGCTTACTCGCTCCCTCACCGTCACAAACATTTGCTGTATTTTCTTTTTTCTGGAACATCTATTTATGACCCACCCATTTAAGAGCGAAAAACTTCCAATCTGGGGGGATACTTAGAGGCATCCCCCATCCATTATTGGGCTAGCAGATCAACAGTCTGGATCATCAAACTATGCACTTCCCGGTGGCAGCACCTCTAACTCCTCAACAAAACTACAGAAACTTCATTCTGATGTCAGAGAAAGAGAATCTAGAACCTAAGGAGTGTTCGAATCAGAGAAAATTGAACCTGTTCTCTTCAGAATCCGGCAGTATTGAAAGGAATTTCCCAGGCACGGTAAGCGCAGCCCACACGCAGAAAGCTAACCCTAGAATCAACTCCAAAACGACCTGCCAAAAAACCAAATCCCCTTAGATTTGCACAAATACCACAAACTAAACGACAATCGAAATGGAAAAGAGAAACGGAGAAAACACAATTGTATGATTTTACATTGATTGGAGGGCCTGAGAACTCTTCTTCCACGATCTTCAACATTCCTCTATCTGCAGAAGCTGAAGTCAGAAAAGAAAAAGAGGGGGCAGAGAGAGAGAGCTCTAATTTCTGGATATTATAAATGAAAACCTAATTTGGAGATGGAGGTATGAAGAAAAGAAGATAACTTACACTGCACAGTAGCATAAGCAGCGTGGGCAAGCAGTAAACCGCCGAGTCCGCCGATGAGAAAACCGACAGACATCGCTGCCCTTCTCAGAGACGACAATGAAAGGATCTCTTTCTAATGAAAGCGGGGCTTCCAATGCTCCTCGTAACCTTTGCCTTCTCGCGGTAAAACGGTAGCCGGATGCTAACCTGCTCGCTGGAACCTTCACAGGCACAATAAAAGATGCAATATCATTAGGCCCAGATAGCACGAAATGGGCCCAGGTCCAGCTCTCTTTGGTCCGGACTTGGCTTTGAGGCCCGCACACAAATTCGAAAAACAAAAAAGAAGAACGGATAATTTGTAAATACCTCTGCTGTGTTGCACGTAGAGGTTTACACGAGTTGAGCTGAGCCGAGCTTTACCCAACTCGTGCTTGGCTTGAACAGATTGAGTCTCAACTTGGAATAACAACTTGTGCTCGGCTCGAATAGTAGAACGGTCTAGTCCAAGCCTAGTTCGAGCTGAGTTTCGGATGTGTTTCGCTATTCAGATAGACGCTACTCGTTGGAAAAAATGGAGAGAGTAGAGGAAAGGACTCACTTTAGAAGATGAGATCATTCGGATAGACAACGGCGAGCGTATTAGGCAAACGGATGATCGATTTAGACGAAAGAGAGGGAGAAATGGGTTAGAGTCGGATAATTTGGGCGAAAGGAAGGGAGAAATGGGTTAGGGTTGCTGGGTTGGGTGAGTAGGGTCGGACGAATGAGGGTTTTTTTTTTTTTTTTCCTTAAAACCCTTATGTATTCATTTAAAACTTAATCTGATCCGTGTTTGAGCCAAGTTAAGCCAAATTGAGTTCAATACTGAGTTGAGCTGAGTCGAGCTAGGTCCAGTTCGGACTTGACTCGAAATATTTCGAGTTCTCCAAAAAAAGCTCGACTTGATTTAAACAGAGTTTCGATCCGAACCGAGTCGAGCGAGTTACTGAGCTAACTCTGTTTGTGTACGGCTCTAGTTGTATGACATTTGTAAGTATCTTTCCTTTGTTAGGGACATTAATCTATGCAAATGACAATAATACCCTTGTCTCGGGGTTCTCTTTCCCATCCCTTTTTGCTTACATTTGACTTTGAGCCCTCATTATGTATGAATAGCTAACAGGGTCACTCTATTATAAATATTGGACACCGAAAAAAGAGAAGAAAAAAAAGAGTGATATAATCATACATAAGTTATTTTATATATAAAAAAAATAGTAGGAAACCACCCAAAAATCTCCCAATTCAAATGGTGGGCCACTGGATGGATGGATCAACCAAATTTTTGAGGTACCATTTTTATAGTGGAGTGACCATATTAAATCAATAGTTGATTTGATCTGAGGCTCCTATATTGCATCGCTCTCTTCCATTCATTTTTATTAGTCTTTAACGGTTTTATATATCTATATATATATATATATATATATATATATATATATATGGGAAAAGGTACTATGCGCTCCAGCTCACGGTTTTGTCCCATGCGGTTGAGCTGTGTGGGCCCCACCGTAATGTATTTCTAACATCTACTCCATCAGTCAGATGCACCATTCCATCATGGACTTAGTCTCAAAAATCAAGTCAATCCGTGACTTTTGTGGGCCACACCACATACAGTAGTGGAGATGGGGCCGTACACCATTAAAAATTCATAATCATTTTTTGGGTCCCACAGAGATGTTTTTTGTAAATCCAGACCATCCATTATGTGTGTCCCACTAGGATTATGGGTCATACTAAGTTTCAGTAGCATTCAAGACTCATGTGGGCCCCACCAAGTGCTTTTATATGTTTTAACGGTTTATTCACATGATTTAAGATGGTATGGCCCACCTGAGTTTAGTAAACGGATGATTTTTGGGATATACCATTATTTAAAGGGGAACCATCAAATGCACGGTGTTGATGGTCGACATGCATCACGGTGGGGCCCACACAGCTCGACCTCACGATAAGCTTATCGTGAGCTCGAGCGCATAAGTACCTTTTCCCTATATATATTTGAAATTTCTTAAACTTTGATGGAAGCATGCATGCTAGTTATGGTAGATGCAGGGAAACCACTCAAATAATTTTATATGTGCAACAGGAACAGGCCATGGGGCTAAAAATCTAAGGTTTCATCAACTCGGGTAGGAAACACCACAGGGACCGATGGAAGAGGACATCGATGATAGGTGGCATGTGGAGCCACTATGGTTTTCAATTTTCATTTCATCCAACATGTTCATTAAGTGAGCCTCACTGGGACGACTGAAGAATCCGAAACTCCAGTGGGCCACACATACCGTGCATTGTGCAGTTCCATACTAGTATTTAATGATGTTGGATGTCCACATGGCTAGTCAGGTCTATCAATGGGCCGGTCTTGGGGTGGTTTTTGTCCTAGACTTTGAATTAGTTTGTTCTATGCCTATTCAAAAACTTGATTTTGGCAACCCAGAGCCTGACCCGTTGACAGTCCTATGGCTGGTGACTTGGGGTGGAATTGGGCCTGCATGCTTAGAGGGATGCCAATTTCCTACAAAACCGTTGCGAGGAGTCCATGCGTGGGACCCACTGTGATGTGTGTGTGTGTGTGTGAGACATGTCATCGCCCACATGTGGCTAGCGCTGAGGAGTCAGAATATGGTAGGGCCATCTCTCCCCAGCACACTGCTCCATCTGCATGCTGACACCAATAGAGATAGCTGGAGTTGTAAAAATAAAACTCATGAGACAATCCTGCCCATTACATTTTTTTTTTTGGTTTAACTCAGGGCATCCTTGACCGCTAATTGTTTTTTTTTTTTTTTTTCTTTTCACAGCTTAATAGTTGGATAGAAATGTCCAACGAGGTATGATGTTTGAGGCATAAACCACCCATGCCGGGCCTTGCGTGTAGACAACCCTAATCCACACAGCACCCTGCAATGTGTACGAGAGAGAGAGAGAGAGAGAGAGAGCTCTTCCGTGTTTTGATTCAAGCTCCACCGCATCGTCACCTGTAAGACCCACTTTGCCCATCATTTGAGACATGTTCGAACATAGGATCAGCACATAGGAGGGACAATATTCGAACGTACTTCATACTATGATGAGGCCTTCTAGATGATCCATATTGTGAGCCCTGCATGTACCTTGAATAATCCACGTTCTTCTTCGTTAGGCCTATAATGGGATGGTCCATCTCCCAAAACGTCATCCACCAGACAATCCCAGAAATCCCAGCCAAGGTGTAGTACTTGGTAGTACAAAAATGTTGAACCAAATGAAAGCACGACTGGGTCTAGTCCTGTCCAAGAAATAAATATCAGGGCTCAAGCATAATGGGGCTCAAGGTAGCAAAGCCCACCAACACTTAGCTCATTAATGTTAAGCTGGGCAGTGGAAGGCCACCTGTTGGACCTTTAGTTGAATATTTGGATCATTTTAAGGTGGAGTACTTAGGTTGCAAATGGGCTACACTGGGCTGGGTCGAGCTGGGACATGTCCAGATTCATCCCACAAACTAAGGACTCGTATCAAGTCTGGCACACCCCAGGCCATGAGCCGAGGAAACACAATTAGGCCGGGACAAGTCCACCAGCCAAAGTCTCAGCTAAATGCCAAATAAGTAGGGATATTTAAGGCTCAATTGGCCTTTAGGCAGACGCAAACCCTAGTCTAGGGCCCAATTAGTTATTGGGATAAAGCTCAGACCCATGGTCAGACCATTGGCTCAGGAGCTTTGCCCAATAAAAGCTTAAAGTGAGCTGGATTTGGGCTAGGGCTGTGCCAGCCAGGTCTAGTGGCAATCCTAATAATGTCAGAGTGTTAAGGACCCTTTATATACATTAATATGCCACCCTCTAATGACTCAAGGTTTCAGATAAAGTGATTGTTTGATATAGTATTAGAGTAATATAATAATTGGCCCACATGAAAGATAATGCGCAGATCTCATGGTCCGTTTTACTATTAATAGTGCTCTTAGATGCATTGTGACATGATCTTAGTTGCATTGCGACATTTAGACTGCTCTTATAATGCAATATGCTCTTAGATAATCCAAGCCATTAATCTAGACTGCTCATTAGGTCCAGCACACATTTTACGACTACATGCAAGCACAAACTGGTCTGAAAATATTAGCCATGTGATCAATGGCCTTTAATAATGCTGGACAAGATCATTTGCACAAAAAATAGACCAAATAACCAATTTGATCCGTCCATTTTTGTTAGGCAATTGTAGCCATCCCAACTATAGATTGGAAAAGGATGGGGATTTTGAAAATGAAGCCAATCAAGGATGGAAAAAGGATGGGTTCTTGCATGGTAGTCCATTAAATGTATTATCAACACATATAATTCAGAGTAATTAATTAACAGACTGTCCAAGTGGGCCGATGCAACTAGGAGCACCATAAGACTATGGATCTCGGCCATAGCACCCGTTTCTTAAATTCCATATGATTTTCCTGATCTAAATCGAGCAGGTTTTACAAGAAGAAGATTTTCTTCAGCATCTTCTATTCGATAGAGTAAGAGAAGAATCCGGCTCTTTCATATCCTTTGAGATCCACCTTTTACTATGGGGTCAAAAAGTCAAAATAAGTAATTCATAGCTCTTATAAAAAGAAAATTGATTCTTGAAAAATCTGGATAGACCGCGATATATGATAAGCACGTTAGGTGCTTAGCTATACGGTTTCATGAATAGTTATATACATCTCTTTATAACAATCATCAGCCTGTTCAACAGGTGCTTGGTGGATTTTGGTCAGGCAGGGAGTTAATATGTTGAGTAACCTATACATTATAATTATATAAAGTCAATCAACAAGCGTTGCAGCTCAATGCTGAACCAGCCGCAACAACAGAGCTTTGAGGGCACTGGAGCATTTCCCATGATCTAATTAACTTTTTAAGTGCATTTGATTATTAGGTGCAATCATTTCTCAACGTAATTCTTTAGAACAGGACTCCATTTTTTTTTCTCTTTCCTAAAGGTAAATCTTTCTTAGAACATGAAGTGTGAATTAAACCCATGTTTATTAGATGCCCTCATATGTTCTGATTGTACACTTGAAAACCTTGCAAGCATAGGATTGTTGACAATACAAAAAAAGTACCTCATTTGAATAAATATAAATAAGCAGAAGCTAATTTTACGTTAATCAAGCTTTGAGCTTTCAATTATTTGGTCATGGGTTATTAGTGATGTTCCTAATCTAGTGGCATTTACATAATCTTGAGGAGTGTGAGCAGGGAAGCCCGGGAAAACAAGCCCAATGACCCTGAGCATTCTCAAAACCCATCCTTCTCTATAATCTCGTCCCTTGATGTATCCGATGGCGAAGCTTCGTACTAACTCCCACTCTGCAGTCAGGAACTTGGGCAAAACCGTCCATAGCGAGAAATAGTTCTTGTTTGGTTCTTCTGCCACGATCTGCTTCATGATCAACGGACACCGAATAAATGTGAATAAACTTGAATATCTTTATTATGAATATGGTGCTTGTCATAAATAGAAAAGTTCTGTTTTCCTGCGCCCTAATTGGTCTACATCATCAATGTCGTTGTCAGTGCTGCAATACATGCAGCGTGATGATGTGGCCTAATCAGATTAAATAAACAAAAAATTCCTCTTTATGACAAACAAATGATCCGGATTACTTTATTATTATAAAGAACAATGAAATTAATGCATATACAATACAATGAACTAGTGTATTTGGACCGTGTTTTATTGGTTACTACGAATGCGGCCCATTGTTATGTGATCTAGGCCGTTGATGTGATGGTCCCATTGTCAATTGCCTGTGCATGGGAAATCTCCCAGTTGGGAAGATCCTAGCCCTATGATTATTTGTAGTGGCACTTGTCGATCGGGACTGGAAAGGTCTCCAGCCTGAATTTTGAACTGCTCACGACAGATCCATTCCAGGCGTTGTCAGCCGTAACTGGTGGCCCACCAAATAGACCGTCGAGGAAGAAGCATATCCATTCAACTAAAAAGGGACAAAGACTCATGGATCTTCCCTTCATGGAGAGAGTTTGGTCCATGGGGCATCCATGGTGGGGCCATCATATCAGCAGTTTGGATCACTGGACCATGGCTTCCCCCTTCTTGAAATCAGGCAGGAAGAGATTTTGCTAGAGGGAAGATAGTGAAGGATAGAACTAGATGCATGTAAAACTTATTGCTGTTTGACTATGAAAGACAGATTTGAACGAAGAACGGATGGTTCAGATGCACGATTGGACCATGTGACCAAATCATCTCATGTATACTCTACCAGAACGTGATAAGCATTGGAGGTTTGCTGATTCCACACACGTGCCGTATTGCATCCGCACAGTCGCATGTGTCATAATGTAATACGATTGAGATCTGAGCTTTCCATATCATGTGAGCTACGTACACTGTTTATATTTTCAGCTGGCACAAAAATGATGCAGTTTCATATCTCTGGTGGGCCACAACTTATCAAAACAAATGAATGGCGAGAAAACCACAAACAAACTTTGCACGTTTTGGTCCACCTGAAGATATAAGCATGCATTATTTTTAACCTTATGGAAAGCTCATATATGACACGTGTTTCATATTTGCACGCGTGCTTGTATGGGGACGTGTAGTGTGGACTTGCAAAGCTCTCAGTATAGAATGAAGAGAGAGAGAGAGAGAGAGAGAGAGAGAGAGAGAGAGAGAGAGAGAGAGCCCACCTTCCCTACGTAGAAGCTATTGTAGTAGAGGCAAGTCCCAAAGTGCTTGAACCAGAGCGTTGTATCATCATAAGGCAACCTAGGCACAATATCGTTGCTATAAACGAACCTATAGTAACTCCCACCATGCTTATTCAACTGCTCCATAACAAACTTCCCAAGCGTCTCATCCCCTACCCTTGGCTGCCCAAACGTGTACACTCCAGCCAACCTTTCCAACATCCATACCTCTTCATGCACCGCCAAGATCGCTGGAAAGAGGACCGCCAGAGCCCCACCTAAGCTGTGTCCCGTTAGGATGAACTTTGCATTATCATTCTTCCGCAGTACATCTCTTAGTTTCTCTCGAATGGCATAATAGGCATATGCATGCTGTTTTTCACCTTGTTCAATCTCCTTTGGCCACCCTTGGTTTTTTTGTAGCCCTAGAGCTTTCATGAAACCTGCATGGACCTTGCCCATGCCACGGAGCTCATAAAAGGAGAAGTCGACATCAGTGCTCCAATCGACTGCATTGAAGCTCTCTGTGCCTCTGAATGAGACCACGAACAGCTCAGGAGCCGTCGATTTGTCCATGAGCATGAAGGCTTGTGTGGAGAATTGCTTTTGATAATCTGTCGAAACATCAAAACATAGGTTATCTTTTATATGCTCGTTTGTTAATATAAATAAAAACGCATTATGGACAAATCTCATGGGTATGTGGAAGCATCAAACTTATGAGAAGTGCTCAGGTGATTTTTCGCAGCACATAGGGCAATGTGGTGTACACGCGTGAAATCCAGGCCATTCTTTCTCCCCATTTCATTTTTCCCACACATACATAAATATTTTTACAGGGTATGTTGAGATTGAGAGCAGGATTTACTTGAGAGTGTCTCCATAATGAAATTTTAAGCCTCTTTGTTGAGCTTGGAAAATAGGAGAGACTTATATTTTCTTTGAAGAGTTTAGCTGAAATAAATGACACAAAATGTTTATTTGACCAGGCTCACCTTTAGATGAGGATGCCAAACAAAACTCTCAGATTGAATATTTCAACCTATTGATCATACATATATAAGTTATGGTAATTGTTCATTTTCAAAGGAAAAGAATCGGTGGGTTGAAATAATCCAATAAAAAAAAGCTTTTATTTGTAGGGCCTAGCCTCTCCTCAGGGTTGTTTGGAAGGCAAGGATTGGAGAATTTTGAACTGTTTTTTTTTTTTTTTTTTCATTCTTTTGTAATTCTTTTGGTCTATATGGTAATGTACAGAGCTTTTCTCCAATCCAATTAAATTATAGGTGGTCTGTTCCCACCTCTTGGTTAAAAAAAAAAGGGAGCTTTAATTTTATTTATTATCTTCCCTCCACAATGACCGAAACTTGCCGTGTAAACCATTTTGATCATCGAAAGATTACCCAGATTCAAAGCTTGAAGTTCTGATGTATCATATTGCAATGTACGGAAGATGTATTGGACTCAACGTCCTCTTTGAAAGTAGCTTCTAAGAATGTACTTGGAGAGAAAAAATAATACGGGAAGAATGGCCACAATAAAATCTAAGACTACTTTTTCTACAAAGCGTGTTCTTGAAAAATGATTTCCACCAAAACGTTGACCCCATTTAGGGAAAATGACATTTTTTGAAAAGTATTTTCACCTAATAGAATAGAGGAATGAAACTTCAAGTTAACATTATGCAGTTTTCTTACTATGTGTTTGATTCTATTGTGGATAGAGTATGAGTTTGCAACCAATTAGCTAGCGACCCTTTCATGAGATACAAGGAAGCCGAGATCGTTGTCATCTATCTTGAATTTATAGTGATTGGTCTACTCCTTCCTCCTCTTAGAAACAAATATGAATAGATGAAAATTTTAAAATAACTTTTACAGGTGGATGTTGCTAACAATCCCATCTTCATGTGCTGTTACTGACTTTTATCCTTTGAATGGATTTTACTAACATGTAGGACGCCTAATCATTGATGGGGAGGATTCATTCAGTAGCATGAATTTGGGAACAAGCTATGCTGCAAAAATCATGACGATCAGATAATCCTAACCCTTTGAATGGGGCAATTTGTTACAACCTTCCGTTTTTTACAAACCACGTAAAGATTGCATGTTTCTCATCAAACTGAAGTGTTAAATTGGAATCATAAGCAATACAAAGGAAGATCTATTAGTAGATATTTGGAGTGACTATCACACCATGACTTGCTCCTAATTGTGTAAATGCATGAACGGTCAGATTGATGCTATATAAGTCACCCCATGTGTCATTAAAAATGATAGGGGACTTCGTGGGGAAGTTAGCAAAACCCTTCACAATTAAACATGTTTAAAAAACAACTTTGAAAAACAAATCCTCCTAGATAACATTTAAAATAACTTTAAGATCCATTTGCCATTACTTCTTAGAAGTGAGTAATTTGATTAATCAAAAACAATTTTATGAAATTACTTAATAAGAATAGCTTAAGGTGTGTTTGGTTGCATCAAATTTCGTGAAATATCAAGAAATTTTGCATAAAATCAAACTGATTAATCATTGAATTTAATGATATCTGGCGCAATCAAATGCAAGGTTATGCAAAAAATATTTTAATGGTTCATATAGTCGGACCACTCAGCACGTGGGCCCCGGGGGAGGCAACGCATCTGGATCTGGTCGCAACATAGGCAACGTCGCTCCACTTCTTGAAATGACCAAAATACCATCCATGGATTGAGTAATTAAAGAAATAGCAAAAACAGTTGAAACTTTTAGCCAGCTTCTTACCGTTCCAGCAATGGTAGTACTCCACGAACTCCATCTGCGTAGAGTCAGACAGATTATGGGTCAATCATCTTACTCTACCGTGAAGATAAAGATGGATATATAATTCCCTGTCAGGGGTAGTTTTGGTAACACGAATCATACCTTCCACTCGCCTGTGACCGTGCTTTTGATGAGCGTTTCGTTCTCGTAAGATAATTTAGCAGCCATCACAGAGAGGGCAGCATGATATCTATTGTCTCCTTGTTTGATGTCTTTATCTAATCCCAGCCGTTCATCTAAAAATCCGATGAAAGATTTGTAGCTTGCCGAATCGAGAACAGGGACCGGCTTCACCTTCCCTACACAACAATAAGATTCCTAGTTAGCCTAAAACCAGTTACCAAAACCGAGTAATTTCTTAAAGGGGTGGCAATCAGATGGGCCCGAGCTGAAGGGCTAGGGCTTAGGCCACTAAACATGGCTTGAGGACTGGGCTAGGCTAGGCTTGAAATCTAGGCCTGCTGTTTCAACAAGGCTGGTATTAATAATTCAGACTATAAAATTCTTTTATTATTGTATTAGACTATAAAACTCATGATCACAAGCAAGGTACCCTCATGGATGGTACTGGATCGTCTTCCCACCAACATGTTACTTGTGTGTACGACATCGATGCCATGAAAATGGTAGGCCCTACATTGAAGATCACCTTGGATAGAAATGAGGCCGTACCAATGATCAGGTGGACCACTTCGTTGTAATCAATGGCAACCGAGAGTTTGGCTCAAGATTCAAGGTGATCTTCGTTGGACATACCGAAAACGAAAAAAATAGAAGAAAAGATCGAAGGAAAAAATTTATAATGGGATAACTACTGATGACAGAAAATAGGCGGTATGGAAAAGTTAGCCCACGCTCCTTTGCCGAGAAAATTGTCCTAGTCAAGGGTTAAAGCTGTCCTATTGGAGTAAGTTTCGGGATATGGCCCACTGAAGGGGTACGCCCTCTTTTGAAAGACGAATTTCATTTTATAAGAAGTCTTGATGGGATAGTAGAATTCTTATATAGATAATTGTTATCTAGATTTTTGTATTAAAGAATTCAATTATGAAAATGTGCAATGTTAATTTTTAAAAATCTTATCACTTTTTAAATTCAAATAATTGGAATTGTCACCCTCCTAAAAATTCAATTTTCATTTTTATTGATTTCCATGAAACCAGTGATACTCAACATGGCTTAAGAAAGCAATCAATGATGAACCCTAACAACCATATTAATCTAATTTTGTATTGGACTTATTTTTAAATAAGGGCACATTTGGATATTACGAAATAAGTTACTTTTTAACTTATGGTAAATAATTTATTTTTTTTCAATTAAGTTAGATTGGTAAGTATCATTATAAAAATAATTTATTAGTTAAAAGCTATAAGTTATTTTTTTAAGCTTTTCAACTCATAACTTTTCTACTTCTTACTCTCACCGTCCATGTCAAAGTAGGCTCTCTTTCTTGGTCTATATTAAAGGAGGCCCCACATGGTGGACGCTCTACATTGGATGTGGGGCTTACATGATAGATAGTCAACATAAAATGTGGGCCCTACATGATATGACCTCATGTTAATGTGGGCCCACATATGGATGGTCCACATCAATGGTCACTCATAATAATAAAAAATCAATATCCAAAGCGGGCTGATATGATGGACAACCCACTTTAAAGGTGGGGACTACATGAAGGACAATCCACATCAATGGTGGGCTCCACATTATGGGTGGTGGACATTAAAGCCGGTCCTGACATGATAAATGACCCATATTGAGGTGGCCCTACATGATGCACGATCCACATCAAAGGTTGGCGCCTAATGATGAATGACCCACATCTAGGGCAAGCCCTACATGATGGGCAATCCACATTGAAGGTAGGGCAAACATGATGGATAATACACATCAAAGTAGGGCTCCATATGATGGATAATTAATAATGGTGGGTCCCAAATGATGGATGGTACACATCAAAGGTCGTTGCTAATGATGAGTGACCCATATCTAAGGTAGGCTCTACATAATGGACCACCTACATCAAAGGTGGGGCCCACATGATGGATGATCCACATCAAAGTGG
The DNA here is from genome assembly GCA_037074715.1 of Magnolia kwangsiensis. Taxonomy (NCBI): domain Eukaryota; kingdom Viridiplantae; phylum Streptophyta; class Magnoliopsida; order Magnoliales; family Magnoliaceae; genus Magnolia; species Magnolia kwangsiensis. Next base: position 20,331,246 of record CM073572.1, read on the forward strand.
GCTCCACATGATAAGCAATTAATATTGAAGGTGGTTCCCACATGATGGATAACCAACATCAAAGGGGGCCCTACATAATGAGCGATACACATAAAAGGCTAGCTAGTCCCTAATAATGAATGGCCTACATCTAAGGCAGGCGTTGCATGATGGACAATCCATATCAAAGCTGGGCTACACAATGAACAATCCATATCAAAGGTTGGCCCCAAATGATAGATGGTGGATGTGAAGGGGACCAAACAAAGTTGATGGATGATTACTTATGATATTGGAAGCCAAACATGTTTTTCTACTTTGTGGTTGATAACTACGTTATTTACTAACATATTTATCGGCTTAATAAGTAGAAACCAAGATAAGCCACCTGGGGCATAATTATAAATATTTGATTTTAAGTAACGTAAGATCCAAACGCCCCCTAAATGACCTTGATCTTCCATATTAATGAATACTAATGAAATGGTTTGTATTTGTTAGACAGGTGTGATTCTTTCATATGGTAGTCCAAAAGCTACCCATTGAAAGCATGGAATGGAATGGATTAAGAGATGCTCCATTACTCCTCCATAAATGTAATTGATTGTATTAGTCTCCTAATGCAAAAGGAGTTAATATGTATAACTTGTAGTGCTCTAACAGCAGCAGAGCATCTCTTAATAATAATCTAGTAATAATGATAAAGTATTGGTAAGAAAATTTCAAGGGATTATCAAAATAGAAATGTCCCATCAATGCTCTTCGTGACCTTCCTAAAGTCTCGACGGTAGATAGTAATCCTTACCTGAAAAATTATGCGATCCATCTTTTACAAATATTTTTGTACGTACGCTTAAAGAAAAGAGTTAAAATTACCAAGTTTGCAACTTATTGACTTGTTTTGTCCTCAACCAACACTGTATGTGTTTTTGTTGCATTCTTTCCCTACACAGCTTTTGAGTGCACGGAGTTGTTAGGTAAGATTGTTGTGACCGTAAAGCAACAGAAATGTAATGTAATTGTAAGTTTTCAAGACAAGCCCTCCTAACGTAAAGGAGATTAAAGGACACTTCTCCACAGCAGAGGTGGCCATGCTCCAGCTGGACTCGGATTGCGTAGTGTAGCACACATCACCATGTGGGCACTGGTCGGTGATGTAAAAGTTCAGTGGACCCGCCATAATGTATGTGTTTTATCAATGCCGTCCGACCATTTTCTCTGCTCATTCTAAGACATGATCGAAAAAAATGAGGCAGATCCACTCCCAGGTGAACTACACCTTAGGAAATAGTGGTGATTGAACGCCCACCATTAAAAAACTTCTCAGGGCTACCTAAGTTTCAGACTAAGCTGATATTCGTGTCTTCCGTTTACACAGATCAGGTCCGTATGACCTAATCAATAGGTGGATGGCAAATATACATTACAGTGGGCCTTAGGAAGTTTTTAATGTTGGGTGTTCAATCACCACTTTTTCCTATGGTGTGATCCACTTGAGATTTGGATCTCCTTTATTTTTGACATCATGCCATAAAATGAGTTGTAAAAATGGATGGACAGCGTGGATAAAACACATACTTCATGGTTTGGCTTTTCCAGCACCGACCCGCACGGACGCTGTGCTACACTACGCAAGCCGAGTCCGCTCCAGGTGATCGGGTTCTGAAATATGCCGGAGCTCATCGGAGCGTGCGGAGACTTTTAGGCGAGTTATATCTTTTAACCATTTATCCATAGATGGAAAAGTTTTGGTCATTGTACACGTGGCCACGCGGAGACCATGCGAGAAACGCTAAAGTCGTTCTATAGATACGAACGAGGAGCGTGTTGAAAAATGACTTAGACCATGTATACTCGAGCGAGTGCCATACGTGCGTGAGATGAGATCCAACTAGCTCATCAGACAGATTCCACCCCGGCAGCACCCTTTACCAAATACAGTGAGGGTTAAGAAAACCATTGCCAATCCTTAGCCGTCAATTTCTTTGATCAAGTTTGCCCACCTCACAATCAGATTGGCTCGAATTTTCAAGAACAGGCGATCAAACAGTGGGGCCCATCTCCTGAACGGCTTAGATCTCTAGAACGAGCTACACACTGATACATTATAGTCGAGTGTAAAAAAAGTGCACTCGCTCGAGTACAATTAGCGATCCTCAACTTGAGAAAGAATCGCGGAAGGACAAGGGTAGATTTTCCAAATGTCCGGCTGCTTTTCTTAATAGTAATATATATAGCTAATCTTGATCTTTTCGTCATTATAATATGGAAGTCTAATCTTGCATCTATAGAATGATATTAGGTGGTTGCTCTGTCATCTGCATTTATATTATAATCCATTAGAGGTCTGATCCACTGCAATGCCTGTAAGATAAGATTATCTACAATTCTTGCACGTGCGGCCCTCGTTGTTGTGCTCATGATATCTAGCATGTATAAGAGGGTCCCTGCTGTGAAATTGGGAATTGAAGCTTAAAAAATAAGGCTGATCCCACCGTCATTTGGGCCTGCATATGTGTTGCCAGTTGTTTTATAGTGGTGTAGCTGTATTTGACCATATATATTGTTTTTATGCTATCCAACCTGAGATTCAAGAGCGTCCCACCATTATGATGAGATTTTCAAAAAATCACACGGCGGGTCACGTGATAGAAAGCACTGGACAACCACCCAAGAACCTCGAAATTTACGCGACAGCCCACACGATGGTTGGATTGTTCTGATTTTTTAGTGATTTCAATTTCACGGTGGGATTGTCCCTCTGTAGGGTTTAGATGACATGAAACATCACCAGGGTAAGAGCTGTACAATAAGCTTATTCTACCAGCATTATGGAGGATTCTCTGTTAATAATAATAATAATAATAAAACTAGAACAGAATGATGCTGTGCGGCAGTGCGCATGCGTGCAAACGCAAGATCAAAGTCCTCTCTTCCTGCCCATATTCTCCCATTCTTGTATTTTGCGTACAGGTGTTGGTGGAAATTTACCTCGCTCTTGATCACTGTATTTTGTATTTTGTGTGCATTGAAGGAAAATTATGAAAGGGTTGGGAACCAGGGACATGGTCGTACACATGCATGCAGGCGGAATATAGAGAGGTGGGCAACCTTTTTCTGCGAGTCCGAATTTCGTGATACACGTTTCGCCCGCCTGACGAGCGACCAAACATAAAATGGTCCAGTCATCAGGCGCGTGACGCATGCAAGCATGTATTGCACACTTGATGAGGGAACTTCCATGGTTTTCGAACATGATAGAATCAATATAACCTATTGAATTAGGACCTTTGATTATTTTTTCCTTTCCGGAACCGTCCATTTCATGATAAAGCAGATAGCCAATGGCTATCGATCGGCTTCCCATCAGTAATGGACCCCATATTAATCTACTTGTTTCCCATGTGTGCAGTAGAAGTGCGCATGCCTACCATCCATCACAAAATACTAGGGTGTATATATATATATATATATATATATATATATATATATATATATATATATATATATATATATATATATATTCTAAATATGATAGTGATATGAGAGAAGGAAGGGAATTCACCTTGGAGTCGATTTAGAATGAGTGTATAGAAATTCTTGTTCTCTGAGACAAGGTTTAGCCACCTCTCGATCGCTGATCCGACCCAACTCATTGGATTCTTTAGACGGAGGAGAATTACTTGGGCGGTGAGGGAGACACAGATTAGCCATCGATGTCTGGCTTCTGTTATCTCTCTGCCGCTTGGGCAATCCAGGAATTTGTTATGGTCGACGTTCTTCGAAAATAAGAGGCGGAATAGATCGGACACTTCTCCCTTCTCTGGCTTTAGGAGTAAATAATTGTCACAGAAGTCGCCGTCGCGGGCCATGGAAGCAGAGAGAGAGAGAGAGAGAGAGAGAGAGAGAGAGAGAGAGAGAGAGAGAGAGAGAGAGAGAGAGAGAGAGAGAGAGGGGGTTTGGGAGAGAGAGGGTTTGGGACTTGGACAGACTTATCAAAGTGCTTATAAAGTGCTTTTCTCAGGCAGAGAAGAAAACGTGTTGCGGAGATGTCGAATACAAGAATAGTATTTCCCAGAAGCTGAGCACGTTCCAAATAGGAGTCTTGCCCCAGATAGCATTAGCTGATGGTTCTTGGACATTTCCTATTGCAGTTGAATACACGACTTACATGATACGTGTCCGGCCTCCCGTTGCATTGCGTTCGTTGTTTTTCACTTTTGATAAATCGGGCCCATGGCGTGGTAATCCAAACCATTAGTTTGTTGTTTTCCATCGTGGATGGCCTATTACTAAATTTTTTTAAAAAATCCTCAATTGAGTATCTCATCCTTTTGATTGGTGGCCTATAAAGAGACAGTTAAGGAGTTGAGCATAACAACGGTCCGTATTCAACTGAAAAGGGTCAAAACATTGGAGGCTGGAATCTCCAAATCAGGGATATTTTTGGACATTCCCCCATCCCATCTCAGAAGGATATATACAGCAGACCAACGGTCTGGTTTATCGAAAATATGGCCCCAGATGGCAGAGATGATACAAATGATACAGTGTTAGATATCAATAACGACACCGTTTCATCCCACATCAGGAATAAGTGGGGGGCATTTCGAATCGTACGGTCAGAATAAATTTTTAATCGGACGGTGATCAGTATCATAGGCTGTGATATTTTCTTCTTCCATACTTTTCTTTCTTCCTGGTCCACGTGATCTTTCACTATCACGTGCAGGGGTGGCTTTCTTTAGAAAAGTATTATAAACCGTGTTCGAAGGCCAAGTCTCGTTCAAGCCATGAGTGGGACTTGGGAGCAGGCTTGACCACTCATTATTCCTAAGAGATGGGCTTTTAGATAAATGGACGGTCCACAATAAATCTTACCGTTTCACTACGTCCACCCGCAAAAATCACAGTGATGAGTTGATCCCGTCCATCCAAAAGTTGACTTCTTTTTATCCGCAATCCATTTTCAGTCGCGGATGGATAGTTAGGTTCATTCGTCTCTAACGATTTTTTGAAACCATGCTTAGTTCAGGATGGGCCCATAAAATAGAAGTCTAAAACTGCTGATTTGAGCTATTCTAGTTGAAATCGGATTGCGTAATGGGGGTAAAAGTCTGTGAGGGCCCACCATGAGATATGTTATTTATCCACCCTGTCCATCCATTTTAGCGGATTATTTTAGTACGTGAAATCAAAATCGAAGCATATCCAATGTTAAAGTGGACCACACCATACGAGACTTGAAATCTTATTAGGGCCACAAAGGTTTTGGATTAAGCTGATATTTGTATTTTCCTTTCATCCATGTCTACCTGGCCTTAGGAACAGGTTGGATGGCAAATAAACATCACTGTAAGCCCTCGGAATGTTTCAACATTAGACATCGTTATCCCGCTCTTTCATGTGGTGGGTCCGCCTCAGTACCATAATACTTACTGAGCTACTCAGTACGCAGTCCGATTGCAGTCTAGCTCGTAATCAATTCGGCAAGTTGACTAGGACCACCTGCAACCCATCCATCCAAAAGTAAAACGTTTTTATTCGGAAATTTTCAGCAAGGGATGGCATGGTTAGGTTTGTTTGAGGATTCTTTAAAACCATGGTTAGCTCACAGAAGGCTCAAATTGTTGAATGAACCTAGTTTAGTCCAAAATCAATTTGGCTGGTTGATTAGGTCTGCTCGCAAAATCACACCGATTAGTTGATCCCATCCATCCAAAAGTTGAACGTTTCTGTTGGCGATCCATTTTCAGGCATGGATGATATGTTCATTTGAGAAAAAAGTGATTTATGGAACCATGGTTAATTCATGATAGGCCCAAGAAATAGAAGCCTCAAATTGTTGAATGGAGTTACTTTAGTCTACGATATGGCCAGTTGACTAGGTCCACTTGACAAATCACACCCATTAGTTGATTCCATCCATCCAAAAGTTGAACACTTCTTTCGCTGTCCATTTTCTGCCACGGACGAGATGGTTAGCTTCTTTTGAGGAAAGTAATTCTTTAGAACCATGGTTAATTCATTGTGGCCCAAGAAATAGAAGGTTCAAATTATTGAATGGAGCAACTTTATGTAAACAACATTTACCATCTACTATAGGTATAGGTGTTGAATGAAGCTATTTTATGTAAACAATCTTTACCATCTACTATGGGTGTACACAAGTTGAGCTTGGCACGGCTCAACTCGTCTCGGCTCGGTTCGGTCAGTGGCTCGGGCCAGTTCGAGTCGAGTTCGAGCCAAAACCAAGCCGATTTATCGCCTGTGCAGCATTTTCACAGACACAAGGACTGCACCTTCAAATTCTCGTTATATGTAAAATAGTAACAAAGATTTTATAGGTATTTCATCAAACACCTTGTAGGCAACATCAAAAAAAAAAAAATGATACTTGTTTCATATACATACCTTCATTGCCACCAACCGACACTTCATTGAGTCATTTCATCAAATACTTGGTGAGCAACATTAATATTAAAGTAACCGAGTCACTAAACTGATTCAATTCGAGTTCGATTCAAGTTGGGTTCAATCCGAGTCGACTTGAGCTCGGGCAAGCTCGAACTCGGTTTGAAATTTTTTCGAGCTCAAAAAATCAGTTTGACTCGGCTTGAACTCAATTTCAAACCAAGTCAAATCATGCTTTTTTTAGTCGAGTTAAGCGAGCTAACTCGGTTCATTTACAGCCGTACCATCTACTATATTGGGTATGGGTCAGATGTGAGAATCATTCCAATGCTTTGGTTTTTCTTTCCGTGGGAGCATTGCGTAATGGAACTCTTAAATAAATAAATAAAAGAGAGATTTAGCAGACATGCCTCGACTAGCAAACATGCCTCGACTAACACATGTAGTGGAAGTGGTCATAATGTTGGGAAACCAAGAAGGCACTTGTGCAACTCGTTTAGCATGGAAGCAATTTCATAAAAGTTCAAACAAAGTAATAGAAAATGAAAGAATACGACCAACCATAAAGAACACATGATTTTACATAGAAAATCATTACGGGAAAAATATCACAGCACAAAGCAAGAAATAAATTCACTACGAAACGAATAACGAGAGATGAAAGTGACTTACATGCAAACACCTTTTTCTTGTCAAACAAATCATGTTTAAAACTTTAGCTTTCTCTCTAGAACAAGTCTCATATACTATTAGCTCGTGTTAACAAACCCTTACATAGTGTTACACTCGAATTAGGAAATGAATCACACAATTATGTAAAACTACGCACATCATTAATTGATGTACTCAGCTGATTAATACTGATCGAGCGACCATTGATCGATTGACAATCACATGTTCAAATGTTCGAGTAATCGAACATGCCCAAAATTGTCTAAAGAACTAACTTGATTTTTCTAAATTGTCTCGATCTATCAAGCCTCCAAGTTAAATTGACCGAACTTGTCTAAAGCTGTCCAAATACCAATATGTTTAATTAGAGATTTTCTCAATCAAGTGATTAGTTTGTTCGATCGATTGAACCCCCTGTTTCCACACAAATTGAAGACATCAAATCAACAATCTTCACCATGGCTTCAATCATCGTGCTCCATAGCTCCAGGCTCCATCCTCCATCTCTAATTATCTCCCTCATAGTAAAAACATCGTTGTCACTTTTCATGCACACTCCATCTTCATTCATCCTTTTGCTAAGCCTAGAGAAATAGAGTAAAACCTGAGCTTCTCTACATAAACTACTTTTATAAGTACATTCGTTGGATTCATGCTTGTGTGAATTTTCTCAAGAGTAACATCGCCTTCTTATAGTATATGTTGAATAAAGTGATGACACACATCAATATGCTTGACATGGAAATTGTATACCGAGTTCTTTGCTAAATTAATTGCACTTTCACTATCACAATTCATAGGCACGATGATATAAATTAGGTCACGGAAACTTTCATGGCTGAGATGGATAAGAAAAGGCACGATCGACGAAAGAAGTGATCTGGACCGTTGAAATTTAAAATAGGCATATCTTACAAATCAAAATGAGCTATCGGACAAACCATATATGATTTTGGGGTAGGATAGGCTACTTTAGCCATCCAACCCACTACAATGGGTTTCTCACACTGAATTTGTGAAATACAATTAGATCGACGATCGAATTCCTTTTTTAATTTTATTTTTACTATTTATAGTAAGTTTTAGTTTAAGTGGAACTCTTCATCTGTTGGGCTTTAGGAGTTGCGCCCAACATGAAAAGTGCTTTGAATAGTTAGGGGAACATCATGGTTTGGCCAAATATGACATTTATTATTTTTGTCTGAAAATCATGCGCACCAGCAGAACTCATGACCGTTTATAAAAATAAGTTTACTATTTATAATAAGTCACGATTTCTAGGAGTTTTAGTTATAGTTTAATTTTGAAATTTCTCCCTTGGGTTTGTAGCCTTATTTAAAGTGGTGTAATTTCATTTTTTTTTTATCATCAATAAAATTATTTCGAATATTTTAGAATTTTTTCTATTTTCTTTTCCTAGTTGATTCGAGGTTTCTCTATGAGGAGTCCATAGAAGTTTCGTGGATTTGAAACAATTATCCCCCTGAGGAAGATGGTTCTCGACTTTACATCCTTTCCTATGTCACACATCGGCTGTAAGCCCCGTGTCTTAGACCGTATCGTTCTATAGACTTCCGCGGTCTTTCCGGTCGAATTCCGACAATCTTCGACCCTTAACCGGTATTTGCGCGCAACCCTGATTCACACGCCGTCAACCCGAGTCGACTCAACCCAAGACTTGTACCATAGCAACCGTGCCGTCGCCGCGGTTCTGATGCTGTGATTCACATGCCAAGGCGATACCCTGGTCAGGAGATGTGGGTTAGCGTTCAGTGCGAGAAAAACGCCGCGCGTGCGAATTCTGAGAGAATCTCTACGACTTGTACATCAATTAATCAATCAATCAGTCCCATCATGTCAAGTACACATCACCTTTTATCCATTCCCAAGCAACCATAAAAGTTAAAAAGTTCTTACAAAGCCCATACTTTTCTTACACCATTTGCCACAAAAGTCAAAAATCTCTTACACACCCATCACTCACCACATCCATCACTCCATCACCCATCACTCTCTCTCTCTCTCTCTCCCTTTACAAGTCTCTCTCTCTCTCATTTTTAAGCTCATTTTCAAGCAAGAGAACCACCACACGTCCAAGCCTCTCCCCATATCTTCCAAACTACAAGTGTGGCCCACCTTTCCTACCCCTTCATCTCCCATCTCAACCATCTAAACCTCATCTCCTCCGTTGGAATCGAAGCTAAGGAGCCAAGAGAGCAAGAAGATTGAACAGTGGGCACGTTATAGGCTAGATTTTTATGTGTTTATGATGGACCAAGTGAAGCCAACCGATTAATGGTTTGGATCTCACTTGGGAGTCTGAAATGTGGCCGATGACCCACTTTGATCATCATGATCATTCCATGATAGGGCCAATCTCCATGAACCCCATCATGATATTTATTTCCTTGCATTAAAAAGGTCATCTAGACTGTCCATATTGGTGGGGAAAGGATCTCCACCGTTGATTTTTGATTTCGATGGACCCATGTGTAATGGGACCCATCTGATGTATGATTTCTTGCAAGGGGGGGCTCATAGTGGTGGAGCCCTCCATCACACGCGTGTCCCACTCTTTTCCTCTCTCTCCCCCTCTCTTTTTCATTTTCTTTTCATGAGACGGTGATGTGGTTGTGTGGCCCATCAGGATGGACCCCACTTTATATAGGGGTTGTATCCACACTATCTATTATTAAGTGGCCTACCTAAGCAGGGCCCACCTTAAGATTACCATACGCCTAAATAGAAAAAAAAAAAAGAGTCCAGAGACAGCATCTCTGGACGTGAGGGTGAAAACACCACTATTGAGCCTTGGTTTAAGGCCATTTGGATGGGCCATTCATGTAGGTCCTACCTTGGTATATGTATTCAATCCACGCCGTCTATCCTATATACCAACTCATTTTAGGCTTTGAGTCGAAAAATATGAGGTTGATCGGAGCATCTGGTGGGCCATACCTTAGTAAACAGTGATCTCCATCGTTTAAAGTCTTCCAGATTTTCTGTGCACGCCGAAAGATGCCCAATATTGGGCTTGATGGATGGGTTATGGACTGTAAAATCCATTGGCTGGGGTGGATTCATTTGATACAAGCCCCACTGAGAAAAAACCTCAGAAACCACCAAAAATAAAAAATAAAAACATAAGCAGCAGGTTGCTGCTGCTGCTAGAGGCGCAGGCAGCGCCTGTTGCGCACGGGCTTGCGGGTGGACAGAGTCCCACGGCTCCAGTCGTGGGCCCCACCATGATGCTTATTTGTCATCCAAACCGTGCATCCTGTGGGCCCCTTCCAGGGCGGTGGGCCCTCCAAAGATCAGCCTGATCTAGGACCCAGGTGGCCCACATCATATGAAACAGTGAGGTCGAATCGTCTACCATTGAAACCTTTTGGGGCCCAGAAGTTTTGGATCAATATGAAATTTGTTTTCACTCTTCATCCAGGGCCTCTGTGGCCGTATGAACAAATTGGATGGCAAGCAACGTTACAGTGGGCCCCACGTGGGACCCACAATGATGTATTTGTTTTATTCACACCGTCCACCATGGACAGTGGAACCCACAATGATGCATGTGTTACCACCACACTGTCCAGGGTTGGACGGTGAGACCCCATTGATGCATGTGTTCTTTCCATGCCGTCCATTTATATGGGACCCACCATGATGCATGGGTTGCACCTAAGTCCATCCATCCATTTTAAAAGCTCATTTTATATTATGAGTTAAAGAATGAGCCAGATCCATAGTCCAAGTGGACCCCATCTTGGCATGTTATGAGGCCCATCTTAATGTATCTGTGGTAGTCCATTGGGGCCCACTTTGATGTGGATGTAAGGCCCATGTTATGAGGCCCATTCGATGTATTTGTAGCCCATGGTCGAGGTCCACTTTAACATGTATAAGGCCCATGTTATGAGGCCCATTTTGATGCATTCTAAGGCCCACAGGTTATGACCCATTGCAATGTATATAAGACATTGGTGCGGCCCATTGATGTGGCCTACTTGAGGAACATAAGGCCCATATGATATGGTCCATTTGATGTATTTAAGGCCCAATAAGATGTACCTAAGGTCCATTGCAATATGTGATCCCAACATGGTTTATGTAATGATGTTTATGACAGGCTATGCCTTGGGAGCAATGATGATTTGACGTCCACTTTACGAGCATAATGTTGGTTAAATGTCAACATTACGACTCTCCCTAGGGCCCATTGATAAACCTGTACTTGTTGTGTGTAGGCCGTCTAGGCCACCTGCGTTGTAAGGATAGTGCATTAATTCATAACATGATTAGAATAGTTCCATGATTCATGATCATACGCATCATACGTATGCTTGATATAAGAAGTGACTGATCATAGCATATGTCTTCGGACAGATTATTTATGGGCTCCCGGTTAGGCGGTGTTGCCCTACATGAGCGCACGATACGCGCAGGATTACTGCATGACTGGATAGTGTGATTCATGCATTTCGCATTGTGTAACATGGTTATTGTACGCCCTAACGACATCAGGGCCATAATTTCCACAGGCGTATCGTGGTTGGCAGGATTGTATACTGAAAATTTTATTCTATATGGGGTGCTATAGATATTCCTGGGTGAAAGTCCCTAAACCCTTATGGTAACAAGAGGTTGCTCCAACGTCTAAACCGAGTGGATACAGAGCGCCGAGTGCCAATTACTAGGAGGCCGCGCTTTTCACTGTGTCGTGGTCAGTTGGAAGGGGCTGTGGCCTTACCTGCCTGAGAGTAGGGGGCAAAGATAGGCTGAGTCTAACCAGCTCTAGGAATGAGTCCGCTATCGACGAGCTGAGCTTGATATTGGCAGGTGGATAGTGAGGTCTCTTCCACTTACCTTATTGCGCGCGATGGGACGGCGATCTGGTGTAGAGTGTACTAGACCCTGGTGATATCTCAGATTTAAGCTGTATTGATATGTAGATTTAAATGAGGATTCGTATGCTTGATTTGCACCTCGCACTGCATGGCCTTTATACGATCGACATCATTCATGCCTTGCATCGCATAGTCTTGGTACGACCAATAGTATTCATAGATCCATCATCATATTCCGCATTACTCTGATATCGCATGATCATATTATTACCTTGCGCACACACTTTCACCATCTTCTAAGCTTTCCATAAGCTTATGCATGATCGTTGTGTGCAGGTGATGTTGGGGCGCAGCAGCGCTGAGGCAGGAGCGCTTTGCAGATCATCTTGGAGCTTTTGTTCATCATCATTATATTTTCCTTTATGCTCATTGTACTCGTAAAGTTTTTGATCATAGTGAAAATGTAATGGAGTGTTTGGTTGTTGTTTATGGGTTATGTCTTTGGTTATGCTTATCACGATTTAAACTGATGTTGAAAATCCTACTCGTAGCATCCCAATATTGGAACCTGGCGAATGGGTGCTGGGAGCCGAGAATGGGGTTATACGGAGGCTTTCGGCGCCAGATTTGGCGATCGAAAATTTTGTGAGCCCGGTTTTCGAGTTTGGGGCGTGACATCGACCTCCTACTGAAGCCTTATATTCATTCTTCATACCTCTAAACCAAATTACTTCCTTGAATACTTCCGTCATTGCCATATATTCTACTTTGGTCGTGGAAAAGGCCATCACAAACTGAAGCTTCGACATCTAGCTGATCGCTCCACCTACTAGCACGAATGAGTACCCAGAAGTCGACCTTATATTATTCATGTTTCTAGCATAATCAATGTTCACATATGATTACTAGTTTTTACTCTGAATTTTCGAATGTCAAGATATAGTCAGTCGTACCTCATATATAATAAAGTAGCCATTTCACTACCTCATAGTATTGCTTGTTAGGGCTACATATGTATCTGTTCACAACATATACTTTACATGAAATATCTAATCTCGTACAAACCATTACATATATTAAATTATCAACTAGACTTGATTAAAGCACATGGTATATATACTGCTTTTTTATTATCTAAGACATTCACTTTCACATGTGTGGTTAAATTAAGTTTGTTGGGTGGCTTTCTTTAGAAAAGTATTATAAGCTGTGTTCGAAGGCCAAGTCTCTTCAAGCCATGGTTGGGACTTGGGAGCAGGCTGGACCACTAATTATGCCTAAGAGATGGACTTTTAGATAAATGGACGGTCCACAATAAATCTTACCGGTTCACTACATCCACTTGCAAAAATCACAGTGACGAGTTGATCCTGTTCATCCAAAAGTTGACTTTTTTATTCGCAATCCATTTTCAGTCACAGATGGATAGTTGGGTTCACTTGTCTTTAATGAATTTTTGAAACCATGCTTAGCTCATGATGAGCCTAAGAAATAGAAGTCTAAAACTGCTGATTTAAGCTATTCTAGTTGGAATTAGATTGCCTACTGGGGTAACTCAGTACGCATGCCCACCATGAGATATGTTTCTTATCCACCCCGTCCATCCATTTTAGTGGATTATTTTAGGATGTGAAATCAAAATCAAAGTATATCCAAAGCTAAAGTGGACCGCACCATAGGAGACAATGTTAATTGAACACCTACCATTGAAATCTTATTGAGGCTACAAAGGTTTTGGATCAAGCTGATATTTGTATTTTCCTTTCATCCATGTCTACCTGACCTCATGAACAAGTTGGATGACAAATACACATCATCGTATGCCTTAAGAAAGTTTGGACATTAGACATCATTATCCTACTATTTCATGTGTTGGAGTCCACTTGGGCTTCGTATATACTTCAATTTTGGGCTCAACCCTTAAAATGAGGAAAAAAAAAAAAAAAAACCCAGATGGGCAGCGTTGGATAATCCACTTACACTCATGGTGGGTCCAACAGAGTTTAGTCAGTACCATAAAGCATACTGATCTACCAAGTACGCAATCTGATTGCAGTCTAGGTCGTAATCAATTCGTCCGGTTAACCACTTCCACCTTGGATCCATCCATCCAAAACTTTGAACATTTTTTTTCGGAAAATTTCAGCAACGGATGGCCTGGTTTGGTTTATTTGAATTCTTTGAAACCATGGTTAGTTCATGATAAGCCTGAGGAACAGAAGGCTCAAATTGTTGAATGGAGCTACTTTATTCCAAAATCAATTTGTCTGGTTGATTAGGTCCACTCGCAAAATCATACCAATTAGTTGATCCCATCCATCCAAAGGTTGAACTTTATTGTTCGCGAGCCATTTTCAGCCACTCGCAAAATCACACCGATTAGATTCATTAGAACTATGGTTAAGTCATCTTAGGCCCAAGAATTAGAAGGCTCCAGTTATCGAATGGAGCTTGTTTAGTCCACAGGTTGGCTAGTTGACTAGGTCGGAAGCGTATTGGCTGGTGTACCACACACACTACCGATCTGGCTGGTGTGTACGTGTCGTGCGAAGACGAGCGCTGACGCTCCTCGAGTTCCAAGCTGTACTAACGGTTCAAAGGAATCAAAGTTATATGGGCCCAAAATGATCTATTTATTATATCCACACCGTTCATTCATTTGGTGATATCATTTTAGAGTATGATACAAAAATTAGTCATTATCCAATTCTCAAGTGGACCACACCAAAAATAGCAGTGGGGAGAATGATTCTTACCGTTAAAACATTCGTAAGGCCCACCATAACGTTTATTTTCTATCCAATCCGTTCATAAGGTCACACAAGCCTGAATGAAGAGGAAAAACAAATAGAATATTGATCCAAAACTTCTCTGACCCCAAAAAGGCTTTCAATGGTAGACGTTCATTCCCGCACTTCTTTTCGCATTGTGTTCCACTTGATATTTGAATCTGTCTTATTTCTCATTTTAAGTGTTACAACGAGCTCTCCAAATAGACGGACGGTTTGGATATAACACATACCTCATGGTGGAACCCACCGAAATTGTTGATGTCAACACACCAGCCTGTTCGGTGGTGCGTGGTACACCAGCCAATCGGCTTCCCGTTGATGACTTTGATCTAATCTCGCTGCCTAGAGGCGTTTATATGGTTCTGTGCAGTGGTAGCAATGGGCCCGGCTCCCTGTCGCGCCCTGTTTTTGCTCTGGACTTGGTCCTGGGCCGATTTCAGAAAGAGCTTTTAAAAAATGGTGTGAAAAATTACACATTTTACATTGAGAAAACTAGCCGAGCCGGGTCAGGTTGTGTTCATGCCCAACCAATATTTCAGGCGTGAATTGGGCCTGCCCTTCTGGCCTATGTCGGAATTAGGTCTTAGGCCCATAGTGTTGGGCTGGTCTGGGCCTATCATGAACCCAAACACACCCAATGCCACTTTCTAATTCTACAGTGACTTTATAACGTGTCATTTATAACTTTATATGCCGACACTACAGCCACATGGACCGATAGAAGAAGTTTTGGAAGGGCCGGGGCTTTACAACATGAGCCCGAGTGTAACAGAGTTCGTGATAATCAATGAACCAGTTACATTGTAACCACAATGTAAATTGGGGTCTGCAATTTGTACGGTAATATTTTTTCACACGTACAATTTTTGCGTGCGTGCATGCATACAAAGGTGCAAAAAGATAGGTTTGGGTCACGTGTGGGCATGCATGAGTGCGAGTTAACTTAAAGAGTCCAAATAAGCTGGGTCAGGTGAGATCTTGAGTAGGAGAACCAAATTGGACTTGAAAAAAATAAAAATAATAATAAATCCATCTGTCAGGGTGGGTTTGGTGTGAGATGGTTTACCTAATGATCTCCAATTACATTTTATTATGGACTACTTATTGTTGAGTACCTTATTTTAAAATATTTAGTAAATTGTCTTAATTTTCTCAATGAAAGGAATTTAAGGAGCCAGGTCCACGAACTATTCGCTTTTGGGTGGCCCAAAATAAAATCCAATCATTCAAATACTGGATCCAAGGTGGCCCCCAAATTACATCTGAGAGGTGAAGCTTGACAACCAAACTCAACCCAATGAGTCCAAATTCAGATCTACTTACTACTGGACTAAGGTCTGGCCTGTTAGGTCAACCTAATCCATTTGTAGCCACAAGTGCGGACAGGCTATCATACTTCCAATATATTGAAAGTCCTTAGGTCGGACGCAAGCCACGTCTGTAAAATGATAGGGTGGTGACCACTGTGCAGTCCGTACCTCGATCTGTAGATGGGGCCTGGTCTGATGGGCCTTGCATCAGCTAGAGCTAGGCTTTTTATGACTGTGAATGAGTATTGGGTTCTGACGGGCCACGGTGATGTATGGATTTTATCCACATTGATCCATCCATATTTCCATAACGTTTCAGGATTTCAGCCCAAAAAAAAATAAAAATGAGACAGATCTCAGGCTCAAGTTGATCACACAATGGGGATTAAACTTCTACCGTTGAAAACTCCTTGGGGGACACAGAAGTTTTGGATCAAGCAGACATTTTTTCGTTTTGAAAATCTTGACCCAGGTCTATTGGACCTTATGAATAGGTTAGATGGCAAATAAACAACACATTAGGCTTTAGGAAGATGTCAATGGTGGCCGTAACTATCACTGCTGCTTCCTCTGGTGTGGTCCACTTGAGCTTATCTGCCTCATTTTTGGGTTCCTACCCCACAATGATATGGCAAAATAGATGGACGGTGCGGATAAAACCCATATATCACGGTAGCCCATCAAAGCCCCAGCCTGCGCTGGGGTTGGGAAAATCCGAATCCTATATTCAGGCGCCGCGAATAAACAGGCCAATCGCATGTCACGGTTGGGCTTGGGCTGATGTGTTCAGACCGGACGCAGAGCCTTTCGCAGGAAGTTTATGCGCTGGAAACTTAGCTGGGGCCCAACGTGATATTTATGATAAATCTGAATCGTCCATTCATTTTTTAAGCTCATTTTAAGACATGGGGCCAAAAATGAACATGATCCAAGACTCGAGTGATCCTAAAACATTAGAATTGAACGTCCACAGTTGAAATATTCGTGGGGCCAAATAAGTTTTGAATCAGTATTATATTTATTTTTTCAGTTCATGCCAGTAGGAATGATGTTGTGAACGGTATGGATGGTCTGTAAACATCTCTGTCGAGACCAGGGAAGTTTCAACGGTTGAAATTTCCCTAACCACCTTTTCCATTTGTGTGGCCCACTTGAATCTTGGATCCTGTTCAATATTTGTCTACAGTCCTAAAATGAGCTAAAAAAAACGGATGGACAGGATAGATTTCTCACAAACATCACGTTGCCCCACCTAGTTTTCCAGCGCAGGAACTTCCTGCGAAATCCTTTCGCAGGAAATCCGCTGGAAATCCGCTTCCGTTCAGACCTGAATTCGACCCATATCCACCCCTATATTTGTGTCCCAGTTTGACAACTACCGAAGACCTAGGCCTGATCACAATCATAGGCTAGAGCAGGCCAGGTTTAAAGGCAGGACGAAGCCATTGCTAAGAACAGAAGCTTCTCTTCCTTTCTCTTATTCATGGGAAAATATTAACTCCATGTAGTGGGCACCAAGAAACGGGTGGGCAGTATCTCCCACCATCCAAAAATGGTGAGCTGGAATGGTAATATGGGTGGCATGGGCTGGGCTGGGTTTGGCCCTACCCCGTAAGCCTTGGTCCTGTTCTGGTCCTAATCAGGTTGAAAAGGCCCTGATGGCCCCGGCTCTGGATTTAGGCAGGAGAAAGGAAAAGAGTTGAATGATCAAGGGTTTGAAGCAGTTCAAATAAGTGGTGTGGATCATTTGAGAGTTTTTAAAACTACTAATATACGCAAAATGAGAATCACGGGCAAGTTTTGGAAAACGGTCCATTTTTATTTTTATTTTAAAATAACGGTAGCCCGCTTGGTGATGAGACCGGGCCAACTGGCTGGGCCGAACCATTCATCATTCGCCCAGGCCTGACTTAGTCCAACCATCTTGCCTAGATTATAAGCCTGGGCCCAGAACCCGGGCGAAGTTCAGTAGGCTCGGTCCTGGACCCACAGGGTTGGTATACGTGGCCAGGCCTACGTTTACAAGTTCAGGATCCATGAACGCGGATTGCCTGCAGACCAGATCACCAGGGATATCCACGGTGACCTAACTCTGTGGGGGCCCACCGTGATGTATGTGTTTTACCCTTGCTGTTCATCCGTTTTGCCAACTCACTTCATGGGCATGAGTCCAAAAATAAGGAAGATCAAAAGATCAACCACTAGAAGGATTGAACACTTGCTGTTGAAGAGTTCTCAGGGGCCACAGAACTTTTGTACCAAGTTAGTAGTTGCTTTTAACCTTTATCCAGGTTTGTTTGTCCTTATAAACAGGGTCCATGGCAAATAAGCATATTCTAAGAAGGTTTCAACGGGGGGCATCATTATCCCTACGGTTTCCAGTGATCTGGTTCATTTGAGCTTTAATTATCCCTCGTGCCCTAAAATGAGCTGACAAAATGGATAGACAGCATAGATAAAACACATACATCACGGTGGGCCCCACAGAGTTGGACCTGGTCTCGAGGCAATCCGCGTCCTTTGAAGATGGGGTCCTAGGAATTTGTATATTCAAATAGGAAAAATCCACTATCCTTTGATTTCGACAGCATGAAGGGGACATCACGCGGTACCCTTTTTGCACGGCTACAGGTCCTTTGCTTACAGGCATATATTACGTGGGGAGGGGATTAGGTGTGGTTACGTGGGGCGCGGATTAGGTGCGTCCCGAACTCCCCCTAGATGGTGAAACACTTGCGGTGGGGCCACCTTGATTTATGTATTCTATAGGATCCACACCAGCCATCCATTTTAAAGATCATCTTAGGACATCAGGCCTAGAAATGAAGCAGATCCAAATCTCATGTGAACAATACTATAGGAAACTGGTGATTGAACGCCCCAAAACTTCCTGGGAACATTACATGAGATGTTTAGACCAGCTTCATCCAAAACTCTTGTGGCCGGAAGAGGTTTTTAACAGTCAATGAACACACGCACCCGACACACAACCACGCACGCCGTAGTTGATTTCACCACCTATGGTATCGGACCCAAGACCTCGTGTTGAAACTCTTCAGAGCCGACCTTGATCTAGGTATTAAATATTTACTCTGTCCATCAATTATTCCAGCTCATTGTCAGACATAGTCTAAAAAAGGAGATCCAAATCTCAAGTCCACCACACCCCATGGAACAATGGTGATTGAATGATCAATCACCGGTTTTTCCTATGGTGTGGTCCACCCGAGAATTCAATCTGCTTCATTTTCATGATCATGCACTAATACGAGATGGATTTTTTTTTTTTTTTTTAAAAAGTGTGGATATACAATACATGCATCAATGTGGACCCCACATTTGGGGCTGCACCTAATCTGCTCCCTTCACTTTGAGGTTCATGCCATAGGCTAAAATCATCCGGAAAAACAGATGGACAGCGTGGATATAAAATATATATATCAAGGTGGGCCCCACAGTAAGTGTCGCACCCCAGGCCGCACCTAATCTGCTCCCCACTATCATAAGACACTCGTGTCAAAGACCTGGGCCATTCATCGGGTAGGTTACAGTTCACTGCTTCGCCGAAAGTAACGTTGGTCCCTTTATTAGTATGAGGAAATAGAGGGTTAGAAAAGAAGCCCACCGGTCGAAATCCAATTGCCACCCTGATTTTCAGTTAAAGAGCAAGTGCACAGTAAGCACTACGTACCTATTGATTGGCCCTGGTCTCTAACAAGCTTACCATCCTAGGAGCGGATTTTGGAGCCTGTTCCATTAGATCAATGGCCCTGATTCACTAAACCACAGGCCCATTTATACGGATCCGAAACCTGAAGACGTGAAAACGCTGCTTGTCCACCTGCAGAGATTCAAATTCTTCTTCTGGAAGGACAAAATAATGGCAAAAGACTAAAATTCTATTGGATGTTACTGCTGATCATCTTAATGGGCCTGCCATGAATCGACCATGACCACAGAAATATTCCAGACGGAACAATTTGAACCCTTTGATTAGTCGCCTGTGAATAAATGGTTAAGAAAAACATATATCCATGATCCACATTCAACAGAGAAAGAGCCACGGATTGGATGGCTAAGGTTTTCCTATCTGACTACAATCTAGATTTTGAGCTATTGATGGTGGATTCATTAAACAATTAATGGTGTGGATCTGTGAACCATGGGTCGCAGGTGTACAACTGAAATCTATCCATTTCTTGGCTAAAGATCGGATGGTTTGGCAAATTTTAATTTTCAGTGTATGAGCCTCCGTAATTGGCCCACAATATACATCCACGCCATGTGTACAGTGTAATGTGGATGAGTTGCCACTATTTAGTGAATCATCACGAGACGCACATTGTAATCATGCCTACGAGCAATGGAATGTGGACTTCTTCTTGCTCTGGCAACCCATTCAAAGCAGCATGTGCTATCCCGTACGGGCCCCACCAAAGACAACAATACAATTACTTTTGATAATTTACAAGAACGGTCAAGTAGATTGTACACGAATGTTCCAGTGTATAGTTTTACACCGCGTTATCGTTTACGAGAGGGGATTGTCATGGTCTGTCACTCAACAAATGGTGGGCCACGCTAGCAAGTGGTGCACCTCTTCATTACATTACATTCTTATGTAAGTCGTAGTCGACCCATATACATCAATTAGGTGTATATGCTAATGAGGATCACTCCTAATGCAATGTATTTTGTTTTTTTTGGAGGCAGTTTCTTCTACGAGTGCTCCTTGAATAAGGTTATAGTAAGGGTTGCACGTGGAGCCCGCCGTGGTGCCTGTATGGAAATCAACCTATTCAAAATGGTCACCCCACGATGGAAGTTGGATGTCCCAAGAACTTAGATGGAGTCTTGCCCTTGCTTGGAGAGACTCCAATCAGGGCTCTGTGAGGCCTACCGTAACATATATGTTTTATTTGCATCTATCTTGATATTTTGATAGATTACTTTAGGGCATGAGTTTAAAAAATAATCATATCTAAAACTCAAGTAAATAACCCTATAGGAAGCAGCGGTGATAATTGCGGTGGGAAAATATGGGCTGATCCCGATAGGAGTAAAATCTTCTTGGCCGATTGAGTGACCTCGCCAAGACAGGTATATCCCAACCCCAATTGGGGAATGCCTGACCCAGTTAGTTGAGCTCGCTCACCACAGCAAGTTGGACGATAAAACTAGACGGGTTGAACCACGGCTTGGTAGTGGCTCGCCTATTCCGACCTGGTCATAACAATCAATGTTCAACTTTCAAATTCTTTTGTAGAGCTTTCACATCAGCTTGAAATTCAGAAGAAGCCATTACACACTCCACCCATTGCCTCTGACCAGACCCTTGTTGACGAGCTACTAGGATCAGCTTACAAATGAGCTCAGACTATCATGGCTGAAACCTAGACTTTAGGTTAATTTGGCTCGGATGAGGATGTACTCTACCATCACGTTGAGGAATCAACTCCAGTAACGTGAGGAGTGGTTTCCGGAGCATGATCATCAGGTAACCGCCAATATCAGCACGTGCATCATTCACGTCTAATGGCCCTAGTCGTGTCGAGAATGATGGACATGATCATTCTAACAAGAAGATATACATAAGGGATGCACCAACAGGAACATGTACGTGAAATATTTCACCTGAAACCTCTCCACACTACTTAGACCCAGATTCTTAGCCTGAATTTGGTATTGGAGAGTCCTTTGCTTTAGCCAGGGTCTCTTTTGTACTTCTCCTGTATTGGCTTACAGGGTTTGGTGAAAGTACGCGGAGCTTGATGAGGGTGAACCAGATTTCTGCATCAGCAATAACAATGCATACTGTTAAGACCTTCCTAAGGCCCACTATAATGTTCATTTGTCATTCAAACTTAGATGAAAGGAAAATATAAATATAAACTTGATTAATACTTTTGGCCCATAAGAAGTTTTTAATGGTGATCAGTGTTCAATCCCTATTTTATGATCTACACAAACCTTAGATCTATCACATTTTTTAATTCATATCCTAAAATGTGCTGAAAAAATAGATGGAGAATATGAATAAAACAAATACATCATAAAACCTTAGACATGATTCTGGATGTTTGTGATAGTTGTCCATTATTTTCTATGACATGAACCTCTTTATTATTATTATTATTATTATTATTATTAGGTCTGAGTTTAGGCAATCTCATCGTCATGGAGGGGCAACTTAATTTGCTGTTTGGATGGTGTACGCACAACACAGTAGGCACCACGCTTGCAATGATGAGTTAGCAGATAAGTAATTTTTACACTAACCTGCCAAGTAAGTTTATTCCACGAACGGGGGCACCTTTATTTTTTTTTTAAAAAAAAGATAATGTACAATGGTCGTTGCCGAGGGAGATAAGGACTCCGACTGCGTAGTGCACCACCACCAACTGTGTATACGTGTAAAAGCTCTACCGCCCCCCAATTTTGTATGTGTTTAATCCACGCCGTCCATTCATTTTTCAGATCATTTTATCTCCCTCATTTTAGGCATGATCCCAAAAATGAGGGAGATAAAAAGCTACAGTTGACCACACCGCAGGAAGCAGTTGGATAATGGTAACCACCGTTGAAACCTTCGTAGGGTCTCCCATTATGTTTATTTGGCATCCAACCTGTTAATAAGGTCAAAAATACGTGGATTAAGGTAAAAGGAAAATATCAACTTAATCCAAAACTTCTGTGTAACCGAAGAAGATTCCAATAGTAGGCGTTCAATCCCCACTTTTTCCTATGTTGTGGTCCACTTGAGATTTGGATCTATCAGATTTTTGGAATTATACGGTGATATGATATTTAAAAATTAATGGACGGCGTGGATTAATTACATAAATTATATTGGGCCCACATAGCTTTTCCACGTATACACACTACCAACGTCAGTGCTCTGGTCTACACTACGCAATCCAAGTACGGAGAGAAGACTATGGCGCCGATATGCATGCACGGCCCATCCCCAGTCGGCCAACTAAGTGCAGGACGAGTAAAAATACTGGATATATGATTAAAATCTGAACCGTTCATCATGAGTTACAGACGCTGGATATTCCGTTCACTAAAACTACAACCCTTCAAACCATCTCAACTACGCAATTCAAACACTAAATGTGGACTGTTGGTCAATCTTAAATAACTGTCACTCACTGCATCCGATCCATCATCTTTTGGAAGCTTCAATTTTGGAATAATCTCATTCATTATGGGGCCCACCACGGGAGCAGTTTAGATCTTATACACGTGTGTAATTTCAACGTTTTCTTGAATCAGTGGTGGGATAGGGCATGCGCCAGTACGCATGGGATTTCTCAAATGGAAATTAAATTCAAACCGACTTTATGACTAGGGCTCCCATGAAGATCCACCCAGATCCTTGAAAATCTAATACATCCCACCTAGCAAAACTGACAAGGTGGGAAGAAGTTGGATTGAGAGATTAGATTGCCCCTGGCCCACCTATCCAAATCCTCCAACGGTGCTACCAAAGTTCAGCCAACCAACCTCATCTTGATGTATTTTCCCTGCCCATATCTGCCATTATCATCGCCTGCTTGCGTTATTTTTTAGAATTTTGGACATTGATGCCACTGTCTAGTCCGCCATGTTTGTTAGCCACAAAGTAGCATACATGTATGCCAATCCGGACTGTCCACTTCCTGGGCCCCACTACAGATGGAATATAACCTGAAGATGACATAGACCCAATAATCCTTATGGACTGACGGTATGGATTTCCCTGCACGTATGACCCTTGGACGGTATATGAGTTTCCACCGAGTAATACTTTTGTGGCAAACACACATGATAGTCCAGCCCCAAGGCAATGTTGCATTAGGACTGCTTAAATGGATACAATGAACATGAACTCGTGTACAAGCTGTATATGGCATGTTGGGATCTTAGTAGGCATATGTCACATGGGTCATGGATATGGGATGGTTGACTGCATTTCTCCCTAGATTTGAAAGGAGGAATGGATGGCATTTAGTGAGACATGATCCATGAAACATGAACAACATTATCATTCGATCATGCTCAAGGAGGCAACAAAATGTTGTGTTTTGGACCTATTCAATCCAATTCCAAACGATACTCAATGAATATTTATTTAAATATAAGCTAATATGATGATTGTTATGCCCACGCGTGTGGAACACTTCTGGCCCACTCGTGCAAGATCCTAGCTTTCCATTTTCCGGCCTAGCTACCAGGCCGTTTTTACGTTTGGCTAACATGGAACCTGTATCCTACCTAACTGTAGACAGTGTGCAAAGCAAATGAATGGTTATTAAAAAAAAATGTCTTAGAGCTTGTTTTGTGAGCTGTGATCTACCTGAGGAGTGAAACGACCTGACTTTTAAGCCGAAAGATCTAATAATGCGGCCCACCTGATGGAAAGCTTAATTCTCTCACAGGTGTCCTACACTTGTGGATGGTCAGGGCCCTACACACGCATGTGTGCTTAGCGAGATGCTGCCAGCGTGATGCTAGTCCATAGGTAATGCTCGACGCTACATGGAGTATTTTGGGTGAGTAGGGGATTAAATGGGCTAGAATCGACCGGATGGGCTTTTTCAGCCCATTTAGGCAGATGGGCCGAAGCGTATAGGCTGGCAGAGGCATGAGTTTTCAGCTGTTATAATACCCAGCGTCGCGGATCAATGATATTCCCTGAAGGCCCAGGTGAAAATAAAAGCGTTTTAATTAATCAAGAAATTTGGTAAAATTGGCATTCGTGATGGATTCCGTTGGAAGAAGAAAACAGTTACACGACTTCTTTCAAACAGACACAGTTCAAAACGCGTTTACCTCCATTCTTTTAAATAAAGACTCTTAAATGCTACAGACTTTAAAAACAGAGATCTGCAGCCACAGTTTATTACTTTCGCGGAACTTCGTCCCTATGGAAGTTCCGTCCATCTCATTCTGGAACGCGATACGCGTATTGCGTCCTTGCACCGCCTGTCTCCAGCTCGAAGCTGGCAGGGGCTCCAAATGGCCACCGTGATTTATGAGTTTTATCCACAACGTTCATCTATTTTTCTGTATCATTTCAGCATGTAGGCCGAAAACTGAGGCAGATTCAAGACACTGGTGGACCACACAATGGAGATTAAACTCTTACCGTTGAAAACTTCTTGAGGCCACAGAAGTTTTGGATCGAGGTGATATTTGTGTTTTCCCTTCATCCAGGTCTACGTAACTTTATGAATAGGTCGGATGGCAAAAAAACATCACGATGGGCCCTTGGAAAGTTTCAACGGTAAGCATCATTATCACCACTGCTTCCTGTGGTGTGGTCCACTTGAGCTTAATCGGAATGCCTAAATTTTTGTTTTATTCTATAAAATGCCACGTAGAAATCGATGGACGGTGTAGATATAACCCATACATCACGGTGGCCACTCAGAGCTTCTGCCTGTTCCGAGCGACTCGCGTAGTAGGACGCAATCCGCGTTCGTCATTAATGCGAACCACGAGGATCAGATCGAAACCGACCATTTCGTACTTCCAATAGCGACTGGGTCCCTGATCTAGAATAATATTTTTGGGACGGTACTTAGTAAATGACCACTAAAAACAAAAACCGGCAACGGTTCATATTAAGTGAGAAAAGAAAATGGTAAGATCTACAGTTGCTTTCACAGGATGTCTGGTTCAGATCAAATACACATGTACACAATATGGAGGCACGATAATGTCGTGGCTCGAGAGGCAGGCAATCCGTTCTCAACTAGTTAGTGGGCCTGGTTAGACTCCTAAACAAGAAGGCGAATATGGTAGACCCATACAATTATTGGCCCAGCCCAATTCACGGCCCCCAAATCTCATTTTCCACTGCTTTCCTTCCCTTCAAGGACACTCTGTCCTCCTTAGTATGATACCAGCTCTTGCTCATCAGTGGAGATTTAGTTTGCTCACGCGATTTTGAGGCATCTGGGCCAATGGTTCAGTGATCCAAACCGTTGATCTGCTGCCACAACATGGAATTAGTGTTAAACATGCATATAGGCACATGATTGTGTATTCCAAACCGTTGATCTACTTCGCCACACCATGGAAGAGTGACCCCTTGGTCGGGATCTTTTGATACTGAAGATGACTGGGTACCCCCCTATACCATATGAGGACCATCAGATTAACGGTTTGGATCACTGACACTGACCCATGGACCTCAAGCAGTTATTTATCGTAAGAGGTGTGGTCCCCACCTGTTGAGGGTCAAATACTGCATATTAAACCCCATTTATTACCTGAATTTACGTACATAATGCCGTTTAACGGTCTGTTTTTCCGTGTTTGTGATACAAGGTGTAGTTGAAAGCATGAACTGCAAAAAGTTGCTAAAAGTATGAATTTAACACTCAGTTGACGCCACAGGCCAGGGACACACTCCAGGGGACCAAGATTGACAAATATACACGGTCAGAAATCCGAGAAATGTAAGAAATTGAAGCTCAAGTGGCCTGAAGGACGTCCAGAATGCAAGATCACGAGGTTCCCACCATCCGTTCGGCTCGAAACTTCATACGTCGCCTGAGGACCATAAATTAACCGTACATATAAAATTTCAGCCATTGAAGATCTCGGGAAGTGCCCCAACTGACAGATCAGCCTATAAACCGTTGATTCTGGGCCCACCTGATATCTGGAACTGTCTCAAAATTATTATTGACGCCTTAAATAAGGAGTCAAAACAGATGGACGGTGCAGATTTCTCTAAAACATTGCAATGGACCCCATATGAAATGAGTGTGTACAGTACACATGTGCACTCGCCGTGCACCAAAATTTCCAAAAGTCGGTTTCCGTCTACAACTCTAAAAAAAAAAAAAAAAAAAAAAAAACTTGCGGCGGACGCACGGCGCTGGCCGTTTTTGCGATCAGTTGTGGGCCCCACACGTGCCCCATAAGCTCAATCCGATCCGTCCACCGTGTAGAGGGCTTCGAATACTACAAAAACATGCTGAATTTTTGTACCCATGCGTGCACACGTGTGAGATACAGAGGCCACAAAAGGGCTGCTCGGTAGCGTTCAAAACTGATTCTTTTGTGATTTCTTCTCTGGGACACGTCAATGGACGTTCAAAACCACCCATTCTTGACTGAAATTTCTTTCTGAATCCAATGGATGGGGTGGATTTTCCAGAAAATGCTTCTGTGGGGCCCACCGACCACAACAGCGAAATGGTGCGAAAGGTTTCGCACATACGCGAAAACCGACTTTTCCGGACGGTTTTGGCCCACCATCTTTGATCATATGGCAGATCTGAACCGTCTATCATGTAGAGGACCCAAGAAAGTACTAAGGGACGGTGTTTTTTTGGAATTTGAGCAAGGAAAGTGGCGTGTTTCGAGGCACCGAACTTGGCTGCGAAAATTGCACTCCGTGTCCTGCTACAACTCTGTCACTGACTCCAGCCTTCCAGCAGCTATAAAAAGAGGTTTTTGGATGTGGGGAGCATTCATTCAGAGTCTGGGGAGGAAGAACAGAGGGTTTAAGCTTGGGTTTCAACGTGGGCAGAGGAGAGAGAGAGGAGCTTGGTTTTTTTTCTTTCCCTTTTCTTTTCCTTTTCTTTTTCTCTTTATTTATTTGGATTGAGCCCATCCATGGCAGGCTAAAACCTCCTAGCTAGGGCTAGGAGGTGAAGCTTGTAGTGAGATGAGAGATTATATGCTTTTAATTTAATTTTAATTTTTGAATTGAAGTTGGTTTTAGTTTGATTTTAATGGAAATATTTTAGGTTTTTAATGGTCTATTGTGACTGAAATTACAATGGGTCTGCTATGACTTTTAATATTCCCATTCTCTTTAATGTTTATGACGTTAGGAAGCCCTGTTGTTCACCATAGTCTCCTGGGCATGGTTGGATGACGGTACCCTTCTTAACCTTCATACATATGATTGGTTGGTAATTAGTTTAATTCTGTTGTTTGCCATAGTCTGTGGGCATGGTTTGGTGATGGAATCCATTCTAATTCATACACCTTTCATCTCTTTGAAAACTAGATCAACGGCAGTTCAGTAATTTCCATGATTTTTGATGCAAGCATAAATTCTCCCTGATCTCTACAAGTGGATCCTCTGAATCCCTAGTTTCCTTTTCTCCTGATTTCTCTCAAGTTTATATAATTATTTCACCATTATTTCTCAAATTACATTTAGTTTAGATTTCATCTTAATTTAGTTCTAGTTCTGGTTAGTTTTAGATAACGTACAAGTTTCAGTCCCTTGGGATTCGACCTCGGTCTTACCGAGTTATTACTACATCACAACCCTGCACTTGGGGAGTGAACAAGTTTTTGGCGCCGTTGCCGGGGACTGTCGGCTACGTTTTTCTGAAATTAATTAGTTTTAGGATTAGTTTAAGATTAGGATTTTTACTAACTTCAATTTTAGGTTTAGATTTTTTTAATTTTTTTTGAACTAACTTGTCTTTCCTCTTTTGTAAGATTCTGAGATAGAAACTTCTAATTTGGTGATATCTTTTCTAATTTCTTTATTTTTTTTTCTATTAGGGTTTTTAGAAATTTTATAATCTTAGACTAATTGTTTTAGAAACTAACTTGTTTTGTTTTTTTTTTCTGCAGGATCTTAACATAGGAACTTCTTACTTGGTAACACCCTTCTAACTTCTTCTCTTTCTTTCCATATTTCTATAGGACTTTTTCTTTTGTTCTAGGATTAGACTTAGAGTCAGGGTTCTACCATGGAATCGTGGGTACATGCATACGCTGAGATGGATAGGAGATATTGGGGAATGCCCGAGGGTCGTGGAATTCAACGTATACCTCAAGATTTTTCTCCATCACAAACAGACATTGAGAACCGACTAGAACGTTATCTTCCATCGGTTAATAGGGCTGTATACGATCGTAATTATGGGAATGAGGATTATTATCAGCCATCATATTCTCCCATGTATGATCAGTATGACTATAACCAGTGGAAACATCAAAGCTGTGAAGATGAACCAATAACATGTTATAATGATTATTCTCTTGGATCCCCTACCTTTAAAATCCATCCAGAAACGATCCAAGAGGATTCGTATCAGCGTAATCTTTCAGCCTGTCTTGTGGAAATGAGAAAAGTAATGGAAACAATGAAAGGACTCGATGCGCGTCTTGATAGGATAGAGGAGGCTCGGTCATCCCAGCCACGACCTAATCTAAAAATACAATGCGAAGAAAGTGATCCGCACTCACTTTTAAAAGAATCCGGAATTTGGAATGAAGAGTTGGATTCCATTAATGAGCATGTGGTTCAATTTTTCGATGAGTCAATCTCGATGACTGTCCGAAAGAATGGTGATGATACATGGGTGTCTTTTAAATACATTGATGATGACACAGTTTCCTTACATGACACACAAGATTTCAATGATGAGGAAGAAGTTAGTTTATGCAAACCTCAACCCATGTTAGGTGTAGAATGTGAGGAAAGTGATCTCATCCCGAATGTGCACTGCACTGGACTAGACAATGATGCGTTTTGGGATGATGGTCATGAATGTGCAGCCCAAATTCTCCCTGAATCAATCTCAAATCTGGTCCAGGTCAACGATCAAGACGTGCACGAAGTGATCGGTCAGGAAGATCTACTCCACTCATCTGACATGCCTGATTTAAATGTGGAGAATGAACCTCTTACAACCGACTCTTCTAACTCTTGTGAGGCATGTTTAGACCACTCCCTTGAATTGAATGATGATATGATTCGGGAGGAGGAGTTGCCCGCTACGACTCTGGAATTTGAAACCACTCAGTTGAGGCCACCATCTGAGCTGCAAACAATTGAGAATTCAGCGCTTCAATTGAGTAATTTCAATGAACAGAGTGATCACATCAATGCTTCACTTACTGATTTTCAATCTATCTGTGCAGGACTGGAGCAAGAGAGCGCACCTCCATCCACTTTCAAAGATGAGGGATTCTTTGCGCAGATCATCACAAGCCACAAAAACGAGTCACACTCATCTGAATTTCCCAACTCGTGGGATTGCTTGGCACACTTTGCGGTTTCAAACGATTTCATGTTAAAAGACAAAGTGGATACCTTAGGAGACAATATCTCGGTAGTCATCACTGACCAAACGAACCCTTATTCTGAAACCCTCTCCTCCCCTGATCCTAAACGTCTACTAGTAAAGGAAGAGGAGCTGAATCTAAAACCGAAGTTTGGAACTTCGAAATATGTTGAGACTACATTACTTTTTAAGAAGTTTTCTAAACTTTATTTACTTGTAGTCTTTGATTCACCATGTAATACTAACGTTAAAACTTCTTCTGTCTTAGGTGAATCGTATAAATTATGGATACCTCAAGCAATTCAATGGAAGATTTTTTATGAGGTACATGAGTCTCTCTGGAAACTCATGCTCCAGGGCGCCCAAGCCTATTGCAAAAAAGGTTTTTGGATGATCTTGTTGAGGAGCTTACTAAGAGACTTATCAAGATATTGGCCGGAAGGGAAACCTTGCGGCGTGATCGATTCAATGTTTGTGGGTAACATTACTGCAAACCCTCACGAGACTACAACTCGTCCACTAGGGGTAACCTAGGGGTTTAAAGGCTTGTTGCATACGCTAAATGCAATCGAGAGCACCTGCGAAAGTGGTATAGGTAGGATTTTATTTTTGTTATTTTTGTTCTGCTTTCTCTCTCATGCTAACAAGCTTTCATGCCGTGATCTATTGGAAACTCTCTTGATTCGTTATTCAGGTACTATCTTCCCATCACTTCTCATTTACTTTCATTGTCCCATGTGCATTGCATGCTCATATCTTTTACATTGAGGACAATGTAGATTTTAGGTTGGGGGTGGGAAATTAGGTAACCTAATCAGTATTTTCTTGGTCTTGAGCAACAATTGTGAAAAAATTTTTGAATTTTTCTGAAAATTTTTATGAATTCGAAGTGATTTTGACAGATATCCCTAATTTAAATTTTCAAGGTACATAATGGTGGATTTATGACTCTTGGATTCCGTATCTGTTAGATTTCATAGTTAAGTGAATTATTAATCCATGATTAGAAGTTGTAAACATTGATTGAATCATGATTTCAGGACACGTCTTGCTTACACATTAAGATTTCAGTTCCATATCGAAGGATTAACTTGGTAATCACTAAGCACGAAGGGAACCAGTCTGAAATATCTTGCCATCAGGGTATAAAAATTGAACAGGTTGGGCAATTAATCTTCACCATGGGTTTGCTCCCTACAGGTGAAGGTTTGATTCCCCAAGGTTAAACATTCAAAAAAAAAAAAAAAAAAAGTTTTAGGTAATTGGTCTTTTGCCATAGGTTTGCTCCCTATTGGTAAGGATTTGATTCCTCTTTTTGGCATGACTATTAATGGAAAAATAAAAAGTTGAAAAGATCAAAAGATGAAATTTATGAGGCAAGTTTGGTTATCATGAATTCTCTTGCTGGTTACCAATGAGATCCTGAAATAACAAATTCAATCTTAATATGATTAGCTGAGATTACACTATACATCCATGGATCTCAATGTTTAAAATTTTTCTAATTGAAGGATTAATGCTTTACACTTGATTATGAAGTCTACGGTGCGCTTGAGCTCAAGAGAATACAATTTCTAACATTCATGAATATTAAATTTCTCGTATTTTGTTCAAAATCTCACTCGATTTCATAGAAAGTTCTCCTATAATTCTCAACTTATTTTTCGCATACTTTGCTCGGGACTAGCAAAATGCTGGTTGGGGGTCATTGATGTGATCACTCTGTTCATTGAAATTACTCAATTGAAGCGCTGAATTCTCAATTGTTTGCAGCTCAGATGGTGGCCTCAACTGAGTGGTTTCAAATTCCAGAGTCGTAGCGGGCAACTCCTCTTCCCGAATCATATCATCATTCAATTCAAGGGAGTGGTCTAAATATGTCTCACAAGACTTAGAAGAGTCGGTTGTAAGAGGTTCATTCTCCACATTTAAATCAGGCATGTCAGGTGAGTGGAGTAGATCTTCTTGACCGATCACTTCGTACACGTCTTGATCGTTGACCTGGACCAGATTTGAGATTGATTCAGGGAGAATTTGGGCTGCACATTCATGATCATCATCCCAATACGCATCATTGTCTAGTCCAGTGCAGTGCACATTTGGGATGGGATCACTTTCCTCACATTCTACACCTAACATGGGTTGAGGTTCGTATAAACTAACCTCTTCCTCATCATTGAAATCTTGTGTGTCATGTAAGGAAACTGTGTTATCATCAATGTATTTAAAAGACACCCATGTATCTTCACCATTCTTTCGAACAGTCATTGAGATCGACTCATCGGGAAATTGAACCGCATGCTCATTAAGAGAATCCCACTCCTCATTCCAAATTCCAGATTCTTTTAAAAGTGAGTGCGGATCACTTTCTTCGCATTGTATTTTTAGATTAGGTCGTGGCTGGGATGACCGAGCCTCCTCTATCCTATCAAGACGCGCATCGAGTCCTTTCATTGTTTCCATTACTTTTCTCATTTCCACAAGACAGGCTGAAAGATTACGCTGATACGAATCCTCTTCGATCGTTTCTGGATGGATTTCAAAGGTAGGGGATCCAAGAGAATAATCATTATAACATGTTATTGGTTCATCTTCACAGCTTTGATGTTTCCACTGGTTATAGTCATACTGATCATACATGGGAGAATATGATGGCTGATAATAATCCTCATTCCCATAATTACGATCGTATACAGCCCTATTAACCGATGGAAGATAACGTTTTAGTCGGTTCTCAATGTCTATTTGTGATGGAGAAAAATCTTGAGGTATACGTTGAATTCCACAACCCTCGGGCATTCCCCAATATCTCCTATCCATCTCAGCGTATGCATGTACCCACGATTCCATGGTAGAACCCTGACTCTAAGTCTAATCCTAGAACAAAAGAAAAAGTCCTATAGAAATATGGAAAGAAAGAGAAGAAGTTAGAAGGGTGTTACCAAGTAAGAAGTTCCTATGTTAAGATCCTGCAGAAAAAAAAAACAAAACAAGTTAGTTTCTAAAACAATTAGTCTAAGATTATAAAATTTCTAAAAACCCTAATAGAAAAAAAATAAAGAAATTAGAAAAGATATCACCAAATTAGAAGTTTCTATCTCAGAATCTTACAAAAGAGGAAAGACAAGTTAGTTCAAAAAAAATCAAAAAAATCTAAACCTAAAATTGAAGTTAGTAAAAATCCTAATCTTAAACTAATCCTAAAACTAATTAATTTCAGAAAAATGTAGCCGACAGTCCCCGGCAACGGCGCCAAAAACTTGTTCACTCCCCAAGTGCAGGGTTGTGATGTAGTAATAACTCGGTAAGACCGAGGTCGAATCCCAAGGGACTGAAACTTGTACGTTATCTAAAATTAAACAGAACTAGAACTAGGCTAAGATGAATTCTAAATCAATTAGCAATGGTGGAATATTTGTAGAATAATTAATCTAAAACTTAGGAAACAAATCAGAGATAGGAAACTAGGGATTCAGAGGATCCCTAGTTTCCTATCTCTGATTTGTTTCCTAAGTTTTAGATTAATTATTCTACAAATATTCCACCATTGCTAATTGATTTAGAATTCATCTTAGCCTAGTTCTAGTTCTGTTTAATTTTAGATAACGTACAAGTTTCAGTCCCTTGGGATTCGACCTCGGTCTTACCGAGTTATTACTACATCACAACCCTGCACTTGGGGAGTGAACAAGTTTTTGGCGCAAATCATCACAAGCCACAAACGTGATGATGGTTTTTGATCATCCTCAAACGTGATCGGATAGCGTTGAACATACGGAAGCGGATTGTGTAGGGAGTAACTCACTACGCTTAGCATACTGAGTAAACTCTGTGAGGTCCACCAGGATTTATGTATTTTATCCTCTCTGTCCATCCATTTTATCAGATAATTTTTGGGATTGAGACAAAAATAAGGGGGCATATCCAATGTTCGGAAAGAGTTGAATTCAATGTCTACCGTTGAAAACTTCTTGGGGCCACATAAGTTTTGGATAAGCTTATATTTGTGTTTTACTTTCATCCATGTCTTTATGATCTTATGAGCAGTTTGGATGACAAATAAACATCATTGTGTGAGGTGATCACTGTCTTCTTCAAGGATGACTACTCCGAATTCACGGAGCACTCCGAATTCACGGAGCTTCTCTGGACTCCTCACAGAGACTACTCCGAATTCACGGAGCACTCCGAATTCACGGAGCTTCTCTGGACTCCTCACAGAGACTTTTCGAATCCACGAGGAAAGAAAGTAGGAAAATAGAAATAAATTCTAATAATATTCAAAATTAATTAATGAATTAATAAAAATGAATTCACGACCATTTAAATAAGGGCATCAAGTAACAAGAAAGAAATCAGAATCAAACTACAACTAAAACTCTTAGAATACGTGACTTACTATAAATAGTAAACTTACTATTTATAGACGGTCGTGATGTCTACTAGTGCACAAGGTTTTTGGAAAAAATAGTAAGTGTCCTATTTGGCTTCACCAAACTGTTCTCCTAATTATTCTAAGCACTTTTCATGTTGGACACAACTCCTAAAGCCCAACGGATGAAGAGTTATAATCAAACTAAAACTTACTATTTATAGTAAAAATGAAAATAAAACAGGAAAACCACCGTTGATCAGGGTGTTTTTCACAAATCCGGGCTGCGCAACCAGGCGTAGCGGGGTTGGTTGGCTAAAGTACCTCATTCTATCCCAAAATCTTATATTTTACGTCAGATAAATCATTTCGGATTGCGAGATACGCCCGATCTAAGGTCTGACGGTCCGAATTACTTCTGTCGTTGACCGGGCCTTTTCTGATCCATCTTGTCCATAAAACTATCTGCGACCCGCTCTACATCACTGTGGGACCTAGAAAGGTTACAATGGTGGAAATCATTATACCCACTGTTTCCAATGGTATGATCCACTTGATCTTTAAATATGCTTCAATTTTGGGCTCAACTTCTTAAATTAGATGGAAAAATCGATGGACGGCGTGGATAGACTAGGCACATTCAAGCTGGTTCCAGCTGAATTTACTCAGTACCATAAGAGTGTACTGAGTGGCTCAGCAGGGAATCCGATTTCTGAACACACAGTGAATTATCTCTTAAAAAAGTTTTTTTTTCCCTCCCTCTAGATTACCGTGTTTGTTTACCACCTTTTTTAAATTTTTTAATATTTTTTTTAGTGCGGGTGAGTCATTCACCATGCAGGCATGCACTGCAAACCTAGTCAATCCAGACCATTGGAATCATGGGCTAATTGCGCATTGAGCGTATCTCGAAAATCATACCGCTGGGATCATCTGAATCATCTCATGGTGGCCTCCGAATCTGATAGGATTAATCCATCACTGCTGGGTTTGATCTATGGCCAACCTAAAAGTAGACCATTGATGGGACCGTTCCGGCCGATTAAAACATACACCAACCGAAGAGGTAGAGAGCATTGGTAATTGATTGTTCCCTTTTCTGGGTCCAAGCTGATCCAACGGTTCTCATCAACTTGAAATTTGGAGAGGCCCGATGGATGATATGATTCTTAGCGGGACGTTGGCTAATGACACCCAATAAACTTACAGTCTTTGATAGGACACTGTGTCCCTAACCATATCTACAGTACATGGGACAAAGATGATCCTGACCTTTGATTCTTGGATTTGAATATGAACCACTATAAATTTACTTTTCAATGTTTCAAATTTATTTTCGTCGCACATTAATAATCCATTCAATGAATTTTTCTTCCAATGATCTGTGTAGCATAGGCTTCAGAACACGAACGGTTCAGATCATCATCTAAGTTGCAAGCCGGGTATGTAAACCCGCACTCGTACTGCAGCTGTGAAACAGATGGGCACTTTATCCTATAAAACACACTGCATCCTCCGTTAAACATTCATCGCCCAGATTAAGAACAAGTACATGGTGATGATGGGTCAGTGAGCAATAGCCCCACCCAAGCACGCCATGACTCTTGTAGGAAGTGGACCCCACCCAAGTCCACCATGGTTCTTGCAGGAGGTGGGACCCACTAGCTGACATTGATCAGACAGTGTTGGATAGAAAATGCACAGAATCCTCGGCTATAAAAAGTATCACTGGCAGGCATTTCTTTTATGATTTTCTGAGTTGGTGAGAAGGAGACATGTTATCGCACTGGCAGTAAACCAACGAAGCCCCATCGAAAGCATTTTAATCCGTGCCAAGAAAACGACGCCAGTCTTTTCGACGGTGAAAACTTTCTACTGTGAAACTTGTCCAGACAACCAAACGACACTAAAGCTGGATGATCTTGATCATTCATCTGTTGGGCACGTATAATTAGGATGGGAAATAAGGTAAAAGTATTGCTTATTTTATAACGATCATCTAATGGGTGAAGTTGAAAATGGACTGTTCAAATAAAAGACGGCTACTATCCACATTCAATTGGAATTTATTTTTATTTTTATTTTTATTTTTTTATTTTATTTTTGCGTGGAGTAAGATGTCCATACGGTCTGATTTCCAGCAACGGCCAATCTGTGGTACATCCAACCTATTTTTACAGGGTATGTCCAGACTACGGAAGTTGGATGTGAGGTCATTTTCGGTGATCCAAACTGTTCTTTGACAGAGTTATTAACATGCACACGTAAGTTTAGTTACAAACTCGTTTCCGGGCTTGGAAACTTTTTAGGGGATTTTCAAAATATGAAGTTTTCTCAGGTATGATCGGAAAAATAAAAGTATTTTATGTAAATTAATTAATATGCTTAAAAACTTAAAGATACGCTATTTTTCACTATAAAAATAGAATATTTTAAAATCTGTCAATATTTTGAAAATCTCACAATAATATTACGTTAATATTATATATTTAGTATACTTTTTTCGTGATAGAGATCTTCAGTGTCTCTCTGCGAAAATTTTCACACGTAATGCAAGAGCTATTAACATGCGTGGAACTTATTCAACTTATTGAGGTTTATAATGTGGGAGTATGACGTTCAATCAGTGCATTAAGTGGGCCCCACAGTAATAATGGGATGGTCCCAAAAATCAGGTCTATTCAATCATTATAGGGCCACACCATTAAAAATTAGATATCCATTTAAAAGCTTTCAAATTTAAATCGTGGCCCATGTCATACCTAGAGTGGCCTTATCTATTGAGGTGTCCACTTTCTTCGTTAGGTAACCACTCTGAATGGCTGGATTACGTATACAAATCATATGGGCCCACCAATAGAGTTGTAGAATAAGCTTTTCGTACCAACCGTGTGGAAGGAAGATCTGGCGTCTACGTATATTTTGTAATTTTAAGTAAAAAATACTCTTATAATTTGCACGCAGATTGCGTCCTACCCCGTCCATATCCAGCTGGGAACGGGCATGAGCTTTGAGTGGCCACCATGGTGTATGGGTCTTATCCACACTGTCCATCCCCTTTTTCTTATCATTTTAGGATATTAGCCCAAAAATTAGGTAGATCCAAGGATCAATTGAACCACACCACAGGAAGCAGCGGTGATAATGATTCTCACCGTTGAAACTTTTTTAGGGTGCACGGTGATGTTTATTTTCCATCCAACCTATTCATGAAGTTACATAGACATGGATGAAGGGAAAAAAACAAATATCATCTCCATCTAAAACGTCCGTGGCCTCCAAGATGTTTTCAACGTTAAGAGTTTAATTGCCATTGTGTAGTCCACTTCAGCCTTTGATCTGCCTCATTTTTGGTTAATACTCTAAAATGATACAAAAAAAAAATGGATGGACGGTGTGGATAAGACCCATACATCACGGTGGCCACTCAAATCTCCTGCCCGTTCCTAGCTGGAGACGGGCGGGGGTAGGACGCAATCCGCGTCCTAATATAAGAGCTGGAAAGTATACCTCCCAGTTGTACACATGGCATCCAAATAGTGGGACCACTATAGATGAATCATGAAAAAATACAGAGACTGAAAATAATGTTCAAATGGGGATCAAAACGTTGTGAATGGTCCAAATACAAAAAGCAAATGTCCTTTACGGTAGGTGTATAACGTGTACAAATCAGTCTGGCTTGGTGAATATTTCCAATATGCAGCCCTCCCCACAATTAATTGGTTTAGAGTTACCAATGGTGCCACATGTACAAAGCAGGAAAGTCGGCTATCCCTGAGTATAATTAGAGGTGTCCACGAACTGAGCTAGCTCAGTTAGCTTGCTTGACTTGACTCAGAAAAAGGTTGGTTCGAAGTTGAGTTCGAGCTGGCCCTAGCTCAACTCGACTTGGATCGAACCTAGCTTCAATCGAACTCGGATTGAACTAATTTGGTGACTTGGTTACCTTGATATTGATGTTGCTCACCAAGCGTTTGATGAAATGACTTAACAAAGTGTGGCTGGTGGGAAGGAAGGTATGTATATGAAACTAATATCCTTTTTTTCTTAATTTTTATGTTGCTTAAAAGGTATTTGATAAAATACCTGTAAAACCATTAATGCCGTCTTAAATATAATGAGATTTTGAAATTGTGGGCCAAGTGTTTGTGAAAATGGTGCACAGGCGAACTCGGCTCAAACCGGCCTGAGCTGCTAGTCAAACCAAGCCGAGCTGGCCAGTCAAGCTTGAGGACCGAGTCGAGCCAACTTCGAGTTGAGGTCAGCTAGTGGCCGAGCCATATTGAGCTAAGGCCAGCTTGACCCGATTTGACTCAATGTACACCCCTAAGTATAATAGGGAGCACCCAATCATTGTAGTTGATGTTCCCATTAGCAAATGGTTAGCCATGAGAAGAGCTGTTACGTCAGCATGATTACATAACAATATGAACTGTGCGAGTGTAACTGGTATAAGCACACACACCCTGCGTGCCTACCACTAATGAAGTGCCATAATGGGGAGAACGTGAATTAGATCCGTCTCGTTCATTGGGTGTGCTACCTCATGCTCACCCCTGAGTCCAAAACTTAGGTGGGCCACACGCCAAAAACAATTTGGATATGTTAGTGTGAGTGGTCGTGACACAAGAATGAACGAGATAAGTTCGATCACCGTCTTCCTCAAGGATAACTACTTTGAATCCACAAAGCTTTTTTTAATTCCTCACATAAATTTCTCAAATCCATGAGAAAAAAGAAAAAGAAAATAGAAATAATATTCTAATTTTTTTATAAATTAATTAATAATTGAAATAAACGAGCCTACAACCTAAGATACCAAGCCTGCAAAGAAGTTTTGAAATTAAACTACAACTAGCTCCCTAAATTTATAACTTAATCTAAACATTAAATTTATTAATTATATTAAGTATCCTATGCTTTTTAACCACATTATTCTCATAATTTTAATAAACATTTTACACGTTAGACACAACTCATAAAGCTTAAAGTACGAAGAGTTATAATCAACTTTAAATTTATTATAAATAGTAAAAATGAAAATAAAATAAAATTTTAACTTTCTATGCGATGGAATCTCACAAATTCGGTACGGGCAACCCGGCGTAGCTTAGTTGATGGGCTAAAGTAGCTTATCCTAGCCAAAATCATGTACGGTACGCTCAATCACCTCTGCCTCCGATCCGGCGCTCTTCTCTGCTCCTCTTGAACGTGAAAGTGTCCGCGACCCTCTTTACATGGTTGGCCCAACGTGGTGTATGTATCACGTCCAATCCATTCCTCTGACACGTTCAGTAGGATGAAAGTACCCTTAAAGAAAAAAGAAAAGAAAAGAAAAAAACTAATAAAAATAACGGCATTTCAAAACTCAGTAAGGCCAAACCTAGTGAAATTTAGCCTTGATTTTACACTGTTCGGTTTGGTGTCTGGAATGGTGGGTCAACTAGTGGAGGGCGTGGATCTCGTGATGAACTAAACTCGTTCCCCACTAAAGCGGTAGACACGACTTGTGTATACCTAGTCAAGCCGCGTATTGGAAATAATATCTTCGGAGGAGTAGATTGTCTTCACGTGGGGTGTGTTAGAAACCCACGTCGGTCTCATGCCCAATTGTAAAATCACCGGCGCGTCAGAGCTTCACGTGGAATTCCCATGCAATCTATGACAACCGTTGGTTCTCTTCAATGACATGTTAAGAATGACAAGCGAAAATACCAACTCAAATTCGGAAGGCCTTCGAATACGACAACCGACATTACTCATTACTCTTACCCTGCCTAAGATTTTTCAAGAGAGATAGAACGGCGAGTGATCAAAACGATCTGGATGGTATCCTACAAGCTGAACCTACTAAGTTGCTGCAGATCATCCACCATACACGTTGAGTACAGGACACTAATTTTGGACGGTCCAAATTGATTACCCAGTGAGGATAGATATCCATTTAGACCTGTTAATGCTGACCTCTCTCTTTTTTACCATCCTTTCGATGTTGGATCGTGATGATCATTCAGTTAGTGTGGTTTTCGGCCCATGCTCCATGCTCTTCCGAAGAACACCAAACGAAAATAAGTATTTCAAGGAAAATCCACAAACATACTCATAGAGTAACAAAAGTGCCTTAAATTTCCAATTATTAGAGATAAAAATCTTGAGAAAAGGAGAGAGAGAGAGAGAGAGAGAGAGAGAGAGAGAGAGAGAGAGAGAGAGAGAGAGAGAGAGAGAGAGATGATCTTACATGAAGTTAATCCATCACTCTATTCAACAGTAATTTTATAACAATCACAATAGAAAACCTACAGATGACAGTAATAAATAGACACTAAAGAAACTCAACGAGACTCTTTACAAGTTCCCAAACTACCATAATAGACAATGTAGATCCACTTCAACTAATCCACTTCGGCTAAGCAGTTGTGTAAGACTGAAAAATCTGAGATGTCTGGTACCCTTTTGCAACCGACGAGTAATTTACACTAGAAATCTCTGCAGGGAATCCATGTCCCACGTTTCTATTAGATGCCACCCTTTCAAGGGACTGAAGCTGATTCTTCAAGAACTTAACGTAGTGTATTGCTTCATCCAACATCGATGCTGTATCCATCTTCGTCCCTCCAGGGACGAGTCTTTGCAGAATCCTAATCCGCTCGCTTATCCTCTCTCTACGATGCCTTGCTGCCACGCTTTGAGGATCCTTTGAGATCTTGACATTCCGCCGCTTGGGCGGCTTTACAGATTCTGGATCAATGTGGATCGGCTGCATTGCTGCTATCCTAAAGATCATCTCCCTCATCGCTGCCACCGAGTTTCTTTTCTGGCCCGGAGATAGAGAGGAGGCAGTTGCACCCGATAATTCGTCCGCGTTTCTCGATCTTCCAACCATGGCTTCGGAGAAGATACCTGGCATTACCGGCTCATGAACTGCATTGCCTACAAACGATAAGGACGAAGGTTGACTGATCATTGCATGTGAATTTATGGCCATTGGATCGAAAGCAAATGGTGGGGTGCCACATGAAAACTCCATTGATGGTAGTAACTCGCCCATGTCCGAGAACGGTGTACCGCAGAACTCGGGGAGTTTTTCCATCTGCATCATCATCATCATATCCATCTGATCTTCTCTCTCATGCTTTATCATATCCCCATCCATGGAATCTCTACCTCTTTTGAGAAAACCCAGGAAAGAAAAGAAAGAAAAAAGACAAGAGAAGAAGAGAGTGATAGGCAGAGAGGTGTAAAGCTGAGGAAGTGAAGGGCAGAGGGATGGAGAAGGTGAATGGAAGAGAAATAAACTTGGAGTTCTATCAGAAACTGCAGCTGAGTAAAAGGGTATGGAGAAATGAAGAGAAAAGAATAAAGCAGGGGAGGGTGAAGGTTGTCAATAACCGACTATCTATAGTATGGGGTCTATTTATATACAAAAACAGGGTGAAAATATCATTTTCCCCCCCCTTTTCCTTGCACTTTTATTATCATAAAGTCATTTGGCTTTCTCTTCTCTAATCTATTTTCTTACTCGGCTACTCGATAAAAGAGATGAAGCTAGCTCGGTTTATTGGTCTGCAGACTACTGAATGAATTCGATAGTCCGAGGACTAGGCCGTGCTTTTGAGAACCGTTCAAGAGCTGGTCCATCCATGAACAGGCATTGGGTAGAGTGAGGCTTGCTAATATGATCCTAGCTGTTAGATTTTGGATGGTTAAATCATATAAATGCTTAAAGGCTAGCACATATCTAAGACAATTTTTTAAATGGTTAGGATCATTTTTGCATAAAAAGTGGACCGTCCATTGCCTATCCAGGGCTGGGCCTACCTCTAGAAGTGGATCACAAACCAATCCACATGGCCCCACAGGCAAACCATGGTTTGATTTCAATAATACGAGGACAACTTGCTTATCCCTTACAAAAGAGAAAATGTGAAGATTATAGAAAATCATGAGCTTGTGATATAGCTACACCTTATTAGGGACTGGTTAATGCCATCCACACACATGGAAATTCTCCATGGAACGAACGCATGCGTTCCAAGGCTTGTGAATTATCAGATGTTTGAGGTGCATGTGTTGGTCCCACCGTTATGTATGGTTGCATCCAACCCACCTATTAGAAGCACCACCATCTCTAGGTCTACTTCGCAGAATCCAGCCTACTCCGTAATCTCGATGGACCACACCATAGGGAGTAATGGGGAACAGTGGGGGGCCCACCACAGGAAAGTCCAGATGGAATGCGGGGTCCACCGTGTTCTGTTCTGTATAAGCATTCAACTAGGGAATCAGGTGCGCCCAAGAAGGATTGAGGTACGCACCGAAACTCAAAACATTCCAAAATCTCGGTGAGGCAAAACAAGTGAATACACAGGCTATAGGCATGATTGTACGTTTCTCCCCAGCTGAGTTTTTGACACGGATGATTCTCAGGATGTAGGGTGAAAATGAGAAGTATCACCTAATGAACAGTTTGGATTCTACATACACATCACCGGTGTGGCCTGCACAGCTCAAACGTGTGGTAATTACCATGGGTTGGAAGTCATGTGATCATTGAAAATGTAGGTAACGCTCAACTGGGTGAGCACCTTTCTCGGGGTACACCTTGTTGATCAAAACTGGTCATATAGTGGGGCCCATGAGGTGGATGGCTCACAATGTAAATGCCCCACCGATTGGTTGATCCCATGGGTCCTGCCATGGCCAGCCTCCCAACTATTGCTT